>CM067510.1:20879757-21502257 GCA_034509495.1 Acestrorhynchus altus
TCTCCAGACGAATGGTCATTCATGTCAAATTAGCACCAGATGAGTATTGGTCACTAGCTTGCAGCTACGCTGTGTGAGTTCTGATTATAGGAGTGTGCCAGAATCATTTCCCATGTGGAGGAACTTCTTTTAGGAACAGTTTTCATTATGTTTCTTCAAAACCACTCAATTCTTCTTAATCTCTGGGTTTTATTCACAGTTCTGCTTCGAAGACACGCCTCCGAAATGCAATTAGCTAATGCTTTATGAGGGTTAATGGAACTGCTGCATAATCTAGTGTGGTTTATTCTAGGGTTTATTGTATTATAGCAAGCATACGCAAATAAGTTTTCAATCAGGGCAGCTTTGGGTAGTAATAGGTTTAAAATGCCATCATATTTTGGTTTCAGTGCAATAACTTCCCAGGTTTTCTGTTGCAATAAGGCTCAGCCCACAATGCTTCCTACGAATTCCTACAGAAGTGGTCTTAACTCGAAACATGCAATTTTAAGAAATCATCATGGAACTGCTTGCTGCTGATTTTGTGATTTACAGTTACTCTTAATTTAAAGGGGAATTCCACTGATGTTTCAAAATCTGCATTATTTAATCATTGATAAGTCAGCAGTCATTCAGAGTGGTGTGAAATTATGGTTGATATTAGAGAAACTTACCAATTTGCATTTATTTACAATGTTACTAGGTCACCATGACTGTAACCCAAATATCTCCATTTTATTTACTATCCAAACAAGTGTCTGTAGAACCCAATGTCTCTGAAAACGTTTTTCCATTCCCAGTGTCTGATTCCAAGTTAGTTTTTCCCTGTGCTAAAATTGGCTCAGTTTTATTTCCCCTCAGAATTCAGTTTTTAATAGTTATTCTGGTTTTCATTTTTTTTATTTTTTTTTTGTAAAAAGTGATTGACAGCATATTTATGTTTTAGAAATGTTACCAGTTATATTCTATAAAAATATAGTATGAGTATAAAAATAAAAAAAAGGAATACAGAAAAAAAGCATTACATTTTTGTTTTAACATTGATACTGTTCAAACTCAAAAGTTGAGATTCTGGATTTCTGATTTCATGAACTATAAACCACACTGGCCAAATATTTAAACTTTTTGTGAAGCAATAGTATTTCAGAGTGCCCCAAAAAGTTAGCAAAATAGTAGTTGTGCCTTTCAGTGCCAGGCATGTACCTCTGATTTATGAAAAAAAAATTCCAAATGCTTATTAGAAGTATTAAAACATTGTCTCAGGCTTCATTAAGTATATTTTCATGGCACCAGTGTTTGCTTCTCTTCAGTGTCACTATAAATAATTCTGCCTGGGTAAGAACCAGCTCTAGAATAGATTATTTCCAACCAACCCCACTCTGAAAGACTCTGTTTACAGTCAGTCATTTTCATATGGTGAAATGTTGAAACAATGAGTGTTTTAATAAGGAAACGTCTTTGCTAATGGTCTGCTTGTGCGTGTTGTTCAGCATGCTTGATGTGTTGATATGACTCTTCCTTTTCTATGCTTCTCTTACTGAATACGACCATCACTCACAGTGGATTTCAGAGGGATTTTAAAAGTATATGACTGCCCTTCGTTGAGCCGCTGGTGTTCCATTATCAGCTCACTACTGCCACACTGGGGGATTTTAAGGCATTATAAAAGCAATCCTGCATTCTCTTTCTACAGTCTCTAGCTCAATCCCCGTGTACTTAAGGTGCATTCCATGATTTTAATGGAACCAACTAGAGACATTGCAACAATATATGATGCAAAATATTATGGTGATTACTAAGGACAGGTGACCAGTTAATGGAAAAAAAATAATAAATGAGTGGAGAAACACAACAGGTGCAAATATTTACAGAGTTACAGATCTAAATTCTAAACAGGTTCAGCTGACCTGCATTTTGGATTAAGGTGGCTTGAAAAAAGCTGTGGGTTTATTATCGAAGTACAGAGAGCAGGAGTCTCGCATGGTCAGTGTTTAGGAATACAGACTAAAAGTAAGCTGTGTATTTAGATCTTTGTGAAATGTACTGCTGAAACATTTATAAATCATATATTTTATTGATTTCCTTTTTCAGCCCAGGCCAATGTCTGTTGGCCACATCATCACCTATGGTTAATATAATGTATTCCCAGATAGCAATGAATGATTGGCCCAAACATGGCCCACATCTAAACCATAAGTGCCAAATGTGTCTGCTATCTGGGATTCCTGGTAGTGGAATTTAATTGGTCTGTTCATGATGAAATGCAGTGTAGGGGGCAGCAAGGTTTTGACTTAACAGTCCCTATATATCCCTCAAAACTGGTAACTTTAAAACCATGGAGTGCATCTTGGACAATTCTAATGTTTCAGTTATTCTGTAAAGAATACAGCATAACCTATATCAGATCTACACCCATCAGCCACAACAATAAAATCACCTTCCTAATATTGTGTGGGTCCCCCATGTGCTGCCAAATATCTTGAGGCATGGACTTCACAAGGCCTCTGAAGGAGTCCTGTGGTATCTAACAGAAGAAGTAACAGAAGATCCTTAAAGTCATATAAGTTGTGAGATGGGACCTCCATTACCCATCAATGAGCCTTGGGCATCATAAACCTTGGTTATCCTTTCTTGGAGCACTTTTGGTAAGTACTGACCACTGCATACCAGTAACACCCCACAGGACCTGCCTGATGTTTTGACTCAGTTGTCTCGAATAAATTTTGGTTCTCGTCAACGTGTCTCAGATTCTCACACCATTTTTCCTGCTTTAACACATCAACTTCAAGAACTTGCCTACTTATATATCCACCCCTTCACAGAAGACACTGTAGATAAAGATGGTTTTAATGTTATGGCTGATCAGTGTATGTGTTCAAATATTGCCTATAAACTTTGTACACTAATACTTCAACAGAATCATTTGTTAAATGGACTGTTTAAATAGTTGTTTTACTTTTCTGTTTGTTTATTCTCCAAAGCATTTACTTTAGTGAAAATGGAGCATGCTGTTGCTAATTTATGCATGTTTCATAACTGGAATATCTAAAAACGTTTGCTTGTATGTTTCTATGCTGTCAATGTCCCTCTCTCAAATGATGTGAACAGTAAGATGCATTTAGTGCATTTCTGTATACTGGTTGTTTGTCACTGTGCCTGGAATGATGCATGAATGTTTTCCAGTGTGGAATTGTTCTGTCTCCTTTCATTTCAGAGACTTTTCTTGAAAATAAATTGTTATTTGCTTTAAATGTGTCTGGTATCTTCTTTGTGTCTTGTTGTTCTTTGCTTAGGATTTTTTTTACTGTGTGAACCAGCTTAATTCAGATGGATGCTGAAGGTAGGTGGGTTCAGAAAGAAAAAAATATATTATAAATACTTAAAAAATACTTTTTAGTTCTTGTACTGCTGTAAAACTACACCAACCAACCATAACATTATGACCACCTCCATGTCTCTATACGCATTACAATTTGAACGGGCTCCTCTTATCACACTCTTAACACTTTTTAGTTCTACAATTTCAGATAGTAGTCCATCTGTTTTTGTTTTTTGTTTTTTTGTTTAAACCCCTCAGTGTCACCGAAGGTGTGGGGTACATTTTGGAAAGGGAGGCAAACCTTACTAAGGAATGAGCAGAAGTGTTTCCATAGTCTTATTGCTTATTTCCATAGACATCTTACATTCAGAAAATTAAACATGTAATTAAACTATTGCAATATGTCTTTGACAAACCTTTTAGTATATTTTACATTTGTTTGATGTGAATTTTATTTACTATTCCTCCATACCAATGCCCTTGAAAATTAAACGTTTGTGGATATTAATACTTCCAGCCAAGAGAAGAAAATACAACTTTTATTATGAAATTTACCAACCGTGTCAACCGGAAGTGAAAGAATACGCTTTACTTATTTTGGTTTTGTTTGGGGCTTTTTGTTTGTTTGTTTTAAGCGTCGCTGTTTTTCTTCCTATAAAATCCCGCATTTTATTTCTATATTACATACGACGGTCTGTTTCCGCACGCGCTCTGCCCCGCCGTGTGACGCACAGCACGGAGCCGTGTGACGTCACGGTGTGGCAGCGTCACCGGGGAGCGCGCGATGTGGGGCTCGGAGCTGCGCGCGCGGGTGAACGCGCTGCTGAGCGCCGCGGTGCACGAGGTCCTGGAGGCGGTGAAGGAGACCGTCAGCGAATACGAGGAGCAGAGGAGCCGCGCGGAGCGCGAGAACGAGGCGCTACGCAGGAGAGTGCGCGAGCTGCAGGACCAGCTGCGCAGAGACAACACGGGTGGGCGGGGTTTCAGCGCTCTCGCGATACTGCAGAATTCCTTCGATATATCGGGGCGGTCTCGCGCTAACCGGTGTCTCCGATACAGCAGAACCTCGACTTGAGAGCAGATCGTAGAAATGCTTCTAAAAAGTCGTTTTGGAGCATTTCTGTCTGTCTGTCCATTTATCGGGACATTTGGAAACGATACAGTGTCGGCTCCTGTCATCGGCCGATCCCGTCATTACACTTCGGTCCTCTTCTGTTTCTCCCCGTCTGACATTTAGAGGACATTCCAGGGAATTCTGTTACTCCAGCCCAACTAGGCTTTACTCCCAGTTGTCCCGTGTCTGGGGGACTTTGGACCGGCTGATGACCGGTTCCCCTGCACTAAACAATGACTGGCAGATTGTTTTTAAAAGTGAAAAATGGAGATACAGGAATTTTTGCTCAACAGCAGCGATGTACACTGTAGGCCAACCATGAGAAAAAAAATCAAGGACTTCTGCTGCCCTCTCTGGGTAGGCCTGCAGACCACTACAGTGTGGTTCAAAGCCCACAGGTCGAGAAACCCTGCCTTAGTGAAAAATCCTTTTTTTTACAAGCCTATTTACCACCCAGCTGTAGTTGTAGCTGTAGTAGAAACACAATGATTTGTCTTTTGTAATGGGCACTCTGAATCATTTGTTAAGCTATTTGATGGTCAAGAGAGTCAAAAAGCTGGTAATCCAGGCAAAACATACATTATAATGGTAAGCTAGCTGGTTGACCAGCTCCTGACCATTATAGTGTATGTTGCGTTGGATTTTGCTCACGATTGTCATGCTGATCACAGTGGGTTGTTGGTTTAGCTGGTCCCCAAGCAGGAGCATCATGATCAACAGTATGACCAGCCTGATTAATCTTGGTCATACTGGTTGTTTAGCCTGGTTAGGTTGGTCATGCTTGTAGATGAGCTTAACCAGTTTGACCAATTTGATTGTTTAGGACTAGGGCAAGAACGCTGGTGCATGTAAATGTTGGGGGTGTAGATACATGATGCAGTCAAAAGTATTGGGACACCTATGCATTACATCTACAGGAGCTTTTATGACATTGCTAAATTCATATGTATTAATATAGGGTTGGTCCCTCTTTGCAGCTCTAACAGCTACCAATCTTCTAGCAAGACTTTCATCAAAATGTTGGAATGTGTCTGTGGGAGGTTTTCACTGATTTCTCCATCAGACTGGTTGCATTGCCACTCCACAGCACTTTCTACTCCTCCAGAGTCTTGTAGTGGCGTGCTTTATACCACTCCATCCAGTGCTTGGCGTTGTGCTTGGTGATGTAAGGCTTGCATACAGATGTTTGGCTATGGAAACCCATGAGTCTCCTGGCCAGCACACAGTGTTTGTGCTGATGTAAATGCCAGAGCAGGTTTGGAACAACCTGGTCTTGTCTTCCGAGGCTATAGATCCAAATATTTTTAACAAGCCCTGAACATTAATCAAACACTAGTGTTTTACTAATATTTAATATTATATTAGGAGTAATGGGGTAGACCAATCCTGGTTCTGCTTTCTGTGTACCTTTCCTCGATGTCTAACCCCCTGTTACTCCTGTCTTCCCCTCCTTTGTCCTCTTAGCTGCCCAGCTCATCACTTCCATGCCCACAACCTCATCTGGCCATGAAGAATCATCCACATCAAGGTGCAGCCAACGGTCAGACACAGTGGTTTCCACAGAGGAGGACAAGCTGCCCCTCAAGGAGGAACCTTCAGCCGACTGCCGGCAGGGTGTGTGTCCTGCTGAAATAAAAACAGAATTGGAGCAGTCCGACTATCCTGCCACGGAGCAGCCCATGCTTCCAAACAGCTTCTGCAGCATAGGCTCCTCCATGGATTCAAACTTCCACCCAGCCCAGAGTGAGATTCCTCCAGAACTTCCGCCCCCTGAGGTAGACTTCCCACCGATGGCTCAGTGCATGAGCACAGAGGCTCTCAATGCTTTTGTGGAACCATTCCCTTTCGAAGACGACCCAGGCCTAGTGCTGGATGGCTGGAGACAGCGGACGAGCCAGCAGGATCAAGAGGAACGCCACAGCTGCCATGTGTGCGGAAAGACCTTTAGTCGTATCGGTAACCTCCGTAGCCACCAGCGATGCCACACCGGAGAGAAGCCCTACACCTGTTTGCACTGCGGCCGACGCTTCAGCCACAGCGGGAACCTCCAGAAACACAAAAGGGTCCACACAGGGGAACGACCGTACCGCTGTCTACAGTGCAGCAAGACATTCTGTCAGTCCAGCCATTTGAAGAAACATCAGATGATCCACACAGACCGGCAAATGATTGTAGGCAGGACAGAAATGGAACCCTAAAGGAGTTTCCTGCTTACTCTGGATTTGATGAATCTTCAGTTGTAACAATGCAATAACAGCTGTGTGTTAAAAGTGCATTCTGCATGGCTTGGGTCTGCAGTGGTGTCTCTACAGTATCTGTCAGCTTTCCGTTGAAATAATGTATTCTGAGAACAGTGTGGCTGGCCCAAATAATGTAAATACTTAAGTTTTTGATTGTTACATTGATCTCCATTCTTCTATTTAATATTCAGAGGTTTGCTTTTTAATAAGACTTTGCGCAGGAACCTGGCGATTTGATACATATCCCAATACAATAATTATAAATATATTACAATATATTGAAATACTGTAAACAAGTCGATATATTGTGATTTTAAAAACATGTTTTAAAAAACAAAACGGTATAAAAACACATGTATGCTTAACATTTAGTCAAAGAGAAGTTGACTTTTTGTCAGAACAGTGGCATCTGAAGACACAGCACAACACAGCCATCTAGTGGTCAGGTTTAAACATAATACAAAATGAACCACTTTCTCAAGACAAGAATCCTCCTGGACAGGATGGTAATCTATTGTACTGTGAGTGTATGAACAATCATTCATTCACACACTCATACCTAGGGTGGTGTTTTACCACGTGCATTTTTGGGAGGCCAGAGGAAACCAGGGTGCTCGAAGGAAACTGCATGGACACAGACAGTGAGCCAGTGTGGATTGAGCCCACAGCACCAGACCCCTTGAGCATTGTGACACACGGATTACCTGCAGTGTCACTGTGGCATCCTTTCCATGTAAACTTTAGATTCAAAATCAAGAATGTGTTTCTGAGAATTGATACAGTATCATTAAACATAATTTCATGATACTTAACTTTATCAATATTTTCTTAGAACCCTGCTTTGTAAATATTTTGATTTAAAAGGTGATCATTATTTCAGGGCAGTCAATGTTTGTACTGAGTTTAATTCATTTGCTATAGGCTAGAGCAGTGGTTGTGGTCCTGGAGCCCCCTCTGCCCTGAACATATAGTGCATTATCTGTTCCCAACACACCTGATTCTTCTAATCAGCTAATTAACTGTGCTTTCATAGTTGCATTAAAAAGTGCTTTTAGGAATTCTCTAAAATGTGTAGAGGAAAGGGGGTCAGGTTTGGGTTTGGAAAAAGCAGGTATAGACTATTAATTCACTGCTTCACCCAACTGGATACGTCCTGATCTACAGTGAGAACATATTGAAAATGATGGTTCATTATGAATCTTAAATAAAACTTAACCTAACCTTAAAGGGCAGCATGGTGGAGCCTCAGGTGGCACATGTCTCACAGGTCCAGGGGTCTAGGGTCGTGGCTTGATCTTCACTCTCATCGCTGCTCATGAGAAGCTAGGTGTGTGTGTTCTAAATTGCCCCTTGGTGTGAGTGTATGAGTGAATGGTTGTGTGATACCCAATTGACGTACTGGGGGCCTGTCCAGGGGGCATTCCTGCCTGACTTTTTTGAAGGGTGGTTTTGCAAACAAGTGAAACAATGATTATTTGAAGCCTGGGACATACAGACCGGCCCTACTGAACAGATAGGTTGAAAGCAAGATTTTTATTTTATGCTTCCTTTTCAGGAATGGACTCAAAATGTTCAAAGCTGGAACTGTCTTATTTATTTATGAATATGAAATAAATACCACATCACAATCTGTCACTGCCCCAGATACCTCCAGGGTTCTCACAGATGGGATACGTATTGATACATAATGTTTGTTCAAAACAAAATCTGTAAAATGTGTGTATACATTTTCACATATAGAGTGTATAGAGGAGCTATACACAAATCATGACAAAGTACACTCATCATCAAAAAGGTTTTACACAATTGTGTGGGATTGTAATTCTTTTGGGAAGGAAGATAAAGTTTACCAGGAACAGTAACGTATTAGAAATGTAGACTGATATGAAGAGTATTTATTTGTAATGGTGTCCTGAGATAATCCATTCCATGCAGCTTGAATATTCTCACTCCGTTTCTGCAGATTTGCGTGTCCAAAAGCATCCCACACATTTTCAATCAGGGATAGCTCCGGTGATGTAACTGTGTCTTTGAAGTGAGCTTTTGAGATCACAGCAGTATGCGGATGAGCGTTGGAATAACACACTGGAGTGTGCGTTCAGAAAATGTAGGACTGCTGGTTGCAGGAACTTATCAATGCAATGTTGGGCTGTCATGGTGCCTGTAATGAAGATCAAAGGTGATCTGGCATATGACCCACTGACATTCTGAGTGACTTCATGACAGTTTGACATGACACCATTGCAGTCAGTTTATTCCTTCTGGGTGTGACTGTTTTTTGATGATGAGTGTATTATGGCAAGAATGGCAACACTTTTATGGGTATGAGAAAACCTGTTAATGAGAGAATTTGTTTAAATATATTTCTCTAACAATATAAACTGATTCGTAAACAGTTTACAGGGATCGAGCCACACTGCCATTATCAAATGACATTTATTTAATTTGACTTTGACTTTTCTAACTAAACATTTAATACAGTATTTAAGCAGTTCATACTTGATAGTTTACTGGACATGAACTACAGAATGTACAAGAATTGCCTAATGTCAAAAAAAATTGCTGTATTATAGAGGCAGTATAGTCACATATAAGCTGTTAGTCAGTATAGGCTGTTCCCAGTAGCAGTCCTATAGCCTTGTGAGAACTGTGAAGCTGTAAGATGTGGTGTCCAGTAGTATTTGTAAAGGGCTGTTGTGGCTTCAGGTACTTTGGACTCCCACAGTGTCCCATTTCATATGTTGCAGTTCAAAGAGGTGCATGGCAAGGTGGCCTTTATTCCTGTATTCCTTCAGATACAGGTGAGAACCTGGTTAATGCAACCTTGACTGAGCCAGTATGGCTGATAATTATTGGGTACAGCACTGGCCAAGGCACTTCAGGTGGTTCAAACTTGTCTGCAATAGTTAAGGTTAAAAAAAACTAATCAACCAGGTAAAAACAGGGCATGTTTTGTTGGGTTTGATAGACTAACTGGTCTATCAGCATGACCAGTGTGACCAGTTATTAGTTTGGTAAAACTGGTTGACCAGTTTGGTCAAGATGATTATACTGGTGAACCAGCAGGGTCATAATGGGTATGTTGGTCATACCGGTTGACCAGCTTGGTCAGCTTGGTCATACTGATAGACTGGATTAACCATCAAACCTAACTGTAAAATAATAATCAATACTACTAAGCTCTCCAACCAGTTTGAGCTGACTAGACTGTAACTGCCAAATACCTGTTTGATTACCTGCACACTGGTATGGTCATTTTTATTACCATATTTTACCATAAAATATTTCTCAAAATGCTGTTGAAGTAACTCACCAAATACAACAAATCAACTCACTACTAAGCCATGTTTGAGTTTAACAGTACAGGAAAACATACAATGTTACAACAAGGGGTCTCTGGGGTATTTTTTTTATTATAAGAGTACATTGTCAAATGAGAACAACAGTGTGGAACAGCAGAACTCAGTTCTACTGATTTTCTATATTAAACATGAACTGGAGCAGTCTATCTACAATACAGTAGGTCTTGTTCTGGTGAAACTGTACACTTATCAACCAGTGACAGATTAATAAGTCATGGTCCCCCTAAAGCAGCACCTTCCTCACACCACACACAAACCAGTGCAGTCCACCATGTCCCTGACCCTGCCATAGCATCAACCGTAGTATGTAAGTTCTGTTTTGGCGAGATCACAATGCTGAAAGCTTCATCTGCTACAAATATCTCTATCTGTGGTTGAAAAGTTGACTGGGGAACATTTGGTGACACTGTGCTTTGGCAACTTCATCAACTACTGCTACAGTTTGATTATTCAATAGTTCCAGCTTAATTAACAAATTCTCATACACCAATAATATTTCCAAATGTATTAAAAATTACGTAACATTTCTGTGGCTCACGTCTCTTAACGCAATGCTTTGACAGGTTGTGGGTTTTAATGAAAGTAAACGTAGAACAGTGGCAATGACAGTGATTTGACAAGTGAATACAGTCAAGGGACCCTTGGTGGTCCAGGCCCCTGGGCATGAACGCAGTAGGCCTCTTCGTTAATCCATCCCTGCTATCCAGTGCATGTCTGTAGGGTCAAATATATCAAATCAAACCACGTTACAAGCATAATGGTGAGTGATAATCTTAGGTATGTAGTCCCTCACAGCATTAACTGTCCCTAACACATTAACTGTGTTACTCTGCATACTTTAATGTCTGAGTACACCCTGTTAAAAAGGTCATGTTGCTGGCCATCAGCGGGGGTGTTGGCACAGGGGGCACAGGTGAGGCACAGGTGTCTGTTAGCCATTGGCAAAAGAAGAAGCTGAAGGTTTTCTGACAAACCTGTTGGGGTGAACTCAGCACTGAGCACTGTTTATAGGGCACTGAGTAGAGCTTTTATTTTGAAATCTACAACGCGCCCGGATGTAAATAAGGGGAAGTAAGGAACGACAATAGAATTTGTAATGAAATTCCTCTTTTTGAAGTTCCTCTTTCCTTTAAACTGCGTCTGACGGCGTCGTTTACCCTCAGGATACAACAAATAAACGATTATGAAGACGTTCGTCATTTAGTTCATCATATTCCCGAGCGGATACGAGGCTCTGCTCTCCGCTGTCGTCTCTGGAGCAGCTGCGCGTCTGTGTTTATTTGTTTGTTTGTTTACTGCAGCGCGCTGACTGCTTCACTTTGAACCGCGTGTATAAATCAGGGTAAGAGAGTGTTATCAGGTCCAAACCAGTCAAGATGTCCACGACGACGCTGGGGAAGAGCCAGACTTTCTCTCGGTAAAACTCGATTCTTTTACAGCGGCTTTAATATGAATATTTTATGTATCATCAACAAAACATCTGCTTTCCTACCTTTCATCACCTTGTGCTTGTATATATGTGTGTGTGTAAATTGGTAAGCTGCCCACAGTTAAAAAGACAGTATTCAGTTCATTTACAAATTATATAATAAAATATTAATATTATATATTATTGTTGTTTTATTATTATTATGATAAGTTATCATGTTGTGCTTGTTCGTGTATATATATATATATATATATATATATATATATATATATATATATATATATATATAAATTGGTAAGCCACTCACAGTTAAAGAGCATTTGGTTCATTAATATATTGATTGATTGTTTGATTGATTGATTGTTATATTCTTTATTGATCCCTTAGAGGGAAATTCATTATATGACAAATAATATAAATTATACTATCATCTAAATGAAATTATATTATATAAAATATAGTGTGTGTGTAAATTGGTAAGCTGTTCACAGTTAAAAAACAAGCCCTCTGTATATTAACATATGATAAATAAATGAATCAGTCTGTTGAATTCAGTCCAACCAAACATCACCTCTTATTATAGCAGATCTGGCTCCCACCAGCTACTCTTTACTGACCAGATTCTGTAATAATGCTGCTTGTAACTTCAATAATAAGACATCTATAATAGTTCATAGATCATGTACTATGCATTTACTGCTGAACAGTAAGGTACAGGAGCTCTAGCAGAGTGATGTAAGTACTTAAATAGTAATTAACTCTTGTAGGCCCAATAGATAAAGCTGAACAATGCAGGCATGTGCTGAAAACCTGAGGTGTGAAAGCATTGTAGTTTCCTCGTGGTGGTTCCTCAGGATCTTGATGCTTGCTGGATCTGCTGCTTGGTCATCTTTAGATGATCTGAGACTAAAATCACAACCTATGTCTTGCTCCTACACAATTTGGGGCCCTTTTGGAAATCAACAGTTACTCTACTACTGCCTGTGAATACTGTGTTTTAGTAAAACCAGTGCATCCATGAACCCATTAGTATTCAATTTAAAATGCTGATTATGAAATTCAGCACTGAAAAACAGCATATGGTCACTGTCCAATGAAACACGTATCTCCGAAATGTGAATTTTTCAGGAGAAGGCAAAAATGTTTTTTTAACTTTGAATGGAAGTTAATGTAAAACAAGAGTAATTGGCTATTGTACTATTAGAAACTTTCTATTGGTCTTTTCATCCAATTACAATGTGAAAAAATGGAGATACATGGTTTTCATTGGAATACGTTGTGATGTGAAAGCCCAGTAGGCTTGTGAAGCAGATAAGATTCTTAAATAAATGTTCATTAATTTCACCACTAGTTCCAGAGTCTAGAGTTCTGACTCTCTAGTCTGTTGAGATCAAAACTTTTGCTAGTTTCAGTAAATAACCCTAAATTGTCATTCTTGGGGAGGATATTTATTTGCTTAAGATTAACCAAATCTCCCTGTACAGGGAAATGGGAACCAGAGATCATATGACCTGCAGGATAAGGAACTGAAACCAGAGCCTGCTTAAGGGGGACCTGGCCACTTCCTGTTGTTGCACTGGTCAAAAAACACAACTGTAAAACCTGATCTAATTTACCTTTAATGGCAGTGAATGGAGTAAATAAAGGTCTAAAGCACTTTATTTAAAAGTTACTGTAGCAAACAAGTTTTGGCATTACTGCTGCTGAGCACTAATTGACGATAGCTAATTGGAGTTGTGGTTGTACAAAAAATGTGATTATTGAGATCCATAAATTCTAATTTTAAATGAGAATTGTCCTGATTTTACACAATTTCTGCATAATTATTGAGTTGTAAACTCAGTCATTCAGATTGGGGTATGGTAAATTGGTGCATATTAGTGCTTAGTAGTGCATTGAAATGGTGCATTTTAGAGTGATTTCTTCACCGTGGTGGTTAGTAGTGTAACAGTTGTTCAGGGTTTGGTACTGTGTACTATGTAACTGTGCTTTGAACAGTGGCCTCTGTACCATGACTGTTTGATATGAATACACATCCCGTTACAGGCCTAGTGGTGGTGCTTGCAAACAGGCATTGCCATGACTGCAGCAAAAGAGCCATTTATTTCTTATCCAAATCCAGCAGTGAACCTACCACCACCATGTGTCTTCTGAGACTTGTATGTAAAATTGATGATGGTGAAATAGTGTGTGAACAATTCCAACAGTTGGGAAACTAAACAGCTAATTCTATTGAGTAAATAGTAAATGTACTATTTACTATATTATCTGCATCATTGTTATTATAATCATACTATAATTATCATATACTCTTTTGTTTTTCTTTTCTCAAACCAGCAATAATGTGTCGAAACTAGAGCGTTTGAACACCCGGGTTACCAAGTTGCTAACAGTAGCAGTGCATGAGGTCCTGGAGGTGGTGAGGGAGACAGTGTCAGAATATCAAGAGAAAACGGCGCGGACACAGAGGGAGAATGAAAGACTGCGGCTGAAGCTACGGGACGCCCTGGAGCAACTGGAGAAAGAGAGAGAAGGTGAGATTGGCAGCCAGTGAATAGTTCAGCATCAAACCGTACCTAATGTCAAACAACTGATGTTGGTTCCCAGTGTTATTTCAAATTTCTAAATACTAACAATTATGAACCCTTTGTAGCACTTTTTGCACTGTTTTTGTAGGTTTTTTTTTTTTAGGTTTGCCCCTCCATACAAAAATCATTCATTAGATCTGAATGCTCTGTAGAAAATGTGATATTAGAGTGGATAGAATGAGAATGTGCTCTTGTATTAAATACTTGTTGCTGATGTTTGTAGTGTGAGCTCCTCTACAACACACAGCAAAGAGGAGCAGCAGCCAATCAGAACGCGGAACAAAACTCACCTCAGAAATCCAATATAAAATAAATAAATAACAAGGTTAATTTTAATAATAAATTTTAGTTTATTATCTATAAGTCTATAAGTCAAATTTGACAAATAACATTGTGCCAAGTTAATTATGCTGATAAATTACACTTTAGCTCCACCTAGAGGTTTCCCCACTGCTGCAATAACAGTAGGCATCAGTCTTTAGAATGTGACATGTGTACCAATAGCCATGGCAACGAATGAAACAGAAACGTCTCTGGCTCTCTTGTTCCCTGTCAGCTACTTGCTGACCACCTACTGACCCTGTAATGTACATTTTTAAATGTTCTGAGAGGGAAACAAGGGAATATTAACCAATAATGCAGTGGTACACCAATAAGAGTCCTTGGGCTAGGCCCACTTCTAATGTAAGTAACCTTGGATACGGGCATCTGCTAAATGCTAGAAATGTAAAAGTAATGTAACTACAGGGTGACAAAACTGGTAGTGGCTCCAGGGTCTCCCTTCCTGGCATGTAAGTCAAAATGTAAACAATAGCCATAGCAGTTAGCTTTTGAAAAGAGCTGAAGTTTGTGCAATATAAGTTTTATGGAGTATTAAGTAATTTGACATTAAAATGAGCTCATTTTAACGGGGAAGTGTGAGATTCTGTAATCTACAACGTTGTGTAGTGAAGCTGTGGCTTTACCTGCTACATTCTGTGGGGGAGACACAAGCTGGGTGTCCACCCAAACATTGCACAAACGTAATGCACAATTCGCATTAAGTTTCGGCAGAAAAATGTGAAATACTCCATTCTTCCATCCACGACAGTTATGTGTGGAAACTTTAGGTGACCATGATTAGGAGCAGCATTGAAACCAGCAGAACAGGGAAGTTTGCTTTTATCAGAGCTTTCTTTACAGCCTGTAAAGGGATGAGCAGTGGCCACCTAATAAGGGTTGAAATCTCCATGCCAGCCTGATGATGTTTACCATACATCTGGGAATGCAAACAGTTCTGCAGTAGACAATGTTGTTTTTTTTTTGTTTGTTTTTTTTTAAAAGGTGAAAGTTTAGGTTTTGCATTTCAGAGATCTAGTTGTTTCTCTAGCCACCCATGCCAACCACCAGTCGCCATTGCTTTAAACAAGCTAGACACTTGTGTAAAGAAGAGGGCAGTGGGTAACTGTTTGACGTGTGAGAGCAGTTGGTCATCAAAGAATGAAACTAATGAAAGGGTACAATAATACCAGACATGCCAGAGGAACTTGCAGTTTGGTACAAATCGTTTACATCGTTGTTTTAAAACCCTTTTCCATCACTCTTTTTCACATTTTGTCTTTAGCATTATTCTAACTTTTCCCACCTCATCTTAGGGTAAAAACCACAATTTTTCATACAGGTTTTTTTGTATGCATTTTCAAAATGCACTTGGTCAAACCCTCCCCTGTGCAGCATCAGGCAGAGGAAGGAGGTCAGGGTGTGAGTTTGCAAGCTTTCACAACACTCCTCTCACCAACCACTATTCTTTTTAGTAGATTTTTTTTTTTAGAATATTGCAGTGTGAACTAATTATGGCCTGAGTGTTTTACTCCACTCATTTAACCCATCCACAGTGAAAGACATATACACTAGTGAATTCACACTAGGGGCAGTGAACAGACATTTCTGGAGATGTGGGTAGCACTCTACACAGCTGGGGAGTTAAGTACATTGCTCAAGGGAGACGTGGCACTTCACTCATACCCTGCCAGGTCAGGGATTCAAACCAGCAACCTTCCAGTCACAAGGCTGGTTCCCTAACCACCAGGCCACTGTTCCCTTTGTTTGGTGGTAAATCATAACCTGACATTGTGTGTTAATCCATGAATCCAAACCTTATGGGTGTCATTTCATCTTCACAGTGTCCCGACGTGGCTCCACCTCCTTGGCAGTCAATAGCTTGTCCGCTCGGACTCAACGCACACCTGTCTCAGATGTTTCCTGTCCGAGGCAAGAATCCACACCTGTTCTGACTGACGATCTAGCTGTTAAATCAGAAGCACGAACCCCTGCTACAGAGGCGGAGACGGTGTGTGACCTGAGAGTAGCGCTGACATTAGCGGACATGTGTGTGTCTGAAGCGGAGGACCACAAAAGTGAGGATTTGCAAGCCTCTGATTCCTCATCCACGGACTGCATTCAGACCATAGTTGTGGAAGACATTAAAACAGAATCTGCTGCTACGGAACACTCCTCACCACAACAACAGATGTCCCAGGTTGGGTTTGATGATGTTGCTGAGGATCTCAGTGACCCAGCAGCTGGACAAGAGCTCATTGGCACAAGCACATATGGCATTCTCTTTCCCCAATCAAATCTCAGTGCACCCAGTAGGAGTGCAATGACTGGAAGGAGCACAAAGTTGACCACAGAAGGGACTAGTCGTGGACTCACAGAAGGGCACAAGATTGTGATTGGGCCACGGGGCAATCAGAGGCATGGTTGCCGGGTAAGCTTTGCTTTCTCTACTATAGGAAATATGGATGTCCAGGGCTATGTTTAACTTGTCCTAAGGGTAATTACTAAAAAGTAAACAGCATTGGACCTAGAACAGACCCTTGAGGCACACCTTGAGTGACTGGGACAGTAGATGAGTGTAACATTTGGCATTTGTTTAATCACAATGGGCAACATGAATGAAATTACTGAAAGATGAGGCAAGAACATAGTCTGTTAGCGGGTAATGTGTTGATTTGACTTTACGCAAAAAGATTATTCCAGCGAATCTCAGAAAATAAGTGTCAGGACAGGTTGGTTTAATTCACGTGATGTGATGCCATCAGGGACAATGCTAATGAGTCCTGTAGCCAGCATGCTAATTACATTATAGCAATTCTGAACAGTGCACTAATGCCACAGTAGCAATGCCAGAGCAGACTGGTAGCCAGCATGCTCATGCGATGCCAGCAATCCTGGAAAACGGCCATAGCCAGTGTGTTGATGCCACAGTAGCACTGTTTTAGAGTTGGACACGATCAATGATGGTTAACCTGGCTATCTAGTTCATTTTATTTATTATTCTGTGAAATGACCCACTCATTATCATGCTTCAACAACCAGCAGCCACTCCTCCAGAAACCTGAAGAATGAGGAGAAAGGATGTGGTGCTTAAAGCCAGCTGGTGTTGCTCTTTAAGATAATTGAGGTAGACATGGAGGGCTCCTGAACAGTTTATCCATAAATGAGTACATTTGGAGTAGTAGTAATAAGAATAATACAGTTATTAATGTAAGATAATTCTGTACCACAATAAACAGATTGAATGAGATTTCGCTGAATAACGATACCTGTTTCAACCGCCAGATTTGTGGAAAGACGTTCAGCCGAGTAGGGAACCTTCGGATCCACGAGCGGTGTCATACAGGAGAAAAGCCTCACTGCTGCTCTGTGTGCGGCCGCTGCTTCATCCAGGCTGGTGATCTGAAGAAACATAAGAGAGTTCACACAGGGGAGAAGCCCTACTACTGCCTCCAGTGTGGCAAAAGCTTCAGTCGGAGGGAGAACCTCAAAAGGCATCAGAAGATACATTTAGGAGAGAGTTTACATCACCAGCGTTTGTGGATGGACCCTCAGTAGGGCTGGGCAGAATGTCCTGAACATCATATCACAATATATTTTACTGCCATTTCCATGTTTCACTGTAATTCGTTTTGCAGTGCAGCTTACGTCAGAAATTCACACTGCAAAGCACAGATCATTCAAGGATAAACAGCCGCATTGTACAGTACTGTTACATCCTGTTGGGGGTTTGGGGTGATGGGTCACAGTAACTGTATATCGCAAATGAACTCAGACTTTTATAACGAGCATCTTTTATAGTTAATATGTAAATCATTAATGAAGGTATTGCATAAATCAATACTGGAGCATGGATCAACTGCATCTAACTGTGTCTAAAAATGAGAAACTGCTCATCCGTATCCCATAATCCCCCACTTAAATGGGTGTTTTAGCATTCAAAATATATGAAGTACACTTTATATCCAAATGTTTGTGGACACCCCTTCTAATGAATACTTTCAGCTACCTTAAGTAGCACCCATTGTTGACACAGCTATGCAAATGCACAAACGACTTGTCTAGTCCCTGTAGAGAAATACTGGCTACAGAATAGGACTTTGTGGATGAACATAAACCTGTTGCCAACATTCCTAATGCAAGCTTAATGGGCTGGAGGCGTATAAAGCCCCCAGCACTGAGCACTGAGCACTGGCAGTGGAACTGTCCAAACGATGGTCCTCCATCCAGTACTTTTGGGGTGTGTTAAAGAGTTGAGGTTGAGGTGGGTTTGTTATCATCAAACATCCTGGCCTCACTAACACTCGTCACATATTCAGAATTTTTTTTATATATAATACTCCTTATTTTGAAAAAAAAAAAACAAGGACAGAGCAGGTCTCCCAATACTTTTGTAAAAAGCTATTTGGCCCCCAAATATCACACCGCTATAGAGGTAACCAACAGATAATTATCTGCAGCCTGAGGGAACATCTAACGGAGAAAAACTGTTGGAACCCTGTTCAGCGGTAAAGAACAGCAGTAATATTGGAGCATAATTTTTTTTTTTCCCATAAACATTTTCAAAATATTTCAGTATTATTTTCATCTGTATTTAATGTAATCAAAATGTTTGTCCTTTTAAGATCATGTCAAAAACTGGACAGTTAACACTTTAAAAAAATATATATATTCTTATTTTATTTTGAGTTTTTATTTTTGGTTTTATCCGGCTCTGCAGACATGGTACCTTGTCCTAATTTCTCTCCGTTTTTAAAAACGATTGTCTGTCTTGGAGGTGGCTCTGGGAAAAGCCTTCATTTGATCCACAAATGCTTCAAATACATAAGTATGATTTATTATTGTTGCCCATTATTGCTGGTTTTCTATTCATATTGGATTGATTGCATAATTTTGAATGTCACGGTTCTGCATGCATTTTTGTTAAATGGAAGGGCCACAGTTTATCTGTTGATCCATGATTTTTTTTTTTTTTTTTTAATTTATTTTTTTTACAAACGCTCCAGTCTGAAGAACAGCACTTTCTGGAGTCGTCATTTCTCTGCACATGATCTGAAAGCAACAAGCTGTTCTTTGAGGAGAGTGTTTTTAGCCATGACAAAATGTGCCAATCATACATCTAGGGCTGGGTGATAAGACCGAAAAACATATATCTTGATATACTTAGGAGAAATGGTGATCTATGATATGATGATGACCTGAACACTATATAATATTGAAGTGTCAGTATTTATGTCTAACAGCAGAAACACAGCATGCTGTATATTTTAATAATAACCTTTAATTGCAATGTTTCTATGACAAGGCTACTCTGTAGCGTGTTATCCCTCCAGAAAACAAAAGTAACATGATTTTATGATACAGTAATTTTTTTATATCTTAAAAATATATCTTAATGTATAAAAATCTACAATATATTGCCCAGCCCTACATTCAACCGGACACACAGCACCAGGAGCCGATAACTTCCACACTCACAGCAGACCGAACCAGAGTACGCTTGAAGTGAACCCTGGACCACTGATTTCAGGAGGACCAGGAATCGGTTTCACACTTGACAGACATGCCAAACTCTACGAGCAAACACTCCTGTTTGAAAAAGCTCTACTATGAAAATGCACTCAGTCATTTCTAGTCACATTTTTATAAAAAAAGAAAAAAAAAGAAAAGAAATTCCTTTATTCTGAAACCTCGATCCATCAACATGACCCGAAACAAAACAGGAGTGATAAGTAGCTTCACACAAAATGGTGTGAGCAGCTAATACACACCTAGTAGTGGAGTTTGTGTTTGTTCATGTTCTGGGAAGCATTGTGAAAAACGCAGGGTGGTTTGAGATGAGTTGATTCATTTTAATAGATTTTTTTCCTTTGGAAATGTGGAGATGTGGATCTATTACTGTAATATTTTTCATTCAATAAAGAATCATCCAACTCAGTGGGATCTTTATGATTCCAGATAGTCAATTCCAAAAGTGTTGATTCTCAGAACTGGTTGTAGAGACCCCCTGCCCTGCACATTTTAGTAGATTCCCTCCTTTAATACGTAACTCACGTAACTCCTCTGCTGTGTTCGCTTCATTGGCTCCCTGTAGCTGCCCGCATCAGATTCAAAACCTTGATGCTGACTTACAAAGCCAAAAATGAACCAGCCCCTCCATACATGATGGCAATGGTCAAAACTCAAGCTGTACCAAGAGCCCTTCGAGCTTCAAGTACAGCTCGTCTTGACCCACCATCCGTCAAAACACAAGGAAAACATGCATCCAGTCTCTTTTCTGTTCTGGCACCAAAATGGTGGAACGAACTTCCCCTGGGAGTCCGAACAACTGAGTCCCTCACTGTCTTCAAACACAGACTGAAGACTCATCTGTTTCAGGAGTATTTAACTCCATAAAGACATTTGTGTTAAGCAGGATCTAAGTGTGAGGAATCTCTGTCTTCTAGATAAGGATATTCTGAGTGAACAGCAAAGCACTTTTGTAAGTCGCTCTGGATAAGGGCGTCTGCTAAATGCCATATATGTAAATGTAAACACCCCCTGCACATGTGCAGTGATGGGTGCTTCCAGGACCATTTTTTAGAAACACTGGGATATCTAGTTATAATTGTCTAGACCAGGGGTAGGGAACTCAAGGAGTTGATTTCCAACTGGCACAACAGTTTGTAAAGTTTCAGTGCAATAATTGGATAGGAGTAATGTTTATTAATAATATTAATAATTACAGCATGCCAACACAGAAAGTACCATGATGTTTTCATGTGACAGTGTTACACTTAGAGGCACATTTCATCTGTCCCTGGGACAACACTATAGAAATGAAACTTGGCAACACAAGTGAGCACACCTCACAGTGTACATGTCCAAATTGTGCCCATATTTTGTGTAACCACCATTATTATCTAGCCTTGCCATAACTCTCAGGGGTATGGAATTCACCAGAGCTGCACAGGAATCCTCTTCCACTCCTCCACAATAACATTATGGAGCTGGTGGATATTGGACACCTTGTGCTCCTCCACCTTCTTGAGTATTCTCCACAGGTGCTCAATTAGGTTTAGGTCTGCAGACATACTTGACCAGTACATCACCTTTTGCTTGTTCAGCAAGGCAGTTTGGGGTCGCTATCATGTTGGAAAACTACCATGTGTCCCAGTTTCTGAAGGGAGGGGATCATGTTCTGCTTCAAAATGTCAAAGTACATGTTGGAATTCATGCTTCACTCGTGCAGCCACATACCATGATGCTACCTACACCATGCTTGGCTGTAAGCAAGAGTTATTTTCCTTGCTTGGGTGCCACCACACATGCTGGACACCATTTGGCCCAAACAGGTTTATCTTGGTCACAGGACATGGTTCAGGTAATCCATGGTTCAGGTGATCCATGATGGACTGCTTGTCTTTAGGAAACTGTGTGCTTTCTAGTGCATCACCTTTAGAAGAGTCTTCCTTCTGGGATGAGGGCCATGCAGACAGAGTGATGCAGTGTGGTCTGACTTGCTGACCTGATCCAAACCAAACTGATGGTGAGGCTCTTATATCTTAAAAACACAGCTGCCAACAACCTGCAGCTTGTTTACTTTAGCTGCACAACACTTTCAGTGGACATAAGTGTTTTGGACAGTCTTCAAAATACTGCGATGTCTCTCAGAGGCAAAGTGAACGTTGAACGTGGAGGGACACGCTGCTGTCTCACCAGCTGACCAATCCTGATTTAGAGTAAAAATTAGACCGCCTACCTAATTAACATACAGAAATATATATAAATAAATAAACGGAAATATAAAAATAAAAATGAATAAATATATAAATAATTAAATATGGATATATATATATATAAACAAAATTGTAGAAATACAGAAATAAATAAATAATAAAATGTAGAAAATACACAAACAACAAAAATAAGATGATGCATGGAAATGTTGAAATAGATTCCTCATATTTATTTAGGAATGTAATGTTTCATGACAAAACTGTATTTGTTCATTTAACTTTTATTTTTTATATAATTAATTTATGGAACTGTTTATTTAATCATATGTGTGTGTGTGTGTGTGTGTGTGTGTGTGTGTGTGTGTGTGTGTGTGTTCTCCTACTGGTTATTTGAACTGGTTATTCAATCACCTGCTGCCTGCTGAGCTGCTCTCGAAAAAACTGAAACAGCCTGAGCAAAACCCACTTCTACACAAACCAACGGCCCGGCTTCCCTGCGCTCTGATTGGCTCGCTGGGTTGTCACAAACAGGTCGGGATGCCACGTAGCCAATCACAGCACAGTAGAGGCGGAACTTGAGGAAAACCGCCGCAGGTGGACGTTGAAAGTGGGGAGGGTTTGTTACCTGTTCTTTCAAAAAAGTCAATAAACGAGACGAGAGGAGAGTGAAAACACCCAAATACGACCCTTTAGTTAAGTGAACACGTGTAAAACGTGGATACAGCAATGTACAGCCCAGGAGAGCCTAATGTGGGAAAAGCCGCATGTAAACAAAGCTGAATATAATATAATCATATTCTAAGCAGCGCAGAGAGAGTGTGCGGAAAGCGAATCTGGTGTGAGAATTTGGCTGTAAATGTATATATTTAGATGTTCATATGTATAATCCAGTCGTATGTATAAGAGTTTTGATGAATAAATGTGCGTTCGGCTCGTTTCTAAGGGCAGCAGCAGCAGCAGCAGCAGTGAGGCTTTGCGGAAGTGAGCAGTGAAGAGACGTGTCTGTGTTTACAGAGGAGCTCTGGTAAGAAAATACACTATTTTACACACAACACCTTCACCTGTAGGGTCAGGATAACGACTGTTCTCATTGAACTCGGAGTAGTAATGGTACAAGGGTTCACTTTCCCCTATTAATCCTTCAGTTTGGACAGTCAGTCGTCAGCAGTGGAAGCTCTGGTGTTTGTTGACAGCACTGTTACAATTTTACCATCTCTAATAATTTGCCTGTCAGCTGCTTCAGCCTGTTCGGGGAATGGGAGGAATGAAGTGTAAGGTGGTATTGACTGGAGCAGATTAGTTCATCCATTTCTGATCCTGATTTTATTCTTATGACAGATTTTCTGGTCTTTGGAAGTCTATGGTGTGGCACAGTGATGAAGATCCATGGAAAAATCCTCAATCACTACTTGACCTGTAGTGCACCTGTGGTTAAGGAGGGCTATCTGTACAAAAAGGTAGGCTAAAGACAGATATTAAAGTGTTAAAGCTGACTTTTAAAGCTCTCCTATTGTGGGAATTGATTTCTTTTTTTGTGATGTCACAAAAACCACATACTGCCCATTCAGCCTACAGTCAGAGTTATAGAGTGCTTCAGGATAGTGTGTTTTTTCAGTGAGGTGCAATACATGACTGCCAGTCAGAACAGAGATCGGTTTATTCTTCTGTTGTGGTCTCTACTCTTCTGGGAAGGCTTTACACTAGATGTTGGAACAATGCTTAGATTTGATTGTTCTCAACCTGTGGCCCAGTGACCACTCTCTATTAATCTGCCAGCTCATCCTCAGGGAGGTAGA
This sequence comes from Acestrorhynchus altus, assembly GCA_034509495.1. Taxonomy (NCBI): domain Eukaryota; kingdom Metazoa; phylum Chordata; class Actinopteri; order Characiformes; family Acestrorhynchidae; genus Acestrorhynchus; species Acestrorhynchus altus. The sequence continues at coordinate 20,903,621 of CM067510.1, forward strand.
AGTCCATGGCCATTTTGAATCATAAATGTTTATGTGAAAAGATTTAGTATTATTAAGTATTTATTTAAAGTTAAGTATTATTATATTTTTAAGTGTTATTATATTCATGACAATGAATAGAAGCAAACTAATAATGTTGCAGAAGTAACACAAGACAAACATTTGAGGCAACACTGTGAGACTATGCAGCCGCGGGCACTTGATGCAGACAGTGGCTCTGAGATTTAGAGGTATCTTAAACAAAGAAATTACAGTCTTCTTCAGAAAACGCAAAATCTTTCCCAAGTTCAGATGTGATAGCATAAGTAGACTAAATGTTGATGTGTTTGACATACAGAGACAGCGTTTAGACAGAATTAATAAACACATTTTGTAACCTAGATGTGTCATCTGATGTTATTAACTTTACTGCTCGTGTTTGTGAGGGACGTTTGGGACAGATGTTTTCACGAAGACATTTTTTATGCTTCTGTTCAGACCCTCATTCTCACAGTTTCAGTGTCTGAGAAATAAAAGACAAAAAATATCCTAAAGTTTTGTTTTATTGTTTGCTGTATTGCTGGCTAGTTATAAACAGATGAGCCTTGAGGTGGAAAAAATTAAGAACTTCTGCTTTAAAGTATGTTTTTTGTAATTAGGGCTGCCTGTATACTTTTGGATGTTTGGCAATTTAATGATAGATGCATTTACATATATAGTAGAACATATGACATATTGTGACAAATATACATATATAATATATTACATTATATTAATTGAATCTGAAGTGAGATATTTCACTCTGGCCTCTACTTCCTACAGACTCTAGGGGTTTCAGTTGAGAGTAAATTATTATTTAATTTTATTCCTAAATTAAATGCTACATTTACTTTCATCTTAAAGAGGTCTTTGGAGTTCTGAGCAACTGTCCAGTTATTTTTCTGCTTAGCCCAAGTAAAACATTTCTGATACGGTCTCTGCTTCAGGAGGGGGTTGACATTAGGGAAGCTGCAGATGGAGATGTTCCTGGTTGTTGTGCAACTTTTCCCACCTCATTTTCCGCTTTGATTCAACTTTCCATTAATATGCTTTGATACAGCTCTCTGAGAACAGCCACCAATGACTGGCTTGATAAGTTTAAAGACAGTTTCTAAAAATATCAATGCCTGAAAAACTCTTTAGAAAAAACAGTATTGTGAACCAATTAAAAACAGCTCTGTGCATCTTTGGAAAAAAACTTGTTCCAATAACTGTAGAGAAGAGTTCCCTGGAATCTTCCTGTGTGTTTTGGCAAATAGCCCTTATCAGGATTACAGGGAATAATGATTACATCATGGCATTGACCAATAGAATGGCTCCAGCACCTAGAGTCTACAGTATTGCAACAGCAAGGCAAATTCCTTTGTTTTTCTTGTTCAGTGAAGAATTTCAACTTTTATTTCCTGGCATTTACAGTACTGTTGGAACATGTGACTCACAGGTGTTTATTTTGACATGGTGATGCCTTTTAGGTTGATCGTTTAAAAATTAAATCGCTCTGCATTATTAGTCTAAGGTTTTAGCCTGGGTTTCTTGTTAAAGAGGATAAACCAGCATGAAGACCAGAGAGCTGTCCTTGGGAGAAAAAACATTTTGAAGCTGAGAAAAGAAGGAAAATCAGTCATTGGAAAAACGTTGGGCACAGCAATGGCCTCCACAGTGCAGGGGTGAAGGTATCATAATCCACTGTTTGAAGACCTTGTAGAGCAGAAATACAGCGGCCATACCACAAGATGCAATCCTCTCATCAGCAATAAGGAATTTGCAAAGAAGTACAGAGATGAGCTGGAAAGTTCTGGAACACAATCTTATGGAGCGAAGAGACCAAGATTAATCTCTACCAAAGTGGTGGAAAGGCCAAAGTGTGGAGAAAGAAATGAATGTCTTATGATCCAAAGCATACAAGCTCATCTGTGACGCATAGGGGAGGTAATGTCATGGCTTTGCTGTGGATGGCTGCTTCTGGAACAGACTCATTAATATTTATAGATGAAGAAACTAATTATGGTTGCAGCAGAATGAATTCTGAAGTGTACAGAAATCTTTTGTCTACCAATTTATGGAGGAATGCATCCAAACTAGTTTGGAGGAAGTTCATCATGCAGCAGGAAAATGAACAGTTGCAACAGTTCGATGTCAATGGGTTGGGCCAGTTATTGCAAGCAAGGGTTATGCCACCAAATATTAAACAATATTTACTTTAAGATGATTTGTTCCTTTGCTTTTGCTCTCACCCTACTAGCATGGTCAAAATAAAATTAAGAAGTAGAGTAACCCACTTCTTTATAATTCCCTGTGACTTTGTTAGTTACATAATTTCTAATATTGGTATTTACATTATATACACACATTATCAAAATATAGACGATACGTATGTGCTTTTGTCATCTGTTGAGTAAATCCGCAGATAGACCTGTCTATCTGATCTCTCTGATCTCTCTCATGCAGGGTGAAGTGAACACTTCCTACCAGAAGCGCTGGGTCACCCTCAAAGGGAACATACTGTTTTACCAGGAGCGCCCAAGGGACAGGGAGGTTTTAGGGGTCATTGTATTGGAGGGCTGTTCCGTACAACTGTGTGAGTCTGACGAGCAGTTTGCATTCTCTCTGGTGTTCAGTGAAGCCGGACTTCGCACGTATAAGTTCTCAGCCGAGAACCAGACCAGTCAGGAGGGCTGGGTTAAGGCCATCCACTCAGCACACCACAACTTTCTCTCCATCCTCCTGCAGGACCTGCGTCAGCAGTATATTGGTAAGACCAGAATGAGTCAGCTTGGGTACCTGCTGGAGTTTGAGCAATTTTTAAATTAAATACATATATAAATAAATACAAATACTGTTCAGAAGTTTGGAACCAACTCAACACTTTTTAATCTTACAGTATTTGTAAATAAATGTGTATAAATAGTTGGAATGTGCCTTTGCTCTTTCTCCAGTTTAATGTCATTCGTAGGAAGAAGGTTTGTTGAGTGCAGGATGATGTACAGAACTATAGATACATCTAAAATAATTGTATTATCTGTAGAACATCAGTAATGAAGTTCTTGCTAGCAACACAAGTGAGTACAGCTCACAGCGAACATGTTCAGATTGTGCCCAATTGTACCGTTGTCCCTCCCTGATGTCATGTGACTCATTACAGTTACAAGGATCCAGATGTGATTGGGTAGCAGGGTTGAAGTTCTCTGGCTCTCTGGCCACTGGATATTAAAATGGCACATCATGACAAAGAGAAATAGATTTTTTGCTCTTCACAAAGATGGGCTAGGCTATAAAAAGATTCCAAACACCCTGCATCTGAGCTGGCCTAGGTCATACAGTGGTTTACCTGGGTGGACCAAAGAAGTTAAGCCCCCATGTTCAGCATCATATCCAGAGGTTGGTATCATGAGTGCTGCCAGTATTGCTGCAGAGGTTGAAGAACTGTGAGGTCAGCTTGTCAGTGCTTAGACCATATGCTGCACACTGCATGAACTCTGTCTAAATGGTCTACATCCCAGCAGGAACCCTCTTCTGATGCACAAGAAAGCCCACAAACAGTTTGTTAAAGACAAGCAGTCCAAGAGCATGGACTACCTCTGACAAGACCAAGATAAACTTGTTTGACTCAAATGGTGTCCATCATGTGTGGCAGTGCCTGGGTGAGGAGTACCAAGATAACTGCCTTGCTACAGTCAAGCATACAGTGGCCAGGGGTCTGCATGAATGCTGCTGGCACTGGGAAGCTGAATTCCAACATGTATTGTGAAATTCTGAAGCAGAGTACAATTTCCTCCTTTCGGAAACTGGGCCACACGGCAGTTGTCCGACATGATAGCGACCCCAAACACACCTCCAAGATGGACTAGCCAAGTAGGTCTCCAGACCATAATCCAATTGAGCACCTGTGGGGCATCCTCAAACCGAAGTTCCACCAGCTCTGTGATGTTATCATGGAGGAGTGGAACAGTAGCAACCTGTTAGGTGTACTACATATGTGTTGCCAAGTTTCATTTTGTTTCATTCATATTGTTGTACCATTAAACGACATCATCAAATTGTTGCAGAAATGTGAAGGGTCAGATACTGTTTATATGTGTATGTATATGCGCTACCTGTCAATTTTTTAGAACACCCAATATGGGTTCTGAAATTGATTTTATTTTACTGGTCTACAGTCAACCACAACATTATGACTGCCTCCTTGTTTCATTTTTTATCAGCTTCACTTAACACACAGGAGCACTTTGTAGTTTTATAATTAAACTGTCCATATGCTTCTCTGCATAACTTGTTAGCCATCTTTCACCCTGTTTTTCAATGTTCAAGACCCCGCAGGACCACCACAGGTATTGTGTGAGACTGACATGGTGGTGTGTGTTGTATCATCTATGTACACAAAGTGCATGTCGCACGCTTGAATAGCCTACATGTTCACCACAACACAAGCTAGCATTCTGTCTAGGAGGGACTGGAGTTCAAAAAGTGAACAAACTGTGTTAGGAGACAGAACTCGTGCACCACTGGCAGTAGGTTAAGTTGCTATCGTCACTAGCTTGGAGGTGGTTTGGCTTTGATAAGGCCGATGGTTGTGAAAAGATGGCCACCTGCACACTATGTCAAAAATCAGTTGCAGTTAAAGACAGCTCGACAACAAACTTATTTCACCATCTGCTGAATATGATGATAACCAGCCAAGGCACTGTCACAAAAAGACAGCCAGCAAATCTTATCAGAATCATTTAGCAAAAAAGTGCCGTATCAAAAGAAAAGCAGCAGGTGTTAAGACATAAACACAGTCACCAATTACATCACCAAAGATGGTGCCCATTCAAGCAGTCATGAGAGATGGGTTCAAGCAACTTTTGAATACTTTAAATATTAATTCAAGTTCCCAAGTTTTTATTCCTATTTTCTTTGCTAACAGTTGAAGGATTCTGAACACAGTAGTAATTTGGTGATATTCTTCATATGGTTGTATTTCAATCAATCAATCTATATTTTCACTTATAGATTTTCCAAGTCAAATTAAAAAGACCTACATAAACTAGCAATAACATACATTTGGATAAATGGAAAGAAATAAAAGAACCACATTTAATGAAAGTGAAAATATTAATATTAATATTTAAAAAAATAATGAAATATCAACATTAAATAAATCAATAAAGGAAACTAAAATTTAAAACAGTAATTAAGTTATGAATATAGTAAAATAATTAGTAATAGTCAGTAAATAATTAGTGATAACTCAAACATTGATACTATTAAACAGTTTTGTTCAGTTAAAATGCTTTAATGTTATTTTTTAAATAGTATTTTTCTCCCCTTTTGTTGTGTTTTGTAACATTTGAGGTATTTTTTGATAAAAAATGGTCTGTTGGTATTCTTGTCCTACAGAAGTAGCAACAGAAGCAGGTGTTGACCCAGTGGATTCTTCACAGCTGATGAAGGAGACCATGGCTCATTCTCAGAAGCTGTTTCCGGCCTCTGTGTTTTACACTGTGCCAGACATGAAAGGACTGGGGGGTCCTGGAAATAACCAGCTGCTTCAAGCCCCGCCCACCACTGCTAAACATGCTGGCAAACCACCTAAACTTTGGCCCAAACGGCACGCCCACGTCACACCTGTCAATGGCCCAGCTCCACCCCTTGGAGAATGGTTGGAGCCCACTGAGGACTTCAGCACAATGCACGAGGAGTTTGGGAAGGAGGTGAGGCAACTGGTGGCCGATTGGAGGAGAAAGGCAAAGGAAGTGATGGATTTTTCAGATGGAGATCTGATTGATTTAGGTTAAAGCAAGAGTGGTTAGTGAAGAGGGGTTCGGTGTCTGAAATGTACATTTTTCAAGACATAAACACAGTCATCAATTACATCACCAAAGATGGTGGCCATTCAAGCGGTCATGAGAGATGGGTTCAAGCAACTTTTGAATACTTTAAATATTAATTCAAGTTCCTAAGTTTTTATGGAGATCTGACTGATTTAGGTTAAAGCAAGAGTGATTAGTGAAGAGGGGTTCGGTGTCATAGGAAAAAGAAACAATGAAAATCCATTCGTTCTAAATATTTTACCAAATCTTTGCAGACGTGTTTGTGATAATTTAAATATGCAGTTTGTACAATGTGGATCAGTCAGATATTGTTAGGTACTTTAGACTCAGTGCTCCAGTGCTTAATTTTTGGACACTTCAGCTGAATGAATATTGAGTGGAATTTGTTGGGAATTGGTTTAAATTTTTATTTTTTTTATTACCAGTCTGTTCCTTTAACAGCAAAAATGAAGACCACTGTCATAAAGTTATTTTGTAGAGCTTGCCTGGACATTTAACTTAAACATAGGCCATAAAAAGATTTTTTTTGTTTGTTTTTTTAATATTTTAATAGAAATAAACATGCTTTTATTTTATTTTTATTTAACTGAAGGAATTAAAGGGAACTTGGGAATAAACCCAAGTCTATACATGTCATTACATATTGTTTAGATTAATCATCACTTCAATGTTTCCAAAGTAAAATCTATTACTCTTCAAACAAAACCCTCTGTTTTGGCTATTGTGAATGCTGGAACAAAAGACAGACTTCCTGTTTGTTGTGGGATACACTGAATGTTATTGTACATGGCATTGTTTGTAAATCATTAGTGTGCAGTTTATTTTGTAATATAATTTATTTCTGTTGTAATATTTAATAGTGTAAAAATGTTAATGTAACACATGGACACATCTACTGAATTTTATTTGACAATGTTTGTTTTAATACCTGATAAAATGTATTATATCATGGACTATATTCTCTTATTGCTCGGTTGAGTTGTTTAATTCCATGAGAATAGCTCTGACCCATCAAGGCATGAACTTGGTGTCCTGGCACCAAGACTAATGTTAGAGCAGATAATTTAAGTCCTTTTAAGATGTGAGGTGGGACCTTCATGAGCATATTTTGGTAGCATCATACATGCTGCAAACCATACTGAGATGTTAAAACATAGTTTCAAGGTGGGCGTCTCCTCTTTTTTGCTATGTTGTCACACAGTATTGAGTTTCTCTTCCATCAGTTTTTTGCAAATTGTAAAAATGAATGCAAAAATTCCATAATTCAGGAAAAACATGGAGCCCCTTATGACTTATTGCAAAAAATAAACAAGTTCATGTTCATAACATAAAATGATAAGGTGTGGGAATGAATTATCAGTTTACACAGACAACAGAATGTTCAGAAATCACAACTTTTAACAAGTGTTTAGGAAAAGCTAAATTTTCAGGGAGACCAAAACATGGATAAAATCTCAGCTTATTGGTTTTGCACAGGTGAGAGGAGATGACTAGACTACGGAAGGTCCAATCATAACACTCTGCTTTCCACATTCTGAAATGCTAAGTTCTAAGCTGATCTGAAAAAGGTGCACAGAGAGTCCTTTTTAGGTGGCCACTGCTCTTCCTGTCTGGCACCTCTGAACTGCAAACAAGACAGCCATAGAAAGATTGCAAATGGCTGTTAAAATGTTTCAGCTTAAAGCAAAGACACTTAAAAATCTGCTTGTATCAGTGCTGCTCTTAATCACGGTGAACTCTGCCTTCTGCCTAAAGTCGACTATGACCTCCTAAACCCAGATAGCAATGAACGTTGGCCAGTGAATGTCTGGTGCCAAATGTGGCCCATATTTGGCCCAAATTTGTCAAATTTGCTATTTGGGACATTTCTTCACACAACTGTAGTGGATGGAAAATATCTTATTTCATATTTTTCTCATAACATTTACTAAATATTTTAATTGAAGTACAGTGGTGTCAAAAACACTTAAGTCTATTTATGATTTATGAAAACCAAACAATTTAGCTCAATGATAATGAATAGGCCACAGTGGTTTGCATCCTGTACAAAATTAAAGAAGCCTTAATAAAACACCAAGCATGTCTCGACTGCCTGACTGCGTTTGTGAGACATCATGTACTTTAACATTTCAGCTGCTTAAAGGTCAGCTAAAATACTAATTAAAGGAGCTTAGCTGGTGAATTATTATCCACTGACAGTGGAAAACGGTCAGTAATGTGTGGCGCATTGCTGAAGTAGTCTGTTCTACCTTCTCTTGATTCTGGCCTGTCAGATGGAACAGGTGCAATTTTATTGCTCCTTAAGGCTGATGACAAAACATGCCCTCCACATGCCAGAGTGGAGTCTGTCGGGGGTTGAAAGTGAAGCATGTTAGGCCAAAGGATAATGCAGGAGAGAAAGTGAACAGTAGAGAGGATAAAGAGTCAAGCTAAAAACATGGTGACCAAAGAGTGAAATTCATATTCACTATAGGCCGAAACATCGGTGGAACAACACCACTCCTGCTGTTATTATACACAATACTGTGGAAATGTCTTGAGAATCTGTGAGAATTAAATTTAGGTTAAAATTGTTTATTTTATAAAATAAAAGATTACTCTCTTGTAAAAACTCCAAGACTTATCCCAGAAGTCATAGCAGGGGAACTACCCAACACCCAACCAACCACACCAAACTACCCAACACCCAACCAACCACACCAAACTACCCAACACCCAACCAACCACACCAAACTACCCAACCAATCACACCAAACTACCCAACATCCAACCAAACACACCAAACTACCCAACCAAACACACAAAACTACCCAACCAATCACACCAAACTACCCAACACCCAACCAAACACACCAAACTACCCAACACCCAACCAAACACACCTAACTACCCAACCAATCACACCAAACTACCCAACACCCAACCAACCACACCAAACTACCCAATCAATCACACCAAACTACCCAACATCCAACCAACCACACCAAACTACCCAACCAAACACACCAAACTACCCAACCAAACACACAAAACTACCCAACCAATCACACCAAACTACCCAACACCCAACCAAACTACCCAACACCCAACCAAACACACCTAACTACCCAACCAAACACACCAAACTACCCAACACCCAACCAAACACACCAAACTACCCAACCAATCACACCAAACTACCCAGCACCCAAATGTCGAATGGACATCTCTTAGAACAGAACACACACATGGCAATTAAGTCCTTTGTGTTTAATGAAACACAAATTCCAAACGCACACTAATAATCAGGGGAGCAATATTTTAAAATTACAAATCATTTCTGTCTGTATTCACATATTTCTGGTATGTAACTGTATTAGGCAGTGACGTGTCAGTGCAACAAATTAAATTTTGTGGAAAATTACAGAAAATGTAAATATAATATATTTACTAGTTTGTCTGTTTATTTGTTTATTAGTTTTAGGGTCAGTTTTGTTAAAATTGCTAAAAGCAGATCATTTATGTTATCTGATAGCATACAGTCAGGTCCAGATCTGAATGAACTGAAAGATAGCATGACCTTAAGTCAAGGCATGGAAAGTTTATTTTTAGATCATTATTCATACAGAGAGGCAGTTCATTGAGCTTTACATTAACAAAGAAATATTTGTTTCACTTGGACAAGTGAAATCTGAATGTGATTCGATCACCAACAACACACACTAATGCTAGGTGTAAACATACTCATATATATGATTTGAACCACATAAGAAATGTCATACCCTGTATTCTAGTGTGTTTCTTACCATACTGTGGGTCAACTCTGGCAAAAGCAGCACTGAGGTCCTAAAGCACAAGAGCTAATGGTTCACTTGAGTCTGAGTTTAGGCAGAAGTTGTGAAGAACCTTCACTAAAGCAGGCTCAGTGCTCTGATGTGGCTGAAATCCTGACTGGAATTTGTACCTTTCATTAAGAGAGGCTGCACTCTTCTGTATGCTTGGAAAGATGCTGTAGGATGACTGGCTATTTACTACTTGCAAAAGATCCTTTTTCTGACATTTAAGAACATCTTTGAGGATGTTGATAGAGGGTCAAGGGTTTAAGCCAAGCACAGCCTCCTTGCCATTTTTGTCACTAATGGAGCTGAACGGAGACACTGTCACTCAAATCAATCAATCGAAGTTATTTGTATAGCGCTTTTTACAAAAATGGAGTTGTCACAAAGCAGCTGTACAGAAATATGGTTCCAAGCATAAATTGAGCAAGTGAGCAAGCAACAGTGGAAAGGAAAAACCCCTCTTACTTTTTTCAATCTTCCATTTTAAGCTTCATTTCCTGGCACTGAGGTCAAATTCAACGCCCTGATTAACTGACAGAAACTCAAGGTCTGTAATTGTGGAAGGCTTTGTTCGTCAATCAACAATGGCAACCAAAGTAGTGGCGGTCATTCCCCTCAAAGTGGAGTTTCATGCTTGAAAGCCCTTTCCAGAAAAAGGGTGGCTCGCTTTCACAGTGTGAAAGACTCATCTCTGCACTCTAGGAAGTGTTTGGTTGCAGTTGTTGCAGCTAAATGAAAATAACACACTTTGCCAGACTGGTTCCAGTGACTGGATCACCCTTCAGGTGCTGAACGTTTTGACCAAACTGGGAGAATCGGCTGGAAGATACAGTGAACCACTGAACTGGAATTCACTCCCTCTGTTTACTGGAATCACTATAACATTTTAAATGTTAACCACAGACACACAGCCTGCCATTATTTTATCTGATTTCTGTTTTTGTGTTTAACTATTATAATTCACACCATGATATTATGCCCACCTCCTTGTTTGGGCATTCACTGTCCATTTGATCATCTCCTCTTACCATACAGGATCAATTTGTAGTTCTATAATTACAGACTGTAGTTCATCTGTTTCTCGGCATACTTTTGTTATTGATTTTCAATGATCAGGGCTCTGCAGGACCATCACAGGGCAGGCATTATGTCTATGTAAATGTGTGGTCAAGCAGCAAGTGTGTTTCTATCCTTATAATATATTTCTGACACCATCCTCATGAAAATTGATGGTATAATTCTACGTTAGTGGTTAATGCAGCCTTTGGCATGTCTTCAACAGTAAAAGTAGTCTAGTTATATTCTATGTAAATTACAAGTGCACACATAGTTATTCTGGATATTCTAGGGGAAATGACGACTGAGTGATGAAGAGTGAGAAGAGGAAGACACCAAGTATGGAAACAGATGGTGCCAGGAGCCGCCAATGAGATTTAATCATCAAGGTTGCACTGCCCAAACATAACATACCATATTTCATAGGTATAAATCAGTTCATATAATTAAGTAAAACTAACCTTAACTCAAAACACACCAGAAAGCTTACAGATATGAACTGAATATACTGAGTCTCATCTGTTCATACTGATCCCAGCTTTCTGTAGTATTTACATTCTGTTATCTGGAAACAAATGAACAACTGCAGGTAGATTTTACAGTGTATGACTTAATGAACATGAGCATGAAGGACATATTTGATTTCATGATTATTTCTATTTGTTATAATTATATAAAAAAATAAAAGTCAGCCTTCAGATCACTCTGCCTGTGTCGCACACCAACTCCCATGATGGCGTGAGGCCTACGGAGCATACAGCAATGGGGTGTACAGCAAGAAAGAGGAAGTGCGTGTGTGTGTGTGTGAGACAGAGAGAGAGAGACAGGAAGATAAAGCCGCTTAGTGTCTTTCGCAATTATTTGTTGGTCAGAATATCTAAAAAAGACTGGTCTGTGAGCTGCAGGGAAGCAGTGTGAGTTATTTCAGTCTCAACAGCAACAGCTGACACTTCTGTAAAGAATGCCCGCTCTGTCTTTCTTACCCTACTTGCTCTTTCACCACTGTTTAAAAGATTTGAATAAAATAAAAAGCTAGTGGAGTGGATATATATATATATATATATATGCTTTTGAGAATATGTTGTATTTATGGAGCAGATTTAAATGAAAGGACTGCCAGAGATGCAATAATGACATAAGGAAGAGAAAACAAACAAACAAAAACATCTGAGAGACCTTGTCAGGACAATGCTGCAGACTGTTCAGAGTTTCTAAAGTATCATAAAATCATATAAATGAACCACTTCCCCAAAGGCCTACTGTCCGCTCTGCTGTCTTCTACTGTAAATGTACAAGGTTTATATTTGATAATGAGTTACAATATTGTGAAATAGTACTTGTTCACAGGTGTATTCAAAAGTGAAAATGGCCATATTTATATTCATTACATGTAAACTGAAATAGCTCTATTATTTTTTATTTTATTTTTTTTTTTATTAAAAAATAAATAGATCCAATATTTTGTTCAAAAGCAAATGTGGACCAAATTGATGGGTGATGAGTTCTTCAAAACATCCAGGCTAATCTGGAATTATCACTGAAGCCAAGATGGTGTATCGGAAGCACATCTCCAGGTCTCCAGGTTGTACCAAACTATGAATTCACGTCATTCTGATGGATGGGGAGAATGAACTGTGATATATATATGAAGAGCTTTTCTCTTATTCTTCATTTTTCAGATTGAAACATAAATAGTTGCAAAAATGTGCAAATATGTATTTATTAGACTATAATTAAACTAGAACATTATATATTGTAGTCTATATTCCGTTTTAATTTAAGACAAGCCTAAACATACTCTTAAAATAAGGGGGAAGTTAATATATATATATGGGTTAAAGGTGATTGTTTACATTCTGAGCTAAAGGTGTGTAAGAATAGAGTTGTCCGGTTGCTGACACAATGTATAGAGGACAGTAGAAAACGGGGGAAGGTAGGACAGGAGTGAGAGAAAGTAGACCTAATGGTGTTCAGAGAGTAGCCATATCGGTTCTCACAGCTCTGCATTTCAGTATGTGCCTACACATTTCAAAGCATGATGGATGGCTAGCAACGGAGCTCATATATGGTGTGGAGTAGGTGGGCTGCAGGCTTCCACTGTCTTACGCTAAACTGGGGTGGGTCTGGAGGGGTCTATGTGTGCACCCCAATATAGAGACATAGTACTGGTGGTGTAGCACCATTAGTGGAGTCATCATTCTTAGGAAAAATCCATATCATTCCTCACTTACAGCTTTAGGAACAACCTGAAAGATGGCGTGAAGGCCGGCAGTGCTAATTACCTTTAAGTTGGAACAGTAAAGGTTCCTTAAAGGTCGGTATAAACATGTTATTCCAACATAGAGAAGAGCCATACATTTAACCTGAAACTTAACATTTAGCTATTAATAATTGTTTAATTGTTTAACATTAATAATTGTTTTATATACAACTATACGAACCTGTGATGACCCCCCATTTAAGGTGTAGTTATAAGCTTACAGTAGGTAAATCTTCATAAAGGTTTATGGTATATAACCACTTAAACATCAACATAATTACTTGTTGGGACTATTTTACCATTGTTATGCTATTTAATGGGGAACTGCTAAGATATGAGTATATAGCATTTCGCATATTTACGACACTTATGCTCAGAGTTCCTAGATATATAGGGTTTCAATAAAGCCATCAAATAAATACCTAGTTTGACAGTGTGTATACACCCAGTGAGCACATTTACCATCATCCTTCAGTCATCTTCTCAGCTTTGAAGGGCATGATGTTTGATTTCTTCTTGTCTACTCCATCTGTTTGGCAGTGTCTGGTACTATGATGGAGCCATCCTGGTCCATTTCTGCTTTGGATTTCAACCAGCCCCTTCAGAAAACACTCTTAAAATTTAATGACGTGTTATGAGCTTTAATATATACCCATTAAATCCTAAGCCGTGTTGACATTAGCACGCACCTATCAAACTGATGCGTGATGAGTTCATCAAAATATCCAGGCTAATTCAGAATGATCACTGAAGCAAAGATGGTGTATCTGAAGAACCACTTCGAGGAATGCAGCCCCTTGTTGTCCTGGCCTGCTTTGAAGACATATATAACAGAATGACTTATAAGACGTTGTAATTATCAAGCTTCCAAAATAAAGAGGCTATCTGTGACATTCAGACTGGCCACAACATTAAACATCTCTCCTTATAAGTCTCCAGGCTGTACCAAACTATGAATTCACCTCATTCCAAGGCGTTCAGGTCCTATTTTGGATGAGGAGAGTGAAAGGTGACACTTGAAGACCTCCACACTCCTCCTCTCTATTACTTTCCTCTGCTCTCTCTTTCACTGCCAAACCTGATGGTGAGGCTATAGTTAGCCCACCCGAGCCAGTATATATAAGCCCATAGGATCAGCATTTACATGTCAGTCACACCGGCTTGGCGTAGGCTTCTCCTCTCTTGACCAATCCCCAAAACTCCACATAACCTTGAGAGATGGTGAGTGTTTGCTGTGTACCTTCAGGACAATTGGCAGTGTTGAGGATTTGCAACATCAGGCTTAAAAGTAAATGCTGAAGAAACTGAAATGTAACTTAAGAAAACTCAAGAAAATGCTAGAAAAGATATTACATAGAAGACCCATAGGACTACAACTTACACAGGCACTGGATGCCTGCTGGGTCTTTGCTTTGGCACCCACGGGCATGACTATTTTGTTAGACAGAAGCTTGGCAAGTTATACTAGTGTTGTGAGCCAAAAAGCTTTACTCGACCTGGATCCTTGAAAGCAGACTGAGGCCAAAATGGCTTTGGCCAGACCACATTAATGTTTACTATGCTTGCTGGCATTCTCAGTCATAGACTTGGACCTGTGATGCAACACGGTCGTTAAAAACATATGACCCATATCAAACCCTACTGCTCTACTAGATGAAGATTTACTACAGGACAATTTGAGCAGTGGGACCCATTCCAAATGAGCTGCCATTAATTGCCCATGGGTGCCATGACCTCATGATCATGATCTCAACTCAGAAGAAGATTGTTCTTGAGTAAGTTGTTGGTGAAAGTTCTTGAGGAAGACCTTGTCCTTTTTCCTCTCCAGGCACCCAAGAAGGCCAAGAGGAGGCAGGCAGCAGAGGGTGGCAGCTCCAATGTGTTCTCCATGTTTGAGCAGAGCCAGATCCAGGAGTACAAGGAGGTGAGACCTTTTTACCACTCTTTATAACATATCTGTCATAGCTTGATCACTTCCACCATCCATATGTTCATGGCGTTCACTACTTAGAGTGGCTTTTAGCACAAGCCTAGCTAGACATTTTGGTTAGTGGAACATTTCTAGTACATTCAATCTAATAAATTTCTGGTTGACCCTACAATATTTTTATTTAACTTTTAGTTCTTTCACTTATTCTCATATTCAAACACAGGCTTTTCACATTGGACAACAAGCAACAAGACACATTCTAATAACGTTGTGACACAAACCATTATGTCACATGTTTTCAGAACATTTCTAGAGTATTATTTCTGTAGCATTACAGTCTAACCTTCTCAAAACCTTTTAAAAACATTGCTGAACATTCCTGTAGCATTCTCTGCTAGCTGTAGGGACAGGAACAAGAGCAAAAATGACTATCCTGAAAGCTGTACTCTAGAGGTTCTCTGACCAGAATTAACACCTGCAGTCCAGTAGGACACAAATGCATAGGGTGACAGTTCTGCCCTGTAGGTGTCAATTCAACACAGCAGGTGTTAATTAATTCAGCATCAAATATTTGCTGTGTAGGCAGCAGTAAAGATCAACTGTGCTGGCCAAGCATGCCTCGTGATCTGCTGGCTCTTTCCATGTACCCCATAGGTTTGATGTTGCAGGGGGTCCCCAAAATACCAGTGATAAAAATAAGCCATGTTATGATAGTTTATGCCAGACTTCCTCACTCTATAAACTTGCCTCATAAGAATAAATCAAATGACTTGCTACTAGATGTCATTCGTACACTAGTGTAGAATGCCCTAAATCCTGAACCCACTGAGGAGAGCAGGTCAGCTTTTTCACCAGATGACACCTTTGGAATGTGTTCCTCAGCAGCTGGTTGATACAGCTTTGAGTCCTAATGTGGCAAGTTCATTTGAAGGATGATGTTTATAAGAGCAGTAAAAAGGTTTGTCCCTTGGTCTGTGTGGACTTTTAAGGATCTATATGGACTTTCAGCTTTCAAGGTTTCTTCTAAGAATTCTCTGGACATTTAGCTATGTCCATCTTGTCATTTTTCCAAATGGAAGGCATCCAAACAATGATTAATTAATGTGAGCAAAGTGAATGAAAAGTGGGCGAAGGTCCAAGCAAAGGAGCTGGAGAAAAGACATTGACAAGATGGATTGGGAGTTGGGGAGCATTGAGGGGACAAGTGTAATCGATCCCATCCCCTTAAATGTCCCCAATGCCTTGTCGTGAATTCCAAGACCATTTTAACGCCTTAGAAAGACAAGTGGCCAAGTGGCAGCTGCCAAGTGTCTCAGCATCTCGTGTTCCTTCTCCAATTTCAGGAGGTCTTAGAGACAGGAACACTGAGATCTGGCACCAACAGAGTAAACACATTTCACATTTATGTTGACAGATTAACTCAGTCTTAATTATTCCCTCAGAGGCACTTTGTATATCCTGACAGTCATGTAATACACAACTGCTTTGCCATGATGCCTTCAAGGCTTTGTAAGGTTATTAAACAAATTAAGTAATAGAGATGACTGTAAGGCATCGATTTACAAACCATTGGCAATATTATTCTCTTAGACTGATGAATTAAATTGAGCAGCTTTTCCTGCTACTTCAAGAGGACCTCTAGGAATAGGAAGCCAAGGAATGAGAAATATCCATCCAGGACCATGTCTAATCTTAACATGCATACTGTCAAATTCCTTGCATAACTTCTTTTATTACTACACAAGTAAAAGACTTACAACAGATAGCCTTTTCCATTTCGGAGTTTGTCTTAAGACCTGCTTTACAGAAGTGTATGGAATTGTACGAACAAAAGTGTTTTGTCTTCCCAAACACACAGGCCTTCACAATCATTGACCAGAACAGGGATGGTATCATCAGCAAGGATGACCTGAGGGACGTGCTGGCCTCCATGGGCCAACTGAATGTGAAGAATGAGGAGCTGGAGGCCATGGTCAAGGAGGCCAGCGGCCCAATCAACTTCACCGTCTTCCTCACCATGTTCGGCGAGAAGCTGAAGGGTAGGTCATCCTCTGGTTATATATCGTTGCGTCCTTCTCCTACTTCCTGCACTTCTGCTTGTCAAAAGTTTGGGGACACTAATACAAATGCACAAATTTATAAAATGTTTTAGCAACCAAAAAGTTCAATAAACAAGAATTTGTATGAACAAATTAATAGGCTTTTCAGTCCTAAACCTTTGATGGTCAGTGTATTTTTCACCTTACACCCAATTACATGCAGTTCATAATGAATCCATAATCTCATTTTTCTTTTAAGGTGCTGACCCCGAGGACGTCATTCTCAGCGCTTTCAAGGTTCTGGACCCTGAGGGTACCGGCACAATCAAGAAGGAATTGTACGTAGATCTGATACCAAATCAACATATAACTAAGCTCTCTTAGTTACGACTTTATTGATTCACTGTTCCTCACATGAAGCCCAATGCTCAAAGCTTATCTTTCCTTCTCCAGCCTTGAGGAGCTTCTGACCACCCAGTGTGACAGATTCTCAGCTGAGGAGGTCAGTTTCACATTCCTGCTCACATATAAAGCTGTGCAATGATAATAATAATAATAACAATAATAATAATAATAATAATAATAATAATCTAATTTAAGTTAATTTAACAGTAGGTGATATATGATTGTTGTAGATATTCATTTTATCTTCATTCTGGATAGTATACAGCTTTTTATTAGAACTTTTTAGTAAGACTTTATTCTGAATATTCATTTAATTAGAGCTTGAGTCTTAATATTAATTTTAGTAGGACTTCAATCTAGATTTTATTAGAAATAATTCAATTCAATTATAAATAATACAATTTCAAAGATTACATTTTTTAACAATATTGAAATAATAATTTAAGATGTATAAATAGTGACACGGCCCACTTTAAGAGATTTATTAGAACATTAATATGAATAATTCTTGTTAATAATTTAATTATTAGCTTAATTTTAGTAGACATTCAGTCTTCACAGTAATTATAGTAGGCTTACAACCTGGATGTTATATGGCTTTTTTACTTTAAAGGTATTAAAAATGTTATTTTAACTTAAAAATACATGCTGGATATTAATTGTATTAGGCATTTATTCTGTATACAGATTTTACAGGACCTAATTCTGGATATTAATTTTATTAGAACATTCTGGATATTAAATTTCACGTTACATTAGTTCATGAACATAGATGTGTACTGTACATCACAGTAGGTAGTTAGTACAGCCTTGTTGGCTTGTCTAATGGATGATGATCCTGGTTGTCTGAACCCTGTCACACCTGCCTTTCAGATGAAGAACCTGTGGGCTGCCTTCCCCCCAGATGTGGCTGGCAACGTTGACTACAAGAACATCTGCTACGTCATCACACACGGAGAGGAGAAGGAAGAGGAGTAAGTCTCCTTCCATCAGATCCCTCCATCCCTCCATCCTTCCATCCGTCCACTTTTCACCTCTCATATCTTCACCAAACAACACTCCTTCTCCTCCTCGACATGCTCACGCTCTCTCTCCCTCTCTCCACGTGGCCATGTTCCCTCGCTCACCCAGCCAATAGAGAGACTTGGGCTGGGTTGGAACTGGGATGGATTCTGGGTTGTGTGAATGTGAGTTAGACTTGGAGAAAGTAGGATCATGTTCAATAAAATTACAGCTGTATCTTCTTGCACTCTCTCTCTCGCTCTCTCTTGCTCTCTGCCTTTCCATTGTTCTTTTTTATTTTCTACATCTCCTTGTCTAGACAGTCAGCTGCATGCACCATACCATATGAAGCAGAGGAGCCTTTCTTGGGTGCTATGTTGATGCATGCCCAGCTGCTCATTTGAAACAGGTCAGCAGTTAGGCCTCACCCACCAGGGCTGTTTGTCTGGACCTACTGATTATGTGGAGCAGTAGATTTCCCTTGAACTAGTGTGGAAGGGAGGTGATTAAAAGAGCGGGGTTCACTTACTTCTACAATAGAATACCACCCCTCTCTCTCAACACCCCCTTTCTATTCCCCGAGGAGGTGGAGATGAAAAAGAGATGGAAACAGAGGTTGAGAAAAGGAGAAGAGGGTGGTCAGAGGGGGAAGTCAGAAATCAGAACAAAAGAGAACATCTTTGTTTTGGCTTCTTCATCTCCCTCACTTTCTCTCTCTCTCTCACTCACACCTCCATTCCGCAGCTTCTTTCCTTTCATTTTCTTTTCCTTTTTCATCTTTCTGTCCAAAAACCACTGTAACTTAAAAAAAAAAAAAAACACCAAACTCAGAATAAAAACACTGAAGTCTTTCGTATTCTTGTTTCTGCTGATGTCTGAAGTCTGATAAATGTCTCAGATCAGAAGGTGGCAGCATTGACTTGACTGAAAAGCAATGAAAGAAACCTGCCTACATCAAAGGATTTAATTATACCTCTTAGTGCCCATCAAAACATTAGATTATGCTTATTAATTATTATGATCTTATAATAATATTTATAACATTAGGGTCATATTTTTAGGACTGATGACTCCTACATCCAAGTACAACTTGATCATAACTTACTCAATTATAATATTTGTCAACATATCTTACTCAACATCACAATACTATACAACAACGTACACAACTTCATACTTAACATCAACGCAAGAATGTTCTAGGAACTAAATACATGTCTGTCATTTACATTTTAAGTCAAGTAGAATCACACACCTGAGACCATTCAAAATTCAATTGACAAAAACAGTAAAAGTCGGTACACAAGAGCAAATATAAACACTCGGTATGCAGCTGACAGCAAAGTGGCAATCCCTACAACAGGATCTACTAAGAAACCAACATGATCTCACATAGAAACGTTCGTACAGGCCAGCTGATACAGTAAGAACACACTCCCAACTTCTACCTATTTGGTCGTCTTTTCATCCAGCCACTGGTAACGCTATGCAGCCTGCCTGTCATGTAGGGAAATAACTTCCATATTCTGTAACACAGGTTGCATTACTTCTAGGTGGACTATTCTGTATGAGCTACCCTGAGCATGGTGCTGTTTCATGTTGCAACGTTCCTCACCGGAACGTTGCATGTACCGTATGGTTAGCTTATTAGCATAACTCGTTCAAGTGCTTGTCAGGATATTAACTTAGCATGGAGATCCATATGATATCACAAAACAAAGGCATAGAATGATCACTACAAAATCATAAACATAATGAATTACAGTAATATTAGTCAGCAAACCACTGGCGCATAAGAAAAAAATGATGAAAAATGTAGAAGGTCGTACTATGTGCCACATCTCATACACTTAGATATCATCTACAGTCTCCGGTTTCCCCTCCACTGGCACTTCCAGTGCAATGTACAAGTGGTACACAATGTAATTTACTAGTTTCTCACCCAAATTAAATACAGGATTTCTGTCAATATATTCAGTTGCTCCAAACATTGACCACAACCACAATGCTAAGAAGATGCAGCATTTGGGTGGGATAACAGTAATATCAACAGGTTAACAGCAAAGATACGCAGTGGTTTGGTAGGATAACTGCGATGATTACAGGCTAACAGCAGAAATATGCAGTGTTTTGGTACAATAACCAGAATGACTTGAGCAGAATAAATAAAAAACAAGCAAACTACAGGGGACAACTAAGGGGGTCAGGCTATTTGGAGGGGGAGGGAGGGGGAGTGGAGTGGACTGTTGAGGGTCAGCAGCAGAGGAGTCAGGACAGGGGAGGACAGAGCCTGCCATTTCTTAATCTGTTAAGGAACTGATTACGTTGGTTGGCCCTGTCCACGCTACCCTCAACTTTTCTGTTGCTGCTGGATCTGAAGCCGGTGATGGTCCTCATTCCACTCTAAACATCTCTCATGCTCCTACATTAGAGTTACAGGCACCATTGTGACATGTCCTGAAAAAACCTACTGTCCTGGGTTAAAACGGGAATGAGGCTTTACTAAATCATTCCCACATCTTACTGAGTTGTGATCACAACTTTTTTATTTTCACAAGATGTTAATTTAACCCTTTACTCTTTCTATCTCACTCCATAACTAGCCTCTGCATTGTGTTTTTTGTTTTGTTTTGTTTTTTTCTAAAAGGACCAGGGAGCACATCAGCTGGTGGTGCGGTTTATTTGTCAGGCTCAGACAGCAGCTTGGCTTAGTCTTCAAGAAAGCACACAATACTGTGATAAACAAGCTCAGTTTTTCTCCACATCTAGCCTGGATTAAATGAAAAGCTAGACCACATTTACAGTCTCTTACATTCTCAATACATGTCTCACTGAGTGGCATTCACAGCTCATGTGGAGTAAAAAAAAATTGTATGAAAGAAATTCAGAAAGTCTTGTATGTATTTTCATGTATCGAGGCTTGCTTCATTTTTTTTATTATTCTTTTTTAATGTATGCACATATACAGGTTTACAAATACATAACAGTATGGGGAGAAAGAGGCGATTACAAAAGAGACAAATGAACATACAATAAGACAATACAACAGTCAGAGGGTGTTACTTTAATATTAAGTGTTAATAATTAAGATTAATTATACTGGCCATCACTGCTGCAACATGTTTCATATTATAACAGGATTAATTCACTGTTGTCTCACCTTTAAGAAAACGACTTCCTTGTTGCAGTAAAGAAAAACAACACATAGTGTGTATACTGGTTTAATAACTAAGTTTATCAGGAGAGTCTAAAAGAAATGTGGAGGACATCTTTATGCATGCAAGAAAAAAAGAAACACAAACCTTTTTAGTACAAAATGTTTTTATTTAAATCAAAACCAAAGTAATATAAAGCATTTATATATATATATATAAACATGCTTAATTTGTCCATGAAAAAGAAACAGTATAGTTTCATGGCATGCCCTAAATACTCAAAGACTCTTCTTCTCGCCCAAATGTGAGTAACATGTGGGCATTTGCTGAGGTCCATGCAGGAAAGGGTAATATACCCTGGGAGCCTATGCGATCCCCCCGCACTTACACCCAGACTTCCTCTTTGAGAGGTGGATGCCATGAAAAATATTAGCTTCTTGTTCATTTAAAACATTTTTTACATAGATGAGAAAAATATATACATACTATGTGTTATTTAAAAGTATTTTAATACAAATTTTATTAAATTATTTTTTTTAACTTAACTTTTTATTAACTACATTTAATAAAAATTCCATCCATGCATCCATCCATCTTCTTCCGCTTATCCGGGGCCGGGTCGCGGGGGCAGCATTCTAAGCAGGGAAGCCCAGACTTCCCTCTCCCCGGACACCTCAGCCAGCTCCCCAGGAGGGACCCCGAGGTGTTCCCAGGCCAGCCGAGAGACATAGTCCCTCCAGCGTGTCCTGGGTCTACCCCGCGGTGTTCTCCCGGTAGGATGTGCCTGGAGAATTAATAACTTAAAATATACATTTTATTTTTTACAAATTGTGAAGATTATATTTAAAAGATTTTCATATGATAACTGATGATAAATGATTTATCAACTGATTAAGTTTTAAGTTAATTACACTGTATCTATGTTTTTTATGTGATAGATTATATTAAATATATATTTTATCATCAACTGGTGATTTTTTCAACTGATGATTAATAATGATTATTTAAAAATATATTTTTTAAATATATTCTAAATTAGATATTTTTATTTTATTTTTTTTTTTATCATTTACAGATTTTTTTTTTTTTTTTTTTTTTTTTTTTTTTTAATAATGACTGTCTGAAGAATTAAACTGAAACCCTACATCAGTCAGATTTCCAAACTGCAAATATGGACATTCATTTAGCTTTAGAATGTGTTCAAATACTATTCTATTGAACTTTTCAGATGTTATTTCTTTACAGTGTTCCTTGTAAAGTTTCTTACATGTTTTTATCCAGTCTGGAAAGAAACGATGGTTGGAGTTCATCATGTTTACATACTCTTTTACAGTTTTAGGAAAATCAGTGTTTTGATTTAGCTTTTGTATCTGATCTCTAAAATAAGCTTTATTTTTTATTTGAGCAATTTTAAGTTCCTTGTGTACTGGCAAGAGCCCCTCATTAATATGAAGGAATTCTTTTAGTGTAATATACCAGATGTCATTTTTGTTGTTGTTTTTGTTGTTTTCATATAAGTCATCTAAAATCTTATCAAAATGTTTATCCAAATACCTCTCTGTCGTGCCATTTATCCCATAATAATTATGAAATCCACATTTTGTTATAATTCCTCGCTTGTGCCATTCTGTTGCATTTTTAAATATGTCTCTCATACACGAGCTTCCGTCTTTTCTATGAGTGCAAGGACTGTCTGTACTGTAGATATATACTTTCACGATATTGTTTTTATCACATATTCTTTCATTAATCATATGAAGTAAGGTCATTTCTCTGTGTATATTTTTCTCATGCTTTTTAGGATCAGAATAATCAGGGTTCTTCTGAAGGACTACAGGCCCAATAAACTCTATATCAGAATTGTTGTCCACTGTTACAGCAAAAGCAGTCTTTTTGGACATATCTATGTTTTTTTCTTTGATTAAATGATTTAAAAAGTCAATATCTTCTGTTGTTAAAAAATGAGTCTTTTCATACTGATTTACTAGTCTGTTGTCTAAAATATATTTTAGCAGATTAACAAATAATGGATATCGTTGTATATCTGTGCCATCCTCCTCAGTCATGTGTAGGATATACCTGCAAAACACAATAAATGGGACAAAAATCATATGAAAGTGTGATTTTTTTTTTCATAGCTAACAGTACATTGTTAAATTGTGCATTTGTGTCCCAGTTCAATCCTGTTCATTCTACTTTTTGCATTTTGAACCCTTGAGCAATGCTTTTCTGCTATGGAGTCACATTTACTCACCTTACATTAGCTGGAATAGAGTCCTGGTGAAATACTTCATTCCCAGCTGTAGCTTCAGTAGCATCACTCTCACCCGGCTTGTGTCGGCAGGTCAGAATACTAATTACAAATTAGAAGTGCATCATTATCATTACATCAGCCTCTGCATAAAACTAGAACAAGAACTGCTGAAAAGTTTAAGACCAGAGACAACTTATATATCAAGTAACTCATACAGTCAACTGCTTGCAAATATGTGTGGGCAGGAGGGCCATACCCACCCACAGAGCAAGGACAGTAAAGGTCTGGCCATAGATTGCAGGGGCCAGATCTATTAATTATAAATAAATTAATTATATTATATATGTCTTTATAAAACTGAAGAAATGTCTTCTATTTTCATTTACAAAATGTAATTAATAGAAATGCAATTTTCTGTACCCTATAGCTGATGTTTTTTCCTTTGGCTGACATAACGTCTGACATCGACTGGAAGAAAGATTTTCCCCCATTTTCCCATACTTGTTTGGTCTCTTTCTGATAGTAGATATGGCACTGCCCTTAAAAGCTGGCTCCTATCTGTGTAGCACGACCCATGAGTGAAACACGAATGTAACATGCTCGGTGACATGATCAGACAGATGCTGTCTTGTATGGTAGCCAGTTCAGTGTTCACGGAAATCACTAATCAACAAAATTAGACTTCCTTTGCATCCATTACATGCAACTCGTTCTTATATCCAGAAGGCACACACTTTATAGGCGTATCACCCAAAATATTCTTATTTCATCAGATAACAAGTACTCACTGTTTAGTACTCACCCTTTAGTGGTCTGACCACTGTCCACAGTGGGCTGAGGATGATCAGGACCATCCATGCTTCCATTATTACCACCACTGCGTTGACCCTCAGTGAAAGAACTGTCACACATTCTTCAGACTAGAAGGGGATCAAACACACATGGCAACACATTCATAATCATTTCACTAACAGGGCATACATTGCGCCCGCATTTGCAAATTTCAAATCTTTACCTGATTCTGTTTTTTTCTCAGAGACTTTGGTGGATCTGTTTTTCCAAACTCTACATTATCTGCTCACTTGACTTAATCATAAAAGCTATTTCCCATTCCTGCAAATGATTGCATATTCTTGTTAGCTGTTGCCTATCAGTCACTTTTATCATGTCAATCATAATTTATTATACTTTACTCTTATCCCAACTGACTTGCAAAAGCTTTTGGATGTGTACTTTTCAAAGGGCAATGGATATTTTTCTTATTAAAAATAAATAAATTGACTTCACCATCACCCCAGAATTAATAAACACAATCACTGACCAAAACACAGCAACCGTTTTAACATAAATATCTCATTTGACACACTGAAATGTTTTTAACCTTAATGGACCTGTATTATCATTACCCACCACATAAACATTCATTAATAAATAAACCACACAGGTTCAAATGAAGTTATTTTTATAACTTCATTTGAAGTTTTTTAAGTTATTTTTAACACAGTTACCATCCAATCTCACCTCAACTGCCCAACTCAAGCTTGTTGAAAAATACAAAATACAAAATGCTCCAAAGTGACTGAGGAAACTGTTAGTTAATAATATGTCAGTAAGAGAATTCATGAGTAATACGAGATTGAAAACTGAAAGACAGGTTTGGGCTTATCTTGACCTAGAAACACTTTGTTCCCTTGCTAATGACAAACACAGCTAGAATGTTCTATGATGCCAAGCGATTATGCAGGGCTTTCCAGATGCTTTCTGATGAGCCAAGACAGGTCTGACCAGTTTCATCACTTTGGTTGAGTAA
The DNA here is from genome assembly GCA_034509495.1 of Acestrorhynchus altus. Classification (NCBI taxonomy): domain Eukaryota; kingdom Metazoa; phylum Chordata; class Actinopteri; order Characiformes; family Acestrorhynchidae; genus Acestrorhynchus; species Acestrorhynchus altus. Next base: position 20,929,181 of record CM067510.1, read on the forward strand.
AATAGAACAGACCAAACTAACCAAACTATTTACTTCTTAACACTCTTTAGTTTAGAGTGGCATGATTAAAACCACGTCTCAATTACATCGAGTATTAGTGCCTGAAAAAATTCAGTATTGGCCAGATTCACCCTCCTTTCAATCATTTGAACAGTAAAAGGTTAAAGAATAAATCAAAAATTGAATCAAAAATTCTACTTACATAAGAGTTTTTGTAAACAGGCCTAGTTTCCTTGTTCCGAGTGTTGGTCAGAAGTCTTTAGTAGAAACAGAAATAGTACACAATTAAATTAATTGTTAGGCTGATGGTTACAAAAATTAAAATGAAAAAAGTTGAAAAATTCACTCACCTCTAAATGTATTCAGTTTTGTTTGATGCCAGCAGTGCTGCTCAAACTTTCTTCTGGGGCAAGATGACGACTGTCACCTCAGAAACTTTGAAAAGGTGGAGCTAAGAAGTCTCGCGAGAAATATTTCCTGATCTCCATGGAAATGGTTTATATTAAACCATTGTATGAACTAAGGTTACATTGCTCTGTACAATACCTTATGTTTCACTGCTTGACATCACATCACACATTGGCACACAGACAGGAGTGCCTTGGACATGTACATCCACTAAATAACACTGATGCTCTTCATCTGCAGTGGTTCCTGTGAATGGGTGGATATATTAGTTAGTAACTGAACAGTCAATTCTTAAAGTTGATGTGTTGGTAATACTCCTCCCATGCATACAGGAGGCTAGGTGCTTTGAGGGGCATGTGGTGTGTCGTTAGCACACAGGTGGAGACAGACATGGCTGTGAACTATTACAAAGAACTAATTTATGTACTACACAGATCACATTAAAACAGGTTGCACAGATGCAATCATTTTTACATGAAAGGAAGTAAAGTGAAACCCTTTGTGGGAGTGTTACTGGAGTACTGAGAAAGCTAGAAGGGTAGAGTATCACTTAGAGTATTTACCATTGCACTCTACTCTTTGCATCTCTCTCTCTCTCCTCTCACAAAAGAATCTCCTCCATATGCAAAAATGAAAAAAGTATCTTCTCTTAAAGTACAGTCGCCTCCATCATCTGTAAATGGAAAAATGTTTGGAACCACCAGGACTGTTCCTAGAGCTGGCCAAATTGAGTGATCGTGGTATTATCTAAATTATCTGTCTGATGAAGCAAAGATTGAACTCCTTTGTCTCAATGCTAAGAGTCATGTCTGAAACCAGGCACTGCGCATCACCTAACTGTCAGTTGTTCTGCAGTGGGAACTGGGAGACTAGTCAGAGTTTAGGGAAAGATGACTGCAGTGATGTACAGAGACATCCTTGATGATAACCTCAGATGGAGCTTGAGAGGTTCTGCATAAAAGAATGGGAGAAACTTCCTCATAACAGGTGGCCCAAGCTTGTAGCATCATAATCAAAAAGACTTGAGGCTGTAATTGCTGCCAAATGAGTTTCAATAAAGTACTGATCAAAGGTTATGAATACTTATGTACATGTTATATGTTTGTGTTTTATTTTTAATAAATTTGCAAATATTTCAATTAAACTTTTCTCACTTTGTCATCATGAGGTATTGTGTGTAGAAGAGGGACAAAATGGATTGAATCCATTTTGGAATAAGGTTGTAACATAACAAAAATTGGAAAAAGTGAAGCACTGTGAATACTTTCTGCATCGACTGAAGGAAATATAACAGCCCATCTTGTTCAACAAATTGTGCATTTGCTCCACCTTTAGGTGTATTTTCCAGGTCATGCAATGGGGTGCATGTCTCATGCTAATTCAGCTATAGCTACCTCAGGTGGATGCAGTCTTGTAGCAGCACTGGTGGCAGAGCCTGAAGGTCAAGGCCTGCTATGGTGGCATTGTCTGGGAGGATGTCCAATGGTGTATCCCAGGCAAGGGCTTGTGAGAGAGCGCATCATCAACCTTATTCTGAACTCCTGGCTTGTGGACTATGTAAAAATTAAAGTCTTGGAGTCTGAGGGACCATCTTGCCAGTAGCCTCAAATGGTTAGGGTGAGATTAATCAGCAATCTCAGACTACTTAGATCTGTGAATATTGGTGTGTATGAAAAGTGGACATATAAAATGAGTTTGAGAGACAATCAGGTCTTTCAGATCTTGTTCAAAGGCTGGGTACGCCACAACAATGTTGTTAACATACACTACACAAATTTTGTTCATGAGGCCAATGACTGTTCATAAGCCTCTGAATCATTGCTGGTGCATTGTTTAGCCCAAAAAAAGCATCCTGAACTTGTATTGTCCACATATTATCACATATTTAAAAAATCTTCAAAAAATGCCTGAAATATTAATTGATCCCAATGAAAATCAAGTTCAACAATATACAACTCAACTGCCTATATAACAGTCCTCCAAAATCAAGCAAGGTGTTAACATGACCTCATCTGTCATTTGGAGAGAGAACACAAAATATGCAGCAATTATACAAATTGGAACAACTCAGTTTCAGTTTCACCTTTGTTTGGTTTCTCCTGTTTTTTCCAGTAATAGTATTAAACTTCTCAGATCTCAGGTCTGTTCATGAGAATACTCCAACGATGCCACAGAAAAAGAAAAGAAAAGAAAAGAAAAGAAAAGAAAAGAAAAAAAAGAAAATTTGAGTTCAGGTACTTTCCAGTATGCATGCACACAGCAAGAAAATGTTTGTTGAGTTTGTTGCGACTGGATAGAAAAAAAACACATCAGCTCACTCTCTTGCATTGCAGCCAGAAGAAGAAAAAAAATCTGCGGCAGCTCAGCACAGCAACCGCAACTTTCCTGTTTCCTTCTCACAGAAACAGATGAACCAACTATCAATCTCATGAAGCTCACATGCACACAGATACAACTGGTTTGCTCACAACATCCTTTTCCCTTCTGCAACAGGCATTCAGTTTCAGCCAGCCGGCAGTATAAAGGTCCTGGGTAGACCTTAGGCAGCACTGTGAAAAGTAGAACGTCCACTGGCAGAGGGACTCGTGGTTCACAAACAAAAGGTTTGGGTCTTACATGTAACACTCTTCTCCTGTATTCTGGAGGTTAGTTGTTAGCACACAGATGGAGACACAGACATAGATGTGATCTATCACACAAGTAGAATTTGTTTATTTGCTACACGGGTCACATTAAACTAGGTTTCACAGCTGCTAACATTCCATATACATAAAAGTAAAGCCTGAAGCAGTGTTACTCAGGGCTGGAGCAAGGGTGGCTTATTGGGCATAATAATAAATAAACACGAAACATTGTAGAACTGGACTTGCAAAATCAACATTCATAGAAAACATTCTAGAAACATGGGCCTGGTTGTTTAAAATGTCTGAAGGGTAGAGAATATAAAAGGAACATAAAGGATGATATTTTAATAAATGATACAATTATCAGGATCTGTCGTCAGATATTAAGGAAACATGCTTGGTCATTTCTTGTCAGCAGTGCTTCAGCCAGCCTTTATTTACTAGAACTGTGTGGTCAGTCCACCTGCTGCTCATTCCCCAACACCATTTCCACCCCTTGGGTTGCCAGGTTTAAAACACAACAGCGGTGCTGCAGCCATGGAAGCTAGCAAGCAGGCTGGTTCAGCTGAAACCTTAGCCGTCACGCAGCCTAAGAAGCCTCGGCATCCCTTGAAAAAGCTCAGTGACCAAAGTATAGGGAATAAAGGAATAAAACGAGAGTAAATACTGGCAGTGAGTTTGATAGATGGAGAGGACGTTGAGCTCAGAAGGACTGCAAGACAGACACCAAGCTCTCTACTTTTCATTGTTTCACTGTCTGCAATCGGGCAATGCTGTGAAACAGTCATGTCTGGGGAGGAGAAGGCAGGGCAGAAAACTCTCTCTGTAACTGGATTGCTTATGGACATAAGGCAGATCGGGCAGATCTTATGGGACGTTCCAAGCAGGGTCATGGGCATCCAAGGCACACTGATGCTCATGGAGGTCCCACCCAGTGCTGGATTTTCCTGGTGGGCCGACAGGCCTCAGGGGTGTCAATTAGTCAATATACGCACTATACCATTTATATATCTATATATAAATTGTTATATAAGTTGTTAAGTTTTAAACAGTGAAGTATTTTCCTTGTTGATAAGTGTGATATGGTTGGGACAAAATGACGCCACCTATAGACGGTTTAGTTAATGGCAGACACCAGTGCAGAATATTGTTATGAAAGTCAGCCGTTAGATGGCATACTTTGCCCATTTTATTTCATGTTATTTAATGTAGCAAATTCACTTATTTGTTATAATAATGGTATATTACTTTGGAATTTATTTTTTTTTAACATTCAGTAAGATGCCTATTTCAACATATAGATCATGTTTTTAGATATGATATGAAAGATATGCTTTCAATTGCATGTAGAGGATACCAAGTCTTGGGAGTCTCACTGAATGTACATACATGGACTGTACTGGTGGGACTAAACTGATTGGAAACTGAGCTCTCATTTCTGAGAGAGTAGTGGACATTTCCTAATTAGGAAAGGAGAAATTAATTTGTTTAATATATTGTTTTTCCTTTTCCAAATGCTACCAAGTTAAGATGGCTTCGACCATATATATATATATATATATATATATATGGGAAGCAATATTTATATATAATATTTGAAGCCATACTGTCTAGAAAACTAGTGATTCTTCTTTCTATATTAAATATTTTCTGCAACAAGGCTTGTATTTACAGATAAAACTGGGGGAAATATCACTTCCTTTGGCCGCAAATGAAACTCAATATTTAGTTTCTGCCCATACTCACCACCTGCTTAGAGCCTCAGGGGGAGGATGGTGTTGAATGCTGAACTGCTGTCCACACACAGCATTCTCACATACATGTTCTTTTTGTCCAGGTGGGAGAGGGCAGTGTACTCATCCAGATGAAAGCATTCTTTTAGTGTTACAAATAAAATGATATTATTATATTATTAATTATAAAATGTCCTCAATATTTGGTAAGTTTTGTTTCAGCCTCAGTTTCATAAACACTGCAATCATTACAGGCAGTTAAGATATTGTATGATAGACCCCTGAGAATAATATTCTTTAAAAAATAACTTGTGGTTTTGTTAGGAGATTTCATGAGAGATCACCTGCAGCATTAAATATCATATTAATACAAGACTCTAAAATCATCAAATCAAATCAAACTTTATTTGTATAGTGCTCTTCACAACTGAAGTTGTCACAGAGCAGCTTTACAGAAATCAAGAAATAAAAAGGTTAAAAACAGATGAACAAAGGATAAGAGACACATCCCCTAGTGAGGAAAAACGCCCTCAGAGCTGAGAAAGAAACCTTGGGAGGAACCAGGCTTACAAGTTGGAGGACCCATCCTCTTCTGGTCAAACTACTTATACACAGTTAGGGGACAGTGGACCCCTATACCTCTGTTCTAATACTCAGGTATACTGAAGTAATGGTAGACATAATAGTAACAGTAGATTTCTATATAGTTGGTGATGATGAATGAGCAGCTAGTCCATGGCAGGGTGGGAAATTAGTCCAGGAAGGTGGAAAGCCAATGTAAAGATGTATCGGGGGAGTTTGGGGTCCTGCTCAGATGGGGTAGAAGAGCATGAGGTTAGGACCTAATCGGTTCAGGCCAGTGGGTCATCATCACCTCTTTTTATAAAGATGGGGGCTGTAGTAGGTGAAGATGATTTTCAACCCAGACTTGTCCATCTCCTTAATCTGACTGATTATGATACTTCAGAATTATATTTTGTCTCCAGTTTGTGTGGCTCAATGTTTCCCTGTTATTCTTTGGGTTTAACATGCTCAGCATATCCTGTGGTATCACTATTAATATTTATGATTACAGCAAAGCCAAACTGATTCAGATTTTTATCATGATCCACTTCTAGTTTTATTTCCACAAGATTTCTCTTGTCTTCAGTTAGTGTCAGACTTAAAATATTCAAATAGGTCACAGATTACAATGCAGAATCTGTATTAATTCTGCGTGAGTGGTCCTGAGATCCATTCATGAGCTGATAATAGACCTGTACTCAGCTTTTTCAACATTTATATATAACAGAATTAATTAACAAAAATAAAATCCAGAAACCAGAAAAAAAATAGTTTTGCAAAATGACTTGCAATACTTTTGCATCTGTTTATTTAATATAAATTCAGCAAATAGTAAAGTACGGCACCTGTGTTTACGAGAATGATTTTTTAAAAATACACCTTTAAAAATAGATTTTAAGGCAAAAACTTCCATAAAACTTAAAAACCCTCCTGCAATAACTCTGTTATTAAAGTCATTTTAGGGCACTAAACTCTTCAGTTATCTGATCAACACAGCAGACGTGCTCTGAATAACTGTTCATATCTAGTTTTGAGATAAAACAGTGTTTTGCAGGGAAATCCACTGGAGTTTCACATGATTGATCCACAGAGGTGCAGGTCTGAGATCAGGTCTGAGTGAGGGGCTGAGACTGCGCCCTCTATTCAGCCCTTCACTGAGGACTGTCTCTCGGGCGACCCCTGCTGTTCCGCTCGGGGAATGGGACGCGGCCGGGCTCCACACACACCAGCTCCTTTGAGTTTACCGATCATAGAGCGTAAATCCCCTTTAAGACCGTGCTGATAACTTATGACACCGATGTTAAAGTCGGCCGTGTGTGGACGGACGTTAATGTGATCAGATTGGTGTTCTTGCGATAGAAAACGAGCAGAAAGAGGAGGAAGAGCGAGAAGCAGGGGAGAGCCGTGTACTTCCGGGTGTGCGGGCTGAGCGGAGTGACTCCTCTCGCTGCTCTCTCTGTGTATCTTTGCGCTGCTCTTTGCGCTGCTGCACGCGGGGGAAGCTGGTTATTCAGTCGCCCAGCGAGCCGCCCGTGTCGCCTTGCGCTCCGATGGCTTGAAAGGACAGACATTGTTAAGGCCGTGTAGTTCGGAGAGGCCTGCCCGCTCTGCTGCCCCCGCCGCTGCCCGCTGCTGCCCGCTCCAGCCCCGCTGCAGCATGGCTCCGGGACTGCGGGTCGTGGCGGCCGCTGCGCCGCTGCTGCTGCTGCTGCTGGCGGCTCCCAGCGGCGCCTCGCAGGGCGACAAGGAGCCGGTTTACCGCGACTGCGTGAAGCAGTGCAGCCGGACAAACTGCACCGGAGCCCGGCTGCGGGGCTTCCAGTCCGCCCAGCCTCCGTACATGGCGCTGACAGGTGAGCAGACACGAGCTGCAGCGAGAGAACTGCTGTCAGAGACAGCCTGCAGGCGAAGAAACGACACCCAGAGCCTGCTTTAGTCTGAACTGATCATACACATCATTCACCTGTAACGTCCAGACAACATTTCATCTGTCTGTTACAGTCAAGCTGTGTGTGTGTTTGTGTACATTATTTATATACATGTGTGTAATATATATAGTTGTGTGTGTGTGTGTGTGTGTGTGTGTGTGTGTGTGCATTTATATATGCAAATATAAAATATAATCAAATTTGTATATTTATACATGTGTGTAATGTGATATATCACATTAGTTGTGTGTGTGTGTACATTTTGTGTGGGTGTGTAATTGTTGCATTGTTGCAGTTTATAGTTTTATTATACACAGTAAACTTTAATATATATTAAAGAAACAAAAGCAGTATTAAATGTTATAATATGTGCACATAGAATATACACGTGTGTGTGTGTTGGGTGTTCATGGTTTTAACAAGACTATAAATATAATTATGTACACAAGTGCGGAGGTTTAGTTGTTCGTGTTGTGTGTTTAATGTTTTGGACGTCTCTCACGCAGGTCAGGGTTGTCCAGCTCCAGTGCTGTGCTCCACCTCTGCTTCAATAATCAGCTAATGATGGGCTCAGTTCAGAGCAGGTGGGCCACAGGCCTGGAGCTGGAAACACTGACATAAGCAACACCGCCAGGTAAGGGGGCCTACAAAGGGGGGCCCGCAGGGGGGCTTTCAGGGGACTTTGAAAGCCGTGTGGGACAGAACGCTTTGTTTTCATGTTTTGGGAGGGGGCTGAAACATGCTGTACAGTCTTGCATACGGGCAGGTGGGCGGAGGAGGGGGGCTGAGAGTAGACAGCTAGTTTTTAAACTAGTTTCACCCACAACTCTGTGAATTTCAGGTTTTTCCTGAGTGCCGTGTCCCTCAGCTTGGGTACAAAATATTGAGTGCTCAGCACTTATTCAGCACTTAAATCCAAATTCATAGTGGTTCGTTAAAATAATGTGCATTGACAGTAAAAATTAAAGGATACATACAGTTAATGTGCCGCTTAGTATGTTGGAGGGTTGTTGTATTAATATGAACTTTAATTTAAATGACTGAATTACGTAACACACATTGTATAAATAGTAGATATAGATTAAAACAATTTAAATATGCACCTTCTAATATTGAGAATTAATTGTGCTCTATGAAAAAACAATTATCTTTTTAATGTATAGTTTTTTTGTTTATAAAGTTTTATTCAAATAAGAGCATAAATGATTTTTTTATTATTTCTTTCTAATTTTAAGTGGAAATATGTGCAAGACCAAGCACATGTCTTGCAGCAGGGTAAGTTCAGATTGTTGTTGTTATGTGCTTGATGTTTTAATTGAGATTTAGTGGCTAGTGTTCAGTTTTGTATTTTTGCTTTTAGGGGTAATATATTGTATCCAGTAGCACAGAGTTTTCCGCACTTCATAGGTGGGATTTTTCATAGTTTATTAACAGGCTTTACTCATCCAAGCTTTTATGTTTCTTGCAGGATGGACATGTCGTGATGATTGCCGGTATCAGTGCATGTGGACCACAGTGGGGCTGTACCAGGCTGAAGGCTACAGGGTACCCCAGTTCCACGGAAAGGTGGGTGTCCAAACATTTTGATGTCCCATTATGATTTTATTAGGCATGTGACGATAAATGCATTGTAATATAGAATAAGCTAATAATTGTGTACAATAAAAGTTGTGAACTCTTAATATCAACTTATCAGTGTTGTAATTTATTATTTGTTATAAGTGTTTTGAATATTTTAAAATATTAATTTCCAATTTCAGTTTCTATTTTTATTTATTTATTTTAATAATCAAGGGTTCGTTGCTCTTCAAAGGAGTGTAATTGCACTGTTATGCATTATGGGGCAGCTGCACTTAGAGAACCAGCCTTGTGACTGGAAGGTTGCCGGTTCAGTTACCTGAACTGACAGGACACGACAGAAGTAGTCTTGAGAAAGACACTTAAGTCCCCATCTGCTCCCCAGGCACCGTGAATAGGGGTGCCCACCACTCTGGGAACGTCTGCTCACTGCTCCCTAGTGTGTGAATTCACTAGTGTTCGGTGATATGAATAAAAAACACACAGGAAAACAGAATGCTGCCAGCCGATTAATGTCATTTTGAGATAATTGGCATCAGCTATAATATTATAATATTATTTTGGAATTGTACTGTTAGCCAGTCTTTAACCAGTTAGACTAGCTAACAAGCTTAAATTGCTTAATTTAAGGTAGTTTTAAGCTTACTTTAAGCTTAAGACAAGTATCTACTTTTCTCATCTCATCTCAACAGTCTGCTAATATAAGGGATTGATCTGATTTAAGATCTGATTAAGATTCCCAAGGTTGCTTACAGTGAGTTGCATTTGGCATTTGCTAATGGAAGATTTCACTTGTCTTGCAGTAACAGTCTGAAAGCCAGTGCTAACATTATCAACTTGCCAACAGTGAATTGGGGAAATGAACATTATGTAACTTCCTACAAACAGCTTCTGCATTTGTGTGTGCATGTGTCATATATTTTATGCAAGTTTACAAATGTTTTGTTATCTCAGAAACAGAGATATATTTACTTTGTTTTTAAGTTCACCAATTTTTAATCATTAATTTTAATTATTATGAACTAAATAGTATTTTATAATTTGTAAAACACACAAACAGATTAAAAAACATTATGATGTCGGCCATCAGCCGTTGGCCCTGCCTTTTAAATATCAGCATCGGCATTGGCCAGTAAAAAACCCATATCGTTCAACCACTACTCGATATGTTGATATTTAGGATATATTACCCAGACCTATTGTGTATGTGCATGCGTAACTGCGTGGGTGGGTAAAATGAAGAGGGTAAATTCCCCTGTGGACAGTGGGTCTATATGCGTGTTTGTTTATATTGTCATCATATAAATGGCATAAAATGGTAATTATATAGTTTATTGTGCGATTTTCTGGGACAATGTATGGTCCAAACAAACATAGTTATCATAGTTAACCCGTGAGTCTAGGAATCATCTGTTTTACTGCTTATTTATTCAGTCATGTTTTCTGTGTTCAGTGGCCGTTTGCTCGGTTCCTGTGTTTCGAAGAGCCGGCATCTGCATTAGCGTCTCTGCTGAATGGTCTGGCCTGCTTGCTAATGCTGCTACGGTACCGTAGCTCCGTCCCCCGCCAAAGCCCTATGTACCACACCATCACCGCCTTCTCACTGGTGAGACGTAAAATGTGTTTGTCTGTATTCTTGCTTCTTTGTGTTTCCCGGATGGGTGAGAATCACTGAACAAGTCAATGACCGTGACTGTGACTGAAACGATTCCCTCATTAGTATTGCGATATATAGGGAAAGACTATTTAGTTAACTAAATAGTCGTAGAAACATTGATGGATTCTACGTTTAAAGCTCTGTACACACACACACTGAACTCTGAATTACAGTCAGACTTATGTTGCTTAGACTCATAAGCCTCCTGTTACGGAACTATGTGGGGAAAACTTGAAATTCACAGCATTCAGGGCCTCGTCACTATCACTGCTTATATGAACAAACAGTGGCTGCTTTATTTCATTTTGCTGTCTGTTGCTTAGTAACAAGCAACGAGTCAGCTCATGAAACGAGCTATGATGTTTTATATAAACGAGTGCATTGTGGGATATTATAGTGCCCTCAAAATAATGTTCGAATTCCACTGTAAGATTCAGACACTCTGATAAAAATAGCTGACATACCATTAGTGCCCTAAAATGTAAATAAGTAATTATTTCAGTCCCAGACCCTTTTCCTTTCATACTGAAAGTACAGAAACTACTGCAAACTCACATCATAGATATATGAGGTTGTGACCTAACTGAGGAGGCCAGCATGCTACATCTATCACTAATGATATTCCTTTTATTTTGTCAACAACAAACCAAATCATATAACAGAAACATGTAAACAAATTTTACATTCCGAAATTTAAATTGGGAGCTCCAGCTTGATGAACACTATATAGAGGGCATTTTTATACTCAGTAGTTCGACTCCAGAAGAAATCAGTTATTAAAATATCATGTATTGTATTCGTCATTCCCTCCACAAGGAAATAAAATACTTCACCATGGTAACATTCCATCAAGCCTACAGGCTGGAGCACACTGATCAAACACACAAATGACAATTAGGGGGATGCCATTTAATTTTAATTAATGCCATTTATTTACAACTGTGCAGTAGAGTTACTTTATAGACTGTTGGGAATGTTCGGGTTTATGGTTTGGAAAGCAATGTATTATGGCCTGTGTAGTGAGTTTAGATGTAGTTTGGGTGCTGCTGCTGCATGTACAGAATGCATTTATTATTCTTTTTTTATGTTGGTCACACAGTCTTCTGTTTTATGCTCAGTCTGTCTGTAATAAATGCTCTGTATTTCACTGTCATTCCAGTTTATCTCCTCTTTGTCAGGAATATGGGTATGACCCCAAAACTAAAATTAAACTTGTAGTCTTTTGGTGGAAAAAGACGCCCCAGATCTGTTATGATCAGTCGAGACTGAAATCTGGACGTCAACAAAACAATATTTTGGTGAAAAGTGACCAACTTACCCACTTTTCGTTTTCTGGTGTCCAAAACTGTCATTATCCATGTTTTAGATTAGAACCAAAACTTTTTTTGGATTCTTCTGCTGCTGCCTATTGTTTAAACTATAGTACTGAATGGAGCAGACGGATGACTGAAGCTGAAATTGACCAACCTCATGCATGCAGGAATTAAGCATTTATTATTTGAATTGAACTGTTTTAGAAATCAAAATTGATATTGATAAAGATGCATTATTTTAAATACTTTGTTAGAGATGGGTGATTATGGTAAATATACTTCATATAAAGACATTTTCAACATATACAATATTTTGTTATAAATAAAATATACCATTGGTGGCAGATTAAAAAAAAAACTCTTTTGCTGAGTACTGGGGTGGGTTCTGAATGATATATACAGCTCTGGAAAACAATATTCCATATTCATTACATTTAAAGTGATTTATTTAAAGCTTTTCCGTTTAAAATACTGTGATTGGTAATCTATTAAAATTTAAATAAAAATGCTCATGAGCTATAAGCCAAACTGATCAACAACAAAACACAAAAGGATTGAAAAGTCACTTACATGTAACGGATATAAAATATGACCATTTACCTTTTTTATATACTGTACATGTATAATGCAGTGTCAGGTTTTCCAGTATAAGGAAGCCCTAATCCTTAGTGTAATAATAATATTATAAACTAGACACCACAAAAATGCTTTAATATGTCATTTATATTATATTATTAATTCACCCTGTTTAAAGTTTATAGAAATAAATAACTGATATATCATCTCTGTCTCCTGTAGGTTTCCCTGAATGCCTGGTTTTGGTCGACAGTATTCCACACTCGAGACACCTACCTGACAGAGGTACTGGCTGCTTCACCAACAACTGCAGTGATGTTTTAAGCTTGTATTTTTGTTATATCCACAGACTTTAATGATACGTTTGTGATAAGAGCAGCAAAAAAAAACACATTTGCCACACCCCAACATCTGACTGATGTTCTCTGCTGTCGTCTTGCAGAAGATGGACTATTTCTGTGCATCAGCGGTCATCCTCTACTCCATCTACCTGTGCTGCGTCAGGTAAGAAACTGAATTAGTTTTCCTTTTATTAATTATTTTTGTATGTTTGTATTTTTTTATGTTTATATATTTATGTACAAAAATGGTAGAATACAAATCATTTAATGGTTACTGTGCATTTAATGTTAAGAAGGATGGTATGTGAAAGGAGGAATACATTGGTCAATCAGACTGATGATGAAACAGATGAACATCTGTCTCTGACTTTACATCTACAAGGTGGAGCAACTAAGTATGAGTGTCTAATAGAGTGTACAGGACAATGGAGTGACAATCCATATCTGGGCATACACTCATGCACCATGGCATTTAAGAGTAGCCAGTTCACCTGATCTCCTTGTTTTTTGGATTGTGGGAGGAAAATGGAGTCACTGGGAAGAAACCCACATGGACACCAGTGGAACTTGAAAACTTCACCCAAATAGAGACTTGACCCAAGACTCCACTGGATGAGCCACTGATCTCCGCAGTCTAGGATGGAGGTTTTATACACAAAATAAATGGCAACATTCTTCAGATACTGTTGCCAGAACTGTTTAATCTTGTATCCGGGCACACAGTCGCTACACAACGGTTCCAAGCTGATACACACACCGCTCTCATTTATAACTGGTTCGCGTGGGCTGCCAAAATCTGAACCAGTTAAAATTCTGCAGATCAGACAAAAATTAAAAGTAGGAAAATGGCCAAGAAAATTGCAGTCGTTGCAATATTTCCATATTTTTCCATGCATATGTACACGTCCGGTTTTGTAGAGATGTATTGTTATATTAGTTGTGATGTATAGTTATATTTAAAATGCATAGTGTTAAATATTCTGATAAGTCTCTTACTGTGGAAAGATGCTAATCTCATATGTGTAAACATTTCTACTGTTGCAGAACACTGGGTTTGCGGCGGCCGGGGGTGTCCAGCATGGTAGGAGTTCTGCTCATCCTGGCTTTCACGTCCCACGTCTCCTATCTCACCTTTGTCAGCTTTGACTACGGATACAACATGGCTGCTAATGCCACTATAGGTTAGCTTTTCTCACCTCATGCAACACATACTTTTTCCACCAGTGCCCCTTTTCACGTCTATAAGGGAAGTATTTAAGAAGAGCTCATTTGTTCTCACATCAGTTCCATACCTGTGAATGTAAGTGACTTATATTTTACTAGCTATTGCAATAATAGTTTACATCATCAGTAGTTGAGTGTACATCATTCTCCAATTAGATTACTGGTAGTACCTTTCCTACTGGAGAACTGACCAGTACAGTTTCTAGTCCAGGAAGAACACCATCTAGTACACTGGCTCGTCCAGGAAGAGCAATGGCTGGAACACTAACTTGTCCAAGAAAAACACTGACCAGTATAGTGGTACTAATCCAGTAAGAACACTGGGTGGGAATCTGTAGGTGCTTCACCATTGTGTTCAATTACAGTGCAATTATTAGTCCATTATCAGTGGGTTGTAATGCATCTTTGTTTTCCATACAAGATTTTTTTCTCCACTGAGTGATGATGGTACTTTTAATAGTGAGCATTTTAATTTTAACTTTTATTAATAAAAGAAATACAAGTGAAGTGGCAGGGAGTTGCAAGGTTTATCATTGGGGCTGCATTGGGAAAACAGTAACATGTAGGAATTTTCCCAGTTCAGCAGCAGCATCCATGTTGGTGTGCACACCTACATAGTCACAGCTCAGCCATATCTGCACCCATGTAGCTCTCATTCATTGCTCATTTGAAGCATGAGACACAAGCTGCCACTCAACATGTGTGTAAAAATGCAGTTACTGTGCTAAGATTCTCCAAGATCAGGTAATACCCTGCATAGTTTAAAACCTTCATCTCTCAAGTTAAGTGATATAAAAATGTCAGTTCATGGGACTTAATATAATGTATCCAAAATATCCTTCAGAATGACCACCAGCACATGTGAACACATGGAGAGCCATATCTTTTATACTATTATACACTTTAATAACTTGAGCTCAGAGACGCTAGTGTGTTTCGTGTGGAAGTGAGCTTCAAAGTTTTTACTTTTTACTGCAACTTGAATTAAATTGACACTCCAGGGTATTGACCCAATTTGAATGATGCATTTTGAAAAGCATTACATGCCTTATTTACCCCATTATTCTCACTGGTGTATAGAGACTGCATTTAATGTCCTGTCTCTGTCTCTGTCTCTGAGTACTGTACTGCTGACACCCTAACTCTCTTAAGCATTGTGGGCAGGATAATGAACTTTGTACTGCACTCCTTTGTGGTTAAATTTCCATTTATTGTAAATGTAGTATTTAATCCATCATTTCTAAAATCAGTTTTAGAAAATGACTGTTGACAATTGAATTCAAACCCCCCCCCCCCCCACCCCCCAAAAAAAAAAAAAATAAATAAAGAAAGAAATAATCATGCACAGACCAAATGAAGGATTTTTTTTAATTATTTAATAACAATGTATTGCTTAGAGTGATTCATTTTATCAATTTGTTATTTCAGCATAAGCTTCAGCCTTATTTAAATTAGAAGTTCCCTCGTTAAGCAGACATTATTAAGCAGAAGTAGCTCCTAGAGAGCAGACATGATACAGGGTGCTTCCTGTCATTTGATATGGTAAGTGTCTGCCAAATTTTGTGGTCACATATATAGAAGCTTCAACCTTAACAGATATTTGCAAAGCATTATAACCATTTATGGCAATATCATTTCTCCACTGTGAGCATATAAAGAGGAAGATGCAGCCTACCTAGGGCAGAGCGCATATGATTCATGCATGCATGTACTCTGTCTATGCCTCTCAGTAAAGTTACTCTAAGGCTCTGGTGTCTCAATCTATTCTCTGGCAAATTCTAGGCTCATAGGGAATAAAATTCCACCACAAATGTTGGACCATTTCCTGCTTTTTCTCTGCCATCTCTACTCTGTCCAACGCATTTTCTTCCACATGCCCTCTGTCCCTCCGTTAACCAAACTTCACAATAAGTGTAATGAAATGAAATTGTGCACATTTCCTTTAACAAATAAATTATGAATTAGGTAGCAGGGGCTGCTGTGCAGAACATATTGGGCTACATTCCATAATTTTACACCTAAACAATGATTCATAAGGTAGGTAGAACACATAAAGTGGGCGGAGAGTGGAAATACATGGTACACTGGACAACCCTACTAGTTTCTTATCCTACATGTAGTCGGACCTGTCTTATTATATGTTATGTCTTCCAGGTATGATAAACCTACTGTGGTGGCTAGGCTGGTGCTGGCAGAACCGGAGGACGCTGCCATACTGGTGGAAGTGTGGAGTGGTGGTGGTGCTGCTGTATGGCCTTGCCCTGCTGGAGCTTCTCGATTTCCCACCACTCTTCTGGGTGCTGGACGCCCATGCAGTCTGGCACCTCAGCACTGTACCCGTCCACTTCCTCTTCTACAGGTAACCCATTTCTTAAGCTTTACTTGTAGTTTGACTCACAACCTCTCTTTATCCCAAAGTGTAGTCAGTAGCCTAAAACCTTTCTCCATGCCACAGCATCTCAGTCAGGTTCAAATCAGAAGTTTGATTAAGCTGCTCCATTACCTTTATTTTGTTTCTTTTGTGCCCTGAGATCAGATTGCAGAATGATGACCGG
Source organism: Acestrorhynchus altus (assembly GCA_034509495.1). Lineage (NCBI taxonomy): Eukaryota > Metazoa > Chordata > Actinopteri > Characiformes > Acestrorhynchidae > Acestrorhynchus > Acestrorhynchus altus. The sequence goes on from CM067510.1 coordinate 20,945,682, forward strand.
ACATTAGCCACATTTACATACAGCCATTATATAATCTGATCATCTTTTAATAATCTGACTGATAGTTGAATTGGATTGAATGAGTTGCATCATTTATTCTTTACAGTCATGTAAACATCTGTATCCAGTTCCGTTCTCATTCAGAAAGTGCTTTCTGATTAGAGATATCACTGTACTCTGCAACAGAGCCTGGCTTGTACAAGGCAACTGCAACATATATTGTTACTGGAATAAGGGCTCTTACAATATGTTATATGGGGGCAACATAATCTTTCAAGTCATGTGACAATTTTGCTTCCTTTCAAAATCTGTGAAAATCCTGCGAAATCTGTGAATTCCTTCAGAACAAACAAATCCTTCCCACCAGTCATCAGTAGAAAGACTGGTATCCAGCTCATGTGCCTCATAATGTTGCAGGACATGACCTCTTCCTTTCGCCTCTGCTGTAATAAGTGAATGTCATTTCACTCACAGGAGTCACTGGAATCTTAAAGCAACTTAAAAAAATAACACACCAACTGCAAACTCTGATTACACACTGCTGCTCCTCTTACCCTGACTGCACTCACACTATGCTTATTGTCATGTAAATGGAAATTTCCAGCAGATTGTGGAGTAGACTATACCCACGAAAATCTCAGTCTTGATTTGTACTCTGAATGAATTCAAATTGATTGGGGAAATTTTATTGATATAGAGCTGAATTCATGCTGGATTTTTATGGGATTTCATCCAGACCCTGAGGTTTCAGAGCATCATTACACTACCACCACCACGTTTCCTTATTATGGAAAGTATTACAGAGATTATTTCTTCAAAACTATATGTGTATATCAATAACCTTTTTCATCTCTTCTGTAATTTCTTTTGAAGTGTGCTGGCAAAATCTTAAATGGTGGACTATAATGTTAGTTACATATCTACATATATAGACTGACTACATTTGGAGTAAGGGGGGGCTGTTGATATAAATGGGGTTGGTTTTGTTATATTTATTTACATGTCTTTTAAATGTTAATGTCTTTTTGACCTCTGTTGCCCTCTGTTGTCAGTTTCCTGATAGATGACAGCCTCCACCTCCTCAATACAGAGAAGATTGGCGTCAAGTTGGAATAGGAGGAGCCGGTCTCAGAGCCCCACCCCCTCCTCTCATCTCCTTCCAGTCAGGGCAAGCGGGAGCCGGAGTGGGATGGGTCTCCGTCTCCATGGTCGCCTGCATGACTCCCGTGGCCGACTTTAGGAATTCCATCTGAATTTGTTTGTTTTTACTGAATTTCTGTATTCTGCTCTAGATGGAAGAGGATTTGTCGATCTCCTTTTTTAACTTTTCTTTTTCTCCCCCCAAATACTGTTTGTTAGGGCCTTACTGACTTCTGCATCTGCCAAGCTTTGATTCAAAGTTACAGCTTGGAGAAGCAGTTATTTTTATTTTTATTGTTTTCTGTGGTGGACATTGGAATTCAGGAGGGGTTTTGCTGTAGTGAAAAGTCCTGTGTTGTGTCCTTGGGGTCTGAGGCCCCCTTGCGTGGTTTGGATGTCCTCAGGGTGCAGTGCTGGCAACTACCAGCAGAGGGCAGACGAGTTCTTCACCTGCTGCGATGCTGACAGTGTTGCCTTGTGCTATAGGTGTTGGTGTGTCAACAGAAACTAGTCAATATTTAAGCAGAAATTTAACTGAATCGCTAACAGGCCAACTTTTTTGGTAAACCTTGGGGAACCCTTGAAATTTTTCAGATGAAGTGCAGAGGCTAGAATTGTAGTATATTTTATTTAATTTTTTCTCTATCAGTGCCCTTCCATATAAGACATGAATCTGAGTGCTAAGGAAGTGCAGAGTCCTTTTAAGAGGAGAGCGAACAAGACATTTGATATTTTTGCTTTGCCTGTGACCTTTTGCCTTTAATCATTTTGCTTTGCCACTTTATATTTTGTGGGTTTGTTCCATAGCTGCTTTATCTGCCCTTGAGTTTTCATTCCATTCTTTATTTTTACTCTGTTGTGCTCTTTTTCTTCTTCTTTTTTTGATCAGTTGATCATGAGGTGCTTTATTCTGTTTTATTTAATTTATTCTTCTGGTTTCTTTTTACTCACTGGAATGCCTTTAGAGGGGAAGGTGAGGGATCAGGTGTGTGTGTGTGTGTGTGTGTGTGTGTGTGTGTGCGTGTGCGTGTGTGCGTGCGCGCGTCTGCGTGGATGTGTGCATGTGCGCACACACTCCAGCTTATGTATACCTGTGTGATTTTTAGCCTTTTGTGTGTCAGTGCAATGTGCTTTTACCTCCCACTTTTTCACTCTACACACTCACCATAACTGAATTCTAACTGATTGCTTTAGTCAGTCAGGATGCTGATTGGTCCACCCATGTATGTACTCGTCTGTAACTGCTGTTGGACAAGCTTTATAGAAAGGTAGCAAAAGTCCCATTCACTTTGAGTGCCCAATTCTATTTAATTACACCCAAATTCAGAGCGTAATACTGGTTTGCAATGATGTTATTTATTTGTTTGCATTGAAAAGTTGAAAGGTGACACTTAAGGCCATTTCACACCAAGTGAAATTGAACCATTACATCAAATCTGCTGCATTGTTTACTTTCTGTGCTCTTTAAATCAGGCTAGAAGCTCCAGAGCTCTCATAACTGTCCACTTTTCCCTTTCCTCTGCTCCCTGTCCAGTTTCACTCCAAATAATCCCTTCTTTACGAGTGATCATCTGTGCGGGCATGAATTGACTAGGATGCCTTTCAGCCTTCCTCAGCCTTTCAGCTCTGTTCTGCTGTATAGCTTCTTTAAGCTCTGCACTTTTATGCTCTGTGCATTGCTCACTATACGCTTTTGTGTTCTGCTACAAACAAGATGAACCGTTCTGCTGCTGTCTTGATGCATTCACAACAATTCACCTACTACTACACCAGTCAGACAACATTAACACCAACTGCCTAATACTGAGAAGGTCCCTTTTTGTGCTGCTCCAAACATCTCTGATCCATTGAGGCATGAACTCCACAAGACCTCTGAAGGTGTCATGCTTTGATAGCATGTTTGATAGACTACTTTTTGTAGATTACTGCCATGGTTGGCAGCTGTGCCGTGACTGGTGTGGAGCTACACTTAGACAAGGAGTTAAACTTGCATTTAGCAAGGTAGCTGTCTTGCCTGCTATAAACAGGAAAGACGTTGGAACAGTAGAGTTGCACACTGAGTAACAGCGAAAAGCTGTAGATAATTGGTGTGTTTGGTGGCCGTGGACTGGTGTGTGAAGTTGCTCTTGGCCAGGGAGCAGCTCACAGCACTATAGTGCTGCAGAGATGTACCAAAATGTGCATTTAGGTGGTGTGGGTGGTGAAAGCTGACTAACATGCACAACAGTAAAAACCCAAATATTGAGCTAATCTCTAAACAGGCCGATTCTGTTAATGTGGAAAGAGACCATCCATGTGGTATTTTGCCTTTAAAGCTTTATAAGCAGAGAGAAACCTCTGGTGTACCGTGCACAAAGAGGGTGGGACAGGTTACGATGCAAATGTTTTTGGGACACTATGGTGCGTTTGGAAAAGTGATGCTGTTTTAGACGGAGGACAGTTTTTATGGCTTTCTTTAAAACGATTGGTCTAAAATTAACCTATAAAAATGGCTTTTGGTTGCTAGGCTGCTATTCCATAGTTAACCAATTATTACAGCCTGTATGACTGGGATATTTCTGTAATATTCACCAAAATAGAAAGTACCAAAATGGTATGTGAGATACTGTTCTCCTATAGAATATTCCAGAAATTACATTCATTTTAAGCATACGTGCTTATGTGTTTATTTTAAGTGTAAATACTTCAAAATAATATATTTTGAATGAGACGTTTAAAACCTCTTCATTGTCATTCAGATCAATTCAAATATATTTGATTATATAATATTATATAATAATATAATTTATATAATATTATATAAACACAGCGGGCTAAGCTATTTGCGAATTTGTACTCAAAAGTGGAGAAAGTGCCTTCATACGACACTGTTGCAGTAACAACACTTTTAGATGTCCCTAACTGGACACAACTTGTTTTTAATTATTATTTTTAATTATTATTTATTGTTCTATAAAGCTTGTCCAACTTGTCCAGCTAGCTACAGTGCAGTGCTTAGGGGAGGGGCTTGGATTGGTTAATTTCGTACATTCACACTTAACAGAATGTCTTCTTTCCACCTATGCCTTATCCGGTCTTGTCGAATACAGCAGTGTGTCGGCAACCTGTGTCTTGTTTCTTTTACTGACTGCAAACCGCCACTTTCTGGTGCCATGTAGCTTCTCTGCCTTTTCTCTGGTTTCTTGTTAAGATGCATATGACTATTTTCTCCCACAGAGGAGTTAATGCCCGGTGTCAACACGCCACAAACGCTGACCGTCTGTCTTTGTTCCAGATTGCCACTTGTGCACTTTGTGTGTGTGTGTGTGTGAGTGTGCGTGTGTGTGTGAGTGAGCATGCTTGGCGGGCGGGTAAATATAGCCTCTGTGAGAGGCTAAATAGGGTAGAAGAGACGATAGATATTTAGAAGCGAGGGGAGGTGGGGACTCCCAGGGTATTCATAAACACAACAGTGAAAACGCTCTAAATGATTAAACACGGGGGGAATATCGAAGGTTCTGGACTCCTTCAATTAAAGGCTTCTTGTTTGGTTGTCTTTTAAGGTTTAGGCTTTTATATAACTATTATGAAATGTACAAAAGCCACAGACCACCCTTTATTTATTTCATCTCCAGTCAAAACAAGTTGTTTTGTCTGGACAATGGAAAATGATCAGTCATTCTTTATGAAAAAAGTGCTACAGAGGGTTCTTTAAGAAATTCCATAGATCCCTAGCAGTGCTGGGCAAAATGACCTCAAATCAATATCATGATTAACTCATAATGACCCAGAGTGATGTATGTGTCAGACACTTTAAAGCATGTGGAAAGTCCCTTACATTGCTTTCGCCTGCACTTTAACTCATGAAGTCCCTCAGTGACACATCCTGAACATCCTGGATGCATCACTGGACACTGTCTGAGTGACCTCATTTACTTCTGGTGTGTTTGGTCAGTGCTTGGCAAAACCAGCTAATTGTGTGTGTTTGTTTCTAAAGGTATGTTCTATGCATTTAACCATTCAAACACTTTTAATGTCACATATTTAAAATGTCAGATCTTAAATTTAACCGATTCTGACCCCAGAACTAAATCGTGAAGTTATGAGTTATCTTGTGACAAATGTTACATTGAGATTTTTACCTTGTAGGCCAGCGTCAAGGTTTTGAATCTGGTGTGGGCAGCTATAGGAAGCCAATGAAGGGAACAGCAATGATGCAGTGGCAGCAGAAGAGGAGAAGGCATGTGCTTGTCTTCACCTTCCTAGTGTCAGAACATCCTATATGATAGGGGGAGAGTCCTAACAAGTGAATTGGAATTCTCAAATTCTATATTTGGATACAATTCTAAAAATAATTAAATAAAAATAACCAATTCAGTTATTCAAGGTTAAAATTCAAGGTTCTTTCTAATGAAAGAACAGGTATTCGATTTGAGAATAATTGAAGGAATGTACAAATCCACTATTTGTTTATCTATATAATCCTTTATACTTAAATAAATTGAATTAGAACAGTTTAATTGCTTGAAGTTTCTGAATGTTCTTTAAATTTATAAAGAATCTTCAAATCCACTTTTAACCCTCTTTACTTCTTTCACAATTTTATTCAACATCAGTTAAAGAACCATTTGTAGCACTCTTAAACTGTATTTTAGAGAATCTCAACAACTATTGTGTCAATGTTTTGTTGTCTCCACCCTTCAGGAGACCCATTTTCACCTCTGAAGTTCATTCTTAGAAGTTGGATCATTTTCTTACAAAGGAAATATGAAAGTGCCATTTTATCTGATAGGGGTTGGTTTTGGTGGTGTATTGAAACTTGCAGGGTTTTTTTTCTTTTTCATTTTCTCAGTTTTATTTCTAACTCCTTTTCTCTTATTTTCTGTTGATTTCACTTTCTTAAGCAAGTGGATGTGTGTTATATTGAATCTCCTATAAAAAATCATCAGAAAATTAAGAATGAGTTATGTATTGGCCATTTTGACTGGACATTAAATCGATGAACATTGGCATCTGAATTGTACAGATTGATTTTTTTGAAAGATATTCTGAAACTGCTGTGAGGAATTGAAGTTCAGTATCTACAGATTATAACGTAATTTTATTCCAGGTGTTTCTTCAATTACATTCTCTTTCAGGTCCTGGGAGTGATTCGTTTTGGATGGATGTTCACACTTTTAGCATGGCACAGAAAACAAGAACACTTTGCTCTTTTTGACACTGTTCATAAGTCTGCATGACATTTCCATGAGACTTTCCTGACTGACAGACATTGGTAAAAGGATTTTCCCACACTTGCTGAAGTGAAATTATAAAATTGATAAAAGCAGCTTTTATGAAAAGGGATCCTTTTTGGTTTACAGGTGTACTGAAAGGCTTGTAGGTGTCATGTAGCCTTATGAATAGTAAAGTGTCACCAAAGTAATTGACTAATGTCACGACACATATTCACATACAAAATGGTTGCTAAATTACATTAATGTATTTTGGCTCTCGATACCAGTTTTATTCATGTCCTACAACTGTCTTCAAATGTATAAAAGAAGTAACTGAGCTACAAAATGACATCTTTTCAATTGAAACTGCATTGTATAAATGTTAAATCAAAATATATTTAAATAAATATTGTTGTTGATCAGTCATTTGTCTTTTTATTTTTATTTATTTATATTGTTGTTGCTATAAACATATGTCTCACATTTGTGCCCATACCAGATTTACGTAAAATAAAGTAACTTTCAGTGGAAACATTGTAATGAAAGACACTGCCCCAACAATTACCCCAAAACTGTGTTGTATGGAAATATCACACTAAAGACATTTGTGACATTTGCAGTAAGTACTTGATAAGACAGTTTCCACTTTGCTTTTGGGTGATGCTCTGTTATCCTAAATATGTCATTCTAAAGACAGACTTCTGTTTTAGTAACAAAATGTCACACAAATGACATGAACCACATCACTTTGTTGTAGTTAGGGCATGTTGTATTGAAGATGTGAACTGCAATGCTTTGTTGCAGTTAGGACATTTTGTGCTAATGACATGAAGCATAAAGATTTGTTGCAGATAGGATGTGTTGCACTAATGACAAACAACACTTTGTTGCAGTTAGGATGTCACACTAAAGACAACTTGTTCTTCCAGAAATACCCACAATTTATTCGTAGCTAGTAAATTTAGGTAAAAGAAGCTTTAAGAAGGAAAAATCATATTGTTCTCTGCTAACCTTTGGCATGGACTGGCCGTCAATCCTTCTCTTTTTTTTAGATCCTTGAGAAGTAGTGTTGTGAAATTCTTGGCACTGATACTTACTGTTTTTGTCTGCTTTAGTGTAAACAAACACTTGCTAACTTCCAGTCATAGTATGAGGAGAAAGACATCAACAGTCAGGGCCGGTATTTCACACTCACACGCACACACGAGCACACACAGTCTGTTTCACAGTAATGTAATACGTTTACATTTGCGGCATTTAGCAGACACCCTTATCCAGAGCGATAGTAAGTCTAAATAGTTACAGGTATCATTATAGGTTTTAAATTATTCATAGTAGATATGTAGATTAATAGATACTTAATAGATAATAATTAATAATACTAATTTACAGAATTAGTTTCAGAATTCAGAAAGTAGTTGCCAAAAAAGTAATACCATAATAATTAGTAATAATACCATAATAAAAAGTAATAATACCATAATAATTTTCAAATAATACAGATCAGTTTATGAATGCTTTGTTGAAATATTTTAGTAATTTATTCCAGTTAATGAATATTTCTTAGTAATTGCTGAATAATTGAATACTGTAAATACTGTAAATTTTACCTCGGGGTCCCTCCTGGGGAGCTGGCTGAGGTGTCAGGGGAGAGGGAAGTCTGGGCATCCCTGCTTAGACTGCTGCCCCCGCGACCCGGCCACGGATAAGTGGAGGAAAATGGATGGATGGATGGATGGTTGGATGGGTATTGACTGCCTCTTCTTGCCTTTGTTGGTTGAGTGCTGAGTGTATCTTGAAAGGTGCTATATAAGTGTAACTTCATTCATTCATGACTAAAATATTTACAGTGCCTTGAAAATGTATTCATACCCATTCACATTACACCCAAAAACATAAATGTATTTTGTTGATGTTATGTGATAGGCCAAAATAGCAAATATGAATATCGTCGTCGTCATCTTCCTCCACTTATCCAGGGCCGGGTCGTGGGGGCAACAGTCTAAGCAGGGATGCCCAGACCTCCCTCTCCCCCGACACCTCAGCCAGCTCCCCGGGAGGGACCCCGAGGCGTTCCCAGGCCAGCCGAGAGACATAGTGCCTCCAGCGTGTCCTGGGTCTACCCAGTGGTCTCCTACCGGTGGGGCAAGCCTGGAACACCTCCGTGGGGAGACGTCCAGGGGGCATCCGAAAAAGGTGCCCGAGTCACCTCAACTGGTTCCTCTTGATGTAGAGGAGCAGCGGCTCTACTTTGAGCTCCTCCTAGGTGACCGTGGATCTCACCCTATCTCTAAGGGAGCACCTGGCCACCCTACAGAGGAAACTCATTTCGGCCTCTTGTATCACGATCACGATCCTTGAAATTCTGTCCATAAAGATTATGAACAGAACCGGTGACAAAGGGTAGCCCTGCTGGAGTCCAACATGCACCGGGAATAGACCCGATTTACTGCCGCCAATGCGAACCAAGCTGCTGCAACGGTTGTACAAAGACCTGACAGCCCTTAACAGAGGGCCCCAGACCCCATATTCCCGGAGCACCCCCCACAGAACACCCTGAGGGACACGGTCAAATGTCTTCTCCAAATCCACAAAACACATGTGGACTGGTTGGGCAAACTCCCATGAACCCTCGAGCACCCTCTGGGGGGTGTAGAGCTGGTCCAGTGTTGCTCGACCGAGACGAAAACCACATTGTTCCTCCTGAATCCAAGCTTTGACTAACGGCCGAATTCGTCTCTCCAGTACCTTGGAGGCTGAGAAGGGTGATCTCCCTATAGTTGGAACACACTCTTCGGTCCCCCTTTTAAAACAGGGGAACCACCACCCCGGTCTGCCACTCCAGGGGCACTGTCCCCATTTGCAACGCAATGCTGCAGAGGCTTGTCAGCCAAGACAGCCCAACAGCATCTAGAGATTTGAGATACTCCAGGTGGATCTCTGCAGACCACCTCGGTGACTTCGGCCCAGGTGATGGGCGAGTCCACCTCAGAGTCCTCAGCCTCACATTCTTCACTGGAATATGTGACAGTGGGATTATGAATATCCCTACATAAAATCCAATGTGACCAATTGCCTTCCTGAGTCACCTAATCACATAGAGTCCACCGCTGCATATTTTATTTTCAGTACAACTACTGCTGTCCTGTGAAGAAAAAACCAAGAAACAGACCAGACAAGTCATGGATAAAATTGTGGAGAAGTGTAGAGCATGGTTAGGTTATCAAAAATATCCCAAGCTGTGAACATCTCGTGGAGCAATGTTTAATCCATCATCTGAAAAAGGGAGTATGGCACAACTACAAATCTGCCAAGGCATAGCCATCCACCGAGACTCAAAGCCCAGGCACTAATTAGAGATGCAGCCAACAGACCCTCTGTCACTCTGTTGGAGCTGCAGAAATTCATGTCAGGTTTGGCGATTCTGTCCACAGGACAACTATTAGTTGTGTACTCTGCAAACCTGGCCTTTATGGAACAGTGGCAAGAAGAAATCAATTTCTGAAAGCAAGCAATAAGAACTTGTGTTTGCAGTATTTGCACAAACCATGTAGGGGACACAGCAAATATGTGGAAGAAGGGAGAAGGTATTCGGGTCAGATGAGACCTAAAGTATGTTGAACTTTTTGGCCTAAATGCAAAATGCTATGTGTGGTGGAAGACTAACATGGTACATCACCCTGAACTCACATTCTTTTCTTCAGCAAAGCCAGGGAAGATGGTTAGAGATGATGGGGAGATGGGTGGAGCTAAATACAGGACAATCCTGGAGGATTATTTGTACTGTTAGAGGTTGCAAAGGACTTGAAACTGGAGGATCAAAGCATATTCATGTATTATGCCCAAGTCCAAGCTTAAATCTGATTCAGAATTTGTGGCAAGACTTAAAACTGCTATTCTCAGACACTCTCCTTTCAATATGACTGAGCTTAAGCAATGAAAGGCTTCAAGTGTGTGGGTTTAACTTGTGGGTTTAAATGTGGACAATTTCAAGACTGTATTAATGCTTAAAAATGTCTTGGGTAATGTCAATTAATAAATAGCTGAGACATTACCAAACCATTTGGTGTTGTTTATTACCATGGTGAGTACTAATAATTCATATTAGTAACCAAATAATTCAAAGTAGTTACAGAATAGTTTGAAGTATTTACTAAAAATGAATAGTAATTATTAATAGTACTGCAGTTACAAATAATAATACAAATGTAATGTATATAACTAAGTTGTTGATCATATTAGTAATAATAAAAATGTGTTGGTTTGATAGACTGTACATTCATTATGCTAGACAGCACTGTTGTAAAGAGAGGTATGGTCAGTTTCACAATTCCTCACAAATACAGAGGCAGGAGTAAAAAGCACTATATTACTGGTGACCGTTGGATTGTAATTGTAATGAAGTGTAGGGAATGGAGTCAGTGCACCCCAAAGCCTTTCACACATTAGACAATAAAGACCCATTATAGGCAGAAGTTGCAAGTCGCACACAGTGGGCTGGACTGTGGTCAGCAGGAGCGTGGGAGGAGGCTGGACAGCTTTGTGTGAATGGAGCTTATTCTTCCTCCTCTTCCCTCCGTCTTGTGCTGAAAGTCAGGGATACAAACATACTTGTGATCAGTGTGTGTGTGTGTGTGTGTGTGAGCGAAGTCTAAACCAGTTCATTCACGGGCCAGTAGTAAACTGGAATCGTGTGTGTATTTATCTCTTTATAAGGCCCAAATGTCCCACAGATCATGATAAATCAAATCAAATTGATTTGTACTAAGCTTTTCACAACTGATGTCACACAGCAGCTTTACAGAAATCCCAAATAAGATGCTGAAGAACACACAAAACAAATGATAACCCCCCCCCCCCCCCAACCCCGCCCCCAAATGAGCCAAAAGGCCGCAGTGGCCAGGAAAAACTCTCTCAGACCTGGAGGAAGAAACCTTAGGAGGAACCAGGCTCATAAGGGGGGTCCAATCCTCCTCTGGTCAAACTACTCCTGCATTATTGATTAGGGGACACCCCATGTCTGCTGTAATACTCACGTGTACTGAAATATTGATAAGATTGATGGTGGACATAATAGTAACTGTAGCAGATAATTAGGGACAGTTTTATATGTGCATATGTTTGGTGACAGCAGGTGGGCAACTAGTCCAAGTCCAGTAGCTGGAAGGTGGCAGGAGCTTGAGGTCTGTCTCAGATGGGTGACAGGTGCAGTGCCAGGGGATCTTTATGAGGACCAAATGTCGCACAGATCATGATAACCATGGTATCATGAGGACATTTGTGTAAGCCCAGAATATTTGACCTTTGAAACCGATTAGAAAGCAGATTCAGTGCATCTCAAAACCCTTTTCCCCATGGTCTGCACCCTGCGTAAATGATTCTGCATGAACAGACCCACAGAAATCGAATCTAAAAGGACAGCTTTGGAGATCCCTGTCTTTCACTGGACAGTGACTCCCTGCAAGACCCCACACTCTGACAGTGCGCAACCAGTCTGACTTCTCAAACATCTCATTTCCCAGACTCCTGGCTTGTTGTCCTGGGTGTCGGAGGACAATGTGTGCAGCTGTCTGTGAGTAAAGTGACCAGTCCAGCTTTAATTTCCCACTCAATCAACCCAGTGCACAATCACAATGGTGAGCAGTGACTGACCTGAGGCCCAGCCTGCCTCCTGCTCTGCGTTTGGAGCGCTCTGAGCCTCCGTCACTGTGATTGGCTAGTAGTTTCAACAGAGTTCTGTGATTGGATGGTCCACTTTTCCTCCAGCGCTGGGATTGGAGAGCACTTTGTTTACCTCCTCGCAGTTCATCAGCTAGTTCTGAATTCCCTAGCCAGCCAATCCCAGGCGAGGTGGGCGTGACTTATCGGAATACTCACCGAGGCCCCGCCCTTCCCCTCCCGTGGCCGGGAGCGCGCCTGCGGGAAAGTGCCAAAGTAGAGCTTTCCCCGAGTCTCCCAGGAAGTTTAGGAGGGGAAGACGGAGCGGAGCGGAGCAGAGCACACTTTCCCGGAGGATATCCAGTGGATGTGGGAGCGGTGGAGGAGTGAGGAGAGGGGTTATGGAGTGAAGCGCGATGGAGGCGGGGGGAAGGTGTCGGTTGGTGTGGGTGCTGCTGGTCGGGGCTGTGGTCAGAGCTGCGGGCAGAGAAGGTGGGTCCAGCCGACACATTCCTCTCCCACAGTCTCCCAGTCTGGACTGGAGCCCGTTTCAGGAGCGAGGCGGGACGTTTCGGGGCCACGGAAGGTTTGAACGGGCTGTGCTGGTTTTCCTCAGCACTTGCAGTCTGTCGACACTGATTTACCTCCCAGTAAACTGGCTTTACCACTTCGGGACGGACAGACCGCAGTAAACACTCCCAAAACCAGCCACACACAGCCAGACTCGGGACCAGGCTTTAGTCCCGAGCAGGGAACTGGAGTTTTTGACCTAAAGAATAATAAAGAATAAGAAAGAAAGAAAGCAAAAAAGAATAGAAGAAACTGAGATAGTAAGGTCTAGTCAGGTAAACAGGTGTGGGAATGTTAGACCTCCCATCTATAGACTAAAACTAAACCCAGGCTTTAGAACTAGAACTAGTCGGGGTTCAGAGCAGCACGAGGCTTTGAGTATCTAGACTGATTTTTGAACACACTTTTCTAGGGTCCTGACTTTTAGGACAAAACTAAACTTTGGTCCTAAGTTTAAGAGGATTTTTAGACTCCCAAGTTTGTAGGCCAGGCCTAAATTCAGGCTTTAGATCATAGGTTTGCAAAACTGTACCAATATCGAGACTGTAAAATGAAAGACACACTCAGAGACCAAAGCTTAACTTGGGCCTTATGGTTTTAGTCTGATATGCAAAAGAGAAACAAACTGTGAGGATATCGAGCCTGAATGTCTCTATTAATAGTGAAGTCCTCATTTGTAGGACAGTCATAAACTCAGGCTGTAGATTTTAGTTACTAATACCTCACCTGTAGATCTGTCAAGTCTGCCAAGGACGCCAACGAATGATGAGGGTGTTTAGACTTTCTGATTAGAAAAGGGTATAAAGTTCCTCACTTGACCAAAACTAAAGTCTGTTGACAGCTATTAAATTATGGATGCCAAGGACAACAATGAACGGTGAAGATAAAGACAGGTAAGACATGTTAAAAAGGAGAGGTCATCACTCAGACCATCACGAAACTCATGCCTTAAATTTAGTCAGGTTGAGGATATTTCAGGAGTGGTTAGGATATTTAGACTTTCTGACTAAAAAAAAGCTCAAATCACTCATGCATCAAACTAAGCTCAAGCATTATGTCTCAAAAATATGCAGGAGCTACACAATGTGAGGATCTAGATGTTCTAACTATAAAAACAGAGGGATCTCACATTTAGACTAAACAGACATTTAAAGCTAAACTTGTAGAATAAAACTATACTTGGGCTTTAGTTTATAGTCTTGATTAACAGCTACAAATAGTGAGGTTATCTAGATGTTCTGACTAGAAGACTGAAATATGCCTTAAGTTAAACCTCAGGCTTTAGGCTTAAGTCTGGATTCTAGTCTATTTTAATGGATAGCTTCACTTTCTGGATAAAATAAGATATATTTAAATAAAACCTTAACCTGGGTCTTAGGGTTTTAGTCTGTTATGCAGAGCAACAATCTATCAGGATATTTAGTCTTTCAGACTAGAAAAAAATGTAAAGTCCTCATTTGTAGGCTAGACCTAAACTCAAGTCTTCACTGAAGTCAGGAATATGAAGGAGGTACAGATGGTGAGGATATCTGGGCTCCACTTCCTAACTGGGAAAACAATGAAAACTCACTAGGTCAAAACTATACCAACACTACCCTATAATTAAAAAGGAAACCCCATGCTTGTAGATCAACAATCAAGCCAAAAACCTTAGTCACAGTAATAAAGGTGAAGAGACTAAACTTAGGCCTCAGAGTTTAGTCTGTTAGCAAAGGATGACAACAAATGATAAGGCTATGTAAACTTTTTGAACAGGAAAAAGAGAAGAAACCTTCACTTCAAGACCAAAACTAAACTCAAGTCTTTGACTTCTCAAGTCAAGATTTTAGTCCAGAAAGGTACAGATGGTGAAGAGCTCTAGAATTTCTTACTAGAAACACAGCGGACTCTCTCTCTTGACCACAACTAAAGCAAGACTACACTTCTGAAAACCCATGCTTGTATGTCAACAGTTAAGGAATATATAGTCTTAGATTGATTAGAGAATAGAGGAGAACCCTCATTTGTAGACCAAAACTATACTTAGGCTTTAGTTTGTAGTTTTGATGCAGCTACAAATAGGTTATCTAGATGTTCTGACTAGAAGACTGAAAGACGCTTTAAGTTAAACTTCAGGCTTTAGATTTAAGTCTGGATTGTAGTCTATTTTAATGGATAGCCTCACTTTCTGGATAAAATAATATTGATTTAAATAAAATCTTAATTATGATGCTACAATTTAGGTAATTTCATGAGTGTTCGGTTGTTAGGCTGGCAATATAGCACCTGCCACTTCCAGACTCATCTCCAACATCCCAAATCACACACACAAATTTAACACCACAGATATGTCCATAAAAAACCTCTTCTTATCTCAATTTCTTCTTTTTAATCTCGACTGCGTCCTGCTGTGATTTACACAGATGAAAGGATTGATAAGAGCTGGGCTGACTGGAGTACAAACAGTGACGAGAATGAAACTGACTGGCCTTGACTCCTAACTTTTCCAAGAAATGCTGTTGCAAGGTTGAATCAGTTCAGTCTGCATGTTCAAATTTCAGTTTTGTTGAACTGATAAGCCATTTTGTTATTAAGATGCTTTATTGGTGTTCTTCAGATTGGTGGAAATACAGGAGAACCTTTTGCGCGCGCACACACACACACACACACACACACACACACACACACACACACACACACACACACACACTACTGCTTGGACCAAAATAGCACAAAAAAGATCCCTCTGTCATTGTAAGTCAAAGAACCTGCAGGCTCTTCTCCAGGGATGTGTGAGCTGCTAATGGGGTTCAGACTCACTTCTCTGCTTTGCGGTTATAAATAGGATGCTTTGGAGGGTTTGTTTAATGGGAAATTATAGACATTTCCCCAGATTTCTGCATAATTCTCTAGTTAAACAAAGTTGTTCCGGGTGGTTTTGGTGTAAACTGGTCAATTGTAGAGAAGCTTTTTACAGGGACAGTCAATGGAACAATTTACCATTCAAACCCATCAGTGAACCCAGCCACCACCATGTGTCTTGTTTTGTATACGGACTGTTGGTGAAACAATGGCGAATTACATTTAAAAATTTTTAATTTCAAAGTGTTTTTGTTTAGTGATTTGGAAAGTGTTTCAAAGTGTTTGTCCACCAGAGAACATGTGCACAGAGACTTATGTGAGAGACAATCACCCCTTCTCACCCCATGTGCTTTTAATCCCCTCTGAATTGAGCATTAGAACAAATATTATTAAACCTCTGATTTCAGTGTCTCAGACATCAGATGGTGTATTCATAACCATTGTCAAAGTGGACGTTGGGAAGCTTGTAGAGGTGGACATCTCATTCGATTCACCATCACTGTGAACCGGAATAATCAGTGCAGTTCTGAGGTTTTGTTCTGCAGTGTGTTTTGGTTTCAAGGGGCACTGAAGGATCAATGACCTGACACACACTCACACACTCACTCACTCACTCACTCACTCACTCACTCACACACACACACACACACACACACACACACACACACACACACACACACACACACCCTACTGCTTGAGTGGAAGGTGTTTCAAAGGTCATTAGTTTACAGGCTGCCTTTAACCGTGTCAGGGACTTGATTGCTCAGGAACAAATCCAGAGTCTTGCTTGCAGAGTGTGTGAGCGTGTGTGTGTTATTGAATTAGGAAAGAAGAAAAGCTAAAACGTCACCATGCATTGTGCAGGCAAAGTATTTTCGGCATGTGGTCAACTGACTGACAAATCGTCCTTGAGAGGCTCATCTGGTCAGCAGCGTTCCGAAGTGTATGACGAGTTGTTGAGGAACGCTAACCAGTAAACAGCTATTCAGGACATTTGCGTGCAATGCATTTAGGATGTTGTTGAATCTCTCTGAATTCATCACATGTTGTATGTGGTCAGAACTGTAAGGACGCCTGATCATTATGTCCATATGAGAGAGGTGGGTAGAGTTCATCGTGATAGGCAGAGGTAGGGTAGCCAAAAACCGAACTCAAGTAGAATTTAAAGTAAAAGGGAATAAATTATTACTCAAGTAAAATTACCATAGTTACCACAATTTCTTGCCAAATGAACTGTAACAAACAAAATAAAATAAAAATAATGTGACACTAAAAAGCATTTTTAAACGTAAGTATTGGGACACCTGCTCATGCATGGTTTCTTTTAAAATCAGTGGTATTCAAAACTTCATGCAGCTTTTGTTGGAGTAACTGTCTGTACTGTCAAGGAAAGGCTTTCTACTAGATTTTGGAACATTGCCATGAGGATTTGATTGCATTCAGCAACAAGAGTGTTGGTAGGGTCACTATATTGGATGATATACTCCACTCCACCTCTTCCCCAACTTGTACCCATTATTTCAGGGAACACAGTTCCAGTCATAGTGCAAATATGTTTTTGGTTGCTGCATAGTGTCCTATTCTATTGGCAGTACTTTTCTACAGGGATTAGACAAGCTGTGTATGCATTTGCACATCTGTGTCTGCAGTGTCTGCTTAAATGTAGCTGTATGCATTCATTAGGAGCGGTGTCTGCAAATGTTTGAACATATTTACTTTGACCAGTCAGAGCTTTTTTGGCAGCACAAGGGGATCTACTCAGCTTCGGGGTTATGGGTATAACATTATGGCTAGTCATATGTATATTATTTTATAATAATATACAATAATATAATAGTGATATTTAAATTATCATTTATTATCAGTACCATTGACAAGGGGTGTCTAGAACAGTTGCTTCAGTTGCCCCTGCGTGTGTCAGACCAACTCCCAATCCCAAACATATTGGTCAGAAACAGCAGGGCCTTTAAAGTGACTGCATTAAAGTCCAAACATAGACGAGTATCAGAGCTTATAGTCATAGTTTTGACAGGACTGATGTAAACAACCGTGTTCTTACAGGGGCTATAAACAAAGGTTATGGGAATCCGTGTGATTGCTCGGACTACACGCTGGGTGCTCAGCTGGACTGTCTGAGGATCGGTCAGCATGCAGTGGGACATTTCTGGAATTCCTTGCTGTGCTCTTTTACTGAGTAATGCCGTTGTGCTCATTGCACACACTGACTGGAGTCAGATCTGTGACTACAGTACGCTTTCAACCGACAGTAGTGAATCAGTAGCTCAAGATATAAGTAAATCATTTGTATCTGGAAATCCAGACAGCTTTCAGTCTGTCCCAGAGTAATCCGTATGTTGAAGTTTATACTTCCAGTATATTAGAAAGTGTGTGTTGGGGGTTATTAATATAGTAACTAATTATGTTCTTTTTGTAATGAAGCAGTTGGTCAGTACAATAGACGTGCTGACATTTTAGTGCATCTCAAAAATTTATACTGTGAAAAAGGTTTTTGATAATGTAAGGCAAAAAAATATACTGTCATTTATATTCATTATGTTTAAAATGGAATATTTAAAAAAAAATTAAGTTGATATTTTAAGCTGATTTTCATGAGCTATAAGCCATACTGTTCAACAGTAAAACACACAAAAATAGGCTTGAAATATCATTTCATGTGTAATGAATATAAAATTGGACAGTTTAAATTGTGATGAGCTTTTTAATGATATTTACATTTTTTGAGACGCACTAGTTTATTACTAATAAACTGGGTTAAGTATAACATTTAGGGACGATTGCAGCAGACCCTAAAAGTCTGACTACCAGGGTCAAATTATTGACAGCGCAAAGCCAGAGAACATTTTTTACAAAAGGAGAAAAGACCACAAATTTAGCTGCGTACCTTAAAAGAGCTTTACAAAGAGCACACTGTAAGCATGTTTTGTTGAAGTGTTTGTAAACTGAAATGCTACCATCATTGCTTGTTATATTTACGTGGTATATTTCACGTAAAGGGTATGAATTTATAACTTGAAGTGATATTTCTCTCATTCTTGATGTGGAAATATATTGGAAAAATGCAAATGCTGTGAACCGAGCATGCAGTTAGCAACACGGCAAAATGTTGAGCATGAGTACGTATTTAAAGCGGCATCACCTTATTGGAATAAGGAGGCAACTGGAAGCCAGTACATTTTTTCCCGGCATTTTTGCAGCACTTTGTTGAATGATCTGAGCATATTTCATTGTGGAAAACTTAGGAATTAGGAATACGTGACAAGTGCAAAGAATTCCTCACATAGCGCAGAGCAACAGTAAGTTAACGCTGGTCACAGGTTGCAGTGTGGAAACCATATAGTTCAGTAAAATATTCCCGGAATAATGATGGAAATACAAAACACAATCATCACTGTAATAATGTACATTTAAACAAAAATTGTTTAGTATTTTTTTCAGTAATTAAATGCTAACCTTCTTGTTTTTTGAAATACAGTGTAATTGGTTTATTTTGTGTTGTGGTATCGAAATTGGTATTTTTTTATTGGTAGAAATTTAGTGGTATTGGTATCGACTACTAAAGTTCTAGTATAGTGACAGCCCTAGTAAGTATATCAGACTGGCTGTACGTTTATTTAGTATGTTGGAATGTTGCCCTACACATGCTGTGCCCTGTCCTGCAGTCAACCTTTAGTCAGTCTGAATACACTGGCTGTATTGGATTGATGCATTTTATGGTCCAATTGATGCATCACCACCTGTTTTTATTTTCTGGGGTATCAGTGAGTTGTATTTTGACGCAGTCTGTACTGCAGTGTGTCAACATTTATTTCATGATGTCTCATGCTTCCTGAAGCACACTGTCACAATTTGAGCCTGAGGAATCCTGACATTGTCATCTTGGAATATGCCCATGCCATTAGGACAGAAAAATGTATTCATGTATTAACGTGGTCCTTTTTTTTTTGACTGGGGAGACTGTGTGTGGTGTAGCAGTTCAGCTCTGTGTTTTGTCCTTTTTCCACTCACCCCGTGTCCATATGAGACTCCCACGCTCTCCGTTCACTCACCAGAGTGATGCACTGTAGATACAGGTGTGTGTTTCTACAATCCCTTGTCCATTTTATGGTGTTGTCCATAGAAAATGAGTGGGCATATTTTGGATGATGAATTTCCATGAAGTGGAAACATACTTCTAAGCCATTACAAATGCCAATGCCCAGCCAGCTCTCTGAATTCTGTGGCAGTAAAAACAATAAACCAACAATGTACACTGTGAGACATGGACCCAAAATGAATTGCATTGTTTAGAGATTTGCATGCAGCTTCTGTGAGGAGGACCAGTGAGTAAACTCACAGTCTTGATGAGATGTCAGAAAACATTCACTGCCTTGCGTAGCTCGATGCATCTTTATTTGTGTCCTGTGAAGTGTGTTTTGGCCTGTTTAGCTCTCTTCTCTGACTGAAGTAGAAGCAGAGTAGAGGCTCTTACCCTAGGTTGGGCTTCACTGTGGGTTTGTTTTTTTAAGTGAAGTGTCAACAGATTTGTAGAGTTTTAAGTAAGACTGGTTGCGGAGTGCACAAGCCTGTCATGGATCAGGTATGCATGCTTTACTGCATTACTTATGGTTCATTGGGGTGTGTATTCATTTGTGTGGTACTTGTGTACATGCATGCATCACTTGCACTCACACACGGCGACGGGTCCAGATCCTGTTCTTCCTGTTGGTTTAGCAATACTAGTTTGTTCAACGATTTTGTGTGTGTGTGTGTGTGTGTGTGTGTGTGTGTGTGTGTGTGTGTGTGTGTGTGTGTGTGTGTGTGTGTGTGTGTGTGTGTGTGTGTTGAATGTGGCCATTCAACTCAAGGCCTTTTTAAAACCTGGGTGCTTAAGAGTAAGAAGAGTATCAGCTGTGAAAGTGCAGCAAAGTAATGCTCTAAATGATTCCACACAGTTGAGAGGGTTTGCGAATGCTTGGCCTGGTTGCTATGGATACATCAGATTAAAGGTTATTTATTTGAGATGTATTTGATGTGAAAGAAAATCATTACATGCTGCTTGCTGGATGAGCGCTTCTAATGGTCACGTTAATGGACATTTTGTGGCCGGCGCACTGACCTGTTAAATTCTCAATATGTTCAGTGGAGTACGCAAGGTTGTGCCTCTGAAAGCTAGGGTCAAATGAAAGTTCAAGGCGGGTGGAATGTATGCATTTGTTCACGAAAATGTAGTGCCAGATTTTATATTCATTACATGTATAGTGAAATATTTCCTTTTTGTTTTACTGTTTAACTGCATGGCTTTTAGCTCATGAAAATCTCAGATGATAAGATTATTTAATTTCACGTTTGACTAATCAGACAGTATCAAAGTTTAAATAAAACAAATCTTGAAATATATCACTTTAGATATTGAATATAACAAATAACAGTTTAACTTTATGAATTAAATCATGAACAAACATCTCTTTGGCAGGGGGACCAACTCAATTTTACGCAGGTGTTTTAATGTTTTGGCTGAACAGTGTACATGTATAGATCTAGATGTAGATACACCAATATGCAAATTTTAGCCCCTTGTGAAAAAATTAAAAAAAAAGCAAAAAACTGCTGCAGAATTAAAATAGCTCTGTATTTATAACTGTTTACATCCGACACGTCATCCTTCCTCAAGTATCAGGATTATATCTGGTTAAGGCCGAGCTGGTGTACACCGCCGATACAGATCACATCACTCGAACCACTAAAGGAGGTGCTCTCAGACACTTTTGAGCCATGATATAGACACGTTCCCAAACCCAAACTCCTCCCAGCACACCCCAAACTCCTCGAGCACAATGCAGTTTCCTCCCAGCACACCCCAAACTCCTCCCAGTACAACCCTGTTTCCTCATAGTGCAAAACAGACTCCTCCCAGCACACCCCAAACTCCTCCCAGTACAATGCAGTTTCCTCCCAGCACACCCCAAACTCCTCCCAGTTTCCTCCTAGGACAACCTTATTTCATCCGCATATATTACAGAAACATTGGTTTTCTCTGTGTTCTTCACTAAGTTCTGAATTCACAGTGGCATGTACAGGATGGTACCACCATCTTTAGCGCAGCACAGAAAGAGGCTGAACAGATAAACAACTGGTTGGAGCAGAACAAGCAGATTTGCGCATTCCATCCCCAACGTACAACAATCCAACAGCAGTCCGACTGGACCGGAGGTGTATTGGAGAACTAGGTGTAAATGCACATGGTCCATTTCTGATCAGGATACAATCCAGATATTAGTCACATGAACTGACCAGGTGTAAACAGGGTCTTGGACAGTTTTGACACCCTCAAGCCCCCCAAGCCGGACGGGTCACCAGTCTATTGCAGGGTAGAAATGTACATGAAAGAATGTCGGAGAATTTCCACAGGGTCCATGTTTGTTCTGGCAGTGAACAGTGTTTGTGAGATTTAGATGTTTGGGGGTTTCCTCCGTTTTGCTTTTTGTAGGTGACACTGTGTTCAGCTGGAACCTGAAGTGTGTAAGATTTTAAATCTCTGCAGTTCAGTGGTTTGGCGGAAGTAGGAAGGACAGAGTGAGTAATTCTGCCCCTTGTCGTCATCCTCAGTGGTTTGTTGTAATTGATGGCTACTATGATATGTACAGGTGACGTCAGCCACCCTAGACTGCTTCCTCTCTGGCCACCTGCCAGAGGTGCGGCTGTGGCTTTCAGCACAGGTAAATAGTGGCCATTTACATACAGTGTGTTTGTCTCGCTCTCTCTCTCTCTCTCTCTCTCTCTCTCTTTCTCTTTCTCTCAGCTTTGTCATCAGCCCGCCTGCCATACCAGCTGAACTTCCACAGAATCACAGTTGAATCTAATCACACAGTTTATCTCGTGTAAATTTACTCTTTACTCTTACTGTATGGTTTGCTTTTTGTGTTCAGAAGAAGCACACAGATACACAAAATGAGAATGTTTTATGAAAGCATTTATTTTAATTTTTATTATTAATATTATTATTTTTTTTAATTATTATTTATTTTGTTAAGGCCTGGTCATTTACATTCTATTAAGATCTAGTTCTATCCAATAAAACAAGTCAGTTTGGCCCAAATATATTCTTTCCTGGTCAGTTTAATAATTCCAGCCCTGGTTAATTAAATATTTCTACCCCTAATCAATTGAATAATTCTAGCCCTGGTCAGTTTAGTAATTTTAATTTCAGTCCTGTCATTAAAGAACTTTGCTATGTCCTGTCATCATCACCTATGTGCATTGCATGTCCCTATTCTAGACATTAGGAATGGGGGGGACAAAAAAATCATATCCTGGGATCTGAATATACAATACGAAAAATACAATGTGAAAAAATGTTTCTCCTTTAAATACACCAAGATGTGCAAATGCAAATGCAAGTTTTGTCTTTTAGACCAATATGGGCAATATTTACTTATTCCATCAGGTAAATGTTAACGCAACATGCCAGATGTCTCGAATAGACTTGTAGATGTTCCTAATAATGTCCTGATTTAATCCATCCCATGCATCTTGAATAATCTCACGCAGTTCCTGCAGATGTTGCTGTAGGGGTGGAGAGTTGATAGCGTGTCCAGTTGCATCCCACACATTTTCAATTTTGGTTAAGTCTGGCAATGCAACTGAGGATGGCACAGTATCTGTGTCTTCAAGGTGATCTCCGAGACAGCAGCAGTATGCGGATGAGCATCATCCTGTTGGAGTTCAGAAAGCTATGAAGACTGCTTGCAAAGTTGCTTATTATCGTAACTTTGAGCTGTCAAAGCACCTGTAATGTAGATCTGTCATTGTACAAAATTGCTCCCCTCGCCATGACACCAGGCCTTCTGGATTGACGATGCGTGAGATCAATCTGTTGCTCTTGGCTCTGACCGCAGTGTCTCCACACACAGATTTGTGGGTCGTCTCCAACCAACCAAGTAAAAACTGGGATTTGTCACTGAAGATGTCCTGCTGCCATTCTGTGTGATTACTTGACAGTCTGGAAGATTCCTTCTGGGTGAAAACTACTTTTACTGCTCTTTTTTTTGATAATCAGTGCATATATACACACAGACACACACACTCTAACACCCTATATACACTCTAACACCCTATATATATTATATAGGGACTTCAGTATATTAGAACAGTGATTCTTAACCCAGGTCCTGAAGTACCACTGCCTTGCCCAGTTTGTCTCAGCAAGGAGTTTTCATTTAGTTCATTATTGAGCTCAGGTTGGTTGGAGTTAGGGTCCTTTTGCGGCCAATGCAGCGTCAATTCATCTTGGGAATGACATTTTCTGGATACAATCCGGGTTAGCACCCCAACATCCCCTTCAGACAAATTCCTCTTGCGTCCACCTTTAATCCTGTTGGATGTGGTTGGTCCTTCTTGGTGGTGCTGATATTACCCTGGATACCGTGGCTCTTGATACATCACAAACACTTGCTGTCTTGGTCACAGATGCACCAGCAAGACGTGCACCAACAATTTGTCCTCTTTTGAACTCTGGTATGTCCCCCATAATGTTGTGTTCATTGTAATATTTTGAGCAAAACTGTGTTCTTACCTGCTAATTGAACCTTCACTCTCTGCTCTTACTGGTGCAGTGAGCAATTAATGAAGATTGGCCAGCAGGCTGCTCCAATTTAGCCTCCCACATTAAAATGACTGGTGTTTCAGTTTCATTGTCCAACCCCTGTATGACTCTTATAAGAGTGGGTTTAAAAATAGAATTTTCAATTCAAATTAGTCTTTGTTTGAATGGTTTGATATTGATTCATATTGAAAGCCAAGCCAGTTTGTTTATGTTCTAGGTAATTCAGTATATTTGAGTGCTGCAGTTTGTGGAACTGAAGTTAAAAACCTGTTATTGTAAGTGAAATATGTCTAAAGTAATAGATATTGAATCAAGTCAAATCAGGACCTTGTGAATTGGAATTATAATCGATTTGGAAAATCAGTGATGATAGCCCTAGAGAGTGAGACAGTGTGTGTGTGTGTGTGTGTGTGTGTGTGTGTGTGTGTGTGTGTGTGTGTGTGTGTGTGTGTGTGTGTGTGTGAGAGAGAGAGTGAGAGTGAGAGAGAGAGACTGAATTAAAGTTCTGTTTGGTCTCTAGCCTGGCCAAGAAATGTTGCTAGGAGACCATGCAGTCGGTTGTGAGGGGAGTATTGGGGAGCAGTGTAACGGAGTGTGTTTGGGAGTCAGTTTGGATGTTTTGTACTGTGTGGACACACTAGTAATGCCAGGCCAAAACTGAGAGATAGAGAGAGATGGTGGGGGGTGAGTTGGATTCTATTCAAGGCCACTAACTGGCCCCTTCACACACACTCAAACACACACATAGATAGGCCTCTGAGGGGAATTTATGGAGGACGGGGGTGTGGGGGGTGGATATTGGACAGGAAGTGTGGACAGGCACTTTTTTCTTTTCAGACAGCTGGCCAAGCACTCAGAAAAGCATATCAAACTTCTCTGAAGACTTCAGAGCACAGAAAGATTTGCAAAGCCTTAAGAACCTGTTGTCTGCGTCAGTCATGTAGATCTGATGGGTTTTAATGTAAAAACTCAAATACACATCGGCGTGTGTCTGAATTTCATGCTGTGAGTGCTGATCACATACAAATTAAAACGTATTTCCTCATAAATACAAACAAATCTACCGTATTTTACTGTCCTGTTTGGCAAGTTCCAGGTGTTTTGCTGACTTCTGCATCACTGCCCCAATCCAGCCCTCACATTCCTTTAGTTTCTGCTCATAAGGGTTAGTCTATAGTTACATTAGATACAGGAAGAGTGAGAGGGGTCTGTTGTATCCGTACTGCTTTATTAAGCACTTGAGTTTGAAGAGGACTACGATTTTTTTGGCACAACGGTTCTTTTTCACCTTCTGATGTTTAATGGGTGACGATAGCCTGCCTCAACTTCCTGTAATTGGTCTTAAGGCCCGAACTAAATAAAACAATGCTTTCACATTTCATAAGACCCAGACAATGGTTCATTTGACCTGGAGAGAGACCACCTCTTTGGGTCAGGCCAGATTATCACCTTTCACACCTGATATTTTTTCTGACCAAACTGAAAGATCTGAAAGTCCGAGCCAAACGAGGTAGAAGGGAAAGCAGTCTTTCGTCAGATGTAGAGAGAACCCTGAACCCCAGTCATTATGTTGACAGTCGTAGTAGAGGTCACCCGTGTCCAGAGTGAAGGCACATGCTCTTTGTGACGATAATCAGTACACAGCTCTTAGGAAGCACAAGCATGAGTATGTGCACACACACACACCCACCCACATTTCACGATAACAGTGGAGACATATCTTGTTGTGGATTGCAGTCTTGAGGCCTTAAGAGGGTCTGAAACCTCCTGCTTGCCATGTCTCAGCGCCTCGGCCCCTGTGTGAGACTAGGTGGTGTGTGTGTGTGTGTGTGTGTGTGTGTGTGTGTGTGTGTGTGTGTGTGTGTGTGTGTGTGTGTGTGTGTGTGTGTGTGTGCGCGCGCTCGCATACTGTAATGGTGGACTAAAGTTGTATAATATGGAAAGAATACGACTACTCTTATAGTTCTGTTGCTGTGTTACAGACACTGGTAAATAAATAATGTGGCACATTTTAAGTTTGACCAAAAAACACTATATGGATAAAAGTATTGGGACACTTACTCTTTCATCATTAATTCTGGAATCTGGGGATTTAAAAAGATACTGGATGAAACTGCTTTGTTCCAGAGAACACTGGTTCCACTGCTCGATGCTGGGGGGCTTTTTACCCCTGTAGCCCGTGTCTGGCATTAGACATGGTGTCAATAGGTTCATGGTTCTTTATATGCTCCAGAGTCCTATTCTGCCGCACCGGACTATAAGCCGCACCCTGGAAAATAACATATATAAGAAGAAAAAACTGCACCTCATTAATAGACACATGGTTTACAGCGTGGAAAAAAAAGTTGCGGCTTATAGTCCAGAAAATACGGTAATTAGAAAGGATATCCAGCTTGATCAGATTTTACTTTCTGGTGTTAAAAGCACAGCAATGTGTATTTTATTTTTTTCTTGTAATCAAAATGATATTTTCTGGGAACAGTTTAGAGTAACGTTGGATCTGTTGGTACCACTGGTAATGGAAATTGGCCAGACATATTTCCATTTGCCTGATTGAATCCAATCACAGACAATGCCATTCTGCTTACACAGATGTCTTCTAGTAAGATCCATCCCTGGTGACCTACCGAATGTGGTTTGAGTGATCCATTTGTGATGGGATCACAGTGTATCTTGGTGGTCTTTACACCTAGCCTTTTTTGAAGACCATTGAAATCCAAACATTATCAATCAACAAAACAGCATGTTAATGCCACGCAACTGCATGCATTCATTAGAAGGGACGTCCACAAATATTTGAACATACAACGAATCATGGTTCCCTTTTTTCAGTGAAAAGTCATGATTGTTAAAAACCTAGGTCTTGGAGAGATCAGAGCGGGACCTTGGAGTGATCACAGAAGGTAGCCTTGTCCAGTGAGTTCAGGCTCCACCTCAGAATACAGGACTGCTAATGTCTTGGTGCCAGAGACCACAGACACAAAATTCAGAGGTACTGTAGAATTGCAAAGTGGAGCATTGTCTAATCAGGCCACCTACTTCCATTGTTCCAAGGACCAGGTTAACACGTGCTTGTCCATTGCACAGACCCATGATGGACAGGGATCATACTGGTCTGAAGAATTCATGCTCAATCTTACAAGACTGCTAATGTCCGAGGTCTTGTAGGTGGGACGTTTTGGTGGCACACTAACAGCAATGCCATATTAGATACAGGTCATAATGTTTTGGCTCATCGGTGTAAGGGACTGTTTCCATCTGTCAAAACAAACCTGGTTTCATGGGTTTGTACCTACTGAGTTGTGAAAATAACGTAAGGAGTCAGAAAAGAGATGAGTCAAGACTAGAATCTACATGGTTGGACTACATGGACAAGACGAGACAGATTTTAGACTTTCTGGGTCTTTACACCCTCTTTGGAGTTTTGCACTGATAGAGAATCAGTGCTGAGGAGAACACTGATACCCTGAAACAGTCCAACAGTCCAACTGTCCAAGTAGTGTTCATGTTATTGCTGGACCGTGACTGACTGGTGTCCAGAAATCCAGGCTTTATGTAGAGTCCCAGGTTGGACGCTACCTGGAGCAGAGGTTTGAGCTCACTCTGTGTTCTAATCAGTGTCCTTCTGTGTGTCTCTGTGTATGTTGTGCAGTATGCCTGGGGACGGACATGAAACTGGCATTGCCCTCCAGTCTGGAAAATCACTATGAAATGCTCAGACTACTGTACACCAACTGCCAGGTCGTCCATGGAAATTTGGAAATCACACATCTACAAGGAACGCCAGACCTTTCCTTCCTGCAGGTAAGAGTGGCTGTGTTTGATTGATGGGTCTGTGTTGGTGTACTTTAGGATGATGAGGATCATCATCCTCTGTAGAGTATAGGAGAGGTTCATGAGGATGATCTCTGTAGGTTACAGTGGGGTTTCAGGGCGATGAGGATGATGATTATCTCTGTAGGGTATAGTGGAGGTTCAGGGCATTGTGAAGATGATGGTGGTGGTGGTGATGATTATCTCTGAAGGGTATAGTGGAGGTTCAGTGCTTTGTGAAGATGGTGGTGGTGGTGGTGGTGATTATCTCTGTAGGGTTTAGTCGAGATTCAGTGCATTGTGAAGATGATGATGGTGGTGGTGGTGGTGGTGGTGATTATCTCCATAGGGTATAGTGGAGGTTCAGTGCATTGTGAAGATGGTGGTGGTGGTGATGGTGATGATGGTGGTGGTGATTATCTCTGAAGGGTATAGTGGAGGTTCAGTGCATTGTGAAGATGGTGGTGGTGGTGGTGGTAGTGGTGGTGGTGATGATGATGATGATGATGGTGGTGGTGGTGGTGATTATCTCTGAAGGGTATAGTGGAGGTTCAGTGCTTTGTGAAAATGATGATGGTGGTGGTGGTGGTGATTATCTCTATAGGGCATAGTGGAGGTTCAGTGCTTTGTGAAGATGATGATGATGATGATGGTGGTGGTGGTGCTGGTGATGATTATCTCTGAAGGGTATAGTGGAGGTTCAGTGTTTTGTGAAGATGATGGTGGTGGTGGTGATCATTATCTCTGAAGGGTATAGTGGAGGTTCAGTGCTTTGTGAAGATGATGGTGGTGGTGGTGATCATTATCTCTGTAGGGTTTAGTGGAGGTTCAGTGCTTTGTGAATATGATGGCGGTGATGATTATCTTTGAAGGGTATAGAGGAGGTTCAGGGCTTTGTGGTGATGTGGTGGTGATGATTTTTTGATTTTGATATCTGTAGGGTTTAGTGGAGGTTCAGGGCTTTGTGGTAATGATGATGATGATGATGATGACGTTTTATGATTGTGATCTCTATAGGGTATAGTGGAGGTTCAGGGCTATGTGCTGATAGCCCATGTCTCCGTTTCTGTGATTCCCCTGACAAATCTACGCATAATCCGTGGCAGCCAACTGTATAACTCCAGCTATGCCCTGGCTGCTCTGGAAAACCCTGGAGTTCAGGAGCTCCAGCTCAGAAGCCTCACAGGTAAAGAAGTATCAATAATAAAAATCACTGTTAGGTGGTGTTTGATGCAAGAAGCACGTTGGCATTGTAGACGTCTTGGAGAAAAAGCCCAGTATTTCTAGCAATGACTGACATGCAGATGACTTTGTAATGAGTGCAAACATCTGCAGAAACCTGATAGAACAGCAAATTTGTTCCAAATTCATATTGATCTCAACAGTTTTCCACAGGTGAGCAGTAGTCGTTGATTTGCTAACTGCTGCTGTGTTGCTTATTCTCAGAGATTTTGCTGGGTGTTGTGTATATATGGGGGAACCCCCAGCTGTGCTACCCCCAGAAGATTGACTGGAATGACGTTCTTGGTGCACCGCTAAAGGACAAGTTATTCCGTGTGCAGTCTGCGGTTACTTTCTGTAAGTACAACCGTAGCAGACCAGGACAAAGCAGTGGACACAGTGTCCCACGTTCAAAAAACTCACAGACGACTACACACACTGCACAAAATGTATATTGGTTCTTTTCCCACAGGTTACTAATAAGCAGACTTTCCAAGTTTGCACCCAGATGCTGACCTACGTAGACCTGGACCTATAAATTGAAAAATGATTGAGAAAAACTGTTTAATTTTGACAGTGTTTATTTGAACTGGTCTAAATGTTCTAGACTTTGCGATGCAGATTCAGCTGCCCAGGAAGCTCGCAGACCAATTGCACGTGTAAATTATGGAGCAGATGACGTAAAAGTTGTGGGATGCTTTAAGGCAAAGTGTTGTGTGCAGTAACACCAGAGACACCTCATTATAAAGGAGGAGACCGATCTCCAGCTGAAATATGAATTTATGAATAGGAGTTCTCATAACATTCAACGTGGCATCTGTCCTGTCCTTCGGCAAAAAGGGACAATCATCTTGCTGGTTAGTGGAAAAAGGTTCATGCAAAACCTTCCTTTCCCCCAGAAGGAAGGGTGGGACCTACACCTACAGAAGTAGTGTCTCTCAGATTGGAATCAGTTATAACACAATATACATGGAGTTGTAGAGGTTCCTAATGGTAGGGATGTGACGAAGTTCGAATTTGATGACGTTCTAACTTTGACCAATTTTAGCAAATTCGAATTTGACGTATGTTTTAGGGCCAATTTTCAGCGAATGCGGATTTGAAATCGCCGCTGGTATATAAAACAAAACCGTTTAGTCAGGACCGGACAGAGCGACGCAGACAGATATATATACAGCACTTTAATGGGGATAAATGTGAAAAACAGAGTCAAGTCCAGGTCAATAACAGACAGGCGAGATAAAACCAGAATACGAAGTTGAAAAACAAGCGAAGATCAATAACCAGTAGATTAAATACAGGACGAGATGAAAAGCAGGAGTCAGGAAATGGAACTGGCTCAAACACGGACAGACTGAAAACGATAAACATGGGTAGTGCGTTAAGGGTTATGAGGCAAAGCTAGACACTGAACAGGCTGATAGGCTGGTTTAAACACTCTCCAGACCAGGTGACTAAACTCCGGTGATCAGAACGTGAGTCACATGATCAGTCAGGTGACAAACTGACGGATTCTAGGAATTGGAGTCCAGAGAGACTGAGGGGTGCATGACACACATTGATTTCCACCCTGCAGGTCATCTTTTAGAGACCACCAATGTTCATCTGAATTTAATGGTGAATGTTGTTTACTTCCGCTTTACATAAATAAATAATGAAAATGGCCGAATGTGGTAAGAAAACAAGTGTAAAACACAAAAGAGCAGTAAACACGAATAGTTCTATACTATTATTATGTCTTTGTGTAAGAAAGCATAATTAGTTAAATACATGATAATAAATGATTGACTGATGAATTGTTTACAGTACACCGTGAGTCCGTGACTACCTGTGGATGATGGCCTGTTTAAGTATCATGTATTCATGTTGAAAAAATACAAAAATACATGCACGAATGGGCTTATCAGGGTTTATCGGGTGTTCTTGGCCCTGTGTTTTCCAAAACCGCATTCGCATTCGCATTCGACGGATTTGTAGCTAAAAAATTAGAATCTGACAGATGCAGATTTTCCTCATTTCCGTCACATCCCTACCTACTGGTGTCCTATGATAATCCATTCCATGCAGTTTGAAAATTCTCACTCAGTTCCTGCAGATTTTGCAATAGGGGTTGATGTTGCGTCCAATAGCATTCCACACATTTTCACTCAGATGTAGGCCTGGTGATTCGACAGGCCATGGCATGGTATCCGTGTCTTCGAGGTGGGCTCTTGAGACGGCAGCAGTATGAGGATGAAAGCTGTTCTGTTATGATGGTGTTCAGAAAAGTTTGGACCACTGGTTGTCGGACCTCATTAACGTTGGTCTGTTAAAGTGCCTGTAATGAAGACCAAAGGTGATCTGACATTGTGCAAAATTACACTCCACACCATGCCTCCACACACGGATTCGTTGGTCGTCTCCACCCAGACTAAAGTGGGACTCGTCACTGAAGATGACCTGCTGTCGTTCTGACAGTATGTTTCCATTGCAGTCATACGTTGCAATTGATTGAAACAAAAAGCTGAAAGGAAAAGCTTCCTGATACTCGACATGAACTACTAACTGCATAGTTTCACTGAGTTGATTATCTCTGAAATCGACCTAAGTTTGCTGGACATACAGGCCGCATGCTTGCTTGTTTAAGCCGCTCAAATCCATATGCTAGTGGGAATTCCTTGTTGAGCTCTGTGTTTGAGTGAAAGCTCCTATCTAGTTGAAACTACATGTTTAACTTAATGTCTTAAACTGGTTATTCACTTAAACAGTGTGAAAATGTTGTATTTTGAACATTTCCACAAACACTGCTGCACCTACAAGGCTGGAGTTATTTTCCAGGATAGCTCTTGGAATTAGCCATTCCACCTTAAATGGGGCAGAACCTTTAATAGGCAGAGTTACCTGTGGCTGTTTTAAGGTGGAATTTCCGCTTTATGTTGCAGGATTAGCACAAGGCAAACTTTTGTGTTTATTTCTTTAAAAGTATCAGTTAAACATTTTATATAAGTCAGATCCATTGAATCAAAATCATGAAATCATGCAAAACGATGGGTAAAATATTAAACATTTCACCAGATTCATGTGCAGATTAATCCTGTCTGCACAGTTAGCAGCATTTTTCTGCCAGTCATTCTGTGATCTGACAAGCCCTTCGCGGTTCTGAGCGGCTGCAGCTTGCGAAGTTTAGAGCATTTAGTACAATTAATCTGCATTAATATATAATATTATATTGAATATAATGATGATAATGATTTTGTATATTTTAAACCACAAGATTTTAATCATAACGCCAAGCCATACTTCTAAGCATTAATGCATGTTTGCTTTATTTTGTGGTGTAATGTTTTTCTTGTTGCTTCAGGTACAACTTGTCCTGTGGCCTGTGGCTCCAAAGGATGCTGGGGACAATTAACAGAAGACTGTCAAACATGTGAGTGCTGCTTTCATTTTTAGCTGTTTCCATTTCCTCCAAACAGGCAGAACAAGTCGAAGTCCAGCCTCTGAACACGTGCAGCTGTAATTATCTCTTTGATTTTGAGTTTGAGCTCTGTTGTTTTGTTTATGTAGTAACCCACACAGTCTGTGCATCTGGCTGTACACGCTGCAAGGGTCCTGATGCCAGTGACTGCTGTCATGTCCAGTGTGCCTCGGGTTGTTCTGGTCCCAAAGACTCCGACTGTCTGGTGTGTGATTTTTGTTTCAGTCTGCTGGTGATGTGTGCTTAGATGAGCATTTAACAGGACCCGTTTATAAAGTATTTATTACATACATAATGTTTATACACTATAGTCTAAATGTTTGTGGACACCGCTTTTAATGAATGCGTTCAGCAACTTTTCAGTTGCACCCATTACTGACACAGTTGTGCAAATGCACACATGCCAGGCATGGACTAGAGGGGTATAAAGCCCCCCCCACCACTGAGCTGTGGTTGCCAAATGCTGTCAGATCAATGAAAAATCTAGTAGAAGGAGTTCTCTGGACTGTAGAGATGTTTACTCAAACAAAAAACTATTTTAAGTCCCTTGATTTCAGAAGAATGAGGAGGTGTCCAAATACTTTTGTCCGTATTGTGTTCCTTAATTGGTTAAAGATGTTTGTGACCGTACTAAAAATACAGTAGGCACACAAGGTGGGGTCAAATGTGATGTAATTGTATGTAGTTAAACAGGTTCCAGAAGAACATGCTTGTTGTCATCTTCATATGTTCCAGTTAAACTTGGCTTGATTCCAGTCCAACAGACATTTCTCCACATTTTTCTCAAATTTCATTTATTTTTTTAACAGACAGGTCTTCAAGTTACAGTTTATTCCAGTGCCATGTAGCCTCCCCGAGGTAGTTACTCCTACTTCATAGAATGCAAACTAGGCTTCATAAGCCATTCTTCTAAAACATACAGTACGGTTCATGATCATCTCTGTGATTTACGAGTGAGTTATGTTTGTGTTCTGTCCTAAAATAGAAACGAATAAAGTGTTCTAATCTGTTTTGCTCAGTTTGTCAAATAGAATATAATAGAATAGAACTTTATTGATCCCTTGGGAGGGTTTCTTCAGGGGAAATTAAGTAGTGAAATATATTTCTGCAAGTACAGTGTACTAACGCCTCAGTATTTGTTCCACACAGGCATGCCGTCATTTTAATGACAGCGGGACGTGTAAGGACAGCTGCCCACCGCCCAGTATCTACGACTCCACGAGCTATCAGTCCAAGCCCAACCCCAAGAAGAAGTTCAGCTTTGGAGCCTCCTGTGTAAAACAGTGTCCATGTATGTCTTGCTTTTGTAACTCCTGATATACTTACATTTCATCAGTGTCCCACAAACAAGCACAGCAAAGCAGGAATATCCTTTAGTCTTCAATGATTTCTATTGGTCCATTCACCATGAATCTCTGATGCAAAATATATTTTTATTGTTTATTTGAAATATTCTGATGCTGACTGTTCCACAAAGCCATATTAGTGTAAATGTCTTAATGAAATGAACTGAGAACAAAAACTGACTAAAAAAATATTGGTGTCTCCTGCTTTGTGGGCATCAGTTATTTGAATTTTCAAAGTGTTAGGCAGCCGCATAGAGGAGCATGTGGCTGCTGAGTGTTTGAGATATCAGAGTAATCACAAGTCAGTAATTATAACACATCCCTCTATGTCTTTCTCTGTGTGTGTGTGTGTGTGTGTGTGTGTGTGTGTGTGTGTGTGTGTGTGTGTGTGTTTAGATAACTATCTGGCCATGGTGGTGGCATGCACAATGGTGTGCCCCAAAAACCATGAAGTCATCATTGTCCAAAAAGATGGACAAGAGACGCAGAAGTGTGAGAGGTGTGAGGGGGAGTGTCCAAAAGGTAGGTGTACTTTTCTCACAAGCAACACAACCTTTCCCTTGACATGAATGGTTTTGAATCCATTGAATCCAGAAACAAATAAACTAAAGATATGCAGCAGAATAAGCATTTACTGATATTATATTCAGTATGTAATTATACACCAGTCAGCCATTACACTGCTTGCTTGTACCCTCATTGTCCATTGTATCAACTCCACTGACGATACAGGAGCACTTTATTTCTTACAGACTGTAGTCCATCTGTTTCTCTGCATTTATCCTCCTTTTATCCTGTTTTTCAATAGTCAGGACCCCACAGGACCACCACAGAGGTGGTATTATTTGAGTGGTGGGTCGTTGTCAGTACTGCAGTGACACTGATATGGTAGTGGTGTGTTAGTGTGTGGTGTGATGGTTTGAATGGTTCAGGCACAGCAGTGTTGCTGGAGTGTTTAACCCCCTCAGTGTAACTGCTGGACTGAGAATAGTCCACCAACCAGAAATACCCAGTCAACAGTGTCTGGGAAGCACTGAAGGAGTACAGGATGACCAATGTTTATACATTGTTTAAACACTCCATCAGCACTTCTGTGTCTGATCCACTTATATCTGTGTGTAAAAAAAACAAAAAAAAACAAAACAAAAAAAAAAAACCCACTTAACACGACACCATGTCAGTGTCACCACAGTGCTGAGAATGACCCACCACCCACTAACACATGCTCTGTGGTGGACCTTTGAATAACAGGGTGAAAAGAGGCTAACAGATGCAGAGAAACGGATGGATGGGGTGTGTAAGTATAGAACTACAAAGTTCTAAAAAGATAACATGGAAGTGAGTGGTGGTCATAATGTATTGGCTGATTAGTGTTTATTAATGTAGTGAAACGCTCTGAAACTCACAAGCTGCAGTCCACTCATGTTGACTAAATGTGTCTTTGTTTGTTAGTATGTTATGGTTTAGGTATGGGAAGTCTACAGAATGTGTCTGCAGTGAACTCCTCCAACATAGGCTTGTTTGAAGGCTGTAAGACAATCTACGGCAGCCTGGCTTTCCTCCCACAGTCCTTTAAAGGGTGAGTTTCAGCTGCCAGTTCACAGTTCACTTCTTCACTCTTGGCATTAGTTATGGTGCCAATAGATTGGTGCTTATTTACTCCAGAGCGTCCTATACTATTGGCATTACTTCTACAGGGATTGTTTTCACAAACGTCTGAATATTCCAAATTGGGTTCGAAAATTGGGATCGAAAAACAATGTACTTATCGTCACATAGCAGGAATGACTGTTGTGTTGGGAACAGTAATATGTTGGCTCGATATGAAAACAGTACACTTTGTGTTATTTCTATATAATATTTAAATCTCTCCCCTCACCCCCACCCCCGCTGCGTTCCTCGTCCAGCGACCCGTTGTCCAACACGTCTAGCCTGCAGCCTAGTGACCTTGAGTTGTTCAGGACGCTGGAGGAAATCACAGGTAGTGTAACCATCCCACCTACTTTCTAGGACAGGGGGTTCGGAGTAGAGGTCTGACTGAATTTGTCTGTGCCCTCAGGCTACCTGTACATTGATGCGTGGCCGCAAAACTGGACAGACCTGGGCGTGTTTGAGAACCTGAAGGTGATCAGAGGACGAATGCTGTACAAGTGAGTCACCCTGTTTTCTTTTTCAGTACTTTTTTCTTCCTCGTATACGTTTCTCGGCCTGATTCCCCCTTTAACCCTCCTGAGCCTGTAATGTTTGTGTGTCTGTCTGTTTGTCCGACTCTGCCCTGCTTATCAAACTGACTGGTCATTAAAGTTAATGATTGTCCTCCTGCACCTGCACGGCTGCCTTCTGTTTAGTGCAGCAGTGTTTAGCTGAAATTACAGAATGCTGTGGTGGTGTGTTTTCCTCACAGGCTCATCAGGCACTATTAGGAATAGTGCTACCTTGCTGGTGCACAAGTAGATTCTAGCTTATCTGCTGATGTCTTGGTCATTCTGTGGTATATCTTCAGTGATCTGTTTCTGTCTGGGTATTTTTAGATTGAAAAAGGCTACACCTTTGACTTAAGAATGGACCAAATAATATCTGGTCAACAGTTGTTCTGAGGTCATAAACTGACCAGTGAGATATTTCTGTTTTATAAAGTAATACCTAATCTTTTTAAGCATATTTAAATATATGGACATTTGATCTTCATTTTAAGTATTTTGAGAGATGAGGTGATATAACTAAACACAAACAACTGAAAAATTCAGAAATGGAGCTGCCAGGCAGAAGGAGAAGAGGAAGACCTCAGAGAAGGTTTATGGATGTAGTGAAGGTGGACACGGAGATGGTTGGTGTAACAGTAGAGGAGGCAGGGGATAGGGCAAGATGGAGGGCAGCTGATCCACTGTGGCGACCCCTGAAGGGAGCAGCCGAAAGAAGAAGACATAAAACTGAAGAAATGACTTTAATAAATCATTTGTGAAACATTATTATTAGAAGTTCAATTTTCTTGTGAGGATAAAGTTACAACACACCCACACTTATTACTACTTAAAATGCCTAAAACTAGAATCGGCTGTAATGATTATACCATCATTAGAGAGGACTTTGAAGGATGCGGTCTTATTTAAATCTCAGACATTATTATGGTTTGCTCTTGATTGTTAAAGTGAGTGGGATCATCATGTTGAGATCCAAAAAGGTTGTAGATGCAGATGAGTCTTTGAAGGGATTCAGAAAGAACTCAGAACAATTAGAAATCAGACGTTTCACTGTCCAGAATATTTTAAATCTGCATTAAACGTCAGGCCGTCCTAGCAAGTTCAGCCCATGAGCAGACTGCAAGAAGCTTAAAGTGTCAATCCTGATATGTCACTACGGATATCAAAATACATACATCTACCATCAGAAAGAGATCAACTTGATATTCATGGGAGGTGTGCAATAAGGAAAACAATGCTGTCCAAAAAACATCAGTGCATGACTTTGTTTCAGAGGTTTAAAACCTAATGGTTTTAATGGGCTGTTGTTTTTCTTCTCGGTTGGTTGTATTATTGTCGTTAGTGTTGAAGGAAATGGTCTGTGTAATTGTGGTTCTCTCTGTTTCTCTCCCCCTCTGTCTCTCTCTCCCTCCCAGAGGTGTATTTTCTCTGGGTGTTCAGTCTTTGCAGATCAAGTCTCTTGGCCTGCGTTCTCTGCGCAGTGTGAGTGGTGGTTTGGTGCTGCTCCACAACAACTCTCAGCTGTGTTACACCTCCTCGCTGCCCTGGTCCAGTGTGCTGTACCCCAGCCAAGAGCCCAACCTCATCAGCAACAACAACCAAGACCCACAAGCCTGTGGTAAGAGAAGACTTTATGCTTGAGAGAATCTAATTTATACACTTTGACCTAAATGAAGTCAGTCTAATGACATTTGTTTGCAGCTGCAAACAATTGCATTGCAGCTTGAAGGCTAATGTATAGTGGCACCCTTTCTAGTTAATGAGTTCAGGTCTTTGAGCCACAACCATTGCAAACAGATGTATGGAATCATACAATCTTCATAGACTAACACTAGCTTTAGCTAGGGTCATACTGAAGGGCTCAGTGAATTTGATTGTGGTATTGTCATTGATGGAAGTTTCTGCAATGTTAGAGTTACCCCGTTCAACTGTAAGTGCTGGAATTGGACTATGAGTCTGAGCCAAACTGCCTCTTCAAGCAACATTACATTTGTAAAATATGGCCAACAGCTGCAAACAGGCCTAAAATCTATATAAGCAATGACAAGTGTTTGGTATATACATGTGAGGATCAGGTGTCCGCATACTTTTGGCCTTTAAGTGGACTAAGATTGGGGGGAAGCTAGGCATATTTGGGTATCCAAATGCAATTTGATACCTGACTGAAAGCACACCTAAAAGATTTTTCTCACTGTTTGTTTTTCAGCGGCGGACGGGCACAAATGTGACCCCCTCTGCAAAGATGGAGCTTGCTGGGGTCCCGGGCCAAGCCAGTGTGTGTCATGTCTTTCCTATAAGCGGGGCACAAAGTGTGTGGAGCAGTGCAATGTTTGGAGCGGGTGAGCATGTGTAGCTTGGCCAGTAATTTTCCTGTGTTTATCATTAGATGCACATGCAGGTCAGTTTCCTCTCTGTTTTAGAGAATTTAGAGCAACTCCGAGAAATGTAATGAAGTGTTGGCCATCAAAATATCATCCAAAGCTAATAACCTGAGTCTGAATCCAGTTGTAACCAGACAAAATTCTGTCTTATAGCCAATCAAAGCTGTCTGAATCCGACTGCACTCTTTATTATATGAATCTGACAGTAGTCCCAAAAAATCTGTCTGATTTAAACTGTAGCCTGTAGCAACCAAAACTGAACTGACTGTAGCCAGACATGCTGTTGAAACTCACCGTAGCCGTATACAACTCTAAATCTGACTCTTACGTGACATAGATTTCTGTCTGAATCCGACTGAAGCTGACAAAACTGTCTGAATCTGACTGTAGCCCAACAGTATTTTTGTCAAATTTCGATGTGATTTGGAACAGGGCCTAACACAATTCTGTTTCAACTGCAGCACTGTTCAACCCAGCTCGAATAGTAAGGTCTCGTTGGGTTCAGATACGTTGTAATGCAGATCAGCAGACAACAGTTGACTGATGTATGACAGCAGTCACGCTTTAAAGTCTAATGCTTTTACTGAGCCGTAACTATACCTGTGTAAAGTGTCGTGTTTTGTGTTTGTAGTCTGACGAGGGAGTTCATTGATGGCTTTTCCTGCATTGCCTGTCACCCTGAGTGCCGACCAATTAATGGCTCTGCTTCCTGCACTGGTCCTGTAAGACCCTTCATATACTGTTCATGCAAATACAAATGCAAATACTGGACATATCACACATCTCGCAGTTTCGTCATGTGCATTATAATCTTACACTCCCTTTGGCAGATGGGTAGTGTAAATGAAAGGATAGGGTTCTTTAACAGTCTTGATCTGTATTTCTGAAATGCTGATAGTTTGTTAAATAGAACACACCTTCCAAGCTTGTGTAGGTGGAAAGAAGGAGCTTTGCCTGAATAGTAGGTATATCGATGCTTTAAATTTGGACTGTAATGGGTGTTAACCATCTGATACACCATTGAGTCACATCATTACCTACTACCTACTTGTTTCTACACTTTGTAAATATTTTAGTAAAGTCCACTCGCCACACAGGAGAGCTTTATAGTCCTGTAATTACAGATGGTAGTACAATTTGTATCCTTTCACCCTGCTCTTCCATGGTCCGGACCCCACAGGACCACCACAAAGCAGATATCTAGTTGCTCCACCTTGCAGATGTAAAGTCAGAGACAGAAGCCATCTTTCTGTTTGTGTTGGTCCTCTAGTCCTTCATCAGTGCTCACAGGACGCTGCACTCTGTACACTGCTGGCTGGATATTTCTAGCCAGTGAACTGTTCTCAGTCCAGCAGTGACACGGAGGAGTTTAAACACTCCAGCAGCCCTGCTGTGTCTGAACCACTCGTACCAGCGCGACGCACACTACCACACCGTCACCGTGTCAGTGTCACTGCAGTGCTGAGAATGACCCACCACCCACATGATACCTGCTCCGTGGTGTTCATGTGGGGTCTTGGCCACTGAAGATCAGGGTGAAAGGAGGATAACCAAGTATGCAGAGAAACTGATGGACTACAGTCTGTAATTATAGAACTACAAAGTGCTCCTGTATGTAAGTAGAGTTACTAATATGTGTAGGAAGTAAAGAAACAAGGAGGTCGTCCTAATGTAACTCGATCGTGTAGTTTTTAAAAAAGGACTTGCGTACACAAACATTCAATATTTGCAGCGCAGAGAAATGACTAACCTTGCATTTTGTCACAGGGTTCGGATCAGTGTAAGGAGTGCTTGCACTTCCAAGATGGAGACATGTGTGTGGAGCGATGTCCCAGTGGCGTGAAAGAGGACCAGCACACCGTGTGGAAATATAGCAATGAGAGTGGATACTGCGTACCATGTCCGAACAACTGCTCTGTGTCGTAAGCATCAGCAGCAGGGCGTCTCATAAATATAGTAGTGTGAATGGAGCAAGTGCTTCAGAATTCCAGACCTCTGTCTGAAAAACTGAGTCGGTGATGAGTGATGGTGCTTAAATAGGGTTTTTTTTCCCTATAACATGCAGTGGTTTGCAAATGTTTGGGTATCCCAGTCAAATATTGTGACTGTGAACAGTCAAGGAGTAGATTTACTCTCCTGAAGCCATAAAACATTATTGTAACATTTGGATAAAGATTATTGTTCTAGCATGTTCAGTTATCATTACATCATCAACAGAAAGGGTAGCCTTCCCTGAGCTACAATGAGCCCTTACCAGATCGCCTGTTTCCCCAACCTCTTTCTCCAGCCTGTGTGCTCCCCCACTAAGCCAGCGAGTTTTAGGCACTGGGAGAGTTCTCCTAAGAGGCTGCAACTCCAAGCCTCATCTCAAAAATCAACATTAACGAACATTAACGTAACTGATGCCCACAAAGCCGAAGATTCTGTAAGAACATATTAAGGAGCAGTGTCCTCACTTTGTAATGGAATTAGGAAAATACAGTCATCAGGAACAGTGGAGGTCATGACGATGTCAGGAAGACCACAAAAGCTTTCAGAGAGAACAACTGATTGGATTGATAGAAAGGAAGATCAGAACCCATGTCTGACTGAAAAAGAGCATCAAGAGGATTGATCAAACGCTTTGCAGCAAGTCCAGCAGTGATACCTGAACCTTCATATATCGCCATTTCTGAGTCCTCACCACAGAATTTAGTGTCAGATGTATTCAGTGGAACATCTGAACAAGCCTGATGCATTTTGGAAACACATGTGAACTGATTAAATAAATAAAAAAGGTATAAACTAATGCTGTTAACATATTAATGCATGTGATTGCATGTGCATGTGACACATTAGCTAAAGATGCACCGACTGATTGGCCAGTGACTGGAATCCCCTGATTTTTAGTTTGATCGACTAACCAGTGATGTTCATTTTTAGGCATCTGATTCTGAGCTGGCCAATGTTACACTTTTGCACCGTATGATTTTTAACATAACATGGAATTGATATGTGCGCACATAGTCTTCACGGCAAGTGAAGACAGCAACAAGCTCACATTTTGCAATGTCTGCGGAACAACTGAAGGAACAACCTCCAAATATCCCAAGCAATAAATTGAATAAGACACTTAGAAACACGGCAATGCTGCTGAATGTACACAATTTAAATCTGATTTGGCCAAGATTGCAATCAGTGCATCTCTAACACGTTTTACCAAATTTAACCCAACGTCCAGAGAACCTGTTAGGCAAGATAATGTTAAATTATAAGATAATGAGATGAACATATGGGTGGTTTATATGTCCACCCTGCTGGATAGGACGATCATGTGGGGTTTTTTTTGCAGCTGGGATTTTATTGTTAATGTTAATAATTAATTTTTTTTTTAACAGTTGTCCCCTGGATGAGAGAGGGTGTCCCATTCATCAGAAATCTGGGTAAGATCTTCCAGCTTTTTCTATGTGCCAGTGACATGAGTGCATACTCACTCAACTTCTTCATGATGGAAACTGTCATTAACTCTGCAGACCTGGCACAACCATAGCAGCGGCGATGGGTGGCGTGGTGCTCTTCATCATCCTGCTGGCTCTGCTGGTGTTCTACTTGCGCCGGCAGAAACACATGAAGAAGAAGGAAACCAGGAGGAGGATACTGCAGGAGCATGAGGTCAGAGACACAAAGCATCATGGGGGTTGTGGTAGATGTTAAGTTCATTAGCTGATATTAGCTACACAATTTTGGTTTATTATAAGTAACATTAGGTTTGCTACTGTTTGATGTACGCTAGATATTAACCAGTCTCGCACAACTCATTTAGATGTTCATCATTCTAGCTGATGTCAGTTGGATGTTATCTACTTTGGCTGATGTTACCCACAATGTTAGAAACTAGATGTTAATTACTTACATTTGCTAGAAGTTACATATTCTAAATCCAGAAACTGTAAAGATTTGTCAAATAAATACATGTAGGCAATATATGTTGTTTGCACACTACTACTAGCTTCAGAGTTCCTCAAAACTCATCCATCTGACCTACCCTAGTGTAACTTCAAACACCCTTGAAAGTACACAAAACTTTACATACTGTGCAGATTGGAATCATATGAGCATATCAATCAATGCACAACTGTAATTTACATGCTTGCAGTACTGTACTGTACTACTTCTGTACTGATGCTGAATCCCATGCTGCTACTGGAACCTTAATTTCCCTGAAGGAACCCTCCCAAGGGATCAATAAAGTTCTATTCTATTCTGTTCTAGTTGCTGGTATTGTGAACAAATGTGTTTTTTGCTTTCGTTATATGTGTTTGTTTAAGCAGATTGTGCTAGAAGGATAAACACGATCTCTGAGCATGACTATCAGACTGGTAGAACCAGATTAATTTGTAATGAATACAGAGTCACTATATTGTGCTTTTGCTTTCATTTTGTTTGTTACATATTTATTTTTACTGCAGCTGGTGGAGCCACTGACTCCGAGTGGAGCCATGCCAAACCAGGCCCAGATGCGCATTCTGAAAGAAACTGAGCTGAAGAAGCTCAGAGTTTTGGGCTCTGGAGCGTTTGGTACTGTGTATAAGGTCAGTGAAGGCTCTTAACGGGCATCTTGTGGAGGAAAAGGTGGTTGTGTTAACCATCAGCATTGTAGAGGTTTAAAAAAAAAAATAGACATAAGCATACTATTTGTGTTTTCCACCCATAGGGAATCTGGGCTCCTGATGGGGAAAATGTGAAGATTCCGGTGGCTATCAAAGTGTTGCGTGAGAACACATCCCCTAAAGCTAACAAGGAGATTCTGGATGTGAGTTATTCTTGACCAAATATGAGCTACTCTAACGATAACTAATGCCAGGTTCACAGGTTCACTTTCAGAGTGGTCAGATCATTGTTCAAGAATGTTCAAGAATGTTGCGCTCCCATTAGCTAAAGCTAGTTGCTACACTAACATCCAGTCTCAACTTATCCTCAAGTTATTGTCACCAACAGGTCCAGATATTACATCTGCTGGATACAGTCACATGAAAAGCTTAGGACACCTCATGAACACTGTTTTTTACATTTTTAAACATATTTAAACATTTGATCTTCATTTTAACTATATTGAGAGATGGTGATACCCTATGCTCTAATAGATGGTATTTCATTAAATAATGAAATAATGTCAATTATTTCTATTTTCTTCGTTTATTTGACAGGGACGGTGTACATTAATTAACATTTCTGTAAATATACCAGAATTAGAACCAAAGAAGGCTATTTTTTATCTGTTGTCCCTGGACAGATCTTAAAATTGTCTACCTAAAAACAACAACAATCAGATAATTATCAGTCTTTGTACAGACAGTCTTACATTTTCCTCAAGCCCCCTCTGATACAATAAAGATTTCAAATCCGATCAAGTTTGTCACATCATATTACACATATTTACACAATAACTTACACTATACATACATTATTGCACTGTAGAAGTACTGAGTATATAGAAACTAAAAAGAATGTTTGCATTCTATTTACATGTGCACTTGGTATAGACTTAGATGTAGCTGTAGTGTGAGAAGGTAAGTGGGAGACAGACTTTGGTGGGTACAGTGGGAGGAAGTC
This sequence comes from Acestrorhynchus altus, assembly GCA_034509495.1. Taxonomy (NCBI): domain Eukaryota; kingdom Metazoa; phylum Chordata; class Actinopteri; order Characiformes; family Acestrorhynchidae; genus Acestrorhynchus; species Acestrorhynchus altus. Next base: position 20,989,699 of record CM067510.1, read on the forward strand.
TTTTGTGGGTGTAGTGTACTGAGCAGCTAGTTGTAGCTCCAGTAGTTTGTTGTCCCGTAACTGTACATTAGCCAGTGGTATGCTGGGGAGAGGGGGCTGGTGAGAGGTCCTACCTTTCTTCTGGAGACCTCAAGGCTTGTAAGGCATCCATGATCCCTTGGCAAGCTCTCCCAGAATGCATATTTCAGCAGTTTACTCACAGCAGCTGATCCAGCAAGTGTAAACACAGATTTGCCTCTGAGCTGATGTTTATGTCGACAATCAACAAAAACAAGTGTAGCAAGTGTAGCAAGTGTAGTGGGAACCTGGTATTACAGACATCTACCAGACTATTCAGATGAACCAATGTCTTGCATTGTATACTTATGTGTGTATTTTGTATGTATGTAGGAGGCCTACGTGATGGCAGGGGTAGCTAGCCCATATGTGTGTCGTTTACTGGGTATCTGTCTGACCTCCACCGTACAACTGGTCACTCAGCTGATGCCGTATGGCTGCCTACTGGACTACGTACGCGAGAACAAGGACCACATCGGCTCCCAGTGTCTCCTTAATTGGTGTGTGCAGATCGCCAAGGTAAGATAAGTCCTTGAACCCCAGTGTTATGTTTTTGACTATGTTCATAGTTGAATAGAATAGGATTCTCAGAAACAGATAAGCATGAACATATTGGCCTCATGCCTAATGGCAGGTGACGACACTCATCAGAGTACAATCATGTTGTAGAGACAATGCAATTAAACTAGTAGAATAACTACTTTCACCAATTTAAACATAGGCCAGTAGAGTTTGCTGAGTCAGTGAAACATCACCATAACGTCTTATGATTATTATTAAAATATATGAATGAGATCCACAGTTAGATATTTTCTATTTAAATATATAGTAAATACTGATACTTTAACATTATACTTCATTCAGGTTTTCATCATATTGTGTTGTATATCACCATGGCATATCAAGATCTGAGACTTTTACTCCTATTGCCCAGTTCTAGGTAGTAATTATCCAGTAATCTGACCTTATTAATGCTCTGGCCATGCAGGTAAATACAGTAGAGACAGTTACCAAAACAAAAGCAGGATCAAATCGTTTTAATAACCTTGATTTCAGAAAGAAAAACATAAATTAGCTGGTGTTCCAATATTCAAGGAATATTCAAGGAATAGTGTTTGGAGAAAAAAATAAATAAACAGATGCACTGAATCAGCCAAACCGTTCCTTTAAGGTTTTTTATTCTGTAACTACAGGTGTTAACATCTGATTTCTGGAGTTATGAGAGTATGAAAATTAAGATCTGTTCCTTGAATATTTTCATCATTATCTGTGTTTGATTAAATATCTTCAGGGAATGAGTTACCTTGAAGACGTCAGACTGGTGCACAGAGATCTTGCTGCCCGGAACGTTCTGGTAAAAAGTCCCAACCATGTGAAAATCACGGATTTTGGCTTGGCCAGGCTCCTAGACATAGACGAGACAGAGTACCACGCTGATGGGGGAAAGGTGTGTGTTTGTGGACTTACCTGCTCTATCTGCTTCCAAAAATCCCACAGAATTAGAGCTGTGCTCATTTCATAATGAACCAAACCCAGGTCATAAACATGTCCTACCATGTTCTGTAGGTCCCCATTAAGTGGATGGCATTGGAGTCCATCTTGCACAGGAGGTTCACTCACCAGAGTGACGTGTGGAGTTACGGTCAGTTTTCATATGTCTACTTTGCATGTTTAAGAAAACCCTGCTAATACATCTGCTACTGTATCTGTGTGTTTGTGTCAGTGTTTCTGTATGGGTTTAAGATTACACTGTGGTCAGTCCTAAGCCCTTGCGTTTAAAATAAGATAAGTGACTCGTATGGTTATGACACAGGAGTGACCGTTTGGGAACTGATGACCTTCGGCATGAAGCCATATGACCTCATCCCGGCGCGAGATATCCCAGAGCTGCTGGAGGGTGGAGAGAGGCTGTCTCAGCCTTTGATTTGCACCATAGACGTCTACATGATCATGGTCAAATGTGAGTTTTCTGGTTTTAGTTTTTTAAAGTACCTTTTTTTAAAAGTATCTACTGCTTTTAAATATAAAAAATATTATTTTATCCTGAAGATGTGCCACCGAGTGAGCATTTACCAAACGTCTATTCAATGTATGATTATATTTTAATGCAGTTTAATCTTAGTAAAATGCTCTAAACGTTGCAAGCTGCAGCCCATTCCCAGAATGATTGCCATAAATATTATGGGGTTTTTTTTAATGGTTTAAGTAATTTTGTGACATTTCATGACTTTGATTCATGTGTTCACGGGATCTGACTGATATAGAATGTTTAACAGGTACTTAAATAAATAAACAATGCAAAAGTTAAATTAGCACCTTCAGCACCTTAAATTAGTGTTGATGTTGAATGCTGGTGCCTGTAGTTTCTGCAGTATTTAAATTGGAAAAGGTAATTCCAAGAGCTAAGCTGTAGATTAACTCCAGTTTTGTTTGCACAGGCAGGTTTGTGGCTTGGAGTTTTCATTGGCACACAGAGCTTAATAGGAGCTTTCAGTAGCCGTAGATTTGAATGGTTAAATGAGTTTAATTGAGTAAGCATGTGGCATGTATACATGTAAGTTGATTAGCTAACAATGGTATCAGGGGCGCTGTGTGCTGGGGGAACCTATGTGACATAAACATGTTGCTAACTTTGTTTATTTGGCCAATTTGGCGCAAGCTGGGCCAAATATAATTTCCCGCCAACTTATTGAACAGATGGAGTCTCAGTCTTCAGATAATAGTTCATGAAAGAGATAAAAGACAATCGTGGAAATGAAAGGGGCTTTTAATTGGTTACAGTAGAAAGTACCATTTAGTTTAGTGCAGTAATATTTGTTCTTGTGTATTAAGGCAGCAGTCATTACGTTTTTGAAAGCAGTAGTATTCTGGAATGGGGAGGGAATAAAATAATCTAATACATGGAATCAGTGGCTTTTGTGGGAGATTTTTTCTGGCAAAGAATTGCAGGCTTTGTTTTCATCTGCTCATTCACCCGCTGTCAAAATAAAGAAATACAGAATTACAACTGAAGAGAGCATGCAAGCCAAAGGAGGCTTGGCTTCTGAAAATTAGTGAGCGCTCCATGTTTTTTTCTTGCTGAACAGGTTGGAAATTCCAGGTTATTGTCACTGTGGAATTTATTACCTGTAATGTAATGTACCTGCGTTACAGTGTAATGTAGTACATTTGTATTACCTGTATAGCTAATTTGCCAGTTAGCTTGCAAACAGTTTTTTGCCATCACTATTTCAGACAATTTTAACTGAGTGATGCTTTATATAGAACTAGTGGACTAATTTATCTCTACATTGCAGCAGCATTTTAATATAAGTGAACACAAAAATCTGAGAAACACAGAATACAGTTTTAATTTCATGGTAATTTATTTACAATAACATTCATTAAAAGTTAAAAACACTTTGACTGAGTTAAAAATAAGAAGGTCAACTGTAGCTCGACCTCTGAAGACCTTTCCTTCATAGTTTAGACTGGGCTCTCACTGAATTCTCCACTCTCGACTGAGTACTTGACTGACTGACTGAATGGAAGCTTGATCATCAGAATCATCCACTCTGAAATTGACTGCACCACAATGAAGGCTTTCAATGTATTCTTCTACATGCTTGGTGCAATTATGCTAAATCCTTAAACCCTTAATCTGATTCATTGAGTGGTTGAATCTTTGATCTGCTTGATTAACAGGTTGGATGATTGATCCTGAGAATCGCCCAAAGTTTAAGGAGCTGGTGACCGACTTCAGCATCATGGCACGAGATCCACCTCGTTATGTGGTGATCCAGGTATTCGCCTTAATGCCAAACTTCTACAACTATCACAGGCTGTAACAGGGAGAGGTTCTTCTCTGCTATAGTAGCAGTCGAAACATTGACACCTTAACTATGTTTCTCTCCTCCACCCATCGATGTAGAATGATGAGCAGATGAGTCTTTCCAGTCCGGTTGACAGCCAGTTTTTCCGTACCCTGATGGAGGAGGAGGGAGGAAACGTGAAGGAACTTCTGGATGCTGAGGAGTATCTGGTGCCCCAGCCAGGGTTTTTTAACCCGCAGGCTGAAAGTTCAGCCAATGGACCCAGCAGGCACCACTCCCACAGGGTCAGTGCTTTTCTACTGTCCTCCTGTCTGATTCTATCCTTTTTAACAGCTCTGGTTAAACATTTCTTTAGCTGTTTAGCAAGTGCAGAAAGAAGGTTTGAAGTCATTTTTGAAGCTCTTGCTTTGGAAGCTCTATTACATGAATTTAAACTAGAAGGTACAGAAGGCCCGATCAGTGTTTTTGGGTTTGATACAATTCGCTAGTCATCTTGCAGTATCAGGGTGAGGCTGGATGCCTTTGCATGCAAACTAGATAGTTCATCATCGAGCAGGGTTTCTACAATGTTCTGCATTGTCTCTCAAGATGAATTGTACTTTACTTTTTGAAATCAACCACATTTTCAAATGTAGTCAAACTCTAGTTTCTAGTTTGGAGCTCATTGTCATTAGCTGTCTTTATCACTGCTGAGCTGAGTGATAGACTCTGGTGAGGGGTATGTGATTAGTGGTGGCTGTGTAAAGGGGGCTTTGAGTAGGTCAATTGTCTGAAGTGCTAGCACTATGATCACGGGTTCGAATCCCAAGTCACGCTGCTTGCCATCAACAACTGGAAACTGAGAGAGCATAATTGGCAATGCTCTCTGGGTAGGTAGATAGGACTCCCCACATCACAACCAGCACATTGTTGGCCTGCATGGGCATTAAAGGAACCTGTGGTTTAATGTAGCCATATGCACAGTTGCAGATACTCTCTAAATAATCTCTAACATTTGTAATTTGAATAATGTTTAACATATTGTGGTCAAAACAACATGCAGAAGGTATTCCCTTCCTCCACTGAATTATTCTTTAATTTATTTTTTTATTATTTGTTATTTTCAGAAATCAAAGTTTGAATCTTAATTGGTAATTCATTCATTCATGGTCACATTCAGGCAGAACTATGGTTGGTAGGGCTGTGTTAGCAACCCAGTGACAAACATCTGATTTCATTCTCTTTAGTTTGAGGGATCATTTGACATCTAGCCCAGCCCAATACAACAGTGGGAACACAAACGGCAACAGTGTCTTTACCAAAATGGGACATTCCTTAATCGATACACCCTTCGTGCAACATCTACTAACTTTTCATTTTCCCCACTTTCTCACCCTAACAGAGCAATGATCTGGGCCTGGAGGTGGATGGCCCAGTTAGTGGGCAGGGCATGCACTCATCTGTCAGTACATTGAGCCGGAGCCAGTACCCAACGCTTCCTGTGGGGGCTACTGCTAATGGAATGTGGGGTGGGTCCGCATACCCCTCTTTGCCCCGGAGCATTTCCCACCGCTCAGCTGGTGGCCACTCGGACTCTGTGTTTCTGGACAGTGGAGTGGAGGAGTGTGTCCCACCCTCCAGTCCAGGGAGGTACAGCAAAGACCCTACCTTCCCCACTGCTATCGATGGGGAAATGGAGATGGATGGTCCCACTGGATACCTGTCATACACACTACCACGGAGAACACATACACAACCAGGTGAGCAAGTGTATACAACGGTGCGTTTTTGGATTGTATAGCTCTGGGAAAACTGACACTAATCACTAATAATCAATGGGATACCCGGCATGGAGCTCAGCATTAAGTGCAGCAGTAAATGGAGTCTTCCACGGCAGACGCGCCGTTTGTTGACTCCTGACCCCACTTGCAATGCCACGTCACTTTGCATTTACATTCCTCAGTCTTCACACATGCCTCTGTTACAACATACCATGTAATTGCCACGCTCAACCATGACCCCAAGACGGTGCTGATCTGGGACATATTACACCCCTAGTCCCATTGTGTAGTGCATATCATATACACCTAATGGGTTCTTTCAGGCAGACAATCCAAGTGAAGGTCAGTCAATTCTTAACCCACGTTTTTTCTCCATTCCCTCTTCAGAGTATGTGAATCAGGAGGTCAAGTCAGAGCGGCCCAGCACTCTGCCGCGCAAAGCAGGTGAAAGGCGCCTCCTTAATGGTCTTGGTCCAGGGCGCAGCGTGGAAAACCCGGAGTACCTGGTGCCCACAGTGAACCACTCCCCTGTCTCACCAGCATTTGACAACCCATACTACCTAGACCTGGTGGCTAAGGCCAAGGCAGTGGGTGGAGCTTCAGCGAGCAGAGGTGCTCCACAACACAGGCAGCTGAATGGCTACGTCACTCCCACAGCGGAAAACCCAGAATATCTGGGACTGGCTGAGACCTGGAGTGGCCAGAGGGAATACACTTGAGAAGAAAGAGAGTTCAGAGATTGTGTGTGTGTGTGTGTGTTACTGTGTAAATGAATGGTTTTAAATGAGTGAGTGAATGAATGAATGAAAGGTCTTTGTCCGTTCCAGGGCACACTTATGGTATTGGAAGTTCCAGCCTACAGGGAAACCTTTCACATTCTCCTTACAATTCACCCCCATAATCGGATGTAGCATCTCTTATGTGGACAAAGCCAATGTGGCCACTCTCTTTTAAACTCTAATGGTGGGATTTTTGTCTCCTAAAGCTGAAGATTTGCTTCAACTATCAAAGAAACAAAATCATACAGCATTGAACGGTACAAGCTTGGATGGATATTTTTAACACATTTTGTCGGAAACTAAACAAATGAGAATGTAAAAACCAAACAACACTGGACAGGACTGTATGGTAGTAGCTATTTTTTCTTTTTTTTATAAATGATATATATATATTTTTCTGTCTCTGTTGTTTTTGTTCCCATTACCTCTCCCTGGTGGTCTAGTGGCTACAAATTGGTGCTCTCCGCACCAGAGTTCAATCAAGAATTTGACCTCTGTTTCTACATATTTCATCGGGATCAATAAAGTACTTGTACTCAATTCTACATCCAATCCTAGCAAAACCATTCGGGTCTTCCAAACCGGAAAGCTAGCCGACAGCCATCAGCCCAATAATGTCCAGGCAACAAGGAACAATCTTCAGAGACTGTTTGCGGCACAATAAAGTCACAGCTGGAGCAGCTAGGCCGTTACAGAAATGCATGAGACTTTGAGAGTGTTGGAGGAGGGATCTGCATCCAAAAAGCACCATGAAATGGAATGTTAAAGAAGTCCAGCATTTTTCAACCTAATCCTATAGTAACATATTTGTACAAACAATCATTTTAACCCATTTTCCTGGGTTTAGGGAAAGCCTGGAAAACATGTTCTCACTTACAGTAGAAGTCGATGGGCAGCTGCTTTAGCACTTGCGCATTTGCTTCTTTTATTATGATTTTATTCTTTTTGTAATTTTTTACTAAAAACTACATGCTAACAACTTTGGCAGATAGAGATTAGGTTGAAAGATGTGATCCTCTTCAGATTATCTCTCTTGTGCAGCTGTTTTCTTCAGCTTCTGTCCTTTACATTAGTTCAAGATTAAGGACTAAAAGTGTAGAACAAGACCAAGTTCTTTATGCCTGGTGCTTTTTAATTCGTCATGATTCATAATGTGGAAGTGTTTTGATTTTGTTTACTGATGAGCTTCAGTCAAAATAAGGGTGGTTATCAAGTAATTTCTTGAGTTTATTTCCAAAATCATGCTATTTTCTATGAGAATACTTTGAGCACCTTGCGATTAAAAAACATTGTGCAACATTGGAAAGTGTTTGGAACAGTTTGATTTATCATATGCGATAAATCTGGCTTTTGATTTGAAAGTCCTGCTTGCTGTGAATTTTATGGTTAAAGTAATAGTTTGGTGAAGAATCAGATTTGCACAGAAAAGAATGAAAAATCCCAGCAAATAAAACTTTGTGCTTGAACCCCTAAATATATATATATATATATATAATGGGTGTGGTCACACTGGGTTTTTGCAATTAACATAGTCTCAAGAAATGGGCATAAAAAGTATAATATCTCCTGTTCTGAGTAGAGAAAGTACAGAGTAGGGGTGTGAGAAAATTTCAATACACTTTTATTTAGTATTGCAATATTATGTTTTGCGACACACATATATATATATATATAATAAACTCCTGTGAAACTATCAAAACAGCCGGGGTCCAGAGGGAGAGAAATTGGCTTGCTCTCCCTCAGTGGGTGGGTAGATGGCGCTCTTCCCACGTCTCACAAGTGTGCTGCTGGTCGACGCAGGCGTCTGCCGTCCATTGCATCAGATCCGGGGATTCTCCTCCAACGCAATGGCTGCCCGGCAACCATGCAAATGGTGGCAGTTCGAAAAGAGGCGGTTGGCTATAGTCACATGACTCGGAAGAAATATGTGGACGATCTCTCCCCCCTAGCATCGAGTGCAGGGCGTGTAATGTGGGAGGCTACTTAGGGGGCTGGGTAATTTGTAGGGGGATTTGTAGTAAATTAGTAGCGGGAAAAAAAATATCCCAATAAATTGGCCTAGGGAGTAAAAATATATCACCATATTCTGTCCAATAAAAAGCCCTAGTACAGATTGTGCCATCAGCCACACAGCCAGAGCAGCTGTGCTGTTGATTCAGGGCATGAATTTCTTTGTCTAACGTCACCAAATTTGAATTTGAGCCAAAAGTTTGCTGGCAAATTTTATTTACCCAGAGATCATTTAGATGCCGAATCATTAAAATACATTTTGTGTGCAAATTTGCAGAATAAAACCCAGTGTGACCGAGAGACAAAAGTCCACTACTTCCATATATAGCCTTGTCCACTCAGAGTTGAGATAATTAAATGTAGATAATTGTGTTGGTAAATGTTATGAAATGTAATCAGATACAAGGCGTGGAGCTTGCAGAAATATGCGTATACAGCTCAGTGATGTTTTGAGTCGTGTAATTTAGAGGAAGGTCATAAGCAGTGTTCAAAATTTGGCAGCACTGCATTGCTACACTATAGTACTGAAGAAGGAGATGCTAATGGAAAGAACCCTTTCAGCAGAATAAGAAGCCTCTGAATGGTGGTTTGAGATATCATGCTCTCAATGTTTTAATTGTTTGGTTTATTTGTTTTACGTTTTTTATTGTTTTTATTAAAGAACCCTTGAATCACCCTTTCAAAGAGTGTTTCTGGCACTATATCAGTAAAAATGACACAACATAACATTGTCTGAAATTTTGCTACAGGTTCTTATCCTTGCTCAAATTGTATGACACCAACATCATCATCACGACATTAGTTTTTGAATGTTTACAGCCAAACAGGACCACCTCGGTGTCACTGTCACCAACACAAAGTGCTCATGTTTGGTAAGAGGAGTTGATCAAATTGAGACTAGAATGAGTCTAGAGGCTGTCATGATTGGTGTGTTTACTGTATGTTCGTGGATGGGAATCAACCAAAGCTAGATGTAGGAAATGAGTCCTTACATAAATCTTTTCACATTTTCATCCAAAATAGGATGTAGTTTTAACAAACAGGATTGATATTATTTTTTGGTTTTAATGACAGTGCTGGGTGGGAGTTGTTCAACCTGTTTACGCAAGGCCAGATTATGCTGTGAAATGCTTGGACACCAGGAAATACTTTACTTGTTAAGTAGAACAGCCTCTTAATCAACTTTGGGAAACATTTTATTAATGAATTTGTTGCCAAATGTATTGCTCTGTAATTCAACCTATCCATTCTTTAAGAGTACAGCTTTCCATCTTAAGACGAACAGAACGTTTGGGACATTAGATCATGCTCCCAATCTGAATGATGGTGACCCGGAGTGAGCAAACGCCCCTTGAATGGAACCATTGTTCCAAATTACAATGTGTGACTCCTGTTAAAACGCTTTTCACTTCAGTGTCTGGCTAATGCCTCACTCCCCCATCATTGTGTGTCACTTTGAACCTTTTCATACGATCAAAGAGGTGAGAGCACAGTATTCTGCTCTCTTAATATTCTGCAGTTAAGTTCAAAAGTTTGGACTCACATATTAGCTGATGATATTTCATATACTGTAGTAACTTGCACAGATTTCACACCACCAGTATATTCAGTGTTCTACATTAGAAGGTTTGTGTTCTGTTCAATATTTTAAGTACAAGCTGGTAACACAAAGGAATTATAACACTACTGTATTCAAAAAATCAAAACAAAAATTAGAATAATGTGAATTATTTTGGTTCATAATTTGTCAAACAATTTGCTATTTCATTACATTTGAGGTTACTTATTTCAAGCCTTTAATGTTTTAATATAATCTAATATTTTAATATTTTGAGCATCTGGATTTTTTTTTCATGAGCTATGAGCCAAACTGATCAACAGTAGAACAAAAAGACTTGAAATATTTAACTTTACATATAATGAATATAAAATATTCAAATTTGTGAGATGCACTAGAACAGTACTCATGTACTCAGAGTTTTTAAAATGTTTTCTGGTTTACAATTTTATCCTTTTTTGAACATTTTCATTTTGCATAATATTTCATTCTGTTCTTTTATTACTTCGATTAATTTGATTTGAACCATTTGGGTATAATTTTTTATTGAAATTATATTCTAACTTTAGAATTAAATTCAGAAATATAATTTGATTAAGATCATTTTGGGTAATAAATGTATTAAATGAAAGAAGTACATTTTATTGAAATCATTTAATTAATGAAAACTTTAGAACTTCATTCTTGATATTAGCTGTTTTAGAACTGTTTAGAATTGTGTACATTTATCTGAAACTAAATAGCTGTAATATTTTTGAGAACACTGATTCCAGACTTTTAAACAGTAGTCAGAGTCAGTGGGAGTCAGAGGAATGTGTTGAATATGCATCACTAGCTCCAGATATTTAAATACGCGACTTGTTTCAACACTGATTGTGAGCGCAGAGCTGCCACTGGCACTTACTGACCAACCCCTTGAATTGAGTTGCTGGAGAGAAAGCCAGTGGTCCTCCAGTGCATGTTAATTTTCTTGATATTAGACAAAACAATTGGTGGTTTGTGTGTGAGTGAGGGGGTGGGGGACAACCAGCATTTGCTGAAGTTCTGTCCAGCCAGTATTTCCAAACACACATTCTTCTGCTTTATAGAAATGAGCCACAAACTCAATCTTACATCTGTTACTTTGTCAACCTCTGAGTAAAGAGCAAGCATGAAAGCATCTTCTGTCACCACTCACACAATCAAACACTTTATTGGTCAATAATGGAGAATGTATTTTTCTTTTTCTTAAACTGAGATTAAACAGGCTGTAAACAGCTTTTTCACTTTTTCCTTTTTTCTTGTTTTTCTTCTACTGGCCAGTAATTTAATCACTTGGTTAATATCAAGAACTAATGCAGATACATTGTTTAAAAATAAATAAATAAATAATGTTCTGCAATTCTTTTTTATTTCTAAACTAAGTCTCTTAAGAATAATCCTTGAGACTTGATAGCCGCTTTTCATATACAGGGGAGTCGGGGTATTTATTTTTTACTTTGTAAATATTTTATCAAGGATTCAAAAAGATTTATTGTCATTTGCATCCCATGTGGTGAAGTGGAATGAAATTATGATCTTAAGGTCCCAGTTACACCCAAAAGCTAAGCAATAGAAATAAACAGTATGTAAAAAAATATAGAGGAGAATTGTTATGGAAATACAATCACAACAAATAATAGTAATAATAAAAAATGAATCTGAATGAATGGGTATTTGTGGGAGTGGGTATAGCAGCTTTTGTGTGAAGAGAAGGTAATAGCAGTGTGGATAAAGTTATCATTTTAAAATTTTAATTTCATTAAATTTATAATTTATAATTATATTAAATTCAATAAAAAAAAAATACATATAGGGAGAGTAATGTGTGTGTGGGAGGGAGGGGGGGGAGCAGAGGATACTGTAATATATTAAATGACTTTAAAACATTTAACAAAATGAATGTGTTGTGTATTTTTGTGCAGCATTACCTAAACACTTCTTTTGAAGGTCATCAATTATCAGCCCAATCTAAACACCTGATAAATGCTGATCAAACTTTAAAAAAATTATAAGTGAATGCTGACATACACTCATCATCAAAAAAGTGTTGCACCCAAAAGGAATCAAATGACTGCAAAGCACATCTGCAGTGGTGTTGTACCAGGCTATCATGGAGTCTCTCAGAATGGCAGCAGGTCACCTTCATTGATGAGTCCCGCATTTGTCTTGGTGGAGATAACCAAAAAATCTGTGTTTGGAGGTACCGTGGTCAGCGCCAAGATCAATGGTTTGTTGTCACATGTCAAACATCCAGAAGGTCTGCTGTCATGATGTGGGGTACAATTTCTTATGGTGCCTTTTGGCATGATCACCTTTGGTCTTTATTACAGGTACTTTGACAGCCCAACTTGACATCCTGCAATCAGTGGTCCTACCTTCTCTGAATGGCATCACCTCAGATTGAACACTTACTTGGCTCATCATCAAGGACATCATTAGGCCCCAAAAGATCTTTTAAAAACTTGTCCAAGCAAGAGATGTTTTATTTATGTATAATTATCACATTTTTTGAACATGTGATGCTTACCCTGCTGAACAAACCAGTCTGTCTGACCTGGTTAAACTGGCAGACAATCGTATCTCTTGACCAGCATGGGGTCAGCATTGAGTTTGATACTTTAGCTGGTCTACAACCATCATCAACCTGAACAAGCTATACAACCGGTTTCGCCGAGCTTGACCAAGCTGGTTTGCCAGCATGGTCAACAAGAGTAGTCATGTGTAGTTGTTGAAAATGCTCCTAGGAAGGACAACAGTTGGCAAAAGGCTTATAGTCACTTAAGGCTTATTGTTGCTCAAGGAGGTCCTACCTAACAACTTACAGGACTTAAAGGATCTGCTGTAATGTTAGTCTTGGTACCAAGTACCACAGGGCACATTGAGAGGTCTTTTGGGATCCGTGCCTTGAGTGGTCAGATCTGATGTTGTGGCCTACATCAGAGGGACCTACTCAATACTAGGCAGGTGGTAATAATGTCCTTCCTGATCAGCGTACGGATATACAGTCCAGTGTATAATAGTGTTGTCATTGGTTCTAGTGAAATAGCCATATTGTACAGTCATGCTGTTTTCCTTAACCATAAACAGAGTTTATTCAAGAGCTTCACAATGTAAAATGAATAGAACAAATGTAGATTATTTTACAACTTAATGGACATAGATAAAAAATGGGTTGCATGTACTTGCACAAAGTAATTCAAAATAAATACAGTATTCTAAAAACCACCAGCTTTTACAATTTTACAGTGATTTAGCATTGACGAATTAATTAATCCATTTATTTTATGACCATTCATATTTCTGTTTGTCACATTATTATTATTATTATTATAAAGGGCCACTTTAGAGTCACCAATTCATCTATCATGCATGTCTTTGGACTGTGGGGGAAACCGGAGTACCCAGAGGAAACCCACGTGAACACGGGGAGAACATGCAAACTCCACACAGAAACTTCCCAGGTCACCCCACCCGGGATCAAACCCAGGTCCTTCTTGCTGTGAGGCAACAGCGCTATCCACTGCACCACTGTGCCACCTATTATTATTATTATTGTTATTATTGTTATTATTGTTATTGTTATGTTTAGAACTCTTAATCACAGTAATCTGCCTCAGCTTCCTTTATGTTTACTGTATAACTTAATGTATCATTTGATACATGTTTTACCAGTACATTAGCTGGTCCAACAGACATTTCTGTTAATCAGTGTGGCATACACCTGCATGAAAGCCTTGGAACACTTAGAATTTCATCAGACATATTGGCATGGGGGGGGGGCAGTGGCTTGGTGGTTAGCACATTTGCTCCTCAGTGGTGAAATTTCTCATCCCACAGGTGAATTGGCTAATCCAAATTATCCTGCTGTGTGAGTATGTTTACCTGTATGCCCAGATATAGACTGGGTCAAGCAGTCCTCCAAGTCCACGGTGATTACTAGTAGAGGGTATGCTGTGCAATTGGCTGCCACTGCTTGCCGATGTGTGATAGTTACGTGCTCAGTGTGATTGTGTCGAGTACTGACCGTAAAGCACCCTTGAGTATCTTGAAAGGTGCTATATAAGTATAACTCATATTCATATCTCAAAGTACATGAACTTTAGGAGCTAATAAACCTGCGTCCACTGTATACCTATTATGTTCCTGAGAATTCTTTTACAGCATGAGCTGTGTTCAGATTGCAGGCAGATGGGACAAGACAGATCTGCTGAAATGACTGTGTTCACTGTTATTTCCCATATAGCAGATACATTTGGGCCATATTTGGCACGTACGGCTCAGATGTGGGCACATTCGGGCCAAACATTCATTGCTATCTGGTCTGCAAGTTAGCAGATCAGATGTCCATGTCTAAACTTCAGAATCCATCTGTACGATTTGCTGTGGTAACAAAGGCATCAGTATGAAAGCATCTTCTGTCACAACTCACACAATCAAACACTTTATTGGTCAATAATGGAGTGTTCTTTTTTCTTAAACGGAGAATAAACTGAGGCATAGGGGTATCCCCTATATACCTCATATAGCCTTTGGCACTCTTTGTACATCCCTGCATTTCTATCACTCTGGATTTGACTTGGTCGTTGTTTGTGGTGACACAAAAGGCCATCTGAAATCTGATCTGAGTGTCCAGAGCATCCAGACTGACATACATGTCTACAAATCCAAAGCCTACAAATGGGGTTTTGATCTGAAATATCAGATTTTATGTGGCTTTTTTGCTGTCCAGACTATCAAACCTCAATCTGGATACAATGTAGAGAGGCCAAAATCAGGTTTCGGCTGCTACTCTGAACATTGTTTCGTCTGGCAAAGAGGTCATAAGTGTTGACAGAAAGACATTCTTCTGTTCATTTGTATTCATGTTCTCAGGCTCTAGAAAAAAATGTAGAGTCCCATTGATGGAGGTTTTGAGTGTGTCCTGATGTGTGATGATGTTAGATAAGTTCCATGACACCAGATGCAAATTTGGCCAAATATGGACGTTTTCCAAGCAGCCATTAGTTGATTGGTAGGATGGGGTCGGATAGATGTTTGTGTATTTCTGCCAGGCATGAAGAGGTATCCAAGTTGCCGGGTAGCGATGGGAAATGAAGGGAAGACTGGAGGCATGCTGCATCCATCACAACGGAAGATCCCTGGTTAATCGAGGTCACAGCCAGCTTTGTCTCTGAGCTAACCCGAAGGTCCTCATCTTCATTTGACCTCACTGTCTCCTGGACGCCACTGAGTAGGGAATCCTGTGACTTTTGGTTGAACTTTAAATCCGGCTGGGCTGCACTCTGCAGGGGCACAGGGAATACAGTGAAAAGCTTTCTTCAAAGGGCCATTACCTGGGTAATTGCCTTAATGAGACCCAGATTTGATTTTTCAGGGCTGTGTGGACATGTTAAATTTGATCTTTTGAAATCGGAATTGAGAAACTTTCATATGTGGTCCTAGATCAGATAGTCATCTGGTTTGTGGGCATGTGACATGAACAGTCAGGCTGGATTTTTGTTGTCAGTGTTGAAGAATGTGAAATGAAAAATAAAAACACTGATGTCACAATTACTCCTATATACTATATACTATATTATATACTATATTACTATATAGTGAACTACATGAGGCATAAAACAACAGCGTGTACATGTGGATAGCACTAGATTGTAATGTAAATACTGTTCTATTACAGATGTGTAATGCGCTATTTACATTTACAATTTCTAATGTCATGACTTGTTTTAAACACTACAGGGCTGGTATGCAAATGCAAGCGTTTTCATCTGCGTAGACAGAAATATTTTTCAAAAACTTATCCGAATATGTAAGGACATACGGAATTCTGGCCCTGGACAGCCAAATTCCTGCACAGCTTTGTGGTTTTCCAGTTCAAACACACCTGATTAATCTTACCCCTTCATTTGAAAGGTCTAAGTGGCATTTTAGAGCAGGGAAATAACCAAACTCTGCTGGGCTCTAGCCTATAGTTCATACTCCTGGAGGCACTCGATCTGAATACAATGTAGAGAGGCCAAAATCAGATTTCGGCTGCTACTCTGAACATTGTTCCATCTGGCAAAGAGGTCATAAGTGTTGACATAAAGACATTCTTCTGTTCATTTGTATTCAGAGTTGTCAGGCTCTAGAAAAAAAAAATAGTCCCATGGATGGAGGTTTTGAGTGTGTGATGAGTGTTCTGATGTGTGATGTTCGATAAGTTCCATGACACCAGATGCAAATTTGGCCAGATATGGGCCCTGGACAGCCAAATTCCTGCACAGCATTGTGGTTTTCCTGTTCAAACACACCTGATTAATCTTACCCATTCATTTCAAAGGTCTAACTGGCATTTTAGAGCAGGGAAATAACCAAACTCTGCTGGGCTCTAGCCTATAGTTCATACTCCTGGAAGTACCCTGCTCTGCACATTTAAGTGTTTTCCCTGCTTTAACTCACCCCCTGCCATTCCGACAGGTCTTGTTAATGAACTATTTAGTTGAATCAGGTGTTTGTCCTATGACTGTCCTATGAAGAGTCCTTCTCAGTTACTGATTTGTCACACAAATGGATCAATCTGGAATAGTCTGACCAAGCTGCATGGTGACATCAGCAGAAAGGTATCTCTTCCATTTGCAGAGCAAAACCTTTGAGGGAACTCAAATTCAGTTCTTAAATGAAGCAGGTGAGAAACTGACATTTAAAAACAAGCTCTGCTCCCAAGACTTAATTTTCCACCATGTTATATGAAGGATCTTTCACTTTGGGACAGACCTTCTGTGACATAGTGGCCAAGAAATGCAGCCCAGTCTTTAGAACATAGCTACTGCTTTAGATCCATTGGGCACATTTATATCTGATTCATATCAGCTCTGCACTTCACATCTGAAAACTGATAAAAATCTGATTTGAGAGACTTTTACCTGGATTGTAGAGGTTCTGCTCTCCAGCTGAATATTAGGAATTGGATACAGACTGTGAAGCACTGGTGCACTGGTCCCATACAAGATGGAAGGGTCTGGGACGTAGTTGGCTGGAGATACAGAGCTGTATGCTGGGGGTACAGGGGTAATCTGTCTCTGCAGTAGCTGAAGGATCACATTGATATCTGCAGTCATTCTTGTTTCCAGCCTAGAACACATGGAATGATTAGGTCCTAGTGGGAAATTCCAGCCAAGCTTGTCCATTCTTGTACTTTACCCTAGCTTTCATCACACCTAAACCCAAAGTCAGTCAACCACACCTGATCCACTTGGGCTGCATGAACTGAGCTGCCTCATCTCTGACAGGTATGAGCTGACCATAGTCATGGGATCTCCGGGGTTGTAGGCCAGCAGAGGCTTGGAGTTTAGAATAAGGGTACTAGCAAACTCAAATCACCCTACATTGGCCCTATCATTAGGACTGGTCTTCAGTTGCTGGTGGAAGGGTTCAGACATTATTTGTCCTATAACTGGGTTCATACAGACATCAAGGCCAGTTTTGTTGTTGTTTGTTAATGAGACCATGGTTAGGTAAATCTTGTAGTTTGTTATTATGTATCTCTTATGATATAATCTCTGTACGTTATTCTGATCGTATGAAGTCTAAAAACAGCACGTAAATGCCTGCATTATGCAGATGAAGTGAAATAGAGTTTATACTTCAAGACAATAAGAAATCCAGTATCTCAAATTATTAGAATATTTACACACTCAATACTTGGTTGGAGCTCCTTTACCATGAATTAATCTATCAATGCGATATGACAGCTTGTGGCCCTGCCAAGAGGTTCCTGAAGGTCAGGATATTTTGATAATGGCCGTTAGCTTGTCTGTATTGCTGGGTCGGGTGTTTCTCATCTTCGTTTCTCTATGGGCTTCAGGTCCAGAGAGTTGGATGGCAGTTCTTTCTCTCTCTAGCCCAGGTAAGATGGTTTTGATGCTGTCATTGCTTTGGGGGGGTCCTTTAAATTAGGAATGCAGCAGTTGGAGCCCCTTTCCTGGAGATCTGTGCATGGTCGCTTAGTGCACTGACATCAGACACAGACAGCTCTCTCAAGTTCTTGTATCCACTTTTCTTGGCAATGCTCTCAAGGCTACGATCATTCCTGTTGCCCGTGCACCTTTTCCCACCACACTGTCCACATTTTCATTTTCCATATAATGAATATAATCTATATGACAAATTATCTTTCTTAATTAAAGTATGAAAAATGAAATTTGTCCATGATATTCTAACTGTTTGAGCTGTACTTGTAGTAAGGTTTGGTCAGAATGTCCTTGGGCTACACTCAATTCACATTCAATGGGTTGAAAATTTCTTCTAAGACAGAGAAGACTGATTCAGATCTGCTTTGGACTTTTGATTTGGACTATTATGGATAGGTTCTGGTTTTCACACAAAAAACTTTACCTGTTAAGTTGGCTCTGCAGTAACTCCAGTCTGGACTCAAGCTCAATGGGACAGTCTTCTGCTAACAGTGGTGGATGGTATGAAGCTTGGACAGTTGAGGATTGACAACACCGCTCTGCGTATTGATTAGACTGACAGTCTGGCCAGCAATGATAGAGTCCAGAGAGATGAGCTCCTGTAGCCAGAGGGACAGGAATTTTTAGGAATGAAACTTAATTTTAACAGTACACATCAAAAAGTATCCCAGTATCTTATTTACATATCCACTAAAGTGCACCATACAGGCACTAAACTGCACACACATAATATAAGCTCAGTGGACACCTGGGTGAGCAATGGATCCATAGATTGAGAGGAGGTGGTACAGTGCAATGAATGTCTCATTCAATGTGTAGAACATGGGTCACAAAGCAGATGTTAATGACCGGCTAAAAGGAGTGATTGCATTTGGGTGTGCCAAAGGCCATGGTGTGAAAGAAGGAGCTGAACTTGCTGGTGTATTTTATATGGATCGACCAGCGGTGGCAGAAATCCCAGTCTACAGGAAATTCTCCTCAGACATTGTGGGCAAAAGGCAAAACCATTCAAAGGCTTCTTGTGTACCACCTCTGTTCCATATGCTGATGGTCTACAGTTCCCTGAAGAGTGTTCTTGAAGCAAATCTAGCCACAATTCTGTATGAGCATATGCTTCAATACACCTGCACAACTGCCCCCTACACAATTGCACTATAGCCTTTCGCACACCAAAATGCAAATTCCCTACTTATATGGAATGGTCAGTGACTGGTGAGTGTCAGAGCAGAGGAAACAATAAAATGTAACCCATGGATTAATTTTTACCTACCTGAGTGCCCTCGATCCATGCCAGCCTCCATGTCCACCCCTGAGGTGCTGTTGTGTGGCAACAGCCGAACAACTGGTGGGTGGTAATCCTTGGGATGTCCCACAGGACTGCACATCTGGTTGTGGGTCAGCGATGGTTTGTTGAGATTTTCGCTGGACAGGGACATGGAAGAAGAGTCATAGCTGCACAAGTCTTCCCAGTGGTTGTGAGAGCCAGAGGAGCAGTGAGGACCCAAATGTGTGCATGTCTGAAGTGGGTAAGAATCCTCTTGATCCATCCCATCTGATCCAGTTAAAGAAGAAGGAATACAGATGCTTTTCCACTGAGTTGTATGTTAGTTAGGAAAATAAACATTGTATCCATGGCTGCTTGTAAACTATCACTGTTATTTAGTGGTAGGTCATGCACTTACCTGGCCTGTTGCGTCTGTCCAGCGAGTTTCTGCGGTGCCGGCAGCTGGCATGGTAAACCCAATCAGAAACCTCATTGTGCATGGTGTGCACAACTGGATCTGTCTGGTTACATAAAGCAAATTCAGCACCAAATGAGATGGCTGATTTAGGAAATGGTCTTGTGTGGTGTATTATGGGTAACTGTATGGATTTACTCACTTCCCTAAGGTTGAAGGTGATCTCCAGGTTTCTCCAGAAACTTTTGGCGAAGGCTGGGTACATGTCCAGTACCTCCAAAAGGTCGTCTCTCCGGATACGGTGAAGGTCACAATAGGATAGTGTCCTCACATCGGCATTGCAGTGGCCACACTCAGCATAGAGGTTAATGGGCTCACCCAATATATCATTCTTGCCTGAACAGGGAGAACACAGGTTATGCATGTTTGGGACAGTGGGTAAGATCACAGTTACAATCACCAATCAGTTACCCTAGCAACCATATAGAAACACAATGACAGCAATGACAAATATTTGTGGACACCCCTTCTAATTAATGCATTCAGCTACTTTAAGTTGCACCCATTGCTGACACAGATGTGCAAATGCACACATAGCTTGTCTAGTCCTTGTGGAGATGTACTGACAATAGAATAGGACTAAACAAACATAAACCTATTGTCATTGTGTCTAATGCCAGGTAAGTATGATATAACCCCCCCTCCCCCCAGCATTGTGGAGCAATGGAGCTGTGTTTTCTTCTCCATCCAGTACTTTTGGGATGAGTTAAGGAGTTGGCGAATAGGTGGAGTGGTGATCATCCAACATCCTTTCCTCACTAAAGCTCTTGTTGCTAAATGCAATCAAATCCTCACAGCAATGCTCCAAATTCTAGCAGAAAGTATTTGGGGTCAAGCATTTACCCTAAATACTGTGTAATTTTAATTACACTCCTGGGTTAACAGAACCCAAGTTTGGGTCTTTTATTGGTTGTGCATGGCAAACCATTTTGGAGACTATGGCAGCCACTTCACAATACCATAGGAACCACCTGGGATACCATAGCAACTGCTTAGCAACACCATAGCAACCGTCTGGAATACCTTGGCAACTGCTTAGTAACCACCTACCAACCCCATAGCAATCACATGCCATTACTGTAGCAACCACATAGTAACACCTTAGCAAAGGTTTTAGCAAGGTACAGGGGCACCATATCAAACCCTTAGCTACTACCTTGCCATGCCATAGTTATGGTGTTGCTAAGTTGTTGCTGGGTGGTTGCACTGGTATCCAGGTGGTTGCTAAGTTGGTACCAAGCAGAAGCTATAGTATTTGCTATGATGTTATGATACCATGGTTGGTTTACAATGCACAACCATATTCAAAACATAACCGAGCAATATATATATAAAATTACAAAGCATTTAGGTGAAATGCTTGACTGAGTCAAAACAACCCAATGTTCAGAGACATATACTCCAAAAGCAGGAAAAACTCTTTTTAATACCCTTGATTTCAGAAGAATCAATGAATCAACAAGCAAATATAGTTTTGTCCATATAGAGTATATGTGAATGGAGTATAATTTGTGGACACAGAGGTAACTAGAACATGTTGTTTTTCGGTCTCTTCTCTTTGCATTTTGTCTAAAATAATAAAACCTCATCCATCATGCACCTCTTGACAGCATGCTCACCCAGTACCACAAGCACCACATCACTGTGGGACACCTGAATGGAGCCGCGGGAGATGAAGTACAGGTTGTTGAGAATGTCGCCATGGTGGTAGAGGGTGTCTCCTGGAGGGGAGTGTGTAGTTTTAAAGCGCATGGCAAGAGCTCGCAGACAGGCTTTGCTGGCTCCTCTGAAGGCCTTGCAATTCTGCAGCAGGGTGCGGTTCAGATGAAGACAGATATCAGCCTGCAGGCATTCAGGAAATCCCTTCAGAACCTGATGGAATGCAAGAAATATTGTAACTGCATTACAGATTAGTGGTGAGCAATACAGTTCAAGATTTGTGCAACCAGGAGTCACTGAACCAAGCATTCTTTCTCAGTATTTCATACTTCAGGAGCAGAAATACAGCAGCAACAAACTGCAGCTACTTGGACAGGTTCACTAATCAATTATTAAGTGTACATGTCAACATATGCAGAGATCAACCATAACATTGTGATGAACCTTCTTGTTTCTACATTGACTGTTAATTTTATCCATACTCAGAGTATCTATCTAACTTCCTGGCCTCGCGGACCAGTCGCAGCAGTCGAGCTGTCTCCAGAAGGCCAATCAGAGTGGTTATCTGAGAACCTGTTGGTTGTTGTCTGAGAACAAGAAAAAAGATGATGACAAGCACTGTGAAAAAGAGGAAGCAGTAGTTTTAAACAGTAAAATTCCAAATGTTTGGCTCAAGCAGCTCCTTGAGGAGCAATCTGGGATGCTATCCCAAAAGGACGGAGGAAAATCAACACCTGCTGTGACCACATTGGCTGTTCAGAATGACATTTGAACAGCCATGAACATAAGAGAACTTTGTCCTTGATCTTCAATGTTCAGGACCTTACAGGGCCACCACAGAGCAGGTATTATCTGGGTGGTAATTCTTTGCACTGCAGTGACACTGACATTGTGATGGTGATGTGTGTCACACTGGTATGAGTCTATGAGACACAGCAGTACTGCTGGAGTATTTAAACACTATGTCCACTCACTGTCCACTCTATTAGACACTCCTACCTAGGTGCTCCACCTGGTAGATAAAGTCAGAGACAGAAGCTCATCTGTTTCTGCACAGCTTGTGTTGGTCATCCTTTAGTCCTTCATCAGTGCTCACAGGATGCTGCCCACAGGATGCTGTTGAGAGCCAACCAGACCAATATATCTGGTTGGTGAACTTTTCTCAGTCCAGCAGTGACACTGAGGGGTTTAAACACTCCAGCCACTCTGCTGTGTCTCATCCACTCGTAACAGCACAACACACAATATTTATATTTACATTCATGGCATTTGGCAGATGCTCTTATCCAGAGCGACTTACAAAAGTGCTTTGCTGTTCACTCAGAAGCTTTCCTTAGCTAGTTAGTAAAGGCTAAAGTCCAGGGATACCTCATCAAGGTATCATGAATCTGATGTGGGCAGCTACAGGAAGCCAATGAAGGGAACGCAGCAGAGGAGTTGCATGACTGAACTTGCAAACATTAAATACATTTGGCATTTTGGATGAGTTGCAAGTTGCAGCTAGATGGCAGTTGCAGTTCAAGTCTTGAAATTACAAGAGACTGAACAAGCATCTGATTGGCCTCTCTAGACAGAAAAGGTCGAATTCTCCTGATGTTGTAAATAGAAATCTGCATGACTATGTCAGGTTTGCAACATGAGCTGAGAACAATAACTGGTCATCCACAACTACACCAAGGCTCCATTCTGCCAATGGAATTGACAATGAGTTCTGAAAGGAAATGGCAAGATCATGGTGAGGACCAGTGGTTCCAGGAATATATAGCAGTTCAGCCTTGTGCACCACCATGTCACTGCCGTCCATATGATACCTGCTGTGTGGTGGTCCTGTGGGGTCAACAAAGAGATCAATAAAGTGTGCAGAGAAACAGATGAACTACAGTCTGTAATTATAGCACTATAAAGTGATAAAATGGACAGTGCAAGTAAAAAGTACATCATATTCTGGCTTTTTGGTGTACATCGGATCAGTCAGTTTACTGCAAGTTCTGCCCATGCAAGACATCTCTGCATGTGTTTTAGAAATTTCACTGAAACAGCACTAAAACATTTGGCCAAACCCTTTGACAAACCAAGGAATTGTACTGTTCGTGTTTCTGTAGGATTGGGACTCTTACTGCGTTCATGTCAATGCCATTGGTGTAGGACCAGGCATGCTGAAAGTATTCCTCCAGCCTCTGCCTTAGTCCTCCGGGTATCTGGTGGAAGCGGATGAACTCCTTCACTCGCAGCAGCTGCGTGTGGTACCGTGCAGTCCCAGAATAAAGGCGCTGAATGATCGCAGACACATTCCCAAATATGCTGGCATACATGAGGGCTGGGGGGATAAAAAATGTTGCTTCAGTGGAAATGTGAGATACTGACCAACAGAATTGTACATGAGATGGAACTGGATTTTCAAATTGTTGATTTATTCATGATGATTGCTGGGGCATCGGCTTCCATTGTTTGGTAGCTAAATTAACCTCATGGCGTACAAATATATTTGACTGACTAATCTTCTGGTAAGGTGAAATTTTGTACACTATATGGAGAAAAGTATTAGGACACCTGCTCATTCGTTTGTCTTTTGGACATGTGCATTAATTAGCCATATCATTATGACCACCTCCTTTTTTTGTACATTCATTGTTTATTTTATCAGCTCTTCTTATCATACAGGTGCAATTAGTAGTTCTATAATTACAGACTGTAGTCCATCTGTTTCTCTGCATGGTTTGTTATCCTCCTTTCAGGCTGATCTTCAATGGTCAGGACCCCACGGGACCACCACAGAGCAGAAATTATTTGGGTGGTGGGCCATTTTCAGCAGTGCAGTGACATTGTGCTGCTGGACTGTTTAAATACCTCAGTGTCACTACTGGACTGAGAACAATCCATCAACCAGAAATATCCAGCCAGCAGCATCCTGTGAGCAGCATCATGTGACCACTCATGAAGAACTTGAGGTTGACCAACACAAACTGTGCAGAAACAGATGAGATTCTGTCTCTGATTTTACATCTACAAGGTGGAGCAACTAGGTAGGCGTATCTAATAGAGTGGACAGTGAGTGGACAGAATGTTTAAACACTCCAGCAGCACTGCTGATGAGTGTCTGATCCACTCATACCAGATGCCCTGACTCACCATTCAAATAATACCTGCTCTGTGGTGGTTCTGGTCAGTCCTGACCATTGAAGAACAGGCTGAAAGGAGGATAAAGTATGCAGAGAAACAGATGGACTACAGTCTGTAATTATAGCACTACAAAGTGCTCCTGTACACAAGGAGGAGCTGATCAAAAAGACAATGATTAAAGAAACAAGAAGATGAAGATGTTCTGGCTGATCAGTGCAGATTGTATTTGCTTTTTTAAGAAACTATGTCTTCAAATTGTATGGACTTTTAATGTTTACAATTAAAGCATTTTTTTTCTGTACTCTAATCCAGGGCTGCTCCCATTATACAGGTAGGAAAATGTAGAGCTAGTGCTCAAGGTCTCTTATTGGTGTTCTGTAGGGGGCTTGCCCTGCCAGGAAATTGAACTTTAACTGGCTTGGGAACATACTCCCACACTGTTATCCATTACAGTACCACCAATCCTGTTGTAAGGGTGCTGGGATGTGAGGGATGACTTACAGCCAATAAGCATGACGCAGATGGAGAAGATCTTCTCAGAGTTTGTGTTTGGTGAGACGTTTCCGAAGCCCACACTGGTCAGGCTGCTGAAGGTAAAGTAGAGTGCGGTAACATACTTGTCCTTTATAGAAGGGCCTGAGCTGGTGTCACTCTCATTATAATGCTTCCCCAGCTGGTCAGCCAGGTTGTCCAACCAGCCTGTTTTCATGTAGGGCCTTTCCACATGGCCTATGGCATACCAGATACATGCCAGCCAGTGAGCGATCAGCACAAACGTACACATGAGCAAGACGAGGACTGCAGCTCCATACTCAGAGTATCTATCTAACTTCCTGGCCACGCGGACCAGTCGCAGCAGTCGAGCTGTCTTCAGAAGGCCAATCAGAGTGGTGGTTGTCTGAGAACAAGAAAAAGGATGATGACGAGCACTGTGAAAAAGAGGAAGCAGTAGTTTTAAACAGTAAAATTCCAAACGTCTGGCTCAAGCAGCTCCTTGAGGACCAATCAGGGATGCTATGCCAAAAGGACGGAGGAAAATCAACACCTGCTGTGACCATGTTGGCTGTTCAGAATCACATTTGAACAGCCATGAACATAAGAGACCTTTGGCCAAACACTTTCCTTTATATGGTTAACCCACAGATGTGCTTCAAAGTTTGTGAACCCTTTAGGATTTCCTATATTTCTGCATAAATTTGAGCTAAAACTTCATCAGATGTTCAAGTCAAGCCCTGAAAATAAATAAGGAGAAGCAAATCAAACAAGTGAGACAAAATATTACACTTGCCCATTTATGTATTGAGTAAAATGATTCAATATTACATATATGTGAGTGGCAAAAGTATTCGAACCTTTAGGATTAGATCATTTGAAGGTGAAAATAGAGTCAGATGTTTTCAAGCGATAGGAGAAAATGGGTGCCCAGTTTGATTTAAAGAACAGATATCTATCAAAGTCTGATCATCACAACACATGTTTGTGAAAGTGTATCATGGCACAAAGATTTCTGAGGAGCTCAGAAGAAGAGTTGTTGAATATTCGTCAGGCTGGAAAAGATTACAAAACCCTCTCTAAAGAGTTTGGACTCCAATCCACAGTTAGATTGTATACAAATGGAGGAAATTCAAGACCTTTATTACCTTTCTCCAGGAGTGCTTGACCAACAAAAATCAAGAGCAAGGTGTGTAATAG
Source organism: Acestrorhynchus altus (assembly GCA_034509495.1). Taxonomy (NCBI): domain Eukaryota; kingdom Metazoa; phylum Chordata; class Actinopteri; order Characiformes; family Acestrorhynchidae; genus Acestrorhynchus; species Acestrorhynchus altus. Next base: position 21,015,858 of record CM067510.1, read on the forward strand.
TCTGTAAGCTCACAAAGGAACACAACTTCTAAGTAAATACAGGCCTTTGTCACATTGACTAATATTAATATTAATATTAATATTAATATTAATATTAATATTAATATTAATATTAATATTAATATACTGAAAGCAAAGGTTCACATACTTTTGCCACTCACAGAACAGTAAAATTGGATAATTTCTCTCAAAAAATAAACGAACAAGTGTAATATTTTTTGTCTCATTTGTTTGATTTGGGTTTCCTAATGTACTTTTAGGACTTTTGTGAAAACCACCATATATGAGTAGAACGATTTAACCAAGTGATGCACTTTGTTTACAGGTTACCTGTTTTTAAACGACCATTGAAATGTGCTCACCTCATCTGACCCAGATTTAAAGATGAGCAGGTCAAAAGGGACAGCGGCCACCATGTCAATCAGGAACCAGCCTTTGATGTAGTGGATAGCAATGCGCTTTGGGTGTGTCACCACCTCATCATTGTGGTTGACATATGTGGTACGGAAGTTGATCACAATGTCCACAATGAACAGGAAATCTACAATGGCATCCACCACATTCAGGGGGTTGCAGGTGTAGCCACAGGGGCGCCTACGTTCTTCCTCCAGCTCATTCAGCAGGAAGGCAGCACTGTAAGGAGTGAAGACGGCTGTGTAGAGCACCAGCAGCAGGATAACCCAGTCCCAAACTGCTTTGAAGGGACTGTAGTGCAGCATGATCCACCTGTGCACATCTGGAGCCTGGAGCTTGTATTCAGGCAGCACATCAGCACCCAGAGACAACACCTGTGAGGAAAAGGAGGATGTGCAGTGTGACATACTATTATTATAACATAGGATTTACTGTGATGGTTTAGACATGCAGCTAGCATGATTGGTGGGAAATGAGCATCCAGTATAAGTACTCATTAAACATTCAATGAAACAAATTTTCTGAGGTTGTGTAAAGTTAAAACCACCCTTTGGAGCTTATAAGCATATGGGCACCCCAGTATCACAAGTGACACTATGACATGTTATGGTCCATGGATATTAGAAGAAGATTGTATGTTATAAAGTGTCTGTTCTTACTGGATTCAAAACCCCTGCCCTATTAGTGCGGATAGACACTGCGAGTGGATGAGTAGGGCTGTGGCTGTTGCATAATGCTTTTGGCCCAGTATACCTGATCCGGAAATGGCTTGCTTGTTGTTCTAATGCTACAAACAAACAGTTTGTTTATTACTATTATTGCCTTTACAAGACCTTGAAAAATACATGCTACATATTCTCAACATCAAAAAATAGTATCACCCAGAAGGAAGTGGGGGATTGCAATGTTATTGGGAAGGAAAATACATAAACAATGATAAATATGTTATACTGATATGAGCAATAATTTATTGAGCTACACATACAGAAGTAATGTCTCTCAGTATGGCGTTGGGTATAACACAACATTCCAGACATCTCGGAATGGAGTTGTATAGGTTCCTAATGGTGTTTTGTAATAATCCATCCCATGCACTAGGGGTAGAGTGTTGATTGCACAACTCATCAACTCATCATATCCCACACATTTTCAAGTGAGTATAGGTCTGGTGATGCGGCTGCTGAAATAGAGCACACGGATTCAGCGGTCATCTCCACCAAAAAAAACAAACAAAAAAAAAAACAGGATTTGCCACTGAAGATGACCTGCTGCTATTCTGAGTGACTCCATAACAGTCTGGCATCACACCATTGCAGTCTTTGGCAATGTAGACATGGTGTTAGGGGCAGTCATCATAATGGGTTTTGCGTATGTAGTCCTGTTTGCCAATGGAGCTGACACTAACAGGACTCATAGAGGACATCACTGCTCACTGAATGTCTCAATGTTGGTTAATTCCACGTATGTTGAACAAGCCAGTTCTCCCTCTCCGTGGTTCATGTAGTTCTCCCAGATCCTTCATGCCCTTCATTGTAGGATGCTATCAACTCAACAGCAAAGTCAGAATGGAAAGCATAGACAAGGGCACGACCATGTATAGTCAGTCAGGTATTGCATTAATGCCTTTCCTTGCTTACTTTATATTCACAAATCTGACATCTAATGAAACAAATCTAATCCTATGAAACTTACCCACCAAGATTCATTCCTGTCAGTTGATTACTTCTGGGTTCAACTGTTTTTTTTGATGATGAGTATATGTACATATGGAAGGACTCATGGAAAATTTAAAATAAGATAAGACACGATAAGATATTCCTGGGGTAAATTCACAAATAAAGTATAGTACAGTATAGTATAGTATAGTATAGCATAGTATCTAAAAGATTATAAATAATAAACAAATCAAAAAAGTATATACTGATAAAATACAGATAATTGCATGTGGGGAGATTGAAGAAGTATTGCCCATTATGTTGTATTAGAAACCTCTAATACTGTTTGGAGTTTAAGTGTGTGTGTGTCTGTGATCTGCTGAGAGCAGTGCTGATTGTACGTTCTAACAGCAGCAGGGAGGAAGGACCTGCAATACTGCTCATTTACACACTTAAGGTTGAGCAGCCTGTCACTGAAGGAACTGCCCAGTGCTGCCAGAGTCTCATGCATGGGGTGGGAGTCATTCTCCAGCATGGGGGGGGGGGGGGTGGTGTCTGCATCTGTGGAAATTCACCACCGGTTGTTTGTTCTTTCTCACTTTTATCTGGAGGTGGTTCTAATGGAAAATCTAATAGAAATTCTAAAAATTCTAAATTTAGTTTTAAGGTGGAATTCCTTATTTATTTATTTTTTAAATTATTTAGAATTAAGATAATGGTACTGACTGTGACAGAAACACAGCTACAGTTAAAAAAAAAAAAAAAAAAAAAAAAAAAAAATCACTCTTTCTGATTCCACTGTAAACCAAAAGTTGAAATATTCACTGAAAGAAAATAAATCAGTACTTGATATCCATACACTTCTCTATTTGAACAAAACAACAAGCCACAATCCAAGCTTGTTTGTCCCTACTCATTCTGCCACTGTCTGCCAGTCCACCATTGGTCTATGCAATCTCGGTGACTGAAGAGATGCCACTCCTTTGGCCACTGTAAATCCACTAACACTGACAGCAGTTCTATGTCCATCCACAGCTCCCAGCTGTGTTTGCATTGACCACCGAAAGTGCACTGGGATTGAACCACTAGGCAAACATACATACAAACAACCTCTCTGGAGTACGGCTGTACCACAACTGGGCAACATCTGGACTCCTAAGGAGCATCTGTAGATTTTAGAGAGGTGATGATGGAGGGAGAAAATGTAACAATAATGACAACAACAAAGTACGTTTATTACTCTCCAAATCAAGGCAAGGGAAGTTGAAGACTCACTAGAGCAGAGGCGGTAAGGAAGGAATAGATACATAGAAAGAAAGAATACATAGTTGGAGGTTCAAATACCATGTCCTTTGTACCCCTTCATAACTATAGATGAAACAGTGTGGACCTGGCCTGACATCATGCACATGCGCTGTTGAGCTTGTGGCGCACTGCCTTTTCCATCTGCTCCAGGCCTCATATTTCTGTGTCCTAATGATCTTTCCGCTGGCAAGTGTTGACCACATTGACATCCACGTGCCAGTTCCCATACTAGTTGGGCAGCAATTACCCAGATTCCAGAGCAGTGGTGGTCAAAGCAAATACAAGTACGGTACCTTCCATAATGTTTGGGATGAAGACACATTTTTCTGCACCTCTGCATCACAGTTTATAATATAAAATCTGACCAATCAGACTGATTTAAGTTCATATTCTAAATATTTGCATACATTTAACAGTTTCAATCTGTTAAAGATTCAGCAGATATATTACCATTTATTACCATCTCACTATGTAGATGTCTGGCTCTCTGGCGACAACCCTGGCAGCAACCCTGGGGCCTGTATATGACTTCTGAGCCTTCAAAACATCTGTAGAATGTGTAGTTCCCATTGGTCAACATTAAGACAAAAGCTGTGCCAATTAAAGTCAACAACGCTGTTGTGAAGCTGAAGAACAAGACCATTAAAGAGACCAGTCAAACCTTGAGATTAACAAAGTCAACTTTGTGGAATATCATTAAGAAGATTGTACTGATGAGCTCATTAATCAAAGAAACTGGTTGGCCAAGGAAGTCCTCTACTATTGATCAACAAAATTAACCCATATCAGAAGAAAAGCAAGAGCAAAGTGTGGGCTGTCCATGAGCGAAAGCATGCCATCTTGAAATGTGGTGGGGGTGTCATGGTTTGGGCATATATGAGGGCCATAGGAACTCTTACTATATCTTCATTCATGATGTAACTGCTAAAGGCAGGAGCATTATGAATGAATGAGGTGAAGAGAAACATCTTTTCTGCTCAGGTTTCAGGAAATGCTTACAAACCCATTGGGCAGAGCTTCATCCTACAGCAAGATAATGATCTGCAGACTTATCACTGGTGTTTTTCAAAATGGAAAATTGTTACCAGTCATCCAGTTATATCCAATCAATTATGTGTTCCATATGCTGGAGAGCAAATTATGGGAACCAGGCTCAAAACCAGAAAGAGCAGAAGATGCATGAGTAAGACCCTTTAAAGCTCTCCAGAAAAGATACTCAGCATCTAGTGGGGTCTATGAATTGTAGACTTCAAGCAGTCAATGCATGCAACAGATATACTTAACATGACTGCTTTAATGTACCTGTTTGTGCTACAGAGTGTCCCAAACATTATGGGGCCCTGAAAGGAGGGGGGAGGCTGTCTAAATCCCCGATAGCCCGATTCTCTTGATCCTTTCCATATCATTCTGAAATCTTCCCTACACCTGCCGCAAGTCTGCTGCCACCCTACCTGGGTGACCTTCTCTGTGATGTTCTGCGTGCGCTGCTTCACCTTGGGCTTGGTGATGAGTTCTATGATGGGGGGCGAGTCAGAGACCGTGACAGACCGCCTGGGGCGACGGAAGTTGAGGGAAAATTGTGGGAAACGGTTGGCAACCCCGCACTTCATCTGGTCAAAGTTAGATGTAGAGATCAGCACGCCAGCCTGCATGACCATGGGAAAGGGAGGGATGAGGGAAGACAAGGAAACATGAGAAGAACTTCTTTTCAATGCCATTTACAAACTTTATACATAATGCCTTTATAGAAACGTCTGGAAAAGACTTACTTTTGTTGGAATGTGCGTATAGGCTCCAGCCTCCCCTCATGTCACTGAGGAGCCAAGCCATTTCCCAAAGCAACCACAGGACAGAATGTGGAGTTTCCTTGGACCCAACAATCCAACAGGCATGTACCCTGGGAAACTGATAGATCAGACCTGTTAAAGATGAATCCTGAGAAGTTCTGCATTACACCATATTTTTGAGAAAGCAAAACATTGTATCATATTGGGAGCACAATCATCTTAATAATGTTCAAAGGAGGTTTTCTAACCTTATCCACAATTGATAAGCTAAAACCAAGGTTCAAAAGGTTCCTCAGCTTAATGTTTGGTTTCACATATGACTAAAACTGAAACAGGTTGCATAACAGATTTTGCTCTTACCGCAAAGGTGCCTCATTTTATCCACAGTGGTCTTGGCTTTTCAACAGTGTATCCGTTATACATCCAACCTCAGAGTACAGAAGCCAGATGCCCTTCTTGTTCTTGCACTCTAGGATCATCTACTTGGGTTGTCCCCTTGTGACTTGACTCCTAAATGTCAATGCTCTCACCCTCACATGGATGCATCCCTGCTACTGTGATTGGATCCGTCCCCTACTACAACACTGGACACTCACAAACAAATCAATGCCATAGAACCCACCCAGTCAACCACAGCTATGAAGACTCGATCAATCTCCTGCATCACTGTGCTGCTTCGGGTGAAGCAATGCTCTTGTTCTGTTTAATAGTTTCACTTTAATGCTGAGAGCATTCTGATATTACACAGAAAATTCTAAAATGTGAAAGTGAACAAAAGAACAGAAGAAGAACTCACACTCACACCAAATCAGTCAATGTTCACACCAGATACAGATGGCATGCACGTGAACACAGTTAATGTAGCAGGGTATTGACTGAATGGGTTCATCACATTTATATGATGGTTATGGGTCTGATCAGCACAGTGGCCTCATTTATGCCTGGAATGACCTTCAGAAGACACGGCATATATTTAATGGATGTATATCAAATACTTTTAATAGCCTATCCATTTTAGGTATTTATTCTGATTGTTTTCTTAATTGTCATTTATTTTTTATTACTGCAATTTCTGTCATTTTTGTTGCCAGTCTCTGTTGCCAATTTGTGCCAGTTTCTGTTGCGATGTTTATTATTACTATAATATTGGTCTTTCCAGTTATTTTACTTATTTTCATTATCAATTATTATACATTTTTGTATTGTCTTTTTTATTGTGTATTTTATCTAGTAAGACTTTTTGTACCTGTTCATAATTAAATTTGTGGTCATTTTTGATATTCTTTTCAATCAGAAATATATATTTAATAGTTCTGATTCCTTCTTTTGTATACAGAAGTATTCACAACACTTCACTTTTTGCACATTTTACATTACAGCCTCATTCCAAAATGGATTCATTTTCTCCCCTCAAAATTTTACAAACAATACTTCACGAAGACAAAGTGAGAAGGTTGTTTGAAATATTGGCAAATTTATTAAAAATAAAACACAAGAGTATAACATGTACATAATTATTCACAGCCTTTGCTCAATACTTTGTTGAAGCACCTTTGTGTTCCATCTTTGTGTTTCTCATTGTCTAAGAGTCCTTTAGGTGCCTTTTGGCAAACTCCAGACGGGCTGTCGTGCCTTTTACAGAGACGTGGTTTACATCTGGCCAATGTACCATACAGGCCTGATTGGTGGAGTGCTGCAGAAATGGTAAGGTTCTCCTCTCTCCATAGAGCAATGTTGGAGCACTGTCAGAGTGACTACTGGGTTCTTGGTCATCTCCCTAAAGCCCTTCTACCACGATCACTCAGTTTGAAGCATTATAAAGAGTCCTGGTGGCTCAAAACTTCTTCCATTTACAGATGATGGAGGCCATATCGAGATCATATAGGTCCGGTTTGAGACAGCGAGTGTTGAAGCAGTACATGGATGAGCGTTGTCCTGTCGGTATAGCACATCAGAGTATTCAGAACAGGTAGGGCCACTGGTTACGGAACCTCATTGGAACCGGTTGATTCCTTCTGGGTGCAACAATTGTTTTTTGTATATTTGAATAGCTGTTTGTAAGAACCTGCCACCAATAAAGCATTGTCTGTCTGACTAAATATTGCAATAAATATTGTGCATTGTGAAAATGTCTTAAAATATTGCGATATATTTAGCATATCTCCCAACCCTAAACTGACTTGCTACATTGCGTGTAAGTAAATTTCAGTTTAAATAGGGTTATGTGAGCAACAGTTTCACTGTAAAAAAAATTAAGACATCTCCAATTATAAATTGTTTTATTTGCCCAAATTCACAAACAACCTACAGGCCTGGCTTTCACCCACAAACATGCAGAATGTCAGAACACATCAAGTGTTACATCACCTGGTGAGCTATGGTCCATTTCCTGTTCAGCATTAGTTTATTGGTCTACGCCATCAATGCATTCTATTTAATCCACGGCTTCAATGTTGTCCCAAACTCTAACCACATCTGGGTAGTTGTTGAGAGCTTCCAGCAGAGCAGCACTGGCCTCCAGCTGGGCCTGTGGTAGAGGAGTGGAGCTGTTGGAGATGTACTCCATCCCAGTGGAGAGTGTGTGCACACCAACAGCCTCCAGCGCTGTCTGCACTGCCTTTGTGGAGTTTGTGTCACAGATGAACTGAGGAGAGATGGGAGGCAACATTTATAAATGTTTCTGTATTTTCATGGGCAGATACATGCATATATCCTTAAATGTACAGAACAGCTAACACAGGTAAAATCATCTGCACCCCATCTCTATTTTTTTCACTCCTTACACACTATAGTCATATGAAAAAGTTGGGAAACCCTATGAACACACTTTTAGCTTATTTAAACATTTGATCTTTACTTTAACTATATTGAGAGATGGATGCGATATAACTAAACACATTAAACTGAAAGAAATGTCTTTGAAAGTCATTTGTAAAACAATTATTATAAATGCAATCTCCTTGTGAGGAAGACGAGAGACTGTTACTCCAACAAAAGCAGGATAAACTCTTTTAGTAACATTAATCTCAGAAGAAGAAACAGTGAATGAGTATGTATACCAATACGTTTGTCTATATCGTATTCAAACCATCTGTAACGGTTAAGGCAGCCAATTGGCCAGATATGTTTCACTCCTAACAGGGATTATAGTCCAGGCCGGGAAACTGGATTCAAGGTCCTGAACTGAAGACCTCTGGAGAAGTTACAATAGTGTTGGTGTGTTTAACCTGTAGAATATGATTCGCCTCCTCATCCTCTATCTCCTGTATGTCTTCAGCCCCCGACTCAATCGCCAGCTCCAGTGCTCTGTCAGTGGAGATGTCACCTCTGTCTGCCATCACCACACCTTTTCTTTCGAAATGATGTCGTGCTCCATCACGCAGCACCCCCCTGTGGACAAACGGGGCCATTACAGGACACTGAATGGACCATTGGTTGAACTCAGGTATGTTATTGTATAATTCTATAATATGTATAATTTTATCATAGTCACATAACGAGAAATATTAGATATTATGACAGATTTATGATAGATTTAATATCATTTTGGCAGAGTAAAGATTATTAAAACTGATTACAACTATATATTTTTTTGTGTTCAGTTACTTCTAGTAGCTAGGAATCCCCTAGCTTATGTTCAAAATCACGGTTCCAAAGGAAGCTCTACCTCTACCTAATTTACTGCATGCCAGCATGGAGAGTACCATGACATTCTCATGTGAGAGTGTTACAGTAAAAGGCACATCTTCAATTCCTTTACGTAAATGCAGATTTGCAGAAAATGCTCATGTTCAGTAGCTAAGTTCGCATTCTTGACAGTTTTCCTGCACATTCCCACATTTGACTAATAAGCAATCAAAGAAAATGCTGCCATAGAAACTGGTTGCTTCTTCAAAACAAACTAAATAAATATAAATAAACATAAATCTCAAACCGAACTGCACATCTTTCATGCACATACAGAGCTCTGAGGAGCAGATAGATGTTTCTAAAGCTCCACCTACTGGTTACTGTCTGAACCAATTGCGTTTATTCTGCCTCAGAGGTAGAGCTGCCTCCACAACGGTTTGAGTAGTGATTTTGCACACAAACATCCCCTTTATGGCACACAATGCTGCCAGTGATGAAAGGATGAAGATAAGCAAACTGGAGCTGTCGGGCAAAAAAACTCTTCATTTGTATTACTGCATTTTAGTGTTCATTTTTTAATAATGTGAATCCAACGGTTGTTCTTAAGATTGAATCAGACGTCCACTCATCATGGAATAACAGTAATGCTCCAAAATGACCTTGAATTAAATACTGTTAAACTGAAGGTTAAGAAAGTTTTTTTTTTCCATTCTCCTGTAAAGTTGCTGTTTTGGAGATAGAAGGTTTTTGCTATTGTAATGTAATCGGACAGCTGGTCATGCTTAAAGCAGAACGCTACTGGTGTTTCTATTATGTCAGCTAGCTGACACATGCACTGAATAGCACCATGCAAGTAATGCAGGAGAGGGTGGTCCATCCTACTCAATCAGAGAGAGCAAAGCCAGTTACACACTCCTGGATTGCTGTTGCATGGCTGGCGGTATCACAATCTCCCGATGACAGGCTCAACACTTACACCAACAGTTACACTACTTGTTAATCCAGAGCATGAATTCCTGTGCTGTGTATTTGCAGATGTATCCCATCATGCAATCTCTAACTATAAGGTGAAATGAGAGCTGTACTGTTTGTTACTTGAAAATAATTGTGAACTGACCCGTTTCTCATCAGGATGTGTTTGATCTCCCGGTGTGTCCTTGTGTTGTTGTCCGTCAGAACCTCAATAAGCAGCATACCTCCACCAGGTCCTCGTGCTTCATACAGGAAAGGTGAAGCCTTTGACTTCTCCTATAAAGAACAGTGACCAGCAGTCAATCATACCACCTTCAGAGCCTTTGTACCGTGCCGTACCATGCCGGTGAACATCCGTTAGACCAGTTCTTCTTCCATTTGCTTTGTAGCTAAATTAGGACCTGGAATTGCACAGCATCTCATACTAATGCGACAGTTGTTGCCGTGAGCTGTGTCCTTTAGTTCTGAACTTAATTTCTGTTAATAATCTAATGTTTGTTTCAATACCAAAATTAACTGTGAATATTAAATATAATATTTTATATTAATATTAAATCTAAATCCTCATCACTCCAAACAGGTTCATTCTTTACTCTCACACTACATAATTAGTTTGTAAGAATCAAGTAATCTGCCTGTGTTAATCACACTCGTCTCAAACCACGTCAAGGAGGCTGTTTGTATGTGTAGTGTAAAGACAAATAATGCTGGAATCCATGTAAACAAGCCTGTTTGAATCTAACTCAATGTGGTTTGATGAGAGTGTGTGACTATGACATACAGTTACCACTATGTTAACACAGAGCGTGTTCTCTACATTAGCCTTGTAGTTGATATTGGACCCCGAATCATGCAAAAGGTAAATCAGCAGATCCCACTGAATGGTTCTGTGGCCCCAAGTATGGTTAGATGACCATGCTGAGAAAACTGGCCTCAGCTTGGTTTTTAAGCATTCCAAGGCAAACCATATCTGTGTGGAAAAGCCAATAATAGGATTACCCTCTCAGAACTGATTGGTCCTGCAGTCAAAAAAGAGGCCTTGGAACATTTCCCCTTTAGTAATTCAAAATAGAATTACAGTATACACTCCTGCCCAAATGCATCAAACCTAGAGTGAAAACAAACCAGCTAACCATATTGGCTCACCAGTAAGACCAGTTTAACAACAAACATGGTAAACTTGGCCAAGTTGATAAGCCAGCTAGTCCATCCAACTCAAATGAAAAAACACACAATATGGTCATCCTGCAAAAGTGTTTAACCAGCTTTACCAGTTGGTATGACCAGTATAGTGTATGTTTTCACTGGATGACCAGCTTAACTATTCAAAGAACAGTGAAGTCCATCTGAAACCAACCTAATCAGCATGGTGTACTTGCACTCATGCGGCATCCTTTGTGATTTTGATGTCCTTCACTTTGGACCATTTGTTGTGACCCGCACACAGTGGTCGAGAGCGGTCCAGTCTGACTTAACTGAACTACAAAGTGCAGACATTTTGGTCACAATGACCGATGTCTGAGGGAGTCAATGTGGACAAGAATAATGTGCTAAATATTTAGCACGGTGGTGGCAGCATGTAGCATAGTGTACATTTCCAAATACCACATTTTATAAATGCATTTTTTAAGGTTACAGTAGAGACTGAAACTAAAAACTGACATCAATGACTTTTAGACTTCTACATAAAATTAATTTAAGTAAAATATCATAAAAACGTGTTCTTTTAATAATTAAGGGCAACCCTTTCTCTGGCCAAATCCATCCTCCTCACAGGCCAGCTTTGGGCAGCTCTATACAGAGAATACAGCAGTTCATTCATTTTTTCATGAGTATGAACAAGCAATGCTAAACCTTACCGCTCCTTTGATTGCAGCCTCTATGGTGCTTTTGGGTAGACTTCTGCTTCTGCACTGCTCTATAAGTTGTGCCAAAGTAATGTTAAACTCTGGGTTAGGTCCTCCCTCTAAATAATCAGCAAAAACAGCAAAAGAGACATTACTACAGACGTCAACACAACAGGAACATTTCTGTATCCTTAAAAGGCGAGTGCAAAATTTTACCCAATTGTCAGGGCTTTTAAAAACAGGTTTAAAGTGTGAATTAGGGTTTATTTACCCATTAACTTGACAGCTATGGGGTTGTATCAACTAGAATAACCAACTGGTTGACCAGCATGAACAACAAGACTAAGCTTGTTGAGAAATGTGACCAACATGCCTATGTTTCTGACCTATGTTTTTGAACACAACGGCCTTGTTCACCAGCATGACCTTCCTGAATAGCATGGTTACATTTCTCAACCAGCATTACCAGCCTGTCCATGGTGGTCCAAAGACCAACCAGCACGACCAAGTTAACCAGGATGAATACAGTGTTTAACAAGAATGACAAGCATCACCATTACAGCCAGCCTGACAAGTTCACCAAGTCTGCTTACCAACGTGACTTAAATGACCAAGTCAGTCAACTAGTATGACCAACCTGAACACACTGGCTCACCAGTAAGACCAGTTTAACAACAAACATGGTGAACTTGGCCAAGATGGTCCAGCAGCTGGTCCACCCACCCAAAAAAAGACATACAATATGGCCATCCTGGTCTAAAGTGTTTAACCACCTTTACCAGTTGGCATGACCAGTATAGGGTATGTTTTCACTGGATGACCAGCTTAACTATTCAAAGAACAGTGAAGTCCATCTGAAACCATGTAACTGGTCACCTTTCACAGCCACCCTGATCAGCATGGTGTACTTGGTGATGATTCGTGCACGCGCTGCATCCTTTGGGATTTTGATGTCCTTCACTTTGGACCACTTGTTGTGACCCGCATACAGCGGTGGGCAGCTGTGGAGCGCGCGGGGCACACGGTGTGCACCCGAGAACAGAACCTCCGGCGAGAGTTGACGCGCGCACCCGGACAGGAAAGCCCGTGACGCCGCTGCCGCTGACATGCCCTTCAGGGAGAACAGAAAAAAAGAGCAGAAAAAAAAGATTTACAACTGAGAAATAAACGATAATATACCCACATTTAACAAAACACGACACAAAGCCGTGATCACACAACTACACACTAACGGTAAAACTGTTCTGTTTGACAGATTTAACGCAGGATTCCTGTGTTTTGAAATATTTCTAGTTTCTCTGCTGCAGTTCAGTCCAATCACACTGATTACTGCTTTACCTGCGCTTTGTTTTTAAGCGTTGCATGTACTTACGGAATGTCGTACTACATTTGCGTTGAATCGAGCTGTTAACACACCTCCAACCCGAGCCCTTAGTCTGGAGACACCCTGACCCTCCACCAACGACTAGCAAAATAAAAGTCCCGAGAGCCCGCGGTGAACACGTACCGCACCACAGCTCAGTAACACTCACTGCGCGTAAATGTGTGTGTGTGTGTGTGTGTGTGTGTGTGTGTGTGTGTGTGTGTGTGTGTGTGTGTGTGTGTGTGAGTGAGAGAGAGAGAGAGAGAAATGTAGCTATTAATGCATAAATATTCATTTATACACCAAAAACAAATGAAAAACCAGTTGAACACCTGTTCATAATCACATTTATATTTCATTACTTTGTTTTTATTTGTCTTCATGCCAATATTGAAGTAATTATGAAAATACATACATCCAGTGTTCATTAAAAACAAGCAGAACTTTTCACTGGACATGATTCAGTCCTGGTGTGTCTAACAGGCTGTAAATAAACGACCTTTATTTGGTTGTTTTGGAGCTGTTGGATCTTTCAGAATATTTGTTCCACTTGCTTCCACCAAGACAGGATCAACATTTTTCTCTATATGTAGATACAATACATATAGACCAGCTGTATATGATGGCTTAAACAGTCAGGTCTAAAACTGTACACAGAACATGTAGCAACAGTAGAAACAAACAGTGATGAGGTGGATCATTCTCAGCATTGCAGTGACACTGACATGGTGTTGGTGTATTATTGTGTGTTCTGCTGGTATGAGTGGACACACATCTGGACTGAGAATAGTCCACCAACCAGAAATATTCAGTCTATAGTGTCCTGTAGGCAGGGTCCTGATGAAGGACTAGATGATGACCAATACAAACTGTGCAGAAACACCTGCTCTGTGGGGTCCTGACCATTGAAGATCAGTGTGAAATGAGGTCCTGAATACTGAAGGGTGAAAGAAGATGTATGCAGAGAAACAGATGGACTACAGTCTGTAATTAAAGAACTACAAAGTGCTCCTGTATGGTCAGCAGGGCTGATTAAATGGAGAATGAGAGTAGAAATAAGCAGATGGTCACAATGCTATGGCTGCTCTTTGTATTATGACACCAAAAGGGGGTGATGGCACAGTTTTGTGCTGGTTTAGTTCTTTAAATTGTTGAATTAGAAAGAGTGCAGTTTGAGGCTCATCTGGAGAAGAAAGTGTTCATCTGCATGTTCATGTGAAACAGAGCTTGGAGTGTTCATTTAGATTATTGTTGATTGCTGTTGGGGGTTGGGGGTGGCTTTCTATGGCTGTTTGTCAGGAAGTATTGATGAAATGGTGGGGGGTTAAGACTTGAAGATCTAACAAGTAAAAACACAATGATCACAGTAATTTGTTGTGTTCTTATTTCTTGGAAAAAACCCTAGTGTGACAACTAAGTGGGACAAGATGTACATGTGCCTGAGACCTTAGTCTTTCATAGGCTCCGGAGTACCATGTCCAATAAATGTTGGAGTGAGAGGCAGCTGTGATTATTCAGATATTTCATACATTTGTTCGCCAACTATTTTAAAAGTATTTATAGGAGTAAGTCACAGATGCCAGTTATTGTTATTTTAGGACATTTACAATAATAAGTTGTTCAAAATACTTGACAGTGCTCCAAATAATAATAATAATAATAATAATAATAATAATAATAATAATAATATAAAAATGAATGATCATTATTATGTTTATTATTTATGTATTTATCAGTAGTATCCCTTTGCAGGACTTTTATTCTGAAATTTGAACACTGAGCACAGAAAGAGAGCACACAGCCCCTCTTTTCTCTTTTTTTAAATTTTTATTTATTTATTTATTTATTTATTTATTTATTATTATTATTATGTTAGAACATTCTGGGCTTATTAAAATATTTGGGGCTCTTTTTCCTAAAGAACTGTATTATTGCATTATCTGCATTACTCATCATCTAGCCCTTCATCAGCAGAACATTTTTTCCACAAGCCATCTGTTTGCTGAGCTTTCTGTTTGCAGGGTAATTTTAGATGGCAGGCCACTCTGAACCTAACCCTGACACTGATGTGTGAAAAAACTGCACACACTACCATGTCAGTGTCACTACTGTGCTGGAGAGTGGTCCACCACTCAAATAATATCTGGTTAGCAGTGTTCCTATGGTGGACCCATTCTGAAAATTAATGGGCTTGAGGGGTGCTTACAAAAATATGCTGAAACACATGGAAAGCTGTCTGAAATGATGTCTGGAAAGAATGCACAAGAATAAGGAAAGCAATGACACCATGGATATCTGTGGTAAGTGGACATGGAGGCAAAAAAACTGTCTAGCAGTGACAACAGAAATGGGAATTAACTTGACAGTAATTAAAGTTATCAGCACCACAGGAATTGTAATGAAAGGACCTTTTATTACAGTGGTCAATTTGATCTATATGCTTAATGAACTGTTTGTGGAGAGATCAATATTCTCATTTTGATCTTGTGCCTTGTTTTCTTAATTCTCCAATAACTGCTTAGTTACTAATTTATGATTGTTTACTATTTACCTTGCTTAGAAATCTAACATTAAGTTTAAGAAGCCAGTGTTTGATAATGTAATGATAGGTGGAGAAGAGGGTTGAGAAATATGGAATGGGTAGGGGAGAGTATTGGGTAATGTAGGATGGCAGGGGTAAGTTTGGGGTAATGTGGAGTTGGCTAGGGGACAATGGTAATGTGAGGATGAGTGGAGACAGTGTTGGATAATATGGATATGGTGTGAAGGTGGTGCTGAGGTTATTGGGAAGTGAATGGGATATTGTATTTCTGGTGGGTATGAGACAGTGATTTTTAATGTAAGGATGGCTAGGTATTAGGTGCTGGAGTTCATAGGAGACAATGGTAATATAGAGTGGGTAGGAGACAGTGTTCAGTAATGTGGGTATGGGGTGGAGGCAAAGTTGACGAATGTGGTTATGGGGAAGGAAATGGGACATTGTTGTGCAGTATGGGTTGGGTAGGGAACAGTGTTGTTGGATTTGGGGATGGGGATGATATGAGGGTAAAACGAGGGTGTGGGAAATGTAGGTGTTGGGTAGGGACAATGTTGGGTACTGTGAGTACAATGATATGTGTATGTGGTATAGTCATGTTGTTCCCTGAGTCATTTCATTCCAAAAATGTGAATTGTACTGAGAGAGAGAGAGAGAGAGAGAGAGAGGGAGGGAGAGAGAGAGAGTGAGAGAGAGAGAGAGAGAGGTCTTTGTCAGACAGCAAAGAGTTAACCAGAGTCCAAAGGTCCATCCTTCTTGTTGGTGTGAGATTCATCCCCCTCTCCAGACTGAACAGTCTCACTACACACACTCATCCACCAACAGAGCCACTCATGTAGGAAGGAGAGCACCAGCTACAAGACCTTTCCACCTCTGAAGAAGGCTGATCACTGGTAATGGATAAGCATTATCTCTTTAGAACCAGTCTAACTTTACATAACTGTGAGAACACCAGCAGAAGATCTGTGGCTTTGCTGTCTACTTGTGCATTAATGGAAAAATGAATGCAATTGACCTCACTTAAACCAAGAACACAGCAATTTCCATTCCCACTGTGGATACAAGAGAAAGAATGTCAGTGATGGCTTCAGGGCTGCAAAGAACCTCAATGGTTAGAGGAAACTACAACAGCATGCTGGACCGATGCATAAAGGATTGACCAAGGTTTAGTGGACTTTTTTGGGGGACATCTGCAGTATCATTCAGAGCCTGAGAGTCTGCATTTAAAGCATGGTGGTGGAAGTATCTGTGGCGTTTGTGCTTTGCAGTATATTAATGACAACAAAGGCACTGGTAAGTTCTGAAAAGAGCTTGTGGCTCTAATTTTAGATTGTTTTTCATTCTGTTCAAAAGTTTAGAATGATTTGTATTATTATTGGTAGCACTTCAGTATAGCAGGGTATTATAATAAAAGCATAAACAAGCTTGTAACTGTGAATTAACTGGCTTAGTAAGTATTTGTTCATTAGTACATCCTAGTAATAGGGAGATTATAACTGACACTTAAAGATGTGTAATACATATAATATAATTTAATAATATAACAGTTTCATAACACCTACAATTTATTGACAAGTTGTTTACATGTTTTATTAAATGTTTCTAATACTTAGAAATGCAGACATTATGAAATTATAACATGAATGACATAATGATTCGTTTGCAATACTTTTATGCCAAGTTGTGTACCTCTTGTGCTGGTAAGGGGATCAGACACAGCATTGCTGCTGGTGTGTTTAAACACTGTGTCCACTCTATTAAACACTCCTACCTAGTTGCTTTACCCTGTGTATGTAGTCAGAGAAAGAAACACATCTGTTTCTGCACAGTTTGTGTTGGTCATCCTCACATGATGCTGCCCACAGGACACTGTTGGCTGGATATTTCTTGTTTGTGGACTATTCTCAGTCCAGCACAGAGTTTTAACCCTGCAGCAGCACTGCTGTGTCTGATCTACTCATACAACCACAACACACATTTACAGACCACTACCATGTCAGTGTCACTGCGGTGCTGAGAATGACCCACCACCCACATAATACATGTTCTGGGGTTCCTGTGGGGTCCTGACTATTGATGGGTGAAAGAAGGTAAGAGGAGTGATGGATGAGTAACGAACACAGAAGAAACACTTTTGGTTCCAAAAAGAGATATTTTTGTTGAAGAGATGCAAGTGTGAATATTGTGAAGACATTTTTAAAGGCTTAAATAACACTATGTTGATGAGCGAAATCAAAGGTTCTTCACAATCTGTATTACAAACATTCTTTATGGAACCAGTAGTGTTTTTTCTATGGCATCACTCAACAAATCTTGTCTAGTGCTTTTATGTTTAACTGTACTGCTGTGTTGTGTCAGTTCCACCTCATCCAAACTCAGAAGAACTAAATATTGCTGAATGAAAATGAAAATTCAAATGAAAAATCAATGTGAAAATGTGTCTTGTGTTGCCTGAACCTGTAACCCAATATTGTTTTTTCTCATTGGTTCTGCATCAGGCTGTAATTCAATTGTAGTCCATTACCAAAATCCTATCTTGCCGATTTCGAGTAATTCACCCCTGGATAGCAGCTCAGATTTATGCAGAGCAATTGATCTCTTGGGAGAAGGTCAGTAAGGGTTGCTCTTCTGATTGGTGCTACTGTTTCTTCATGGTTAGAACAGGAGAAGGCTTACTTGTTTGCACCTTTATTATACATTTCTGTGCCCAAGATTGAGGCTCAGCATGCCTAGGAAAGCTTGCCATGTCAGTACCAGAGGTCAATACATGACAGGTGGGATAAGCTGTAATACTGCTTTAAGGCTGGAATCTGGACTCTGATCCACACAAATGCAAACAAATAGTGGCCTAAATAACCAGTTCAGCGAACCTGCCCCAATCCAGAGCCTTTCATACTGAATTGTGAAAGAAAAACATTTTCAATGCAGAGCAATAATACTACACTTTAGCCTGGACAAAATAAATAGAATACCTGATAAATAACATACATAGAGGTATTTACAGACAGAATGGATGTTTTTTGTTGTTTTAATGAAAGCGCTGCTGTCACACAAACATTTTCTTAACTTTCAGTGGTAGTCAGTATAAAAAGATATGAGACATCTGTCTTACATATAATGATAAAGATACGATTTGGGCCACTTTTACCTGCTGTGCGAACATGTTTTATGTATTCACATGGCAGGTAAAGTGGCCCAAATCTGTTTTTCTTACCAAATCAACCCCAGTGTCAGTGTCATAGGTGCTATCAAGGAGTTCAAGGTCTGGCAGCTGAACTCCTTAATTATTCAGACCATTTATTTTCTTTTGACACTGAAGATGTACCCTTTTATGTCTGCATTTGGCCATTTCTTTAGAAATCTCTTCAAATAAGGAGCAGTATGTGCATTTTATTTTAGTTTGAACAAAGACTAATTAGTCCAAATATTTATTCCCACTTTTAAATACCTCCCTAACTGCTGTTGTCTATTTTTCCTCCTCGGCACACATTTAAGACACGTTTATTTGGATTGGCACAAAAGTCGCATGAATTCCGATCTGGATGAACAGATACATTGTCACTTCTCTGATATGTATTGGATTGAAACTGAAAAGGACAGATTCCATATGTTTTTGCTGTTCACAATGCACATTTGTCACATATGATGAAAAAGATCCGATTTCAGACTGCTGTGCACATTATCAGGCTGAAGTGATTCAAAAGTTTTTTTTGCATGTATGTCCCTGAGCAACTGATCTGATATTTCTGTCCAATTCTTTTAAATCTGATCTGAGTTGCTTTAATCTATGGTTCTAGATTGGATGTGTATTCGATTTTGTGAGTATGGAACATGTGAAATCAGATCAGATTTTATGTGTCTTTTTGAACGTACACAGGCGCTTAGTGCAGTTGTCTTCAGCCAGTACCTTCAGCGTGGTGATGGTAGTGACGTGCATAATGTGGCCATGTATGCTGATTCAGGGACATATTTGTTCACAGTACAGATAGATACTGCTCACTATCTTTTATGAATGTGAACTATAATCTAGTTTGAGCAAAAAATTGGAATAGACTGAGGCTTGAAATGTGAATGTAGCCTTAGTGGTTCTTCCTAATGTTCATAAGGAGATTCTCCTTTGAGTCTTGCTAGCCGTGGATCTTCCTCATTACCATCAGTTGTCTTCCCTAAGTTCTCTCAATTTTAGACTTCATCTTAGTGTTTTTTTGTCATGTTCATCATGGTTTTTTCTCATGGTGTCCTGCCTTAACATTGCTTATTGTAGAGAGTTGGATTCATATTTCTGAAAAAGCAGCTTTGGCAAAATGTGGGTTTCCTTCACAGTATGTACTGTGAATTTGCATTTATATAATCTTAAAACTGCAGAAAATCATATTTTAACAATAATCCATTCAACACACTTCAATAATCTAATAATGAGAAAACTGAGCATACATGAGTCACTCTGTAATCAGATTTCTTTCTAAATATACCACATGCACCTTTACTGCTGCTTGGCAACTGGACAGTAAAAAGCACTAATGTGTAGAATGCCACAGTTTTCTTATTAATATAAGCTATATTAGCTTTTATAAAATAATAAATAATAAATTGTTTTTTTTCTTTTCCTGCAAAACTATTTTTAATAAGTTCTAAAAAGATATGCTTGTGTTTCCATCTCTAATATCATGTTTGCCAACATTTGTCACAAATTGCACAGACAAAGTGAAATAATTTGGGCCAGGAAACTCCCCAGATCCCAATCCCATTAAGAACCTGTGGTCGATTTCAAAAAGAGGGTGGACAAAAAAACAGAACCTCTAATAAACTCTGATCCAAACACTGATTAGGCAAGAATGGGTTGCCATCAATATTTTGCCCACAAGCTGATATCCAGCATGCCCAAGCAAATCTTAAAGTATTAAGTGAATATTAAGTCTTTAATTAAATTGGATGCATTTGTCAATAAAAAGTAAAACTAAATGTATCATATACTTATAATTTTACTTCATTATATCATATAAATGTATACAAAGGTTCTTTAAAAAACCGAGGCAGCAAACTTTGTGAAAACCAAAATTTGTTCCATTCTTAAAACTTTCCCGTGACTGTACACAACATTGACAAAACATGAACCTCAAACATGCATGTTTGTTCATCAAAAGAACATCCAATTCCAATACCCCACAGAGAGCAAGGGCAGTTTTTATCTCTGCAACTTATGGACACCATAGTTAAAATTGTTGAATTTCTGATGATAGAGCTAACACATGGGCCACATGTAGGCCGAATGTTGGCTCAGACATGGGCCACAGCGTGATTAGATTAGGAGGAGGGACTTTAGGCATGTTCCTCCTTTCAAAATTAAGTTATATAATAACTCCACTTGTTTTACACTAAATATGTTTTATTTTCTGTTGATTATGTGTTTCTGTATTTTACAAAACAATATTTCTGCTCATTTGAATACAATCTTGGAGTAGTTCTAATTCTGAGGTTAAAAAGAAGCTGTGACTGGTCATTGGTATGCATTAACTCATTAACGTTCAAATGTGATAAAAATACTATTTCACAATTCGTATAATGCACTAAATGTCTGCGTATGCATGTCATATAGATGCTCCGCAGACACAGAGAAATCTAACAAATTCAACCGAGAATGTTATGAAGTGTGAAGAGCACCTGGGGAAAGAGGGGTGGGCTGGGCCACAGCAACCCAGCATAGCACAGAGAGACAAACGAGAGGATGGGCAAGTCATGAGTAGTCTTTATTCACACATCCACCATCACCAATGCCCAAATAATCTTAAACAAACAAAACTAATGCCCCACAGGATGGCTACAATCTTTAGTGGCTTCTGTGCTTAACCCTTGTGTCTGCTTCACCAGGTGGAGCATTCTGGTACCACGCTCTGTGTACACACATTCGCTGACTAAGAAACCTAAACCTACTGTTACTAATGTACCATCAATAACTCATTGACATTTACAAAAGCAATATGACGTGAAGAGATTTGTCTTGCAGTTTTGGTTCTGGTCTAGCTTGTAATGTTAGATATAGTATCACTTAAATTGGATCTTGGTGTTGTGAAATATGGCTTCCTGTGCAGGATGGTGGTACTTGCTAATCATAAGAGGGTCTCCTGTCCTTACTACATAAATTCGTCTCTATCCAATGGAGCAGAACATTGTAGAAGATTGTGTGACCAGAGCCAGTTAAGACACAACCTCCATATCACACCTCCTGATTGATTTAGCGGTTTAATCCATAACCTATTATATCATCCCTGGAGCAAAGGATTATTTAACGACCACTCAGTCCTCAATTTGTAATAAGAAGGTATTCCTGATAAATGGAAGGTATTGAATGAAGGTATTGCTGAAGCTTTTTTCATTAAGTATGGTCAGATGATTTATCTGAATGTACTTCCCAGATAACATTTCCACGTGAGGCCTGTATGGGTAGCCCAACTGGATGAATACCAGAAAGTGAAGTCCTTGGGTTCCATGTTGGCCCCACATATTGTTATTTTGATGTAGCGTTAACCAGTGTTTCTCAACTCTGGTCCTGAAGGTGTTCCTGGCGTTCACATTTTACCTTCAACACACCCCCTCAACTCTGAAGGGCTTGTTAATGAGCTGATTAGTAGAATCAAGAGCAGGGAAAGATCTAAAATATGCAGGTTAGGGGTGCCTCCAGGATTAGGGTTAAGAAACACTAGTATGTGTTTCTTAGTGTGTGAAATACCGTGTTTGTGTGGGGGTCTCTGGATCCTGCTTGGTGTCTCAGTCAAGTGGCCCCAGCCAATCCCAGGAATGGATTATTGATTGTATTTATCTGACTGTTAATTATTACATCAATAAACTGTCACTCAGGTCTCTTGTATACTTCTGTCGTCTGATTACTTTCACTCATTTCCTACAGCTATTCAGTTTTTTTCTGAGCCTGCCCGAACTGCCTAATGTCATTGCCCCCATTCCTCTCAAGAACTATGCTACAAATGCATCACTATAGTGACACTTTACTGAGACTCCATGTGGGATTTCTAACAGCTATAATGGAATATAAAGAATGCAGCCAAGTTACATATGCTTAATTGATTAAGCATATGTAATTCAGACTGTCGTCTTTGTACAGAAAGACTGAAGTGATGGGATGGGGGTATGATGTTACAATCACAAGTGCCCAATCAACAACCGCTGGGAGCCTAACATTGCACAAAGCAAGAGAATGGAATATGTACATCAGCATATTTTGTCCATATACTGTATGTCTTGACAAGCTTTCAAGAATGGTTTGTTGATTATGAGCTTGGTAAAAGGTATGCTTCTTGTATTTTATTTATGTGTGATCCTATATATCCATGACAACCAAACACGCCAGTTTTCTTTGCAGATGTTCTTCAAGCAGTGTTTTACAAAATAGGTTTTCTTCTCTTTCTTTTAAATGTTTTTTTTCTGTTCACTTTCTCACAACCTAACAATCACACACTCCTCACACTCTTTCCAGCAGCCATCTCCAAATGGCCAGCAAGTGTTTGAGGCGGTTGTCTCTCCGCTACTTTTGCTTGGTGGTTGTGAAATGTATTTGAGGCACAAAGCCTCTTGTGTTCACTCCTCTGCCTCAGGCCACAAGGAAGATGCCCCGGGCCAAGAAAGAGAAATGAAGGCTGCCCCAAGAAAAAGGTTAAAGACAGATTGCCACATATCACAGAGCAGTGAAACTATTTCACAACAGCTAGAGGCAGCAGCTCAGGCTCACAGAAGGGTGTGCCAAATTTGGCTCCAGTAACAAATTGCACACATGAGCACGGGTGCCTGGGACCGCTGCAGACACAGGAGCACAGGTGGCTTCAGGTTCGATGGGCACATGCATGAGGAAGTCCAACAAAAGTCTATAGAACTAGGATCCTCATGCGATGCACCCCCTCAGCTCTCCTGCCATGAGGACTGAGGCCAACACCTCCAATCCTTAAGTGTGGCGACAGGTATTAAACAACATTCCAGATGTCTCGGAAAGGAGTGTCCACCGATAATCTATCCTATGCAGTTATCCTCACTCAGTTCATGCAGATTTAGTGGTCAGGGTGGAGCATGTACAATAGCATCCCACACATTTTCAGGGGTAGCTTCAGTGATGTGACTGGCCATGACATACCATCTGTGTCTTCAAGGTGATCTCTTGAGATGGCAGCAGTATGCAGAGGAACATTATACTTTTGGAATAGCATGCTATATGTAACATCATAGTGTCAGGCTGTCAAAGGTCCTGTAATGAAGAGCAAATGTGAAGCATTGTTTTCAGGATTTGATTGCATTAGTGAGGTCAGGATGATGGACGATCAACACCCCACCTAACCATCCAGAGAACAAAGTTCAACTTCTCCAATGCTGGAAGGCTTTATACCCCTCTAGCCCACACCTGGCATTAAGCATGGTGCATGTATCTGCTCCACAGAGTCCTATTCAGTACTTCTCTACAGACAGTGGCAGTTCTAAATCATTTCAACTGGATTATAGACCAGTTCATCAGCTGTCGAATTTGTATGTATGTATGTTTTCTTGCCAACATAATTCTTACAGGTTATTTTCTCATGTTTCAAACAAACAGATTAACATGCTATGTTATACAATGTAATTCACTCATTTCTCTTTTACATATTTAATTTGTTACTTCTTGGAACAACTCAACATATTTGAAATTGGTGGATATTGGTGAATATCCACATGGTGAATATTGTACCAATCTGCATTGAAACTCCTCTTCCTGTATCAGAGTCTTTGGAATTATAATTGGATTGAACACTGGCACAAGAGGATCATCTCTGCTGCTGATATCTGGAGTAAAAACAAACAAAAAAAAATACTGGGAAAAAAAAGGGTAAATAGTTGTCTACTAGTTGTCTTCGAGGGTCCACCGCCTAAAAGGATGCAACAGGAAAATTCTTTTTTACATTAGTGTGTTGCTTTATCGCTGTGTGTTCACAGGCATGAGGAGATTTACATTTAATTTAATGGGGCCATGGGGGGTCCATAAGGGGGTCCAAGAGGGTTCTTAGATTAATCACCCCCCCAGAACTAGACAAGCTACACATCTGACATTTGACTAGTAATGGGTGTGACTCAAAGTAACTGAATAAATTAATTAGAAGGAGCGTCCACAAACATTTGGATGTATAGTATACCAACATCATAGATTTAAACAGTTTAATAGCTCTTTAAGGAAACTGACAGAATTGTGGAATCAAGCGTGGCAATGTGGCTTTGGAGCTTTAAAAGTTTGTTCAAATTGACTCCCAGCCCTGCTGTTTTGTAATTGCACTGGGTTGATATATAAATATGCAATGGTTATACATTGTGCATCTCAATGGACATTCACAATGTCAGTTAAAGTATGGACCATTTTCTCTTGCTACCCTTGTAGATTGACTCTGATGATGTCATCACTCGAGATGAACAAATCTTCCTCCTCATTGGGGCTCGAGCGAAGTGTGAGAGGAGAATTCGTACCCAGCAAGGCTCATTACGAGGTATGTGGGAAAAAACATTAGCCAGCACAAAAGAAAGCAGAGTATATATATATATATATATAGTGTGTGTGTGTGTGTGTGTGTGTGTGTGTGTGTGGGTGTGTGTGTGTGTGCTAAAATCTTCAATTAACAGCGTTTAATTAAGTCAGTTAAACTGTATACTCGTCACTTTATTAAATACCCTAACTCATGCCTCCACTCACTGGCCACTTTTTAAACACAACGGGCTATATTGAGGTCAACAAAATGGATCAAGGTCATATTCCATCGATAAAGTCATGAACATGACAGACCTACCCCCAAAACTATTACATACCTACACAGTGTCACAAACTGTAACATTGACTTATTTGTAAAATTTACATAAACCCTGTCCAGTAGATGGGGCTGCTTTGAACTTACGTTTTTCTTGCGTTTCTTGTAAATTTTCTCCAGTTAAACTGGCTGAACGTATGATTTCTATACTGCTAGAGTTAGATTCGTTCATCTGGAGTTTTGTGTGGAATTATATATTTTATGAAACAATTGTGTAAGAATGTTCTGGGCTGTGCAGTGGTGCCAGTAATTTTGGTATTTTTTTGTGAAATCCTGGCTTTGTCCACCCTAGAGGATGATTATACTCAGTGAAAATCGCTTAATCGTCACAACATCCATTAGCCCAGGCAGCATTCATTGGACTTATTGAACCCCAGGGACTTCCTGCCTTTCCCAAAGCCCTGTTGTTCCAATTTCCTGGACACAACTGTGCATCCATAAATACAGGAAATGAAACTCCAGGGCATGTATTGACTAAGATCATAGCTGCATCTTTTCTGGATTGACATCATCCACTGTGTGCGTAGGTGTGCAATTGATCGAGTTGATCACCTCACAAAGGAAGCTTAATTGATCTCATTAATTATAAGTTCAGGGTGCTGATGGCTTTATGTTCAGGTGAATCTATAAGAGCCATATATCTCAGCGGATGCTCCCAGTGCGGGACAAAACAGGAGATACTGTAGTAGAGACACTGTAGTAACTTGTACTGTACTGTAGTTTTCTTTCCACCAAAAAACATGGACACCATGCTATTATAAATAGACACACTGTAAAACCATGGAAGAGATACCATGGTAAACAGAGATTTATCAGATGAAAAACATGGATACCATGCTATTGTAAAACCATTGTAAAACCATTATAGTTTTCATAAGGACATGGTGGTGCATGCATGGCCTTTTTGACATAATTTATATGTTCAGATTTCTTAACTTGTTACCATCAAAAAGCCAAATACAGCCATTGAATTGTGAACATAAACCTGATTTACAAGACTCCTTTAAAATTGTTCCCAAAGTAGCCCTGATATTGGTATTTTCCTCCAGCCTGGTAACAGGAATTTACCTGTAACGTTAAAATCAAGATAACATTGGAGAAATGTGGCTTTTTTATTTTGGTTATAGACTAAACTGCAAATATTTCACTTTTTGGATGTCGGGTCACATACCGTCTCTGAACATTATTGTAGTGAGAACAGAATAAGTTAGGCCACCAAAAAAAACACAAAATTGTGACATCAGGAAAGAGCAGTGCAGTATCTGAAAAGTTAAAGAATTAATTTTAATTTTTTGTGTTGCAGAAAATGATTGTGTGCCAGAATGGGACGGTATTATCTGCTGGCCCAGAGGGAAACCCAGTCAGCTGGTGGCTGTGCTTTGCCCAGACTACATTTATGACTTCAACCATCGGGGTTTGTACTGCTGCATCTTTAACCACAGCAAATAAAAACTAAAACACAGTCCTGCAGATTTACACAGAATATTCTTTCAGCTTTATTGTCTAAAGGATGCGCTTGCAGAGTTAGAATATTTAAAAAAACCAACAGCAAGATAACATGTAAATTAGTACACACGCTGACATTAACACACACAAAAAAAAAACAAAAAAACGAAGACTGAAACAAAGGACCAAATATACACTGACAAGACTAGAAACACCTGGAGCTGCATTACAAACAGGCAGGGTTACAAACGAGACAGGGAACAAGGTGGGAACAGAGCGGAGCTAGTGTGGAGACAAGAACAAAACAAACAGACGTGTGCTAGAAAGCACGTGGGGAACCAAAACAAAATGCAAATGAGACAAGAAGAGGCAGACATATCTGGGGTGCAGTGCAGGGGGGTTCTAATCCATCAGACTGATTGGACAACCTCGTGCATATGCCCATCGATTCCACCGCCCATGCTCACTTGTTATCGGCATGGCCACGTGTTACTATGTCGTTGGTGAATCCCGCTGCCCTTGCCTCAATGTCTGTGGCAGTGCCAGCTGTTAGTGCCGCAGCATCTATGGCAGTGCCAGTTGCCCGTGCTCCAAAGGTTTCTGTACACCAGACGTGGCTCCCATCTCCAAGCAGGTGTCTCAATACTTCTTCTCCATATAGTGAAAATGTAATCATTAAAACCTATAAGTTATATTGCATTTTATTTTATTTTAATATTGCTTTAATAGAAAGAAAGTTGAATGCAAGTGAAGGCTGCTATGCTGAGCACAGGTTTCAGTGATTTGCTGTTAGAACTTCATTGCCGCAGATCTTTAGTTGAAATGTAAACAAGTCCTTAAACCCAGAACATTCCGTGGGCTTTATAGTACTTTCAGAACTGTTCAGGGGTATATACATTGGCAATATCTGTGGCCTGAGGTACTAGTGCAGGGTCAGGTCAGGTCACTTGGATCAATGTCACTAATAGACGACAGTTTATCCACTGGCCATTTCTCTTGGTTCTCTGTGTACATCAGGTTATGCGTACCGTAACTGTGATTCATCGGGGAACTGGGAGCAAGTGCCAGTCATTAATCGAACCTGGGCCAACTACACAGAGTGTACAACCTACTTACACTCCAACCACGGCAGCCAGGAGGAGGTAAAGGTGTGTGTGTGTGTGTGTGTGTGTGTGTGTGTGTGTGTGTGTGTGTGTGTGTGTGTGTTTGCCTAGGTTTCCTTTATTTAGTTACACTGTTTCTCATTAAAAAGGTTTTCATTCCAAAAAAACTAGCAGCTCCAAAACATCTAAACCAGTGTTCAGAATGTATTTAGAAAATGTATTTTTTACAAAAGAAAGCTATTTAAAAATAACCACATAATTATGACACTTCCTTGTTTTTAAACTACCTACCCATTGTATCAGCTCCTCTGACCAAACAGGAGCACTTTGCTGTTTTATAATTATGGCCTGTAGTTCATCTGTTTCTCTGAATACTTGTTAGCCCCCTTTCACCCTGATCTTCAAATGGTCAGGACCCCAGAGGACCACCACAGTGATGCCATTTTTTTTGCTGGTGGGTCATTGTCAGCACTGCCGTGACACCAATATGGTGGGGGTGTGTTTCTGGTTAGTGGACTATTTTCAGTCCAGCAGTGACAGTTAGAGGTTTTAGCACTCTGGCAGGGCTAAAATACCTGCTCTGTGATGGTCCTTTGGGGTGCTGACCAAAGGAAGGGCCAGGCTGAACAAGTGGGTGGGTGCTATGTTAAAGATTATTCTTATGAGACTCTACTACGGACTCTTCAGCTAGCTAACTGCCGACCATACCTGCTGGACACCAAGAGGACTCAGAAAGGACAGCAACATGGTCTGCTAAGACCTTCTGTCAAATCAACTGACAAATTCATATTTGCTATGTTTTTGTTCTCAGGCGGTGTTTAAACGACTTCACCTGATGTACACTACAGGCTACTCCATCTCCCTAGCCTCTCTACTGGTAGCTGTGTTTATCCTCTGTTACTTCAAGTAGGTTTAAGATTTATATTTTAACATTACTGAAGAAGACATTTAACACAGGTGTTTATCAGCTCACATCAAACAAAAATAACTTTTTTTGAAATAGCTGTTGTCCCAAAGCAGCTTGTTCAGTGACGTGAGCCTTGCCAGTGGAGATGGTGTTAAGAACAAAATGGTCCTTAAGCCTTGATCACACTAGACATTTGCAATTGCATTACCTTCTGAAATGAACATGACTGAAGTTAGCTTTTACAGTGTTACCTTTAGCTGACCTGGTAACCATAAACAGGAAAAGTAGGGAAGTAGGGTGACCTAATTTTTTTTCTAAAAAGAGGGCACTTGGGGCACACAGGAACCTGTCAAGGTTAGTGCCTTCAAGTAGGCCTGGGATGTAGGACCATGGCAGTGTGTGTATGAGGATAGGAGGCAGGGATGATCTGGCCATTGGAGGAATCAGGAAAAGTCCCAGTGGGCTTCTATGGGTGTGGGCCACTGAGAAGCTGACCACCCACCCTTCAACAGAATAAAAAAATAAATAAAACCAGATGAACAACACAAACTGTGCAGAAACAAATGAGTCTGTTTGTGATTCTGTCTCTTGTTAGCATTGTTAGCCATGCCCCCTGTCACCACTGGCATCATGTCACGTGATCCTGAGACTTTTTTCTGACATCATCTGGCAAGCAAATAATAAGTATATGTATTATTATTATTATTATTATTATTATTATTATTATTATTATTATTATTATATTGTTATTATTATTATTATTATTATTATTTTATTATTATTATTATTATTATTATTATTATTATTATTATCTCTATTTTTTGCCATAGTTAGTAATTACAGTAATTATAAAGCAGTTTTCACTGCACTGTAATATGTGTATAATCAGTAGTGTTCCAGACTGATGATCCATTACACTCTTTAATCTCCAAACCTGTTCTTATCACCTATCAAACCTCAAATGATCAGAATGTAACATCAGAGTTGAGACTGAACTGGAACAAAGCTAAGATTATACTTTAGTCTGTTTGCATGCATGTGTGAAGCTTTTATATCTTTTTCTGCACAGAACTTGTGACAACCATGAGTTTTATCTAATCTTTTTCATTTTGGTATCAAGTCTGGAAGCACTTGCAGTATCTCAATATCTCAGATTTGGTTCCTTGGTTAAATGTTTTTGAAGGGAAGGATGGAAGCTATCCAAAAGTGCTGTAGACCTGATGGACCAAATAGATAAAAAGAATGGGGGAAATGGGCAATGGAGCTGTGGGACAGGGGCAGGTCTTCATTCAAAATGTACTCTAAGACAAGGAGAACACAAGGAAAAATGAAACAATTTATTGAAGGTTTGAAGCTCAGTATTGTATTATATATATACGTATATATATGCGCTCACTTCACTGAGATCCAGATATCATATTGGTTGATAATCATCGCTCAGCATATTCTCTCTCTTTTCAGACGTCTACACTGCACTCGCAATTACATCCACACCCATCTGTTCACTTCTTTCATATGTCGAGCAGTCAGCATCTTCGTTAAAGATGCTGTACTTTACACAATTGCTGAGGAAGCCAAGTCAGAGTATGGTGCAGTGGATCCAAGACCTCCAATGGTATGTACACCTTACATTTATATTGGTATCATCTTTGTTAATACTTGGAGATTTATACGCCTATATGTTTACTATAATTTTAATAAAACAATATGGGTACATGTGCCAAACACAGACACACAATGTAGAACAGGGTTCTTCAAATTCAATCTTGGGCAGCCATGCCAACAATACCTAGTCCAATACATTTTTGTTTTGGACATTATATGTTTAAGGTTGAGAATCCTTAAGTGTACTGGACACAGACCGCAGTGTACAGGAGCAGATATTCTGATATCATCAGATATTCATTAGACTAACCGGATCTAATTAATCTGAAGGTACTTTCACTGAATTATGTAGAACTGACCACTGATCCTATGTACTGGCCTGTCTAAACCATGCTTTCCTTCAATGTAACAATTTTTTGGGTTCAGGTGGGTTGTAAGCTGGCTGTGACCTTCTTCTTATACTTCCTGGCCACTAATCACTATTGGATCTTGGTGGAAGGACTTTACTTGCACAGTCTAATCTTCATGGCCTTCTTGTCTGATAAGAACTACCTGTGGGCTCTGACCATCATAGGCTGGGGTGAGCAACCACTTTATATGTCAGTATAATAAGCATACTCATCTATTAGATATAACTGAAGAACTCCACATAGATTGAGGAAAAGCAAAATAAAAGTCATTAATACTAACAAACAAACCATGTCAAAGTAAAAGTCACTTACATAAACTATTACAACTATAGTCAGAAAAAAGTCACAAATACAAATAAACAAAATGAAAGTAATTTATAGAAAGATAATAGTAAACCAAAATGCTTTTAAACTAAATGCTAAAATTACTGTCTCACATGTGGTTCCTCTTTTTTTGCTGATCCAAAAAAGAAAAATAATTAAGTTAACTTATTGCTGTTACTTAGCTCATTGGTATTACAATTTGACAGGAAAATGAGACTTTATTTAACTTTTATAATAGCACTTTTTTTTTTTGAATTTTAGAATAATGAGCATGCTCAACATCTTCAACATGGTTTGAGGACACCGTGTAGCGCTCCACAACCAGTCCCAGAAAACTTCAGACACTAAATATATAATGGATTACTGACTACTTTTTTATGGAGGAATGATATTGAATTTTATTAATTTGATCATTGATATCCTCTCAAGCTATGGCTTTATTGTGAGCCATTGGTAACAAAAGGCTTGGATCTCTCCATCATACTCTGGAAGGACAGTAAAGGTGTTTTTGTTCATGTTTCTCTGATCTAGGAGTCCCTGCAGTGTTTGTGTCAATTTGGGTCAGCGTTCGAGCCTCACTGGCTGATACACAGTAGGTTCTGTATATTCTGAACACACACACACACACACAAACCACTGTACTGTACTGATTTATATGGTCTGTCCCTCATTGCTGGGCTTTCAGATGCTGGGATATCAGTGCGGGAAATCTGAAATGGATATATCAAGTTCCCATCCTGGCAGCAATTGTTGTGAGAAACAGTTTTCTTCTTATATTATAGCCAGTTTATTAGAAACACCTATCTTGCATTTCCTCTCATTGGCCATCTTATTAGAAACACCTAACTTATGCTTCCATCACTGGTCACTTTATTCGAAACACCTGCCTTGTGCTTTTACTCACTGGCCAAAATCTTTAACTGAACACCGGCACGGTAGGGGTTTCTAATTAATTGGACCAGTATGGTCAGTGATCAGTTTACATTGTGTTAACCATAATGTCTAATGCTATTTTTCCTTCTAGGTAAACTTCTTTCTCTTCCTCAATATCATCAGGGTTTTGGCATCTAAGCTGTGGGAAACAAACACAGGGAAACTGGACCCTCGACAGCAGTACAGGTCACCATCCCTATACATTATTACACCCTAAGTTTAATCAATATTGCACAATTTGCACTGTTACACTAGTTATTGTATGCAGGAAAGGGCTGTTTCAGACTGTTTTGTACCCATAAATATGCATATTTAAATGTGGCGTGGTCTGTTGTTCTCTATCTAAGGCAATCTATCTGTACATCAGCCATGTTGGAGAGGTCAAGATCTGCTTATAAAGAAATACTAGTGCAGTGAGATCCGATGAGTTCTTATGAAAGTGGAGAGTAAGAAGCTGATTAAGCGGTTAATCTATCCTGAATATACTGAATACGAAATGCTGCAACTTAACTACTATGCTTTACCCAGCATTAACATATACTGTAAATAAATTTAAATAATATTTAAATACCGTTTTATGGACTATTATGAAATAAGCTTAATATAAAACCGGATTAAAACAGTCACACCAGTATTGTACAATACACACTCTGTATTGACCACGTGGTCATATCTACACATAAACATCACACATGTTTTGTTGCATTCTCTGTATTATATAATCTTATTCCACTTTCTGAGAGCATTATACCTGAATCACATACATCAACACATCTAGGTATGCATTTCTATGCGAATACAAAGGTTCACATTTCAGATTGTCTCATTTGTGGGTTCTCTGCTATTCCCACCTGTGTGTCTGGAACTGATTATCCTGTCAAGTTTAAAGTAAAAAAAATGATTTATAGTAGCCTGTGCATCACAAGATCAGTTTCAGCTCAGTTTAAAGTCTCTAAAACTGCATGAAATTTTTATTATGTAAAGCCAGGATCAGACTTAGACTGGCATTGAGCTGTGCTGTGCTTGCTCTCTGTGGGTCACAGGAAGCTCCTAAAGTCAACTCTAGTGTTGATGCCCCTGTTTGGTGTCCACTACATGGTCTTCATGGCTCTGCCCTATACTGAGGTCACCGGGTTGTTATGGCAGGTCCAGATGCACTATGAGATGTTTTTCAACAGTTTGCAGGTAAAACACATAAAAGTACATTTTACACTTTTCAGAGTATTTCCTAATATGTTTAATAGTACACTGCCATGAAAAGTAGCATATCAACATTTATATAGGCACTGAGAACGATAAATTAATTGATTGGTGTATCCTGCATGTCCAAAAGTTTGTGGACACTCCTTCTAATTAATGCATTCCGCTACTTTAGTGTGCACCCATTGCTGGCTCAGATGAGCAAATGTACACATGGTTTGTCTAGTCCCTGTAGAGAAGTCCTTCCAACACAGCAACCAATAAGAATATCCTATCAGTGGTTAAAAATGGCAGTGGTAGTGTGGGGATGTGGAGATGCTTTCCTCCTTTTCCTCAGGGCCTCATTGACTTGGAATAATTGGCAAAATTAAGACCTTGAATCCTGGTCATCTTTTATTCTGGCAAAGAGTGGGTGAGAATTCCTCCTCAATGACGTGAAAGAAAGTTCACAATTTTTGCTTCTAAGCAAACAGTTATTAAATTGAGAGTGACAATCAACAAAAGAAGTAAAAAGGTTTTCAGAAACCAAGGTCCTGCTGTTTTGCCCACTGTTTGATCTGAATCAGATGAAAAACACTGTTATATTTGGGCTTCAAATGTCCTTTGTGTTGTTTCTCTTCCCTTCAGGGCTTTTTTGTGGCTTTCATCTACTGTTTCTGCAATGGCGAGGTGAGTTTCTTTTGCTTCTTCATGCTTCACTACTGCATTATTATTATTATTATTATTATTATTATTATTATTATTATTATTATTATTATTATTATTATTATTAGTAGTAGTAGTAGTAGTAGTAGTAGTAGTAGTAGTAGTAGTAGTAGAAGTAGTATTATTTCATAGTCCAGTCTTTACACTACAGGAAAAATGTTCTGATTTTTTGATTGTTCCATCATTGATGGCAAGCTGTCCTTACAAAACAGGCCCAAACCATGATACTACCACCATCATGTTTTTCAGATGGGATTTTTATGGGGTTTTATGCTGGAATACAGTGTTTTCTCTTTCTCTTCTGCAAAATAGTGTCCCAATAGCTTCTGGCTTGTCCATGTGATCTTCATCAAACTGCAGAGGAGCAGCAGTGTTTATTTTGGAGAGCAGTTACAAGTTCTCTTTGTAACCTGGCCATGCAGACTATTGTAGACTCATGAACATTAACATTAGCCAATGTGAAACACAATGTGAGAATTCACATACTTTTGCCACTCATAGATATATAAAATTGGATCATTTCCCTCATATGCGTTCAATAAGTAAATGAGCAATGTAATATTTTTGTTTAATTTTTTGGTTCTCCTGTCTCCTTAAGTTCAAATTTATACAGAAATATAGAACATTTTAAAGGAATCACAAACTTCCAATTATTACCACCATATTTACCACTGTAAATATATAGGACAACAAAATATATTTTATGATGTTTGATTTAACATTGTTTCATTTCCTAGAAACATATTTTTCATTGCATTTAAATAAATCCCAACTTAGGTGCAGGCAGAGGTAAAGAAGGCATGGCTGAGGCGGAGCCTTGCTTTGGATCTCAAACAGAAGGCTCGTGTCACCAGCAGTGCTGGAGGTGGGAGCTGTTACTATGGTGGCATGATGTCCCACACCACCACCCAGAGCGTCTGTCTGAGCATCAGTGGCACCAAGGCCCTAACCCTTGGAAATGGGGCCTTGGGTGTCAGAGGTCAAACCCATCCCCAGCTTCTAGCCAGCTTTTCAGGTGACATACCCAATGACAGTGAAAGTACATTACCTACAATGCAGCTGCCCGGGCAGTCCTGGAGACGGACCAACAGCACAGGTGTAGTGTATGATCTGAATGTGGAAAAGATTGCTGGAATTAGAGAAGAAGATGAGGGAACGGAGAAAAATCCATCACTGTCCTTTATACCTGAAGATCAATCTAGCTCCCATTCTTCCAAAGATCTGGAGACTGTTGTGTGAAGGACTGCAGAAAACTGAGCTCAACAAACTTAAACTTATGCTGACTGTCTGGGTTTGTCTGCTTGGGTAAATGTAATCATGTCAAAAGTCGCAAAGCAACATGCCATGGAAACTGGAATTGGAAGAATAACCGTTTGTGTTAGCCATGCTTCAGCACTTCATCAGTGGTCCAAAAAGCTGCTCTTGCCCAGACATGTGTGGGTGGTGGACGCTGTCTCAACCTAGTAGTGACATTGACATTTCGCACTGACAGACAATACAGCGCCAAAGCATAATTTTTCAACCATGCCTTACTTTACACCTATATATAGTATATATAATATGGGCAAAAGTATTTGGACACCTGCTCAATCATTGTTTCTTCTGAAATCAAGGATATTAAAAAGAATGTATCCTGGTTTTGTTGGAGTAACTCTCCAGGAGTAACTGTCCAGGGAAGACTTTGTATTCTTGAGTATTGCTGTGAGAATTTGATTGCATTAAGTCACAACTCAGATTCTTCTGTGTCTGTTATTCTAGTATCTTTTGTGACTTCCTGTATGAGTTGTCACAGCACTTTTGGAGGACTGTTTGTCAACCGGACAATTCTGGGAGGATTAAGTTTTAAGTTTGGTGGTTTAAGTTTCCTCCATTTGTAGATGATGGCTCTCTCTTTGGTTCCTGTGGCTTTAGAAATACCTTGACCTGAGGTCAGAAGAGGGAGCTGTGACATCCAGAAAATGAAATCTGCCGGGATTTAGTTCCAGCTGCTTCGGTGGCTCTACTGTAGCATGTGAATTGTATGCAAATTGTTGATAGTCTGGACAACAAACAAAACATGAAATCTGATTTTTGAGAATGAAATCTAAATTTGGTTTGAATACAGTCAGATTTGAACACATGCATCTCAGTCTGGACGATCTAGATGCTTGTATCAAATTTTAAAATGTCCCGGTTAGCAGACAAATTTTGACCAAATCTGGGCCACTTTTGGCACACATTGCTTAGACATGGGCCACATTTAGGCCAAAAATTCATTGCTATCTGGGTGACTTTTGCATCACTTGCATGCCGACACACAATAATCACATCTAATCCAGAGTGACAGAAGTCTTGGGATCCAAAAAGAGTGTGGCACCAACATGTCTATGTAGCTACTGTTGCCTATGCAGACATATGCAGATGGGTTTGCTTGGAAATAACAGTGTGGACAGTCATCTCAACAGATCTGATTTGAGAAACAAATCCGATTTGACTATTTGAATGTGTGAATTTGTGTTTGTTTGGATGGTCTGTGTCTTATGTTGAATTTATTTTGAAGATCAAAAACAGTTATCAAGATGCTATAAAAGACATTCATAAGGATTTCCTTCTAGGTTTTAAGGTACTTTAAAGTATTGCACTCTTGTTGAATGTACTGCATGAGGGTGTACTATACTAGTGCAACTCAAGAATTTAGAATATCATGAAACATTTAGCTTATGTTCATAATTTAATTCAAAAAGCTTTATATTTCAAGCCTTTTTTGTTTTTACTGTTGGTAAAAAAATCTGTTTTGCTTATAGCTTATAAAAATCTGAAAAATTGATAAAAATTACAAAAATTTTCTGATCATTAGAATATTTAGTTTCCAGTTTAAATAAATTACTAACCAGACAGTATCAATTTTTTTTTAATTTTTTTAACTTTAAATGAATATAAAATATGACTGTTTACCTTTTTGAATTAAATTGTGAACACAATCTTTTCCCCCTGATATTAAATTTTTTGTAGATGCACTAGTACTGTACTGTAGTTTATATCTGTACTGTAATTTTGCTACTTATTATTATTTCTTACTTAGATTATTGTAACATGAAACAGAGTTCAAAATTTGCTGGATGAGTGCAATTAAAAAACACTGGAGTACTCCTTTGACTGCATCAGCACTGTAGCCAAATATGGAAAATATACAAGTGGATTATGAAAATGTCAAAAAAAAAACCCTCACTGGTTTGTTTATTAAGTGTGCTCAATAAACAAAATGAACAGTATGACAAATGTCTAGTAGTTTATTTAGATTGTGTCTATAAATTTGATTTAGATCATGATTATACCTAATTACTTCCAGGTAATTTCAATGGGTTCACTTACTGTTCTTGCAACTGTAGTGTATGTAATGTATCATATATTACTTAATATACATATGTAAATCATAAGGTATAGTTAATATGTAGCTGATAGCTGCTATTATTTTTTGCTCAGAAATGTGTTTGTATCTGCAATGGTGTTGTGCCAGACTGGAATTGGCAGTAGGTCACTTCACTGACGAGTCCTGCTTTTGTCTTGGTTGAGACGACCAAAAAATCTGTGAGAGGAGGCACTGTGGTCAGGACCAAGATTAACGGTTTGTTGTCATATGTCAAGCATCCAGAAGGTCTGGATGTGGAGGGCAATTTTGTATGATGCTACATGACATTTGGTTATTGCAGGCTATTTGACAGCCTAATGTTTAGTTAATGAGGTCCTGCAACCAGTGGCCCTCCCTACCTTTTTAAACACACACTCCAGTGCACAATTCCAACAGGACAACACTGGGATACTGCTGCCATCTCAAGACCTTGCATTGAAAACACAAGTACTATGTCATGGCCAGTCACATCGCCAATTGAAAATGCATGAGATGTTATTGGACGTGCTATCAACACCCTTACTGGAAAATCTGCAGGAACCACTGAGAACCTCTACAACTCCATGCTGAGACATCTGACATGTTGTGTTAAACAGACACTACTTCTGTATTTGTAGCTCAATAAATATTGCCCAGATCATATCATTTTTTTAGCATTTATTGTTGCAGGTATCATTCCTTCCCAATAGCATTGCAGTCCCACACGTCCTTCTGGGTGGAACTATTTATTTGTTGATAAGTATGGAACCATGGTCAATATAATTTTGATAATTGAGTAATTGATAATTAAGTCCAAGTCAAGGTCAAGGTCAAGGTCAAGGCTTTTTTATTGTCATTACAACCGAGTACAGGTACACAGTGCAATGAAATTGCGTTCCTCCGGAACCAAGGTGCAACATGGAGCAGCAATACAATTGGACGACATAAAGTGCAAACAGTACAATAAATACAATAAATACAGTGAACAAGAGACAGTTCAACAGACAGGACAGGACAGTACAATACCGATTGGTACAAAGAAGTGAGATGAATGGTGGGAATAAGGTGCAAGAGATATGTAACATACTGTACATCTAGATGTGCATGATAACAGCAGTTACTGAGGTAGAAGTGTAGTTCCTGGTGTGCAGCAAATATTGCTAATAGGATGGGGATGATCCAGTCTCTATGTGCCGTGTGTGTGTGTGTGTGTGTGTGTGTGTGTGTGTGTGTGCGTGTGTGTGTGTATGTGTGTGTATGTGTGTGTAGAGTGCTGGGTGGTTTTCAGTCCAGTGTTTTGTGTTGGTGTGGTTTATGTGGTGTGAAGAATGGTGTGAGGTTCAGTTTCAGCTCTGTCTCAGTGAGTTGAGGAGTCTGACTGCCTGGTGAACAAAGCTATTGCAGAGTCTGGTGGTGGAGGCTCGGATGCTCCGGTATCGTCTGCCGGACGGCATCAGAGTGAAGAGACTGTTTGAGGGATGGGTTGGGTCATACACAATGCTGGTGGCTTTGCGGAGGCAGCGAGAGGTGTAGGTGTCACTGATGGAGGGGAGAGGGACTCCGATGATCTTTTCTGCTGTCCTCACTATCCGCTGTAGGGTCTTGCGATCCATGATGGTGCAGTTCCCAAACCAGACGGTAATGCAGGTGCTCAAGATGCTCTCTATTGTCCCTCTGAAGAACATGGTGAGGATGGGTGGTGGAAGGTGTGCTCTCTTCAGTCTCCGCAGAAAGTAGAGGCGCTGCTGGGCTTTCTTTGTTATGGAGCGGGTATTGAGGGACCAGGTGAGGTTCTCTGCTATGTGAACACCGAGGAACTTTGTGTTCCTCACAATCTCCACTGCAGAGCCGTTAATGTTCAGTGGTAGGTGATGATTTCCTGGTGCTCTTCTGAAGTCAACAACCATCTCTTTGGTTTTTGTCAACGTTTAGGGATCCAGTCACTGACTCTTCTAAGTACAGAATCTACTCTTCTTGTCTTTCTGCCAATCATTATGAGCTCTGTCATGCTGATTTTTTGAGCAATTCATTACAATTAAACTGCATTAATATATAACTATATTTTGAATATAATATTGGTAAATGCTTATTCTGCGGCATATCTGTAGTATATATATTTTTTTATATATTATAGGTTTATAAAACCAGTATACTGTATATAAAATCTGTCTGGAACACAGCTCCACAGCTCCTCACAGTGATTGCAGTCTCAGACCATTTTAGAACCTCTCTTCCTTTCTTCTGTCGCTCTGCACCTAACCTAACTTCCTGTCACTGAAGTCAGGAATTTCACACAATGCTTTCAGACCAAGACCAGATTCATGCTCTCACACACTCAAAATCAGTTCTGAACATCAGGCAGCATGATATCAGATAGGATCCACTGTATTACATTATAGATTAAACACATTTCTACACACTGTGTAGAAAATACACACCATACTAGTGCATCCCAAAAAATTCACTATCCTGAAAAAGTTCATTTTTGTTTAGCATTTCATTCAACAATGTAAACAATGTTTTTGATGGATTACATGTAAATTTTTATATTTCTAGCCTTTTTGTTTTACTGTTGATCGGCTTGGATTACAGTTCAAAAAATAAATCCATTTTCTCATATAAAAATATTTAAATAAAATGAAGTCTTGAAATTTGTCTGTTGTTCCATTCAACCTTAAAAGTATATTACAGAGTATATTTATAGTACAGCCGAGCTGATGCATCTGAGATACACAGACAGCCAGAGAGAGAGAGAGAGAGAGAGAGAGAGATAGAGAGAGAGAGATGGAGAGAGAGAGAGAGAGAGAGAGAGAGAGAGAGAGAGAGAGAGAGAGAGAGAGAGAGAAACAGGGAAAATTCAACCAGGGGAGAGATGTTTTAGGCTCCTCTGCTTTGATGACCTGGAGCAGCCTGACCTGCTCAGACTGACCTGACATTCCTACATTGTACTCTGTTCATTTGTTTACAGCAACTTTTCAATGGTATGGTCTGACCATAGACCAGGTTGTAACACAGAGCAAAGATGTGTCATTACTAATAATTAGGATGTAATTGCATAGACATTATGCAGGAACAATACAATAACAGTAGGTTCATTGAGCATGTCCTCTTGTATAAATGTACAGAATTTGAGCAAAACGATATGGGAAGAATGATGAATAGATGAATAGAAGAGTAATAATGTCCAGCTTCTTAAGTGAGTCTGTTATGTATGTGTAGATAAAGTGAAAATAAAGTGTCAATGCAGTGATTGAATAGAAGGAGTAATAAAGTCCAGCCATATTAAGTGAGCCTGTCCTGTCCCTGGCTTAGTGTGTGATAATGTCTGACACAGTGAAGAGGAGTTGTGCAGCGTGATCGCTGTTGGTACAATCGACCTCCTGTACCGCTCCTTGCTACAGTGGAGCTGAATGAGTCTGTTGCTGAAAGTGCTCCGCTGTCTGACCAGTAAGTCATGGAGGAGGTGAGATGTTGTCCAGGAAAGCAATCAGTTTGAGTTCTTGGATGTTCACCACCACCTCAGAGTTCTCCAGTGAACATCCAAGAAACAGAGCCAGCCTTCTTGTTCAGTGTGTTGATCTTCTTTGCATCTCCAGATTTGATGAAAGTGATTCTCACTGTGCTGTGGTTCTGGTGCAGATGGGAGTGTGCCGTCTGCAGTAGGTAGATTCTTGCCTCATCCACACCAACCTGCTGTTGATAAGCAAACTGCAGGAGGTTCAGGAAAGGGCTGACCTGAGGTCTGAGATGTAGCAACACCAGCCTTTCCAGGACCTTGATGATGTGGGGTGTGAGGGCCACTGGTCTGAAGTCACTGAGAGACAGAGGACGTCTTTGGAACAGGAAACAGACAGATGTTTCCACAGTGTAGACACTTGCTCTTGGTTCAGACTCAGATTAAAGAGACAGTAAAGCATCCCATTCAGCCCTCTATTCGTCTTCTCCATGATCTATTTACATATTTACAACAGTAATGCAAATGAAATTAAATGATATATTTTTACATTGCACACTGTGTATTATCTTTTTTTAGTGTCACTGATTATCCTCTACAATGTCAGTATAAATGCAAAAAAAGCCTCGTAAATAAATAAGTGACGTGGTTTTGAAGTTTTTTGCTGACTGTCTCTGCGATAAGAATGACGAGGGTCGATTACGTCACCGTGACTTCAGCGCCGGGGCGGAGCAGAGCCGGACCCTGTAGAGAAAGGCAGCCAATCAGAGACAGAGCTGGACAGAGGCTTTAAAATGTGCTGTAGTGTTTATTATTTTAGGTGCTGAATGATGCCAGCTTCGCACAGCTTAGTCTGTGTGACTGTGTAATGTGTGTGTAGTGTGTGTGTGTGTGTGTGTGTGTGTGTGTGTGTGTGTGTGTGTGTGTTTAGTGAGAAATGGAGGCGAAGAGGAGCACTGGGGTTGAGAGGAGGAACCTCCTCACCGTGTGCAGGTGGGTCTGTCTGCGTTATGTTAGTCCTGGGTGATAAAAATATAAAAAGACCAGCTTTAGTAAACAACAGGAACAGAGTGTGTGTGTGTGTGTGTGTGTGTGTGTGTGTGTGTGTGTGTGTGTGCGTGTGGTTGGGTGGGTGGGTTTGTGTGTGGAGAGAGAGAGATGGAGATGGAGAAAAAGAGAGAGAGAGAGAAAGAGGAAGAGAGGTGGACAGGGAGAAAGAGAGAGAGAGAGAGGGGGACAGGGACAGGATGCTGGGCTCTGTTTTGCTGTTAACATACCTGTGTTATCAGTACTGGTTGTATCTGGGTTTATGTGATTTGTTTGATCTGACTGATTGATTGATTTGGCGAATGAAGATATGATTAAATGCTGTGTAAGTTCGTGTGGAGGCCGGGTGTGTGCGGTTAGAACAGTCACTGTTCTTGCAGTAGGGCGTTAGTAACACTGTTTTACACCCACCCGTGTTCCGCAAATGTCCCGCCTTATGTGTGTTACGATTGGTTGGTCGGGTGAGCTTCGAGTCTTTGGATCGAGTTATCAGCCAATCGCCAATGAGGAAAGGCGGGACCCTACTGAATACAGGCGCTGTGGAGGCCGTTGCCCGGATGATGTCGTTGCTATGACGACAACCTTCCCTGGGCAAGGACGAGTGGTAACCGTTAGTGATGGGAGCTGGCAGCTGAGATGAAGGAAGTTGGCCCAGCTGACTATGATACTTGTGTTGTTTTTATTGTTTTGTTTCGTTTCATTTACCCCTTTATAACCTGCTTTAATGATCCATTACTTTAAGAATTACATCACTAATCAACCTTTTCCTCACGACACACCTGATTACTACATGAAACAGCTCACTTTATGAAAGAAAGCTTTGCTTTTTCTGAGGATCAGTGTCCCCATTTTTTCTGCCTTTAACCTTTAGAGCCTCAGACTAATTTTGTGGGTGT
Source organism: Acestrorhynchus altus (assembly GCA_034509495.1). Taxonomy (NCBI): domain Eukaryota; kingdom Metazoa; phylum Chordata; class Actinopteri; order Characiformes; family Acestrorhynchidae; genus Acestrorhynchus; species Acestrorhynchus altus. The sequence continues at coordinate 21,058,588 of CM067510.1, forward strand.
TATCCCTTGTTTCTTTCTTACCTGATGTTTTCTTAGTTTGACATTCTTTTATTTGCCTAAAAATTGGAAAAGTAGATGTGGAGACAGATGGCAGATATTGGTATTTATAAGGAGCTACTCAAATTTGTCTTAATTTTGATGTAAATATTAACAGAATTTAAATATTTGTATGGATTTTACCATGTTTTGATAAAAAATGTACATCTCTACAATTCTTTTTATTTGCTTATAAGGACTATAAAACACTAAATATCTTAGACTTCCTGTTGGAAATTGATCATCTAGAGTGTTTTTGAGCTGAAAGTGCAATAATTTGTAAGTTATTTGTATGATTAGACTGACAACAAAATTTATATTAAGATCTTCAAAATATTTGACAGTGGCCCAAATAAAATGCAACATGAATGTCCTTTATTATTATTTTTCATGTATGTTTCGGTAGTATCCCTTCTCTGGACTTTTATTCTGAAATTTGAACATAAAAAGAAAGTGAGCAAACATCCCCTCCCTTTTCATTTATAATTCAATGGCTGGGTCCAGAAACACCAGAAGTTACTGCTTTTTCCTACTGATCCTCCTCCTCTTCTCTGTGACCTGTGAATTGATTTTGTGACACCATCTTGTTCAAATACTGAAGGAGCTGGAAAAAGCAGCTTAAAATCCCCCTCAAAGAGTCTTTTCAGCAGAGGATACCCAGGAAGTCTTTTAGGGATTTTGGAGCAATATCACTGCATGCACGACTGTTCATGCAGATTACTGCATTGGTACAAGGCTGTGAGCAAACCTACACCATTGCAATCAACTGATTTAAAAAAAAAAAGATTAAAATATAAGTAAAGGAAGAACAGTATGGCATTGACTGCCATCACAACATGTGCAGGAAGTACCTCTCACTGATCAGTCAGAGTTTGCATGCAGGTTGAGCATGTACACTTGGACAGAGCAGTAAACATGCACTGGAAGCTCCTTTGGGATTTAAGCTGGGATTTAATTCAGTTGAAAACTATTGAATTTTCAAAGCTGAATTACTTGCTGAGAATTCATCACACAATGATGATAATACCTGCAATATCTTATTATTATGTACGTTCCTATTAATGTTTATAATGTTTTATTTTTATATATGTTGGATCTCTTGAGTTTTACATATACTAAATTATATATATATATATATATATATATATATATATATATATATATATATATATATATATATATATATATATATATATATATTTTTTTTTTTTTTTTTTTTAATGCAAACTTAAGATTTATAGTGCCACTAATTACTGCCTCCCCCTGAGGGTGGGCCTGGGGTTGAGAAACCAAGACTTGGGCTATTGGATGATAACTCTTTTCAAATGAACGTCCAGTTTGTGCATTAAAAGGTAGCAAAATGTTTTCATGCACAGGGATCCCAAAATAGCAGAACTTATAAAGTTACTGTGATAGATGATGGGTGTACTATGAAGCTCTGCTGTTCTATTGGGAACCCATATATTTTTTTGGACTCACATTTTTGGCTTCTTTTACCTCTGCTGGTATTAAGATTGAAGTGTAATCTTAAATACAGTTATATTCTAGACCATTACAAGCATTTTTCTGAACAAGTCCAGTGGATTGTGCCTCCCAACAGGTTTGAAGTCTGTTTGAAGGCCCATTTAATATTTGAAGGCTTGGCTGGCATTGTTGTCCTGTTTTGGATGTGGTATCCAGCTGCTGAAGGGGACATTGTTGCCCACAGAACAACAAACGGTGATGTCATGCGCTCTTCATGCTGCTGGTCCTGGTTACTGGGTTTTGAAATCCCCATTGTTAAAGCATGACTTTGCTTTAGAGTGTCTGACTCTCTCACACATGTAGTCTGATATGAGCTTTAGGTCTTCGTTAATGGATTTGAAATGACTGATGTTCTCATCTGTGGACTTCCTGTTGACGCACTGATGCAGCCAGTCATTTACTGGATCTGAACATGGTACATTATGAGGTTCATAATGTAATATTAATCTAAATTTTCAACTATTATACTTCAGTTAAAAAAGTGAAATCTGATTTTACCTGGATTTGTGAATTGATTGCTAATAGAATGTGGTCTGCTCATGTAAAAACAGACACACACACACACACACACACACACACACACACACACACACACACACACACACACACACACACACGTCATGTCTTTTATTGAACACAATGAGTAAACATCCACAGTGAAGGCTAGAAAGTCAGTGAAATGGTTTAGCTGCAACCATTTCCACCAAATGTTTAATGTATCTGGAAATAAGATTAGTAAGTCTTTCTGGATAAGAGTGACAACTAAATGGCATAGATGTAAATGTATCCCACCATGACAAAATGAGAAGTTTGTTTGAAATATTTGCAAATTTATTCACATGTACATATGTATTCACAGCCTTTGCTTAATACTTTGAGGCACTTTTGGCAGCAATTACAGCCTCAAGTCTTTTTGGTTTTGGGAAATTTCTCCCATTCTTCTTTGCAGAACCTCTCATGCGCGATCAGATGAATGGGGAGTGTCGGTCACACTGCCATTTTTAGATCTCTCCAGGGATATTCAATCAGGTTCAAATCTGGGCTCTGGCTGGGCCACTCAAGGACAGTCCTTTGTTATCTTGGTTGTGTGTTTAGGGTTTTTGTCCTGTTGGAAGATAAACCTTCATCCCAGTCTGAGGTCCAGAGCGCTCTGGAGCAGTTTATCATCAAGGATGTCTCTCTACATTGCTGCAGTCATCTACCCTGACTAGTCTCCCAATTCTTGCTGCAGAAAAACATCCCACAGCATGATGCTGCCACCACCATGCTTCACTATAGGAATGGTATTGGCTAGGTGATGAGCAGTGCCTGGTTTCCTCTTGACCAGCACAACACACACTAATACACAACCACAGTGTCAGTGTCTCTGTAGTGCTGAGATTTGCCTATTGCAGTCTCAATGATTAATCATGTATTGTTCCTGGTACACTGTATCTTCCTTCCCAATAGTATTGCAATCTAGCACTTTCTTCTGGGGGAACTTTTTGTGCACTAGTACTGACTCATAAAATTGTGATATTTTCTGAGATCAGGAAATCAGGAAAATCTCCTTATGGCAGCCCTGCTTGACTAATGCATTGTGATTGGGGAAATTATCAAAACTGTAGGGTTTTGTTTTTTGTGTTTTTGATTTACACTCCAGCTCTGTTCTTTTATGCTGAGGGAAACATAAGCGGCTGCAGGGAGACATTATTCATGTTTCCTACTACCACACAGTCAGTCACTAACTTACTGTTAGATACCTACTGCTACCTTGAGCTACTGGGTCACATAATGATGATATAATATTTCATTTCCTACAGTGAACAGTGAACTCTTCTCATATCTATCTCTGTAAGACACAGGGAGGGTGTGCCAAACTGGCTTACAATTGATTTCCCATCAGTTCAGAGAGCTCTCCATGCTTTGAATGTGGTTCCATAATGAGCAAGGTATGATGGAGTTGCTGACCACTTGTGAACTCATTACTCTGTTTACGTGACAGGTTTTCAGTGAAGACACTGCTGGAGAAGTACACGGCCGAACCCATAGATGACTCTTCTGAGGAGTTCATCAACTTTGCTGCTATCCTCGAACACATCCTCAGCCACCGCTTTAAAGGTGAGTAGGTTCTGCTATAAAAGGAAGAATTGGTTTGTGTGGAGTTTGGCAAACGTTCCTAACTTCTGGGCATTATTAAGTTTCTGTGTGAATGTCTCTTCTCTGACAGGATCTGGCAGCTGGTTTGATGGGCAGCGCAGTTTCTGGGACTTCATTCGTCTTGCCTGCAGCAAACTCCAGAACAACTGCATTGGCAGCATTGAGTGCATGGAGAACATCAACTCCTCCAGAGCAAAGGTGGGACACTGTTTAAGCCCTGTTGGAATGGGATTAGTTGTAAGTGGAGAGGTGGGGTCAGTCATTATCATAGTCATGATCACAGTTAATCCAGATCCCACCTGGAGTCATCAGGCACCGTGCAGGAATATCCCTTGGACAGGGTGCCACATTAAGGATGGTTTGGCTACAAAAACCACAATCTCAGAGCTACACTAGGCAGACTGCAGCTACTGAGGACACTGGCATGGAGGAGCAGAGTTCAGTGGATTGAAATCTGTTTTTCAGAAACATGGCTAAATAACATGCAGACTGTAACCAACTGTCGGGGAAAGCCCGGGGAGGCAGCTTATACATTTATGTAAACAAAGGTTGGAGCACAAACTGCTGAGATAACTAGCTACTGCTCTGAGGCTGTAGAACACGTACTGTGAAGTGTCGGCCACACTCTTTACCTTGCGAGTTTACAACAGTGTTCGTCTTTGGTGTCTACATAACAATGGATGGTAAAACTAATGACACACTTAAGAAGCTACATGTCAATATCAGCTTGCTTCAGAGCAAGCTCCTGGAGGGCATTTTAACCACATCAATTTGACAGACATTTTGCCATACCTACACAGATGACCATCACTGTTTGGCCCAGTGACGGTGACTTTTTTGAGGTCCAAAACACACACCCCAGCACCAGTCCCTTAGCGTGACTCCAGCAGGACCCTCAATACCTACAAAGCTACTGGCCCAGACAACATCCCTGGAAGGGTGCTGAGGGACTGTGCTTACTAGCTCTGTGTGGCTCTGTGGGCTGTCTGATATCTTTAACTCCTCCTTCATCCATGTCAGATGGCTGGTCTGAAGGCTGATCACAAGGCCAAAAATCTGAGTCTGTGCCCCTTACACACTATTAAATTTTCTCTCCTACTGTTGACTCTGACTGATTATGCACCTAGATAGACATGTCAGATTGGCATGCAGATATGTAAACGATTACAGGTGTGGCCTAATTAGACATTGGATCTTGGCACAAGAAGTGCTTCTCGTGCTGTCCTATAAAAAGGCTCTCAGAGGCTAATTTTGGGTAGTGTACCTCTTGCTGAGGGATTGCTGACTGATAGACGTGCTTTTACGACACACTCTCTTGTCCAAGTCCGATTGCTGTGGAAAATGTGCATAAGCATGTTTGGCTTGAACCTGTTGTGCCCTGCTGTCATGTTACATTTTTCTTAATAGTGACATTACACAGACATGCTGCTGTTGTGTCTGCAGGGCAGAGCGTGGATCAGAGTGGCACTGATGGAGAAGCGTCTGTCTGAATACATTGCAACGGCACTAAGAGACAGCCGCACCACCAGGTGAGAGCTTTGTGATAGTAAACAGAAGACTGCCTGCATATACATGTCATGCTCAACCTGTAATGTGTCAACTGTGCAGCCCCAGATTAGCTTGAATGAGCTCACAGTTCATATATTCATTTGCAGTGGGGCAGATTTGATCTGCCAAATGGTGAAGACCAACATAATGAGTTACACAATAATTTACCAGTAAAACTAGTTAAACAAGAATGACACTTTTCATAATCCAAAAGACACAATTTGCAGTACACAAAACATCATAGATAGAGAAAAACTATAATACACAAAAATAGACAGCAGTGTTCGTGATTATCAATGCCTAAAAGAAAACTGTAGATAGGCTGGACCAGGGTCAGCAACGTGTGGTTCTGGAGCCGTGTGCGGATCTTTTTTGCCCTTTTGTGGCTCCAAGTAAGTTTATAGATAAAATTCCACCCATCAGCAGAAGGGGCCAATCAGTTTGTTGGTTATGGAAAAAGTATCCTCCAACTAAATAGAGACAAACTGCTTGTTGGTTACTGATAAATTCCAAGCTCAGTACCCAGAACAAGCTTAAAAATCACATTTTTTGTGCATTATTGAACCAAATGCAATAAACTATTCACAAGAATTCTATTTGATTTATCAGATTTTTAGAACTTCTGAAATAAGTTTGTTAGCTCAAAATGAAATATATAAGACCCCACCATAAATTTTGCAGTTTCATCTGTCTACTTCAGTGGCATCTCATATATACACCCACCATAGACCACCTTTTTGTTTCTACATTCACTGGCCATTCGATCAGCTCCTCTTACTATACAAGAGCACTGTGTAGTTTTATAATTACTGACTGAGGTCCATCTGTTTCTCTGCATACATTTGTTAGTCCCTTTTCATCCTGTTTTTCAATGGTCAGGACCCCAGCAGACCACCACAGAGCAGGTATTATTTGGGTGGTGGGTCATTCTCAGCACTGCAGTCACACTGGCTTGGTGGTGGTGTGTTAGTGTGTACAACTGGATCAGACACAGCAATGCTGCTGAATTGTTTAAACCCATCAGTGTCACCAAATAATTCATGCTCTGGGTGGTCCTGCGATGGTCCTGATAATAAGAGAATGGAGTAAATGGAACTGTCTGGCTTCACCCCTGGAGCAGAGTAGCTGTGGGGAAGCAGCCACACTCAGTGTGTAGAACAGGGACAGCATACATATGCTAAGGACAAGAGGGCAGCTGTGTTTGTTTACAAGTTCTACCCAACAAAACAGTCAAATAGAGACAAGAGACGCAGAGAAAGGCAGGGGTACTCTCCTCCATGACTGACGTCAGACAAGACAGATGTTCTCATGAATCCTATTAATATGTGTGTTGATAGTAAAACATAAAAATTAGCAACATTGTAATAAGCTGTATTGGCATCTTCAATAGGAGGTTCTACGATGAAGGGGCCATCATGCTAAGAGAGGAAGCCTCCGTGCTGACTGGTATGCTCATTGGACTCGGAGCCATTGACTTCAGGTGAGACAAAGAAAGAAAGAATAAGGCCCCATCAGCATATACAGGTGTATTTTTGAAAACTGAGATTTATGTCTGTTTCTGGCCTCCTGTGCACATGAGAATGTTGTTTTGGTTTCTCAAAGGTGGAAGTGTTGTCATGTGAATGGGAAAAGGAAGCTTTACATACATGTTTCTGGCTAAATCTCAAATACAGCCTTACCCCCTATATAGTGAACTAAGACTGAAACTACAACATCTACATGTAGATAGCACTAGATTTCAAATTTCTACATATGAATAAATGTAAATATTGTTGTATTATAGTTATATAATGCTCCATTAACATTTACAGTGCATCAGTAAAGTTTTCACAGGACTTCACATTTTGCACATTTTATGTTACAGCCTTATTTCAAAATGGAGTCAATTATTTTTTTTCCCTAGATATTCTACACAATACTTTGAGAAGTTTGTTGGAAATCTTTGCAAATTTATAAAAAAAAACCCACAAAAATATAACATGTATTTGCTCAATACTTTCCACCTTTGGCAGCAATTACAGCCTCAAGTCGTTTTGAGTAAGATGCTACTGGGTTCTTGGTCACCACCCAGACTAAGGCCCTCCTACCATGATCACTCATTATGGCCAGTCTGCCAGCTTTATGAAGAGTCCTGGTGGTTCTTCCATTTATGGATGATGGAGGCCTCTGTGCTCATTGGGAACTTCAATGCAGCAGAATTGTTTCTGACGAGATTTTGCCTTTTATGTAATGTACTATCTTAAAAATGGGGGAAAGGAGATCAGTTATGCTCTCTGCCACAGATGGATGTTTCATCACATTGATTTGAATTTGAATTTTGGGAAGAAGGTTGTACATGTTTATATTTCCTGAGGAGAATATGGCTGAAACAGGTGATATTACATCAGGAGGATTTAGGGCTCAGCTTCTCACTGCTGTTCTGCATGCTCTCAGTTTCTGTCTGAAGGGAGAGGCTCTGGATGGTAAATCAGAGGCTGTCATTGACTACACACCATACCTAAAGTTCACACAGAGGTAAGATTCTCACTGTGTTCTTTCGCAGATGCACATGAGACAATACATGAATACATGCAGGCTTAATTCTATTTAGCTGATAGTTTAAATGAGATTATGCTTTCCCAGCTTTATTAGAAACACCTACCTCATGCTTCCAAACACTGGCCAGTTTATTAGAAACACCTATAGCACTGGCACAAGTATACAGTATAGACTTTATTCTGTCATGCCCAACCTTCTAGGCACTTTCTGAGCCACAGGAAGCAAAATAAAAGAGCCACTGGTCAGGACCACTGCATCTAGCAACACATTGACCACTGTAACTGTCTTATTATCTGATCAGTTCTCCTTTGGTTGAAGAGTACAGTAACACAGAAAGAGGGGGAAAAGATTTGTTTAGTTCTGCAACTCACTGTATGTTGTCTATGACTTTGCTAAAATATGACCATGTGTCATTAGATCTTTGCAATATTTCAAATAAATGCAAATTCAGGAATTTATGTAGAGCTAGAAACCAAAGCAGAATCATACTGGCAGCTTTTAATGTGTCGGCCTTTAACTGGACTGAGAGATGCATAGTTTGCAATATTGAACAGATGTACAAGCAGAAATACTTACCAATCATAGCAGTGAAGCCTGCGAGATGGTGTGGCCATGATTTCAGCACTAATGCTGTTAAAGTTAATGGTGTTTCTGCAGTTATGACTACCTGAGCGATGACGATGACTGCCGAAGTGTGGACAGCAGTAACAGTGATGACAGCGTCCCTGAACACCCCTACATCCCTCTGGTTACGGATGAAGAGAGCTGGAGCAACAAGTGCCGCAGAATGGAGCAGAGGTTCAAGATTGTGAATGCCCAGAAGGTGAGCCTGTCTAGATGCCCCTCCACATGTCTGGATCTGTAAGAGTGAAATAACAAACTTCTGTGAAAGCTTGAAATTAAGGGTGTTTTCAAACCTGTGTTTTCTTTTTTTCTTCAAATGAGTTAATGATTTTGTGAACTTGGAGTGTTTTTGCAGGTTGTTTGATTTGTTTTCACATGAGAAAAAGTCTAAGCTCACCAAAATGTATCAAAACAAACCATGTGACAATGTTCTCCCTGCTTATTGGTCATAATCATCCCCATGTTGTTCCCACCATTCTCTTTTTAATGTCTGTTGTTGACAATAGTCAGCATCAACAACCTAAAATAGTTTCAAGCATTCTAACCATCGAAGAAAGTGTTTTCACACTGCAAAACAATGCAATGATGGTTTGGTTTGATCCAGACCAAAACTACATCCTTTGCTTGGGACAAATTTTAGCTCTTTGGACTCTACTGTAGAATGTAGCACCTCTCACCATTTTGATTTGGAGGGCCGGACTAAACATGCTAGCTATGGAAGCACTCTGGTTTCCACACTTTGTTTTCTTTTCAGTCATAAATATTAAAGCACTTCTTTGTCATGTATGAATGTGTGCACTTACAGTATGTATACTAAAATTAAACTGGCTGTTTGTTGCTGCAGTATCAATGCTAGTCTATGTAAGTATGAGACTCTGATTGGATTTCCTAAACTGTGCCACATTCAAAAAAACAGTTCAGGCTGACAAATGTATATATAAAAAGTTTTTCTAAAAAATGCATCAAAACAGGGCAAGCTAGTATACAGCTTATGAACTCTAAATGTAGAAGACCTTTGAACTTTGATTATGACTTTTAGATCTTCAATGATTGGAGTCACTGTGGAATAAGTATATTTTCTCCTTTTAAATAGCATGATTTCATTTCTGCAATATGATCACACAGACTGCATGCTCTGCAGAACTGTAATGTAACACACCTGAAGTATAAATTATAGTAACAACTCTGTATGTGTGTGTGTGTGTGTGGGGGGGGGGGTGTAGGGGTATCTAGAGGAGCTGGTGCGTCTGCGAGAGTCCCAGCTGAAGAATCTGGAGACCGAGAATAAACGTCTGAGTTCCAGACTGGAAGATCTTCAGCTCCAGAGCCATCAGGAGAAAAGAGAACTAGAAAGCATCATACTTGAGCTACAAGAGCAACTGTGAGAAATCTCTTTCTCTGTGTCACTCTCTCTCATATTTGGGAAATATTATTGGGATATTTTGGAATTGCACTTTGTGAGAGGTGATCAATATTGTGACATTTCAGGACAAGCCTCATTCCTGGTGAATCCCACCCACTGTCCAAGGATATGTCAATCCCTCTTGTTAACCAGTGGCCATCGCTTCATACTTACAACAACCAGGAGGACAGCAAACTTTACCGCAGGTGAGATGGAGAGAGAAGCCTTGTAGGCAAGGGATGAGTTTCTGTTCAAAAGTTAGACCTAATCCTGTTACATTTGAATGCATAATGTTAAATGATGAACACATACAGAACATGGTTAAAAAACGTGCAGGATGGTAAATATACAGTGGTGCTTGAAAGTCAGTGAATGCACGTAATGCACATCCATAAACCATGAAAATATGAGAAGCGTGTTGTGACTGACCAAAAATCATCTATCATCTATCCTAACCCTCAGGGGAAGTTTCCCCAGCCCTGAGCCTCTCTCAGCACACATCAGTCTGGACTCCGATTCCCAGAAGGCTGAGGGGAAGCAGAATGGCCAGCCTTGGTGTACAGCAGGTAAATTCGCCAAACCTTTATGTACAAGTAAAGCAGTATTTACTGTACATTGATGAGTATTTTTACCTTCTTCCTCACGAATGGCTCTCTCCTTTTCCCCACATTTAGCAGATAAAGACTACACCCCCTCCATGCTGGGACTATGTGGGTCTCTGGCCTCATTGCCTAGCTGCAAGTCCCTGCCCAGTTTGAGGTCCACAGAGTGCCTGGTCAACATTAGCGCTGAGCCCAGCCCTGCGCTCACTCCCAGCTAGGGGAGGCCAACGAGTCTAGTCTAACACACTAACACACACGTTATCTCAGCAAAGGCATCCAAAGACTCTTGAGGCTACCATCTCGTGATATTGCCCTGTCCAGATCTGCTATTGTGTTTCTCTTCTCTCAGTGTCTTTGACCTTTCCTCGAAGAAAATACATGCAGCACGACTTTGAGTTTGACGGTTAGGGCTAGTTTGTAATGAGGTGAGCTACCCATCAGCTCATTATTTTCAGTCACTCAAACTGCTGCAATATTAGCTGTGGGAAAATCAACATCTCCTTCCTCCTGTTTGGCCTTTGGTCACTGTAGTGCAGTCCGTGTGCATCTCTGAATGTCTTTGCTGTCAGATTTCCCTTGTTTCTTGCTCTTTCTAGTTGCCTGGACTGCAGACTATGCACTGACTGACTTGAACCGGACCTACCAGCACCTACTGTGTTACTTCCCTTTAAGAAATCCATGAAGTACAGTCATGCAGATGCAGAGGCGCGCACACACACACACACACACACACATACACACAAACAAATGGTCAGTCAGCGTCCATGTTCTTAACCTGCTCACTTCACACAAACCATAGGTCCAAACTCCCTGAAACCTTTCAGAAATGGGACAATTCTTTGTTCAGTCCTCTGCAACTGCATGTTAAAGCCTGAGACACAAGGAGGCGCCAGACTCCTGATCTGACTTTCTGCTGTACAATTCTACCATCACCTAACCTGTAATCCAAGTCAATGAGAGCTGTGGTACTGCCTTTTTCTCCTCCTCAGATCCTAAGCAGGTAAAGGCATACGATGTGTGTGATAGAATATAACTGCCAAAAGAAAGGCATCGCAGTGCCAACGGGACACTATGTAAGCAACGGATGGATATACAGTATATATAATATTGTAGAGAGAGAGGGGTACACTACATGGCCAAAGGTATGTAAATACATAAACATCTCACCTTTCAAAGCTCATTCCAAAGCCATGATCTGTGCGGCAGTTACAACCTGTACTCAGTCAAGCCAGTTTTCCACTGGATTTTGGAACATTTGATTCCATTCGTTCAGAAAGTAATTACTGGTGTTGGGCAGTCAGCATTTCTGGTTCCTCTGCATCTGAGTCCTGTGGAGGCCCCTGGGGTCTACAAGCTTTTGGACATACAGTGTATACAGTACCCTTACATACCAGTATGTAGAACCTGCAACACAGACTGTCCTGGTGTGTTGTATGTTTGTCTGTCTGACATTAGATTGTGGCATTTGTCTCTTCATGGTAGAATTGTTGTGTGTTATGGCTGAAATAGACAAGAACAACAGTATGGAGGTCCAGTCCTGTAAAAGCGCAACAATTGATTGGAAACTGATGAGGTGATTCTTTTTACTTTGAAATGGTTTTCCCTCAACACCTGTGTAAAGATGTAGAATCAAGTCCACATGTGTGAGTGAGCGTGAGTGTGATGCTATAGGCAGTTGTAATTCATAGCGTTTATTAATTTTTAATATGTACTTAGTTTTTAATTTCTTCTGAAAAGGCTGTTATTTATTATGCCTCTGGCGACAATGCTGTTCTACGTTCTAAACTGCAATAAAACTGCCTCTTTTTTGTCCCTTTCTTTTTGTCACAGCTGTGTCGTGTGTCTCACTGTGTTCCTTTGTCACCTTTCATCCATGTTTGCCCATTTGTGCACACTAAAGCCATGGGCCAAAAAGGTTACCAAAGATCCTTTAAGTCCTGTAAGTTGTAAGCAGCTGTTTGATGCACTGACACAAGTGCAGCCAATCTCACACATGCTCAGTTCAGTTAGATCTAAGGAATTTGGTAACCTGCATTCCATAAATCATACTTAAAAAGATAGACAGAGCAGCAGCATTACAGTACAAACAGAGAATATGGAAAGTCCAGTAGGAGGTGTATTGCACATTATTATTATTACTACAGTTGAATTTTACTATAATCGCACATAGTCAGTTGTTTTGTGGTGGTCAGGTTACTGGTTACTGCTCTTTCCCATCTTCTGTCCTCCTGTTACCCCTCCTCCCTCCAGAGAGGAGTTGTACAGTCTGATGGCATGTGGGACAAAAGAGTTGTTAAGTCTATTGATCCTGCTCTTGGGAAGGAGCATTCTGTAAGCCTGAGCAGGCTCCTCTGGTGGCTGATAAGGGTGTGCAGAGGGTGACTGGTTCAGTAGCTTGCTCATAGTCCTCTGTCACTGTAACCAGAGAGTCCAGCTTTATGCCAACTACAGTGCCAGCCCACCTGATCAGTTTGTCCAGCCTGGATGTGTTCTTCCTGGATATGAAGAACTCCCCATCTAAATGTCCATTAAGTGGTGGGGCTGGGGGGATGAGACTCAGAAGTTCTATGATATGCTTATATACTTGCGAAGAACAATACACAAAATGTTCATGAGTACAAATGAAATCTACACCTGTTCCTGGCCATGCATTGTGTGCATAATGTCTGAAAGACCATAACTGTCAGTTGACATGACTGCAGTAAATAAAAACTCATTCCTATGTGTTATTTTGTTGCCAAAAATCAAGAACATTTTTTTTAAATGTGAGAGAACAGTTCACATGCAATATTTAAATGTCCTGTCTCTCTCTCAAAGACTGCTTTTGCTCTTCTACAAAAATGTTTGCTCTCAGACAACGTGCTCAAGTACAATTCGTGTTATGTTTTGAAAATGTGTGCTCTCGCACTCAGATTTCAGTACAATAAAGTTGCCAAATGTTTTCAGCCAATCAGAAAGACCAATTCAGTTCTTGCTGTTGCTAATTTACATTCTCATGGGTTGGGTAAAGTACAATGAACTGGTTAATTGGATCATTGTCATTAAGTAATAAATAAACAAGTGTAATATTTTTGGCAAATTTGTTGAATTGTTCTCCTTACACCTATTTTGTGAAAATCTAATGAGGTTTTAGGTCAAATTTAGAAATATAGAAAATTCCAAATGGTTCACAAATGTTCAAGCACCACTGTAGCTACCTATAGACTACCTACTGTTTGCCCTCTCACTCTATTTATGCCTTCTTTAAATGGCCACAATTAGCAAGAATGCGGTTTCTTTGCATCATCTTTGTTCACAAGCTTGGTTGCCCTGGCAACCTTGACCACACCGCTCACCATATTTCCTGTTGCTGTCACTGCTCAAAATTCCTGCCGTGTCAGATTTGACCTGTGCATTATAACTTAATTCATTGTAAAAAAAAGAAAAGAAAATGTAATAAAACACAAATATATTATTGGATAATAATTTAGCTGCCTGGTTTACAGTGCTCAACATATAATACATGGACAAAAGTACTGGGACACCTGCTCATTTATTGTTTCTTCTGAAATCAAGGGTATTCAAAATAGTTTATCCTGCTTTTGTTGGAGTATTTGTTTCTATTGTCCACACTTTCTACTACATTTGGAGCATTGCTGTGAAGATTTGATTCCATTCATTGAAAAGAGAACTAGGTCTTAATATTGGATGATCAACCCTAAAGAATAGAGTTCCACTGCTCCACAGCTCAAAGCTGGGGGGCTTCATACCCCTTTAGCCCAGGGGCTTGGTTCCAATAGGATCATGTTTGTTTATCTGCTCCAGGCAGTCCTATTCTTTTGGCAATACTTCCCTACAGTGTTAGTGCATTTGCACATAAAAGGGATATCCACAAACTTTTGGACATATACTGTATCTTGCTGGCTAGCTAGCCACTAGACTCTTTGCCAGGGTAGCTATACCACATTCACACTCATGTTTGTATTCTTAAGGCAGGTTCCTTGTGACCTCGGGGTCAAATGAAGAGCCAGTGTCTATTATAGGCCAAAGGTTAGGATCATTTGTTAATTAAGAATGTCACAGTAAAAAGAGCCCAAACAGAAAGTGTCCAGCTCCAGGATGGCAACTGGTGGGTCATAATGTGGTGGCCAAATGTCACACAGAAAGGCCTTCATTGATTGTCAAGTAATGTGGACATGCAAAGGCTCCTTTGCTTGCTCTGTTTGCCCATTCTGTGAAGGAAAAATAGACCTCATGCTTTCTGGATTCACAGTTTGCCCCGTATTTTAAATTGTAATTATTCCAACCAGACCAAATGCTTGTACTGAATATTGTATATTGTATAATACAGACCTGCAAAAGACAAATACCTGCATCGGCCTCTTTATCTGTGAAGGTCTTGATGATCTAGGCTATTCTGGAGTCTTCCTACTGTTCACAGCATTTAACAACCATGTGTTACATATATGTGCACACTCATACACTCTTCAGACTTTTAGTAACTCCATTTTCATCATGATAACACAGACATAGACACTCTGCTGCTGTTCCTTTCTATGAATCCTGGTGGTTATCTACCCCGAAGCACATGGCCAGCCACAGCTGAATACAGAGATAAACTCATGACAGGACTTAACATCCAGCCTGAATGGCAGAATGATCAAGACATTATAATGTTGAGTATAAAAGATATATAGTTGTGTACTTTTTTAAACATATTTGAACATATGGACAGTTGATGTTGATTTGAACTTCATTGGAAGAATGGATATAACCACCTAAATATGCCACACTAAAGAAATATCTGTTAAAATATATTTGCAAACAAGGTAAATAATATAAATGCAGGGTTTCTTAAGAAGAAAAAGTAAGGCCAGCCCCCCCCCATTTATCGTGTATTACTCCTTAATATATGTCAAATTAAAAGCAGGTGATCCACATCAGCAGCAGATGTTTAGAACAGGGTTATAGAGATTTGTGAGAAAGGTGCTGAAAGTACTATAATAAGACTGTTACAGGCTCGGACATCCCAGTAGCCAATTAGAGAGGTCGTAACTTTCACCAGCCAATGAAATCGCGAGCCTAGGTAGCAGGTCCCGCCCCGACTTATTATGGCTCGCGCAGGCTCTGAAAATGACGCAGACAAACGGACCTAAAGTTTGACTGCGCTGCTAAAACAACGCTTTAAGACGTTTAAACACAACTTTACACGCTTTCAGCTGCTTTTGGCACGTTTTAGAGACGGTCGACAGCGTCAGCGTTTCGGTTTGGGCTGGGAAAAGTTTGGGTAATTAAATGAAGAGGGAGAATTAAAGGGACAAAGGGCTGCTGAGCTCGAGTAGGTCGAGGTTTGTTCAACTCGGGGGAAAATATCTAAACTTCTCACAAAAGGGGTTTTTTTTAATCGTTTTAAAGTCGGAAAGTCGTCTTTGTGTTCGTACGCTTGCTGCCACAGTGTCGTTACCACGGCTCGCGTGGTCACTACGCGAAGGTTGGGACGATGCCTAGCAACGGGGGTCGCGAGCGCGGAGCGGCCAGTCAGCCGCCTCTGAGAGCGGCCGGTCCGGCAGAGCCGCGCAGGAGGAGCCGGCCCGAGCCCAGAGACGGAGCTCCAGGTAATGTAGTCACGCAGTAACAGAGTGGGGGCGAGGGGAGGTGAAGGCCACCGCGAAGCCCATATTAACAGCAGCGGAGCGCAGCTGCAGGCTGTGCACAGCACAGGTGGTAGCTCGCGGCTAACTGAGCACCTTGTTCACCGTGAAACCACAGTAGTTTATGGGCAAATTCAGAAAAGACAGACAGAGAAGCTTTACTGAGGTGCACGTGGTGTGGTTTTAATAGAAAAGCCCCCAGAGCAGACTTATATAAAGAAAAAGTCACGTTTCACAGCCAAACAATCAGGAGTTCCCCATTGAAGTGTATTTAAACGTAGCTGCTGCTTTCACTACTTCTCACCACCAGTCTGTTCATCTCTCCTCACTGTTTTAGGAACAGTTTGGTCTGAAAAAGTCCCCAAAAGTCAGCTACAGAAAGACAGTGGGAGTAGCAGAAGCAGGTCAAATAATGTAGAATTATAATGAGATGATGATTATTTGGACATATTGTAAATATGTATTATGATAAAAGTGTATTTACATATGTGTGGGAGGTGTGTATACATGCATTTGGCAAAGTGGCATTGAATAGTCATATAAGCAGACAGATTAGAAGCTCCTAAATCAGGGTGTCCAATCTTATCCGCAATGGGCTGGTGTGGGTGCAGGCTTTCATTCTAAACAACCACTTGTGACACCTGATCTCACTTATTTAATCAACGGGGCCAGTTTTCAAACAACTGATCCATTTGGCTGGAATGCAAACCTGCAGCCACACCGGCCCTTTGTGGATAAGATTGGACACCCCTGTCCTAAATGCTGATTTAAAGCCCATCGTCCTGCCCAAAGGTCATATTGGAGCTCTGAACATTTTTTTTGTTCATTCCTCACACACACCAAAGCAAAAATGTTCCGTTTTGAATATTACCATAAACAGTTCTTGGAATTTGCTGTTCCACCTATAATGGTGCAATGCTTGCAGTAAGCAGAGTAACTGTGGCACTGTTTTAAGGTGGGACTTCTATTATTGAGAGATTTGCAGACCACAAACCCACCTTTCATGTTTAAGTATATTAAACATTCCATATCGGTTGGATCCAATTAACACATGTATCAGTCATGAAATGTCACCATTTTATTAAATCGTGATATTATACCACCAGAATTGTGTGCTGAACATGTCGGCACAGTTGGCAGTATTTTTATACCAATCATTCTGTGATCTGACGCAGCCTCAACGTTCTGAGTGGCTGCAGCTCATGAATTTGAGTATTTTACTGTGATTAAATGGCTTTAATATACAATTATATTTTGAATGTAACATTGATATATACACAAAATATTTAGTATCAAATGTTTTCAGATGTATTATAATATATAGTGATTTATTTTTATAAATCAATATATGAGGCTTTAATATTCTGTAGTAAAAGCCATAGCTCTGTTATTCTTACTGGGATATTTGCTATGGTGAAAAACCTTTATGAAGATAATATTTTATAAACACTTCTATAAAGTACGGGTTAAGGACTGCAATATTTAAAAAAGCTAAAACTTTGCAATTCTAACTCGCAGCAATTCAGCCATTAAGCTGTTTTAATCTTTACAGAAAACAGTGAAATTGGGCCAGGATTACTTTTCTGCTTTATTTATATGAGTTCAGAGGAAGTGGCTAAAAGAACACCAAATCAAGAAGGCCTTTGCAAAGGGCCTCAGCAACCCTTTCATGAGCCACACAGCATTAATTGTGAATTAGCCCTGTTGATATGAAGAAGGTTGTCTTACAAAATAATGTGTGCTTATGCGCAAGGTGGAGAAAACGTCTCTGTTCACACCTTCCTGCCAGACTATTGTTGTTCTACCTGTTGTTTGGCCATTTGCAGAGCTCTTGGTGACCTGATTCTTTATCTTTGTGGCAGGGGGGTTGGAAACTTTACACAAAAATGTCTGTCCCAAATACCGTTTCAAAAATATGGGTACATGGGCACTCAGCAGCAGCACTGCTGTTCAATCACTGGTTATTTCAACCAAGTCATATCCATCCATGATGTAACATTCATGGGGGCATTTATTTAAGTGATGTGATGTGATATGCTCATAAGTGAATACTGAATGGGCCAGAATTTTGATTATAATGACTGCAGAAGGTCTGAAAAGTTTGGCTAAAAATGGCTTTTTAATACTTTCATTGTATTTGACACAGTACTCAAAAAGTAGCCAATTAGTATGCTTGCAAAATCTAGATCACTGATTGGGTGTCTGTTTATCATTAACGGCTGTTCTTACTGATTAGTTTACACTACACTCCAGTCAGTAAATACACCACGGTTTAAGTAACTCCCACCATCAGCTCTCGAATTCCACACCCAATTCCATCAAATATGCTTCAAGCCACTATGAATGATCACTACCAACAAACAAAATAAAACTAAATGTACTACATATAATTTGAACCAATACCATATATTAGTTTTAGCTTCAAGCCACACCAACTTCCAGTGATGGGATATTTTTTCCTCTGTGTGTATGCAATCTCAAAGTTTACATGTCTCCATTCTTTCTAACCAGCTGAGAAGAATAAAGCTAGTACTTGGCACCAGACACAGACCGAGATACGGCGGACACACTCTCTAGATGCCATTTTGGCACCATACTTGCAAGGCCAGTGGCCCAGAGATGGTGAGAGATGGGGACAAAGTGGACACTGCCAGAAAGATGAATTCTCACAGGTGAAGTGGTTGATTTTTGCTGATGGAATTTTATTTCATTATATATTTGTTTCATTAAATGATTCAATTCATAAATAAGATTAAATGATCGTAAATGATTAAAATTGAATAATTTAAAATAGTTCATAAGGTGAGATGCAAAGCTAACATTGGTAACAAACTCCATACTTGGATCTTATCTCTTTAACCAAAAACCCAAAAACATTCCCCAGATGTTCATTAGTTTGTTAAATAGATGTGGTTTGTTAGATAGAATATGGTGTGATTTCTTGGCCTGTAAACATAAACTTCTCTAAACAGTGGGTGGAAGTTAAACTGTCATTTTACAATCATCGATTCACAGTGTCATGTGTTAGGCCTACTGTGGTTATTGCCTTATGTGACGTATTCCCAGTAGACATTGGGCACTGTAGATTGAGATGTTTAAATGCTGTTAAAGTTGTGAACATTGTGACTGATTTGATGAGTATTCAGTTAAATTGGTGGGAAAGGGTTATGGGCAATATTTATTGAGCTACACATATAGAAGTAGTGTCTCTCAGTCTGGCGTTGTGTATAATACAACATGCCAGGTAGGGGTGGAGTGTTGATAGGGACAGTGCTGGCAGTGCTACTGGCCATGGAATAGTATCTGTGTTGAGCCTGACCACGCTGACCCTGGTGCCTCCACGTTCATAATGCAATATTGTATCTTCTATGCAGAAAACTATCTGTGTATGATTTTATTAAAAATTGTCAGTAGGTTGTTTGTGTGGAAATGGTTTGGTAGAAACATTGTAGTTATAAGTTACTTAAATATACAGAACACTGTGTTCTTAATGTTACAATTAAATACTGATACTTTAACAAACATTTACTTTAGAGACTAAAGATTTTCATTATATCATATCCTATTAGCATTTCTCTTAAGCATATCAAATTCAATCACCCTTGCCTCCACTGGTGTTTCTTCATCAGACACTTTGTTCTGGTTTGAAGGTAATGTAAGGCCTCAAATCAGTTGTGGTTTCATGGGTTCAGTTTTGAAACCACCGGCATTTACATTTAACAGAGACAGAGAGCAGAGAAGGTAGGAAAAAGGACAAAGGACTGCAAATTGCTGATGAAGCTGATTTTATTGGTTGAGGTGTTGGTAGTGCCTTTTTTCTTTTCTTTATTTCTCTTTCACTTGTTGTTCTCACGTAGGTGAGGGTAGGCAGCAGAAACCACATCCTTGTTTTCTCTCTTGCAAATTACCTGCAGAGATCAGGGCCCACAGTTAATAAACGTCTTCGCCTGTTGATACTGATCTAAGATTGGTCTGTCCTGTTTATTGGCACATAACTGATCCTAGATCAGCATTCTCATGCTTGTGAATGTGTATAAACATGTGCGTCTAAATTTAGTATGGGGGGGAAATACAGAAGTTGTTTTGATTGGTTTAAAATTTGAGCTGCTGTATACTTGGAATATTATTGATAATTTTTTTATTATTTTAATT
Organism: Acestrorhynchus altus; assembly: GCA_034509495.1. Classification (NCBI taxonomy): domain Eukaryota; kingdom Metazoa; phylum Chordata; class Actinopteri; order Characiformes; family Acestrorhynchidae; genus Acestrorhynchus; species Acestrorhynchus altus. Next base: position 21,078,783 of record CM067510.1, read on the forward strand.
ATAATCAAGTCTAGATTTTGTGGATTTTTTGTAATTAAGTGTAATTAAAAGGCTACATTTTATATGCTTCAGGGTAATAGGGTATTAAGGGATGTGTGATCAGGAAAGGTGAGAGAGCATATCCCTGTTTTATATTACTTAACATTCCAAAAAAAAAAAAGATTTGATATATACATGGTTTTCATTGGACAGTGACAATATAACGCTTGGGCATTAATGGGTTAAGAGAAACTACTTTCAGATCAGGGCAGAGTGTGGATTGGGTGTGGTTGTGTTTGCATGGTTGGGGGAAATGAGTTAACATTTCATCTATTGCAGCTGCATGTCTTCCAGCTGACTCCTCTGCTTATTAGCATTTGAAACAGTGATTGCATTACTACCCTGTGGGAAGGGTCCTTTTGTTGTTCTCGCAGGGTCAGCTGAACTAGTGATGTACTTCAGTATAGTGATTGGGACTTCTGAATTACAGCCTTTTGGTTCCCAAAGCACAAATGTGTAGAGCCCTTTGAAATTTGTTCACTTGTAGGTAAATGACTGGCTTAGGCTTGGTTGTGAAGAGGAAGGAAACCCCTTTGCCTGTGGCTTTTGTCTTTATATAATAAAGACAAATGTGTGTGGATATTAGTCTTATCCACACACATTTTATCCTCTTTCTGTTCTTCTTCAACCTGGAAAAAAAAGGTACTTACTTTTTAAATCTTGCTTGATCCATCTTTTGGTTGAGAAATTATGTAATGCATTGTGGTATTCGGTTGACCTTTCGTTCTGTGTTGGCTGGGTAGTGTGAATGTGTGTTAGTGCTTGAATTTTTTTAGTACTTCTATTCTACACTACAGCTAAGTTTACGTTATATGACTCAATTATGAGTTTTTGCTCAGATCAGATCTGCTCTGATCATTCATACATTGTAACAGAAATCTGGCCACTGATGAGTGTTACACTCAATATGGTGTTTTGTTTACATAAAACCAAAGCCAATCATCTTGCTGGTTATGGAATGAGCAAAGGTGGGTTGGTATGAATGTGGAATAAAACCCACTTGTGACGTGGAGCTCTAAGTGCAGTAGCCAAAACAAACTGAAAAATCATTATTCATCATCATTATTAATCATTATTGAGTCAAAACCTACAACTACTCTTGAGGGTTTTATCAGATTTTATTAGTGATGTAAAATGTTTTTCAAACGGTAATCTGACCTTCAAAGACCCAAAGGGTGACGGTAGCAAGGAGGAACCAGACTCCCATGGAGGGAGGACCCATCCGCCTCTGTTCAAACTACTTATACATAGTTAATAAGGGGACAGTGGACCACCCCATGTCTACTGTCCCTGTAATATTCGGGTGTAGTGAAGCAATTTTAATTTTTAATTTTAATTTAATTTTGATTCAGAGAGCAACACTTTCACTAAATCTTTACATTTAAAGGGAAACTCCGATCATTTGTATGATTATAATCCTCTGTGTTTATTTACATGTTACAGCCTTCAAGCTGCTTGCCGTACAAATCTGAGAAAAGTCACAAACGTTCAGCATCATGGGGAAATGGAGATCATTTACAAGATGTATGTATGCCAAGTGTGTTTCAGTTTATCTATGTGACAAGATTATCCTGTCAGTGTGCTGTGAAATTCAATTATTTATTTATTAAAATCTTCTTTCACTTCCTCTCTTTCTCCATCTTCTGTTTCCAAGATTGCTGAACTAAAGCAACAGCTGCAACATGCACTCAAACCTGGAGTACATGTGGGCATCTGTGAGAAACACCACCATCGCCCTACGTGGGCATGTGCACAGGTAAAATGCACACATACATATGCACACCCACCTACCTAAACACTTGATGTCTGTTTTTAATCTGTGTCCTTCCCAATGTACTTTCACATACTCTACTTGTTTCCTTTTTGTAAGTCAAAATCAACTTTCAGAACATTGTGCAGTGTGTAGTACAAGCACAAGCTTCGTAAAGTACTGTTTTCCCAGCTGGCCTGTTAGACTGCCAGCAAATCAGAATGCATGCATAGCACAGAGTTTCCATTTGTCTTAACAAAGCAGGGTGTCGTTCTCTGGGTCACACAGAATGTATAGTGAGTACAGTCGTCTGCAGTATTTTGAACATTCAACACTTTTGCACACACAAGTTATGACCAACTGAAAAACCAAATGATTTTAGTGGTCTGTGGGTGAAGGCTACACAAACATTAAAACACACACAGCAGAGGAAGTGAGGAGGAGTGCAAAATGAAGCAACAGGAAAAGTCATTTTATTGAAAACAATCTTCTGCACTGCAGAGAGATGTGGGCTGGCTGTAGACTGCTACTTTGTACCCACATGATTTTATTCCAGTTCTACGGTCATCACATCATACATATGTGACACAGATGTATTGTATGTGTGGAAGCTTAAACAGCAAAAAAGCACACTGAATCTTGACATTTTCAGTTCCCATTTGGGCCACTTTCATATGTGGTATTGGAATCTTATAAAATACACAGCAATGTGGCTCAGTCTGAGCAACCAGATTGAAATTTGTGCTTGAAGTTTTTTCCAACTTGACATGTCTCTATTCACATGGGTGAAACCTGGGATTGGTGGGTTCTAGCTGGGCATGATCTCTGAGTGGGCTTATATATGTGGGCTTCCCAAATGGACCCCATCGTTACAGCCAAACTTAATCTCACATGGGGCCTAGGGCCTCTGTACAACCCAGATTGGGCCCACGTTTAACCCCTCCTTGTCCCAACAGGGACCACAGTGGGCATCCATATGTTGGGCCAAGATGGAAACCATGGAAAACCTTTCTGGTTCCCAATTGGGCTACCCATACAGGCCCCACATGGGCACATTATCTAGGATGTAAATCAAAGAAGTGGCCAAATAATAGCAAGCTCAAATGCATTCAATGGTCAGTACAACTCCATGTGAATTTGTTTTTTCCTTTTTTTGTTGTCAGTCCCAGCCTGTACCCATCCCTTTGACTCGTCTACCGACTACCCTGCGGAGGAGTGAGGAGGGACTGGACCAGGAGCTTGAAAGAGCCTTCAAACGTCAGTCACCCATCCAGCTCAGAAGGGTACTTAAATATACACCCAGGTTTTAGGTTGACCAGAACACTTCTGAATAAGCATTCAAAAAGAATGAATCACATTTAAGTATGTAACACTTTGTTACGTATACGGTTATGGACAATATTTGGGCACAGCGTGAAAACATAAGGGGGGAAGCCATTGCTATCACAAAAAACATTAGGGATGAGATTAAATTTAGGAAACTTGGAAACTTCTTTTTGAAAAAGAAAAATTTAAAATTTTAAGTAGAAGTAAATTTGAGGATGTCCTAACGTTTTCATCACAAGAAAATTGCATTTGCATTTCTACTTCCGTTTACATTGTACTAATGATTTTTAAGTTGTATATGTAGGATTGAATAAGTAAACGCCAACCTAACCAACAGCAGTGATAATGGCGGTTTTTTTTCTCAGCTGCTAGAAATCCCTGATGGCCACAGAGCTCCTGTCCCCTCTCTCAGCTCCAGCAGCAGCTCTCAGAGCGAGCCCTCCTTCACCATGCATGCCTCATCGCCTTCATCCTCTTCTCCCAGTGCTTTTCCAGGGGGACTTACAGAGCTGGACACTGGTAAACCAATAAAACTCACTCTCATTCTTCCAATAGTGAACACAGACTGCTGCATGCAGCCTTTATGAGTAAAATCGCACTTGGATGTGAGCACTTCTGGCACAACACAACTACCCTCAATGTACCAGTATATCATTATATGTCTATAAATATTATTTTCTATTAGTGCAGCACAGTGTTTACATTTTTTTAATGTATTGATTTTTTTTTTAACTTTTTTTTTTAACTTTTTCTTTATTTATTTAAAAAAAAATTTTTTTTGGCTTGTTGCTTGTGTATAAACTGATTTGACAGCAAATCTAGGCCAGAATTGTCTCATCTGTCATTAAATACCATGTCATGCTTGGTGTCTGTTCTCAGATTTTTCTGGCACTCATCAGTCTTGCCCCTCACCTCTGCTGAGCAGTGACGCTGATGCTGCTCTCCTCCTGTCCTGCTCACCTCGTCCAAACAAGAGCTACTGCTTTCAGAGAGACCCTCCAGAAGGATGTGAGAGAGTTCGAGTGTGTGAGGAGAATATGTGAGTATACACAAATCAACCCTACCTATTAAAGGGCAACTGCACCAGCCTTTTAGCCCAGCCTCTTTTCTCTGCAATTCTTTTGAGTTTTGGAGAAATTGCCAGTGGTTGATGTCATCACGGGAAGGTAATTTTACAGAAAGGCTCTTTTGAAACAGCATAGGTGGATAGATAGAGCTCTATTGAACCCTTGGAAGGGTTCCCTCAGGGAAAACATTAGCTTGGTTACCACTGATGATGTACCTGTATAGTGGCTGACCGTGTCTTTAAGTGACGTTTCTTAACACCACAGGATCCCATGTCATGTGTCTGTTACGACTTATTGCAGAGTTAGCATGTTGGCTGCAGGCATTATTTAGCATCACTACTGTGGTGCAACAGTACAACAATGCATACTGGCTTCCGACCCCATCCAATATCAATACTGCTGCGTTAGCATGCAGACTATCAACCAAATCCAAGAACACTACCACGGCATGAGCATGGTGCTTATTGAGCCCATCCAATTTCACTAATGTGCAGTGTTAGCATGCAGGCTATGAACTCCATCCAGTCTTACTACCATGGTATTGTATGCTGGCTGTGGGCCTTGATCAACATCATTACTGCAGTGTTGGCATTGTTTTTAAAGCAGACCCCTTTCCACGCTGATGTCACATCATGAGATGTAAACCTAACACTGTCCTGAGAGTTTTTTTCTGAGATTCTCTTCCAAGCAGACATCATTTTGGTGACATCATCACTATCAAAAGATACACAACCAGCTAACATCATTTTTACTTTCCAGACATCAGGATTATTATAGGGAAAACAAGGATACAATATTAGTGACTCATTGAGAGTAAAGCCAAAAGTCATTATTTTATGTTTGTAACTCAAAAATATATTAATTTCTGTAATGCTAAATCTGCTTTTCTAATCTCCAGCTCTCTGTATAAGGACCAGCCAAATCTCTCAACCTGCCCTGATCCTAACAAGGTGAACTTCACACCCCATGGAGGCTCTGCCTTTTGTCCAGTCAGTCTACTTAAGCCCCTCCTACCCTCAGTGGATTTTCTGTTTCGGAGCCTGTCTGTGTCTCCAGGGTCCTGCTGGGCAGGACAGGGTGGGGCCTGCCAGACTCCGGGTCCTGCAGTAACAATGACCGGGTACATGGGCTCTCTAGAGCCAGCAACCACTGCGATGTGAGAAGCAGGTGAAAAAAAAGAAGTTTTCAGATGCTCCAGATGCTTTCAGCAGTTCCAAAAACTACCAACAGCCTTATTTCTGCAGTCTTCTTCCCAGAAAGGGGTTTGTTTCGGTGAGACTCTATAATGAAGCAGTGAAGAGCTGCACCTCCTTTTTGTTCTTTTACAATGATGACCAGATTGTAAGTGTTTGATGGTCAAATCCTGCTTGTTCAGCTCTTGCAGATATTCGTATGTTTTGTGATTCACTAGTTCGCCATGCACAAGGGATGTTTTGCTTTAAGTTTTAGGGACTAAAATGAAACAAGGATGATTCATTGGTGTGCTTTTAGTGGAAGAGACCCTCTTTTGGAAGTTCAGATGTTTGAGCAAAATTCTTTGGGCTTGAACTTCTAACATTCTGCAAATGGAGTGTCAAACATTAAAACTGTCTTAGGAATGACAAGGATGTTGGTCACGCTGAAGATTAACTGTTGAAGTGCATTTTGTTCACAACACACTTCAGCTTAAGCCCAATCAGTTATTAATCATTAGTTAACAAATAAGGCAAATATATAGTATTTAATAATAACATATTTAGAGACAGATTTAGAGGTTTATAGATTTATATGGAACATTCATGAGCAGTAAATACTGAATGTGTCTAAATGTAATAGATGAAACAGAATGGAAGTACTTCTTTTAGATTCTTAATGTGAGTTTGTTGCATGAAATGATCCAGTGCAGAACCTGGTCTGACCACCTAAAACAGACTGTTTATTCTTTTCAACATTATTAAAAATTATTTTAATAATGAGGGGGGGCTTTAGCACAGGATTTCTGCAAACACACTTTTCAAAAAATGACCACTTGTTTGTCGAGGTATGAGCTTGCCATTATTCTTCTAACTTCAGGGGTTGTCATGTAGAAACTAGGGCTACATTGACACAGCAAGAGAAGTGTCCTGATTCCGATCCTAAACTTAAACAAAAACTGTGATAGGCCCAGCTGTGGACTGGAGCTCCTGTAATGCGGAAGAAGTTGAACCAAAGTTCTGGTAGCTGAACCTTTGCATATAGACATCAGTGTAGGAGCATGAACTGTTATGAATGTTGAATGTTGGATATAGGTCACATTAAAAAGGACAGTGTGAACAACCTAAAAATACATCTGATTGGATAAGAAAACTGGACTTGGGCCACTTTACCTGCTGTGTGAATGTAGCCTATGATATTCTTTTTTTTTTGATGAATATTTGTTTGCACAGTGTACGTCGAGTACGCCAATCCTACTTTTCTACTCACTTGAAAATGTTTTGGGTTCTTACTTGAACATAGTTACTACAGAGCAGCTGTGCTGGGTGTTTGGATTGTTAGCTGTTAGCCACATAAGCTATATAATGTGAGCAGCGATGGCGCACTCATTGAAGTTCACAACATATTCAAGAATCTTGCACTTGATACTTTATGTGTTTTAGAATTAAACACAATCATCTGTTGAGTTTTGTTTATCTTGGCTGCTTGCATACATGTGACTTGGTGACAAAGTTTGTTCAAGTCCAGAAACTTGCTTGCTATACAAAAGGTGTTTATTAAATATCCTGTTTTTGTATCAGTTAATTATTTGTTTTTCTTTGGATAAACTCTAGGTTTTATGTGTAAAACAGTATGGCCCTGCCCTGAAGCTCCCTTGAAGTGTACAAATTCATGCCCTTGTTGAAGTGTGAAGAAAAGGGTTGTAAATGTTTAGTTTATCAGATGGATGATGGCAGAATTGGGACATAGCCCTTCCAGTGCACACGTCACTACTGCTTGAACACCATTTACCACATATCTGATCACATGGCTTCCTGTCCTCCTGTTTCAGCACTTTATAAACATCACCAAAACTAGGACTATGGCCTCTCCCAAAGTTCATACTTGGGGTTTGTGGTTTTGCTTGAGTGTACAACATGAAAAATTATTATATTTATGAATTGCCTAATCAGCCAATTATGTGGCAGCAATGACTAAAATAATGCAGATGTAGGCCAGGTTCAGAGTGGAGAACAAATGTGCTCTCAATGATTTTGAGAGTGCTGTGATTGTAGGTGTCAGATGGGCTGATTTCAGTGTTTCAAGAACTGCTGATCTGTTATTTTCAGTACAACAGTCTATGGACTTACTCAGAATGGAGGAATAAGGAACTCGGGGCATTTCTGCAGATAGAAACAATTTGAGAGGTCTGAGAATGTTCAGACTGGTTAGAGCTGACAAACGCTACAGTAACTCGGGAGAACCATTCCGCATAAAAGCTGCTGAGAATAAACCAAACATCCTATCTTAACGAGTCAGGGTCAACTTCCGTCAGCCTAGAGCAGAAAGGCTGCAGTGGACAAAGGCTCGCCAACACTGGACAGCTGAAGACTGAAGAAATGTAGCCTGAGCTGATGATGCTGGGTTTCTTTTGTGAAACAGATGATGGTTCATAATTTGGGGTAACCAGCATGAATCCACAGACAGGCTGTGTGAACAGAACAGGCTGAAGGAGATGGTGTAATCATGGAAGGGTTACTGAAAATCTAAAGGTATTGTGTGACAACAGTGATCTTAAAGAACTGAGTTTTGGGATTGCTGTTTTGGGAGGATGGCCCAACTTACTATTAGTATATTCCTAACAAAGTGGTCATAAAGGGCCAGTCTGTGTTTGTCTCTGTCTGTCAAAAAGCCCCAACACTAAATTATTGCTGTTTCAAAGCTTAATCATTTGGGGATTAATTAATAAAGTGCCACTGGACACTGCCATTTAAATATTACATTCCAAGTTAATGGGTTTTTATGTATACATATCTTATTACTATTTGCATATTTAATACCAGGCTGTTTACACCTGTTGTAAAACATGCATATTTTAGTAATAGTTTAAACTGCTCTTTAAGTATGTGGGAATGAGATAGGGTTGATTCACTGGTAACTAATGTTTGTCAGTATCTAATATTAGGGAGGAGCAAAAGTAACTACTACAAAAACAGCCTGGCCAACTGAAGACAGTCAAGATTGTTGACCAGTATAGGGTTTGTTTTTGTTTGATGGTTTGACTGGTCTTCAAACATGATCAAATTGACTAAGCCAAATAACCAGTATGACCAGTTAACCAGCAAGATCAAGCCACACTATGCTGGTCAAGAGCTAGTTTAAAGATACTGGAATAATCACTGCCATAAAAATGTAATATAGACTTACTTTTCCCTCAGTAGTCACAGATTCACTGAAAAAAAAAGTATTACAAGGATTGGAAGCGCTGGGGTTAATTTAATACATATCAATAAAAAATGACGAATGAGAGAAGGCTTTATCTCTTTCATCCAATCCTCGCTCACAAGCGGCGGGTGCGTGTATGCCAACAGCCAATCATGGCGCGGCGGGGGTGGGACATCCTATTCTTTCTAGGTCCAATCTCCTTGTAAAATGATTGGTTAAACTGTGCAGGGGCAGGGATTCGGCTGATTTTTCCTCCTTCATTTCTGTCGCGCGCATCGGAACGTACGGACGAGCGCCTTATAAAATACCTAAATACCTTTATTTATTAAATTAATCCAGTATATTCAGCTTCATTTAATCTGAAGATGCTGAACGTCGTGGCCAAGCAGCTCAGGAGCCACCCGGCTGTGAGTATACGCGTGTTTATGATGATTTGTCTTTATGAGGATGGATTTTTATGATTATTAAGCTGCTGGCAGTCAGTGTGTTTTATTAAGAGGCGCCTTTTAATGACTGTTTTTAATTTGTTTTTCTTATTTTGATGTCTGATGTCATTTTTCTCTGGCTGTTCCAGTGTTTAATGGCAGTGCAGTAGAAATTCCCTCCAATGACATTAATGCGCTTGTATGAGTCTCATACATTCATTACTAACGTATGGATGTTTGTAATTCCTCTACATTAACATCAGGATGATGGGCCACGTCTGTCTAAGTCCATAAATGGAGGTCACTTGTGAACGTTGGGAAAACTCAAGGGCATTGCCGGGAATCTCCTTTACTCATTTCCTGTGCAATTCCACACGTCCTGTGACTCCGAAGTCCTCTACAGAAGACGCGCTGCCCTTATGTAGGGCGACCGCTGCTGATACGCATGCGCGTCAGGGCGCCAAACACACACAGCAGTACAGTAGAAAGGGCTGTGTCCCCATAACCAGAGAGCTGTCTACATAGGCTGAGGGGATGCACGCTGTCTGCACTGCTGTCAGTGTTTTGAGGCAGGCTTTCCTGGATGGAGACCACCTCACCTTCCAACCAGGGATGGACAGGCCACTGGGAGAACCTGGGAACGTGTGTGGGCCGTTCAGAGGGTGAATGGGCCAGTCGTCTGTACAAACCCCTCAGCCCCACCTACCCTACTTAGACAAAATGAAACTGATAAATAGGCCCTGATCAACAGAATGATATTCATTAAAAGTACCCCCGTCCCCCTCCCATTCGCTGCTGAGAAGGTGAAGGGGGAAGTCACCTGTACTGCCCGCTGGACAAAATGAAAGCGATCGTTTTGTTGACAGCCTCTGGTCAACAAAACGGATCAATAGGCCACAATCAACAGAACAATATTGATCAAAAATAACCCCCCATCTGTCAACTCTCTGGGCTGCTGCCCTCTTTGGGCAAAATGAAATTGATCAAAAGGAACCCCCCCACCACCCTGAGCAGGGGGTGATGTTATCACAAACCGAGCAGTGTGCCTTATTAAATGGATATTTATTTATAGTTTATTGTCACATCACATTACACAGGTGTATGGGTGAGTGAAAGTTCTTGGGTGCAAGTCCCCAACAGTAGTAAAACAGAAACATCAGATAAAACAGAACATCAGAAACATCAGATCAGACATCAGATTCATGTCGAGCTTTGGGGGAAGGACGGTGTTGAATACTCAACTGTAGTCCACAAACAGCATTCTCACGTACGTTTTCTTTTTGTCCGGGTGCAAAACTTAGGTGCTGGTCCCTCACAGTAGTAAAACAGATACAGTAAAAAAAAAAACAGGAGAATAAAATAAAAATTAAATAAAGGTTAAGAATATACCTATATGTAATATAGAGTATTTACACATTTACATACACTATCTATAAACATTATACATGCATTAATGCACTGAAACATACATTATTGGACCTCGTGGGTCCTTTTTGCAGTGAGTGACCATAAATCTGGGATAGTAGAAGTGTTATTCAACAGAAAACTACAAACTCTTCTAATGTAATTCCAGTAGCCTGTTGAAAATTACTCTTTTTTTAGATGCTCTAAGCTGGTCTTCAAGGTCTGAGTTGTGGAAAAGAACTGTGGTACCTACGGTCATCCAGGTCATACATACCCAATGCTGGTTAACCAGCGTACCTCTTGATCAGGGTTTTGTATTTGACTGTGAAGTTCTAACTGGGCTTTCAATATGTCCAATTAGACCAAGCTTCTTGTCAGGTTGGTAATACTGGCTGACTAGTTTGTCAAAGCTGGTTGACCAGTTTGATTAAGCTGATCATTATAATACCTATTATGATTAGACTTGTAATTCCAGTTGAAACAGTTATTCTGCTGGTAGATTAGGCTAGTTCTTCAGTCTTCAACCATCTAGGGTTGTCAGTGTCCACTGCAACCTCAGCTTTCTGTTCAACTGAGCAACCTGAGCAGCTTGAATCAAAGAAAATCTATCTCTATTGTTCATTAAAACAATTGTTCAATAATTGTAATTGAGGTAAAATATTCAGTTATTTGTAAGATTGTTTTGAGTTCATACTAATTGTAGAATAATCTCTCTCTCTCTCTTTCTCTCTCTCCCTCTCTCTCTAGCTGATCCCTCTGTTTGTGTTTATTGGTGGTGGAGCTACCATGTCTGTCATGTATCTTTGCCGTCTTGCTCTGAAGAACCCAGAATGCTCGTAAGTGCCACGTTTGTTTACATTAACCTTAGATCAGAACAGTCATAGAAGTCACTGGCGTTAACTATGATGTAACTTTCGACCATAATCATTTACAGATGGGATCGCACGAACAACCCAGAGCCCTGGAACAAACTGGGCCCCAATGACCAGTACAAGGTGAGGGGACTGTTTACTTCACCAAGCGAATGTGTTGAGCTCTCTGCTCAGACTTGACTCTGACTAACACTGTAGAGACTCATCTCTGACCTACACCCAATTGCACCCCAGGGCTTAACTCTGACTCACACCCCAGAGAGTTGACTTGGATACAAACCTCATCAAAGTTTTGCATCCTGGACAGTTGAAGCTTGACTCAGGCTTTTACTCCAGAGACTTGAGACTTGACATGGACTCTCATCCCAGAGATTGGTGTTGTCCTTGGCTTTCACCTACAGACTCAAGATTTGACTCTTAATTTCCAAAAGCTTGAGGCTTGACTCTAACTTGTCTTGTCAAGAACCACATAAGGCTGCTACAGGTCTTCTGACTCGGTACATTATTGAAGCAAATGCGTGACAATTTAGGCATGCATGATTTATGCTATTTGGGTGGTGTAAGCATCCATTCCTTGTTACCTAGTTAGCCTACTGGCTACAGTCCAAAGCTAATGAAGCAAACTGGCTGGGTTACTCAATTGAGGCTAAAGGGGAAACTGTATGACTGTCCACTGATGGACATCCTTTTGTTCTCCACAGCTCTTCAAAGTCAACATGGATTACTCCAAACTGAAGAAGGACAGGCCAGATTTCTAAGCCGTTCCTCTTGTTTAGTAATGGTGCTCTCTGTACCCTGGAAGCCAATCCGCACAAAAACAGATTGTACAGTGGCAGTTAAAGCATGCTGACGTCGTCACCATTTCGTTCATGTGGCCTTCATATACATTTGTGTGCACAAACACACATTTCTGTACTGTATCAACATCTTGAACTGTAATAGTATTTATTGCCATTAGGAACCAGGGGAGAGCCGAACAGAGAGCTTGTAAAAGATGTTGGCGTACAGAAACATAGAAATAAGCAAGTACCTGGTCATACTTTGCATACCTCATTTTGACACGTTTGTCATTTTTGTTTATGCTTTTCTGCAATCAGTACACTGTACAAGAACTATTTAGCTTTGTGACAAACATTCACTACATCAAAGCCATCAATGGTATAAATTAATTTATCTATGAATAAATATTGACTTATGAACTTATGAACTATGTGTCATGTGTGGTTGTGTTTAAAGGTTAGATTTGGCAAATTGCATACAGTTAATTGAGGTTACATTTGATTAACTTTGCCAGAGTTATAGACTGATTTTATTAATAGTTTAATAGTTTATTGGTTTGGCAGCTCAAAGTAAACATGTATGGTGTCTGAAGTTTACACTGCAACTGGGACAACATCTTGACAAAAATAAATTATCCCCAGTTTTCGTTCCACTTTTTTAACATTTCATGTATCAGCACATCCAGTGAATAGCCTGAAATGCATACCTCAGATGCATACCTGCATGAATACCTGCTCTGTGGGTGTCCAAAATTCAAGCTGAAAGGAAACTGGGAACAGTAAGACCAGCACAGGCTCCAGTCCAGTCTAATCACTGCTTTTCAAAGAAATGAACTCTTTAAACAAATCATTCTAGAAGCTACAGAAAACCTCAGCAGGTCAAGACTGTAAAGTTTGTAACTGACCAGCAGTTGGAGCTATGTAGGTACACCAGTAGTTGGCAGAATGTGTATTATAGTAAAGGAAGGCATCCAACACCTGGAAAATCTGAAGAAGATTTGGTCAGCTGGTCTGAAAGGATAAAAACAGGTGCTGAAATCACATGACAATAGGCATTTGGAGCTGCAAATCATGGCTCCAGCCACCAGAGGGCCCTGAAGGCCCCTGAATTGACATGAATCTCCAGCACAAGAGATGACAGTTGAAACAAAAGAGAGAATGATAAAACTTCTTTGAGAAGGAAAATCATCCTGGAATGTCGCAAAAGATGTTGGTGGTTCCCAGTCAGCTGTGTCTAAAATCTGGACCAAGTACAAACAAAATGGGAAGTCCGTAAATGAGAAGAGTACAGTTAGACCAAGGAAAACATCAAAGTGTCAAGATAGAAAACTTGAAGCAATATGTGTAACACAGAAAATGCACAACAAATGGTCAGAAACTGGAGTCAATGTCTGTGACCCAACTGTAAGAAATCATCTAAAAGAAATGGGATTTAAACACGAAAAGCCAAATGAAAACCATCATTAACATCTAAACAGAAGAGAACAAGATTATAGTAGGCTAAAGAAAAGCAGTCATGGACTGATTGATCTTCAGTGATGAATCTTGAATCTGCACTGGGAAAGGTGATGATGCTGGAAGTTTTGTTTGGTGCTGGTCCAATGAAACATAAAGATGACTACCTGAAGAAAACGTACATTTCCATGGATGATATTCTGCTGCATGTCAGGTAAAGGCAGAGAGTTATCTTCAATAAATGCCAAAGTCTACATAGAAATGTTGACACTTTTTTTTTATTTCATCAGTTGAAAGATGTTTGGTGATGATGGTGATGATGACTTCCTTTTTCAAGATGATACTGCATCTTGCCATAGGGCAAAGGACATGAAAACATTCCTTCAAGAAAGACATAATGTCACTCTCGTTGCCTTCAAATATTCCGATGACAGGCACAAATCGCTCAATTTGCTCTAGAATATCACTGCATTTAGCACCATCCACCTTCCCCTTTTTGCAACTGACATAGCATTTTCCTTGGTGGCAGAAAATTTACATTTTGGTCTCATCTGACCAGAGCTGCTTCCTCCACACATTTGAGGGGCCTCCCGTATGCCTCATATTGAGCATTCCTATTTTGTGTGTAAATACAGGCTTTTTTCTGGCCTCTCTTCCATAAAGCCCAGCTCTATGGAGTGTACGGCTTATTGTGGTCGTATGGACAAATCTTCCAGTCTCTACTTGGGATCTCTGCAGCTCCTTCAGGCTTATCTTTGGTCTCTGTGCTGCCTCTCTGAATAATGCCCTCCTTGCCCTGTCTGAGAGTTTTGGTGGGCCGCCCTCTTTTGGCAGGTTAGTTGTGGTACCATCTTCTTTCCATTTGATGATAATGGATTTTGATGGTGCTCTGGGGGATCATCAGAGATTAGGATATTTTTTTAACCCAACTATGACTTGTACTTCTCAACAACTTTGTCCCTGACTTGTTTGGAGATCTCCTTGGTCGTCATGGTGTTTGGTTAGTGGTGCCTCTTGCTTAATGTTATTGCAGCCTCTGGGGCCTTTCAGAAAAGGTGTGTATATCCTGACAGATGTGGACTTCAACTCACTAAGCATGTGACTTCTGAAGGTAACTGGTTACACCATAACTATTTAGGGGCTTAGTAGCAAGAGGGGTGGGATTGTTTTATTTTATAATATTTTATGTATATATATTTTTTTCTCATTTCACTTCACCAACTTAGATGTAAGTAATTTGTGCAGTTGTATCACATACATTTCAGATTAAAAAACATTTCTACACAACATCTACTATCAGAAAGAGACTGAACAAGTTTGCTTTTCATGGGAGGTGAGCAAGTAGGAATCCCTTATGGAAAAAACAAACAACCCCCCAGATGAATCCAAAGTTTGTCTGTAGAAAGACTGACACAGAAACATCACATATCTGAAAGAATTCTGCATGGAGCAGTAGGAAAATCTTTCTTCCAGTCAATGTGAGGGACTGATAGAAAGTTAAAGGAAACATCTAATTAACATTATTTCAGAAAATTGCATTTTTATTAAATACATATTACAAATGTACAGATGTTTAAAGGATCTATTTTTTCAGTTTTGTGTGTTTAGTCCGTCTCTCATAATTAAAATGATGATCAAATGTCCATGTTTATATATGTTAAAAAGGTCAAAGGTCGTGAGGTGAGCTTTTTCACATTGCTGTAGCCTTAATCAATTTTTAACAACATGAGAGCTCCTGTAAAATGTCTGTTAATATATTCTGTTGTGTTCTAATGCAGGTAAAATAATAAATAGTCTTATTTACAGAACTGTGCAAACAATTTAAGCACACTGTGTAAATGAAAATGAAAATCTCAGTATTTGGCCGTGAGTGTTTATTACCCGAGTAAAACACTAATATTAATCAGTCAGTCCGTCATTATCTTATCTGTTTCTTCCTCAATAAGGTCATGGGGATCCAGATCCTACATGGAGTCATCAAGCGCAGGGCAAGAATACCCCCTGGACAGGGCACCAGTCTAGGGCAGGGTACCACAGACACACACAGTCACACTCACACGCATGGTCTATTCACCTACCATGTTCATTTTCGGAGGAAACCTGTGCGGACACAGGGAGTACTCACCAAACTTCTAACAGACAGGTCCCTGGAGCTATGTGACACATGCACTACCTGCAGCACCACCCTGCCACCCCACTAATATTACAATAAACACAAATAACATTTAAAAAAAGTCATGCTGTTCCATACCTGTGTTCATTAAACCATCTCCAAAGCTCTCCTCATGGGAGTATAGTATTATTTATAATACTAATACTATAATTTTACTTAATGATGTTAAATCAGGTGTGTTGGTGATGGAAATGGATACATCCAGGTGCTGGTTGTGGGCATCCAGGAGAAATCTGGAACTTTTGTTCTTCAACCTAGCTCAAAAGAGCTCAACTAATTTCTTCATAAGAAATTCTTTTTCAGCTTTACTGTATTTATGTTTACCTGCTAAAGGGGTTTGGAGTTTCTACACTCCCATTTATTGAACAAAGAAAGGATTTTAAATAGTGGGATTAGGGGGCTAAAACCTTTGGACAGACAGTACTGTGTGTTTAGAGGAAATAAACTGACTCAGAGCAGAATGTATTAACATGGACAGACTGCTTTGGGATGGCTTTGTTTGTGGGTTCGTAATTAATTAAACACTGGGGTCAATCTTCAGGTAATTGGAGACACTGCCTGACCTCCAGAACAATTTTCAAATGCTGAGGCTGTGAGAAAGACAGAACTGTTCTGTGGCAGTACCCTAGATGTCGCCATTTCCTCAGTACTGTCCACAGAGGAGGAATTACACATTAAGGCAAGGGTGTAGATTTACTCTTAACATTGGTGGGGACCTCTGAATCTCAATTCATAATTTCATTCATGAATTATATCATGTTAAATTAATGTTAAACTAATGACTGACTAAAGAAGTAGTTTAGACTGTGGTTTACTTCAGCCATAGTGCAAATGAAACAGGTCTCATTCATAAAACCAATAAAGTAACAACACACGTCACCCAAGTTGTACCTGAGTCTTGTACAGTAAGTCTTGCATATGACTATAGATCAGGGTTGCCAGGTGCGGTAAAAAAAATCCAGCCCAAAATCCATCTGTCTTTATTCAGCTTCTGTAGTGCGTGACTACCCAAAATTTAAGGTTCACAGTAGGTGAATCAGAATCAGAATCTCTTTATTTTGTCAAGTATGTTACACATACAAGGAATTTTTCTTGGTGAGAGCAACACATGTATGACATGTAACGAGTACACAGACTATTTACAAACATTACACTAGGAAGGAGGTACAATAAACAATAAATAGAATAAGGATATAAGTTAAAAGTACTGAAGAGCAGAGGAGCCGAGAGATGCATATAATGAGTCTGATCTTAAGAAAACATTCAAAGTCTACATACCATAAGAATTACCAGTGTAGCACCTTAAACCTGTTGCCAACCTTACTATTTTATTTATTTATTCTTTTTAAGCATTTTGTTTAGTGGTATTAGTGTTATAATCTATTTAATTTCTTAATCCCAGTCAAAAAACTGTTAAAACTAAACACCAAATTCGTTCTTTCCTGTATTCTCTTCTATCCTCCACTCCTCTTTGTTGGTTAACGTTTTTTTCTTTCCGTTTCCTGGTCATTTCTGAATCCCTGGTCATTACAATTTCAGGTTACATGAAGAGCTATTGGACACTTCTTCCCATCTGCTTTCTTTTCTCACTGAAGTTCACACTCATAGAGTTTTGTCTGTTTGCTCTTTATTGTTGTCTTTTCTTCTGTCAGGACTCCTCCTTTCCAAACTCTTATCAGCTATTTAACACTGTACCATTAAAATCGTTTTTGTACCGTTTATAATGAAAGCATTGTGGTCAGGATAAATTAGTGAAAGTAGCCCAAAAACAGCCCCTTTGAAATTTTAGCCACGACTGCATATTCATCAAGCCCAATGGTGGAACCTCAAACCTGGCAACCCTGCTAGGAAGTTTTCCTTCTAGTTTTGGAACTGCTAATAACCAAATGTAGCCGCAGAGTCTCAGTGACTGCAGGAAAAGGCACATCCAATCACACTGACCATAAGTGTTACAAGGAGGAAGGACTCAAATTGAGAACATGATTTAACCCTTTCTGCACCTCTAGGTTAATGAGACATTAACAATTCAGCGTTTTTTAAATTATTGATCAAATTATTGATCAAATTATTGATGGGGACAAATCAATAATCCCTGGACATTAATGGGGACACCATTCTGCACCCTTGCATAAAGGAATCATTCAGTGCCAAAGAGATCCCAGTTCTCTTAAACATAAAGTTGCTACAGATGGTTTTAGAGAACATTGCAAAGCACAAAGACCCCAATTACACCTGATCATTACATATGATCTTGCACCTGGATTATATCCTAAAATTTGAAACACATGCATTTAGACTTGCTTTGTCAAACTGAAATACTGGCAGGATTTTGGTTTTTGGGGGATGGCATCTGTCTTGTTTTAGGGTTGAGTTGCTGTCAGTGGTACACTGGCAATATGGGTGAAGAATCAGTTCCACAAAATACCAGAAAATCCTGGATGCAAATATGCATGTACACACGTGCAGCGGATCACTCTGATGTGGAGAGCAGAGTTCTATTAGTGTGGGAGACTCATATGGAGATTGGCTGACTGGAAAAAAGACAGGTCCTCCATTAAGTCTACCCAGAGATGTTATGCATGAGGAGGCCACAGCATGTATGTTTGTTTATTAAACCGAATGAATGGGGGACCTCCAGCAGTCAGTTTTGCTGCTGGATCTTGGTCAGAGTGTGTGGGGGTGGTTGATGTTATAAGGTTCGGGGCACATAAAACATTTTTGGGGCTATACTGTGTCCACTCACTGTCCACCCTATTAGACACTCCTACCTAGTTGCTCTACCTTGTAGATGTAGTCAAAGATGGAAATGCAACTGTTTTTGCACAGATTATGTTGGTCCTCCTCTAGTCCTTCATATATTAATCCTTCATAATATTGGCTGAATATGTCTGGTTGGCGGATTAGTTCTCAGGTCAGCAGTGACACTGAGGAACTTAAACACTCCAGCAACACTGCTGTATCTGATACACTCATACCAGCACAACACACACTAACACACCACCACCAGATCAGAGTCAGTGCAGTGCTGAGAATGACCCACCACCCACATAATACCTGCTCTGTGGTGGTATTGTCCTGAGCATTGATGAACAAAGTATGCAGTATCCAGAACTAGAACTAGAAAATGCTCCTGTTTGGTAAGAGGAGCTAATAAACTCATTTAGGAGCTAATTTAGAAACAAGGTGGTCATAATTTTTAGGCTGATCACTGAAGTTCTGCATGTCTTTGGACTCCATCACAAATATCACAACACTGGCCTGCTTTTCTGGAATTGTGAAATGTCTTCATTGGGGCAGTCCAGCCAGAAACAATTTAGAAGAACCCACCAACACTGAGTCATCAAATGTGGGAGAGCGATGGTAATCTAAGGGCAGAGTAAAGAACCGTGACGTCAAGAAAAACAACTTTTTTTGTCTGTGCACAAATTCCAAGTAATGAAGTACAAAATGGCCCTATTGTAAAAGAAATCCATTTTCGGCGCAAATTACAATGCCCCAGGCATCAAAAAGACAAGGGTGGCGGGTGGAAAAAGAAGAAATAAAACTCCCCTTGTCCCAGAGAACATCACAAAAGCACTTTCCCCTTCTCTGGCTCGGGTCTTCCAGGATTGCCTGTGAGACCCAGGCAAAAAAACTAAGGCCAGTAATTGGACTTTGTACGAAAAACCTCACCAGCATCATTTTGTATTCCGCCTTCGTCCTCGGAATTCTTCCGTTCCTAAAAACTCAATTTCAGAGAAGTATGAGCTATTGATTTTTTTCTCTCCTTTTCCCTCCTGCCACAAATATCGCCTTGTGTCTGTCACGAACGCCCTGGCTCCCCATAAAGCCTGAGGTGTTTGATGGAGGAGCTCAGGGGGGAGGATTTGGCAGGGCTCACGGCCAAAGCCACCAGAGTTTGACCCCGACACTGTTAGGTGTTCCTGGTCGTCCATCTTAATAGCCTTTGGAGAGGGGTATTATAGAGCGTTGTATTTGACCTTTCATGTATTAACAGCTACTTTGTGACCGTGTCTTTGGAGATGTTAGCCCCAGGTTTCTTTTGTCTCCGCTCTTTTAGTAATTTTAGTATTTTAACAAAAATGTCTGAAAGTCTTTCTTTGCTGCTTCTGGAAATAAAGTCTGCAAAGCTCTTTTTTGGACATATCTAACCAGCAGCTGACAAAACCTTTTCCCAACCAGAATGCTTTTCCTATTGTTGACTAGCACAGCCATCACCTGGAAGAGATTTTACTCCTTTTGACTCAAACTGGCTCTGAAGGCAATTCTGCCTCTGAGGCTGAACCCATTAAAATAACCAATAGGCAGAGCTTTATGTGTAAATGCTTTATATGTGGATGGAAAGTTGTGAATCACTTTGAAATTTGTTATGAAAACCAACAGCAAAACCATCCAGCTTCTAAGATAGCATTTTCTTTGGTTGCTTGGTTATTAGCTCGATAGCTTAGCAATGTTGTGGACTGGAAACAGAAAAAGAATTCTACATGATCTACTGAGCATGAGCATTAAAGCTGTGTTTACATGATGGAATTGAAGGTGTGCCTCTTAGTGCAACATGGTTACATTACAAGGTCATAGTACTCTCTGCCTTGGTATGCTATAAAGAAAATAAAAAGGAATAGAATCTGTGGAATGTTGCCTTAGAGGCGAAAAAAATTGTTCTGCCTCAGAGGCAGAGCTGCCTCTAGAACTATGAGTAAGGTTTTAAGTTCAGTGTTTTACTGAATGAAGAAGTCGCTGTACAGGCTCATTTATGCTCAATGCTACATACCAATACGGATACAGACGAAGCCTTTTGTCCATACTCTGAACAGGGGCCAACTGATTATTTACTGCTCTCGTGATCTAATGCTCTAATATGGTTATGTGTGTTGGCCCCTGTTCATAAAAATGAAAAAATGTTTTTGCCCCAGTGTACATGAAATAAAAGCTTATTGCCCCAGTGTACATGAAATAAAAGCTTATTTCATGTACACCGGGGCAAAAACATTTTTATTCAGCCACTGATTGTGCAAGTTCTCCTACTTAAAAAGATGAGAGAGGTCTTATGTTATGCTTATGTTTCTCTGCATACATTGTTAGCCTCCTTTCACTCTGTTCTTCAGAGGTCAGGACCTCACAGAGCACATATCTTGTAGGTGGTGGGTCATTCTCAGCAGTGCAGTGACACTGACATGGTGGTGGTGTGTTAGTGTGTGTTGCACTGGTATAAGTGGATCAGACACAGCAGTGCTGCTGGAGTGTTTACACCCCTCATTGTCATTGTTGAACTGAGAACAGTCCAGTAACCAGAAATATCAGGTCAGCACCATCCCCTGAGGACTGTTGAGTAACCAACACAAACTGCAGAAACAGATGAGCTTCTGTCTCAGACTTTACAACTACAAGGAGAAGCAATTAAGTAGGAATGTCTTAAAGTGGACAGTGAGAGAACACACTCTAATCCATGCGTACTCAGCACAACACACACTAACACCACCACAATGGCAGTGGTACTGATCGTGATATAACTACTATCCTGCCAAACCTGCACTCTCAAGATCAGTATATAGTCTATAGTTTATAGTATTAGTGTGTATCATGCAGTTGGGTGTCTTTCTTAGCCTTGAAAGTCTCCCAAGTGTCCTGGTTTACTTTCTTCAGTCTGCTCTGCTCACTCCAGCTCCTGCTCCGCCCTGTCACTGCCCACACACCTGTCTCTACTCCGTAATGATCACCCACACCTGTTCCTGACTATGGGACTCATTAGGATGGTTATGTGTGTTGGCCGCTGCTCATCTGTGAAGTCTTGCTTGATGTACAGCAGCCAGCGTCTTTTTTCAAGCCCTTTATGTATGTATTCAATTCCTGTTTCACTGATTATGGATTTGATTTTTGCCACCGAAAAGCCTACTATTTTTGGATCCTCAATGTTAATACATTGCAGTATAAACTTTGTTTATACAAATACAGTCATTACATTATGCAGTACAGAAGTAAAAAAGATTTCTGCTGAAATACAAAAAGTCAGATTGCACAGCCAATAGAATAGGAGGTATAAAGCCCTCTCTAATCAATGAATGATGGTGCTCCATTCAATACTTTTGGGATGAGTTGGGGCATTGGTGCTGAGGTGGGGTGGTGATCATCCATCATCTTGACTTCACTATTGCTTTTGTTGCTGAATGCAATTAAATACTCACATAGGCCTATTCCACCAAAATAACTCTGTTTTTTTTTAACTGGTTCCATTCAGGCCTATAAGAACCTTGTTTTTTTTAGCAAACCATCATTAGTTTACACCAGTTGTAGTGTAACCGAGGATACGTCACAGAATACGTCATCAACAGAGGGCATTGCAAAGTGTCAGTAAATGGAATGACAAGATGGCAGCACACATAGACTACCTGTGAGCATTTTTGCTGTTACAGACATTTGTTTTTCTCCATAGCAAACATGGAATGGTATGTCATTGCTTGTTGTTCCTGTACAACTAGACGCACCCACAGCGGTTCATGCTGAAAACCTACTAATCTTTGATTCCTGCTGCGAACAAACTTTTGCACTTCTGGAAGCTATTTTTGTTGGTGGAAATGCACAGAACTCTTCAAAATTTGATTCGAGAACCAGAACTGAACCCTTTCCACGTTGTAGGAAAAGGGCCCACACCAATGCTCCGAAATGTAGTACAATGCTCTTTTAATATCCTTGACTTCAGGAGAAACAATGAATGAGTAGATGTCCTATGTCCTCAGCACAGCCATCACTTGAGACAGTCTCACCCTTTATCTGGATGTTCTAAGCTCCGGTTTCTCCTTCTCAGTGCCTATAATCCTTCACAGTGCTAGTGGCATGATCCTCAAATCCCTTTTCTTTTCTTCCCTTCTTTCCTCTACGAACACAGTAATCCCACAACAGCCCACTGTTCTGAGTTTCTCTTATTGTCTGATGAACTGGACAACAGTGGGGTCTTCCCATGTATTCCTCTTTTGATTCTTCTTCCAAGCTGAAGAGCATCTCTACACTTGTATGACTGCAAAATGGAGACTGTGGGTCATTGTGACCTCCTCTCTGATTCAGAATCAGTTTTAGAGCATTAGATCACGAGAGCAGTAAATAATCAGTTTGAATCACTAGAAATGTTCAATATTTTATTTTTTTTTTATCTCCAGCTGTTTAAATCATTTGCATTTTTATTCACCAGTGCTTTAAAATAACAAAATTTGGGTCACCAGAGTTTGGATCACCAGGGTATGAATCACCAGAGTTTGACACAGAGAGTTTGATTCACCAGATATTTACATTACTAGAGTTTGGATTACCAGAATTTTTTAATAATTAGATTTTTGAATGTTGAGACTGTCAAAGTTTGAATCTCCATAATTTCAGCTGTTAAAGTATGTCACTTGTGTGTGGTATTTGTGTTGAAGTGTACATTTCATAGCAGCTGTGCTTTGAGGATGGACAGAATGCAAGAAATAGAGGCTCAGCATTTTTCGATTGCACCGTTTTCTTCATCTCCTTCTTTCTTCCAGAGAGCAAAAGAACGACCAGAACAAAGACTGATGGTTTGGAGGATGGCAATAAAAAAATGCAGGGAGAAAGATAGATCTGTAAATCCCTCATTTTTCACAATCACTTTTCCACAGCTGCCTGCTGTGATGACATATCTTTCTCTTATTCTTTTTCCGTCCTTTTGCTGTCGTTTCCAACCTTCAGCCGAATTTGTCTGCTCTTTTACCCCCCCCCCATCTCCTCCAGTCTGTCCTTCTGTTTTGTTCTGTTCTTACAGTTTGATTGTGTCTTTTCTCCACCCAGTCTGTCCATCCTTTTCTGAACAGACTGCCCTCTTTTTGACCAGTTTCTTTCTTTGGTTTTCATTTACCCTTTTCTTCAGTTTTCTGTTAACACTGAACAGATTTACAGGATCGTAATAAACATTTCAAAAATATCTAGAATGGAAAACTATCTTGTATGGCATGGATTTAGCTTGTTATGTGGAAATGCCAAACCATGACCCTCAAACACCAAAGAGAACAGCAACACTATCCTGTGTAATTACAAAACATAATGGTGGACCAGGTTAGGCTGTGCCAGTGGTTCAAAAACCATGTACCACCCATGATCATTCAAAAACATCAAAATACTACCTACAAGTCAGTTAGTGTCACACAGGGAGCAGGAGGCAGATGTAAGCACAGGTAAAACTGATTTATTTGCAAAAAACCAACATACAAAGTAAAAGATACAGGAAACTAATAAGGAACAAACTAACCAACAGGAAACCCAACCAGACCTGGAGCATAAAATCCAAAGAAAACCACACACAAGTCAGTGGACAGACAAAGACATGCTGAAACAAGGGCCACTTATACACAGACAGAGACTAGACACACCTGGAGAAAATAACTATAGGACAGGGCTACAGAGGATGCACAGACGGTAACACTGACAACAGGGCAGAGCCAATACAGAAAACACCACTGAGCCATATGTTGGAAAATCACATGGCAAACCAAAACAAGACCTAAGAAAGACAGACAAGGAACGGAATGGAGATCACTTAGTGCCACATATTCACTAAGTATATTTTGTGGAATAATTATAGTACTGTAGTTAGACAAGTGGAGAATTGAAGTTTGGTCTTATAAGTTCTAATGAGTTAATCACTAAACACAACCAAATGTAATGTTTTGAAAATTACAGATGAAAACTAGATTTCAAATCTTAATATTTTAGTGCATACAGCAGATTTTCTGAGGGCAACTGTGTCTACAAACTTACATTTTACTCAAGCCCACTCAGCCAAATACCATAATCTGTAGGTGGTAAAATTTTCAATTACACTAAAGATTAAATTAATACTAAATTAATTGAATTAATAATTGAAATGAAGGGCATTCTTATGGGTAAAAAAATAATTTTTCAGACCATACAGTCAATTTGAGTTCTTATTTCTGTTCCTTACAGTTGAAATAACAGAAGGGTTATTTCCAGTTGATACATAATTTAAAAATGATGTTCAAGCAACCTATGCATCTCTGCTGCACTTAAAGGTAGTTGGATTTTTTGTGTAAACCTGACTAAGTTCTCAATTAATCTAAGAAATTGCATCAGGCTGAGCCATTTATAACTGCATTAAGACATAAAAACCACACACAGTCCATTATTCCATCCTTTTCATCCTGGTCAATCCTGGTGCACAGTGGATCCGGAGCCTACCTGGAATCATTGCATGCTAAACTGGAAAATAAAGTGCCAATCCATCACGGGATGCCACACACAAGATGTGTCTCTCTCTCTCTCTCTCTCTCTCTCTCTCTCTCTCACACACACACACACACACACACACACACACACACACACAGACACACACACTCACACCCAAGGGGCAATTTAGCATAGCCAATTGAAACAGGAGGAAACTGGATTACCTAGAGGAAACTACACTTTCTCTTAATTTTGTTACGGGACTGCAACTCAGGTGGGAATTGGAATGTAAACCCACCCAAGTTGAGAACTCACATGTATTTGACTCCCAGTGGGGTGTCAACTGGGTGAACTCAAAAGCAGAAAGCAGGGCTGATTGGATTGGAGTTTGAACCCCAGCCACTGAGGTGGTAAGTGAGAGCCTTATCCACAGCTCTATTGATGGTGGAAGTGGTTTATGGTTATCTGGGCTTATCAGCCAATCTGTGAGGAAAGGTGCTTGTGCTTTACGTTGTTTATTGATGATGGGAATAATGAGCAGAGCACTGGTGGAGGACTAACCAGTGCTCTGAAAAGAAAAGGGAGAAATTGATAAACAAAATAAATAAATAAATAAATAAATAAGTGTATGACACTATTTACAAACCCCTTACAAGGGCACATTACACTTCAGAGGCAAACACGTGAGCTAATGTGTCACCCCGGGAAATGAGGTGAGCAGCCTGGCTAATAAGCCTGGCCAGAGTCAAGAGGGGACAACTCAAAACTGCTCCTCAGTGAGAAGGGAAAATGTGAATAAACAAAACTACTCCTTCCAAAGGACAGGAAAGGTGAACACACAACCACTCCTGCTTTTAAGGAGGGAAACCAGAGAGGATCTCCCTTTTAAAGGAGGGAAAATAAAGCAGCACTCCTCCTTTTTAAAGGCGGAAAATACCAAGAAATTACCAGCAGAGAGACCAAGACACATGAGGCAGCCTTAAATAGCCTCCACACACCTGATCTCAATCAGGGTGATTGTGGCCCTGATTGGTGTGGGCAGCTCCTTACAAATTTACTCATAAAGTTATTCATAATATTTGTTTGTTTGTTCATATTAGTGACTTTTATTTTGACATAATCTGTGCATTTTGACATAGACCTTTAAAGTGAGGATGCAGGAAAGGCTTTTGTATAAAGGTTGTTTTAGTGCAGGAGTCGCTGCACAGTAGAACATCACTCCACACTCTAATCTCAAGTGTCAATCTTCCTGATGCTCTTTTATAGTCAGACGGGTTCTCGTCTGCCTTTCTAGTAATCCTGTTTGCAGGTTTCATGTTTGAGCATGTGATTAATAATGGATATATCTGGACGATTCACAAAGAGTAAAGTATAATGTGTTATGATCTCTTGTGCCAGCTTTGGCCTGTAAGCTGCAGTTTGGGCAGCCCCATTCCACCTCTTCACTAGTGGGGTGAAGGACCGCTGTTCCTGATTCCAGTAAACTCATACCAGTGCTGCATGCCAGTATCACTGTAGCAATGAGACAGGCTCAACAGCCAAATAATATCTATCTACAACTGCAATTGCACACTTTTACTCTGGATTCCAATAGTGTCTGGTCAGAGTAAAGCTTGTCTATGAGGGCTGACAGGTGAACAGTGTTGGACGTGTGGAAAGCAGTGATGCCCCAGTGATGTTGGAAATGGTGTACCTGCAGGAGAGCTGTATTAGTGTGGATAAAGGGGAAATGGGTGGACCACAAGCACATACATCAGATGGACCATTCCAGCCAGCAGGCAGGAGGAAGAATTGAACACACACACACACACACACACACACACACACACACACACACTCACACAGCTGGTGTGTATTATCAGTCGCTCGTACTATCAATGTGACTCTGCTGTGAGACACAATCATCGGGAACAGGAAACGCAGCAGAATTTATGACCCTGCCTCCTCACTCAAATTGGATTTATGGATGGAGGAATAAAGGCCACATTTCAGCAGAGCGTGTGTGTGTGTGAGTGAGAGAGAGAGAGAAAATAGAATTTACGTGTTCCAACTCACTTACAGATCTGAAGGAGTGTGTGATTGTGTCTGTATGAGTGTGTATTTATCCCTTTTGTGATTGAAATGTGCTTAAGATGCCCTTGGTCCAAAATCAGCTTCTCTGTTTCTACATAACTTAGTGCTTGAGGCATAAACAATCATCCAGATTGAGTGTGAAATTGTAGTTAACTGTAGAGACATTTACAGAATGAGAGGAACTAGTGGTTTAACAGATCACAAAACATTTTGAAATTATTTTGAATTTTGAATTGAATTATGGTCTGATAATTTGAAATAAAGGAATTGTATTATGACACAATCTGTTTATTTGTCTGAGTGATATATTTTGACATGGTCTTTTTGTTTGTATTAATGGCTTTAATTTGACATAATTTGTGATGTGGCTTTAATTTTAGCACGTTTTTCTGTTCTTGTTTGTATCAGTGGCTCTAATGTTTACACTGTTTCTTTGTAATAGTGGGTTTTATTTTGACATGGTCCATTTGTATTAGTGATTAGTATTTCCCACCATTACTAATGTATTTTAGTACATCATCTTCTCAAACTCTGGTAAAGACTCCATGTCAAAACTTGTTTCTCTGAGGAGCTGAGAATTTGTCACACATCTTTCTCCATTCACCCCTACTGTGAACAACTCTGATTTGGTGAGCTCTGGTTCTTGAACTGGTTCCATATGGGCTTGGTGTTTTTAGCAAACCATCCCTTGTTTACACCAGTCTTAGTGGAACTGAGGTTACGTGACAGAATATGTCATCAGCAGAGGTCATTGCTGAGCTTCAGTAAACAGAATTGAGAAGATGGCAGAGCATATGGGCTACCTGTTACAGACGTTTGTTTTTCTCCAAAGAAGAAAAGACGTTTGTTTTTCTTCTAAGAAGACTACACTCGAAACTCATTTATACTCATGTATAAATAAAAAAGAGGAATTTACCTACAAAGGTTTCACATTTTAACAAGAGCAATTTTTAAACTATTTCCTTTCTAGAGTCTTACTGGAGATGCTATCCTCTCTATGTCCTCTCTTTGTCACCTGGGTGCATGTTTGGGTGGGTATTTCAGGACCAGCAAATCTAAAACCTCCCCAGGATTTTATTCTGACTGGCTGGGTGTCGCTGCTGTGGCTAAATAACCTACCTCTGGTGTGTGACTAGCTAGCTGACAAGATTGTAGCCCTTCAGCTGGATACGTTTTCAGCCTAGCACCAATTTGGCCATTGTTAATACCATTTAGCACACGCCTGCCAATTGGTTCATGTTTAGTCCTATTCTATTGGCAGTACTGCTCTCCATGGACTAGACAGGCACACCTAAAGCTCAACTTAAAGTAGCTGAATGCATTAATTACAGTGAATGCATGGTTTCTTAGTGGAGCAGGTTATTTTTGGCCTGTTGTCGTGTGTGTTACTTTGGGGTTCAGACTCACACTCCCACAGCTGTGATTTCACTTTTTCTCGCAGTGACACGACCCTGAAGCAATGAACAGTTGGTGAGAGAAGCTATTGACCTTGGTGGAATGAAAGCTGCTGGCTGTCAGTCCTCTCTTTCCACAGCTTTGTTCTCATCTAATAGTGCTCCACTATAATATTGGCACTGATCCAATAAAGTTTCTTTTCCACCCAATGAATTTAGCTTCCATGTTCTTAGTGGTGATGCACATTTGTCACTGAATGAATTCAGGCAGCTTATTAAAGAAATTCACTCTCCCTGACCAACTCAGACACTGAATTATAAGTGTAAAAACTGGCAGACAGTCAAAATCTTTATCAACAATCTGCATTTCATTTGTGGTACAGGACAACAAACCACCAAACCCAGTGGTGGAACCAATCACAATCTCCATTTTATCAGGAGGTGGACCAACAGATAGTCAAACCCAGTGTCAGAACTAATCACAATCTCCATTTTATCAGGGGGTGGAACACCAGACTGTGAGACCTAGTAGCAGAACCAATCAAATCTCCATTTTGCAAAGTGCAGACAATACACTCAGGGGTTGAGGAAACGTTGGCTTGGTTGGCTTCAGCCGATGATGCTTGAAGTAAAGGCAGAGCATGTAAGTGAAATAGAAGGAGTTGGGGCAGTGGTGGGGTGTGAATCTTCATGAAAAGAAGAGGGCAAGGAGTGGTTTATAGGTCACACAGATGAGGAGGGGTTATGGCATCCTTCTCCCAAACTTTAGTTATTTCATAACTCCATTTTAGTTTTGGGGGCTGGACAATGTACTTTTAAACACAGTAAAAGAACTAATTAAAATATCAATTTCAGTTGGGTTGGGATAACAGAAGCTCAAATCCAATGGCAGAACCAATCAAAATCTAAATTTTTTTAAGATGGTGGGACAACAACCTGTCAAACCCTGTGAAAGAATCAGTCAGATATCAACAGATATCCGCTTCACATGTGGGTGGGACAGCACTCATTCCTGCACTCCTGCACATTCCTTCTCTCAACCTCTCACTTCTAGAGATACACTGATGCCCTCAAGGCTTCCAACCTCACCCACACCCCTCATACTTCCACAAGTTTGCAGAGATGCCTCTGGAAACATTAGGTCCCAACTCTGATCTCCTTCCAGTTGAGCTGCATTTTGTTCTTTGTATACTTTTATGTACCTCTTACCACTGTTAACGTTTCAATGTAAACCATTCACTCCCAAAAAGACTTCCCATATATGCTGCATAATCATCTCGTTCTGAATTTATCATATTCTTCACATAACAACAACTAAACTATTATCATATGACAGAGAGCACAGTCAGGAGAGCAGGTCAAAAGGGATTGAAAGTGCTGGAGAAGTCATAAAACATGACCTTCACCATACTTGTGTCCAGGTGAGGGAAGACATGGTTGTGCAGGTAGATGATGATGTCCTCTGCTCCCAGGCGGACTTGATAGGTGAACTGCAAGGGGGTCTAGAAATGGCTGGACTATGGGTAGGAGCCTTTAAGCACCCTGGAGGACACCCTGCCAAGGTCTATAGCCTTGTTTGTGTAGAGTCTCTTCAGTTGCCTTCTTGCCTGGTCAGCAGTGAAACTCTCTGTAGAGGTGACAGGTGGGGGTAGGGTGGAGGTGTCAGGAGGGGGGCAGGCTATTCAGAGGGAGGGAGTGGGAGTGGGAGTGGGTCAAACTGCTGAGGACAAGCAGCAGAGGAATCAAGACAGGGGAGGGCAGAAGCTGCAGTGTCAAATCTGCCGTTTACTCGTCTGTTTTTGATGGACCAGAAGCTGGTGATGATCCTTGTTCCACTCCAAAAGTCCATCATAGTCTGGGTTGTTTTCACCTCCTCCTTGTCTCCAGCTCTGAAAGCCCTATTCTATTTGTTCAGTAGAACTTTAATGCCCTGTGTTACCCATGACTTGTTGTTTGGTTAACATTTCACAGTGTTGTTTGGGACAATGTCCCAGCAGAAATTAATGTAGTCTGTGATGCATTCTGTGAACCCATCAATGTCCTCTCTGTCCTCTCTATAACCATGAAGTAGAACAACTGAAAGGAACCAAGACACAGGTGTGTCCTGGTGGAACATAAACAGGATGGTAAATGTAAAAGATGGTGTAACACATTTAGGATGGTAGTTATCAAAGATGGTGGAACACATACAGGATGGTCGATATGGAAGTTGGTGGGAGGCAGTTCAGTGTGAGTTTAAGGCTTGAAGAACAGCTTTAGAAGACATTTATTTTTGCTTTCAGTTCCTGAGATGAACGATGTTTGTAGAAACTCTCTACAGTAGAAACTCTCTACAGAATCTAGTCAATTAAAACCCTATAAAGGAAGTAATACAACCGTGGGTGGGTGTGGGGGGTTCAGTGTAGATGGACTGGTGTGTTTGTGTGCGTGTGGGTGGACATTTCTGTGTGTGGACAGGTGTGATCAGACTGATCCCCAATAGATTTGCAGCTCTTGTTTATTTACTGTTCATTTTTAGCTTTAATTGCCATTGTGGTGACGATCGATTTTAGTTCTCTCAGCTATTGATCAGCTGCCTTCAATAGGGCCAGGGACAATTTATCCTCCAAGTGTAGGGGTGTGTGTGTGTGTGTGTGTGTGTGTGTGTGTGTGTGTGTGTGTTTGTCTATTGGCTTGAATGTATGGGTGTGAAAAGAGAACAGATCAAACGTACGTATCAGTGAAATGAATCGACCAAATGTAACTGGAGTCCCTTTGGCCCACATGGATGAGCTAATGATATGTAGCAGCGGTAAAGATAGGGAGAATGAGGTGATTCACTAGTAAGTTCAGTTGTTATTTATATTTAACAAAGTATTGCTGTTACACTGGAAAATAAATTTCAAAACCATAAACCAGAAATATGCAGTCAAGTTACCTTTTTGGAGGGTTGAAAGGCATGGCACCATCATCCAAACATCAACTCAATGTTTCTGGGACACCAACATTCCACACCAGATAGATGTCTTTTGGACATCACCATTTAAACATTAACTAGAGTGCTTCTGGACAACTCCACCCGTACACTAGCTAGAGGTCTTGAGACACTGTAGTTCCAACACCAAATAGATGTCTTTGGGACACATCCTTCAAAAAAAAACAACAAGAGGTCTTTTGAACACCACCATTCAAACTCAAACAGAAATGTATTAAATGTCACCATCAAAAACTAACCAGAGGTCTATCAGACACCACCAGTTAAACACAGAAACTTCTTTTTAAAACCCACTTAAAGATTCTGATATTCGCTAATGTTTTTTTTATTTAGTATTTGTTCAATTTACAAAGACAGTGGGCTCCACCATGAAATATCATTAATCTGCTGTAAACATTTTGCCAGAACATTTCTCAAGACAGCCATGGACTGGTGGCTAGGGAACCAGCCTTATGCCTGGACGGTTGCTGGTTCAAATCCCCAGCAAGGCATTTCACTCCCCAGCTGCTCCTTGGATGCTGTGGATAGGGCTGCCCACCACCCTGGGCATGTGTGCTCACTATGTGTATGTGTAAATGGGTTAAATATGGAGGACAAATTCTATGAGCACATTTAGAACTGGAGTAATGTATGCAGTTAAAGATGACACATTTTGTTGTTTCATGTCTCTTTCTCTCTGACATATGAGGGACAGGAAGATACCCGCAGTATTGCCAGTTTCAGTCCAATGAATTTCTTTGTGTTCCTGATTGGTGACAGGATTGCAAGCTGGTTGGTCTTGGGTAGCTGCCTGCTGTTGTCCCTTGAGCAAAGCACTTGGCCCCATCTGCCCCAGATGGCACTATTCTGCTTCCAGTTGGGCAGTGTTAGGCAGTAAAGTGACTCCACAGCTTACAACTTGTAAATTGCATTGTAAAATGGATTAATGAGGTAACTTACCTGGTATGATGTGTATCATTTTGCAACATTTTGAATGATTCTGAAGGTGGTTGATACATTATTAAAGCAACCTTCTTTCTTGCTCCCTGACATTCTGTCTGTCTGTTTCTGCATCTCTCATTATGCCTCAAACATCTGCCTTCCCTTCGCTCCCTCTCCTCAAGCACAGGAGACAGAATTCTCAGCCCATTTTGCTGACGCTCCTCATTTCCGTTCATTAGTCGCTACCTTCTCTCAGTGAACCCAGCAGGCATTATCCACATCAGACTCTGCCATATGCTACGGCATCTGGCAACACACTCCTCTC
Organism: Acestrorhynchus altus; assembly: GCA_034509495.1. Lineage (NCBI taxonomy): Eukaryota > Metazoa > Chordata > Actinopteri > Characiformes > Acestrorhynchidae > Acestrorhynchus > Acestrorhynchus altus. Next base: position 21,111,326 of record CM067510.1, read on the forward strand.
ATCTCACTCTCATCTCATCTTATCCTCTGGATCTCTGATGCAGAAGACTAGGACAGGGCCAAGAGAGGTAACAGAAGTGACCCATGGTACTTCTTTTCTCACTTGCCGTTTGCCATTTACCACAGGGACTTTACAGCACGGTGTTTCATGAGGGATACTACTACATGAGATCTTAATACTGGCACAGGGCCAAAAAAAAGTGAATTTGTTAATGAGGGTAACAAACTGGCAGCTATGATGCTCTGCTAATTAAACTAGTCAGATCACACAGTGCAGAAGTTGAAGGCAGTCTGGAAGCTGGTCCTCAAACTTTGGTTCAGTTTGGTCTTGTTTGTACAGTGTCTTCTACAAAAGATCTTGTTCAAAAGCGACTTCAAAAATGCCGGTGCAACCCCCTAACGAGCATGACGGGAAACATTTGTAGGGGAAACCAATACTGTGGGACAGATGGTGAACATGGGACGTGCAGTATGTGAGCTATAGAATGTGGTGGATCACAGAGGATGGTAGATATAGCATGTTGGCATATGTACAGCATGAGAAATATAGAACACATGATGGAATGGTATCTATAACATATGAATATATAACATATGAGATGGCACATACAAGTTGGTCCAAAATGGTCATGCAGGTCCAGGGAACCAGGAGGACAAAGGAAGATGCAATGGTGCTAGAAAGTATATCCTTTAGAATAGTGCACCCTTTAGAATTTTCTTTATTTCTGCAAAAGGTTTGGCCTAAAACTAACCTAATCTAACAAATGAGATATATTACATTAAAATACTATACTTTCTCAGTTATTCAGGAACCCACCTTTTCCAGCCTGATGAGCATCAACAATGCTTCTTCTGAGCTCCTCAGAAATCCCCTTTGTCCGTGCAATGATGCACTTGCACAAATGTTTTGTGAAGATCAGTCTTTGATAGATCCTTGTTCTTTCTTCAGTCTCCCACCAAATGAAAACAATCAGTCAGTTTTTATTGTATCCACTTCTTCCTGAATAGGATCACAGGTGATCCAGAGCCCAGTTGGAGTCATCAGGGCAGGGCAGGAATACCCCCTGGACAGGGCGCCAGTCTATCTCAGGGAACCACACACACAGTCACACCTAGGGGGCAATTTAACATGACCAGTGCAACTACCTGTGAAGTTTATACCTTCATAAAAAGAACCCAAATATCAGCTTTGGAGTTGGTGGTATTTTACTTAGTGGTCTTAGCCATTCACAGCACACAGACACACACAGACACACCGCATTAAAGTCACCGTTCTAGCTCTGTTGTTCACCTGTTCTACACCTGCGCACCTCTCATTAGCGTCCCCTCGTGGTGCGTTCACTAACACTACTAACACTAACGTTTCATGGTGCATTCAATACGCTTCCATTACAATGTGTTAAACATTACCACATTACTGCAAACGTTACACTACCATGTGCATTTTTAGGAGGCGGGATGAACCAGAGTACCTGGAGGAAACCAGGAGAATGCACTGATCTCCTCACAGACAGCAACCAAAGTGGGAATCAAACCCACAACCCCAGGTCCTTGGAGCTGTGTAACACGGCACCATGCCACCCTGAACGAAAACAGCTGATTTTAATTTACATTTATCTTACCTATTATCTGCTAATCCTAAAGGTTCACATATTTTGCCACTCACAAATTTGTAATATTGGATCATTTTCTTCAATAAATAAATGAGCAAGTTATTTGATTTGGTTCTACTTTGTAGGACTGAAGTTTTAGATCAGATTTATTCATAAATATAGAAAATTCTAAAGGGGTCACAAATCTTCCGAGCACCACTGTGACCAGTTGTACCTTCTCTCTCCTATTTACTCTAGATACTCAGACATCTGCGGGAAAAAGGAAAAGCAGCTTTTCATGCAATGGCAAATTGTGATAAATGGACCTCTTGGGGCTTGATGATTGATTGGTCATAATTGTGTACACACTGAGAGTAAACATTCACTAATGTGAAGTTTATAGGCTGCATTAGATGCTCTCAGAGTGAAGGCAAACAGCCTGTACCTGTTAAACAACTTGATGTGCATCATTATAGTGGACCTGTAGTGGACCTCATAAAGTAGTCAGTAGAAGCACAAGCTCTTCTAATAAAGTGTATGGACAGGGAGTGGAAGGATGCAGGTAAGTGTAAGTGTGTGTGTGTGTGTGTGTGTGTATATGGGTGTGTGTGTGTGTGTGTGTGTGTGTGTGTGTGTGTGTGTGTGTGTGTGTGTGTGTGTGGAGGATGGTAGGGGGGTTGTGTTCACTTACACTACATGTCCAAATGTTTGTGGACAGCCTTTCAAATGAAAGTTTTCAGCTACTTTAAGTTACACCCATTGCTATCACCGATGTGCAAATGCACACACAGCTTGGGTAGTCCCTGTTGAGATGTACTGAGGTGCGGTGATGAGCATCCATGATTCTAACTTACTAATTCTCTCATTGCTAAGTGCAATCATTTCCTCACAGCGGTGCTCCAAAATGTACATGCACTTTATATTTGGTCAGCTTCTCTGCTAATCAGGCCTAATTTGGAGGGTCTAGGAAACAAATCTATGGTGTGATTTAACTCATGTGCATGGCCTGTGACTGGTCTCTGCTATTGATTACAGACTGGAATATGTATCTTTTGACCTGCGCGCTATTGGCCACGGTCAATACAGTTATAATGATAAAAGATAGACTGGCCTAGTCCTTGAGGTTTTTAAATGAAATGACTAAATGCTGAATATTATTCTTACCACAAGCCTGGTTTGTGAACAAATACAACAATGTATTCTAATAAGTCTGCTATTGAATGGCCAGAGATATATCAACCATAAGATTAAAACCACCTGCCTAATATTGTAGCCCCCCTCATGCCACCAGATCAGCTCTGAATCAGGCTTACACTTCACACAACATGCCAGCATTAATTAAGGATACCTCTTCTGAGGTATCAGATGGTCTAGCCTTGACTCCCTACAAGCATCAATGAGCCTGCCGATGCATTGGCTGTCCTTGCTTGGTGCATGTTTGTTTGGTACTGACCAGGAACTCCTCACAAGATCTACCTGATGTTTTCAAGATTTTATGACCCAGTAATCTAGAACATAACAGCATCACATTGTATGTCAGAATGGCCAAGCGGTCTAAGATGCCAGACTCACGTTACAACTTCTCAAAAGCAGAGGCTTCTAGACTCCATTTGGAGGTGTGTTCAAATCCCACTTCTAACAATTCTTTGGGACAGCAGTAGCCTGGTGACTTGAAGGTGGATGGGTTAAATGTTTACATTTAAGACTTAGAAGGTCTGCTGTAGTGCAAGATATATTGTTTCCACATACCACAAGGTGTTTTCAGATGTTCTGTAGTGTACATGATTTGATGGGTCAGAGCCTTTTTGGACCTGCATAATATTAGGCAGATGGTTTTATTGTTTTGGCAGATTTTCTCACAAAGTCAGTCGAACCCACAAAATCTTAAAACATCATCTGCCCAGGCTTTTTCTGCTGACTAGATTCTTGTAGGTAGACATTTCTAAAACTTCTTCAGTCTTATGGAGAATTGAATGAACTAGAGCAGACTGTTGGAAGAGCTAGTGGAATTGATAAGGGCACTCAGTGAAGGTCATTGGTCTCCAAGGACCAAATGAATGAGGTGTAACACTAGTGATTTTACAACTCTTCACACACACACACACACACACACACACACACACACACACACACACACACACACACACACACACTCATCCTTTCACTTCATCTGTGTAGCCCCTCAGGCAGCCAGTATAAAAAAAGAAATTCTCTGTCAGGTCTCCGTGCCCTCACTGAGCTGTGATGCTGTGGGGGAAGTGTAAATATATGCTCCTTGTCCAAAAAATAGTTGCACTCAGAAGGAACCAACCACTTGCGATGGTGTTGTACCATTCTCTCAGTGAGTGACTCACTCAGAATGGCAGCAGGTCATCTTCAGTGAAAAGTCTTGCTTTTGTCTTGGTGCAGACAAAAAATGAGTCTGTTGTTCCAAAAATGGTTAAAGAGAAGGTTCAGAGTGACTCAGCAGTCTAATGCTCTGTCAGTATGAACTGAAGATTGCAGGTCAAGCTGCTTGCCATCAGCAGCTGGAGTATGAGAGCAAAATTGGCCATGCTCTCCTCGGCATTGCTGTGTATAGTCCCTCTCATAAATCGCTATACAAATCAGGAGAGAGGGATCCATTTTGGTAACAGTCTAAGAAGTAGTTTGGAATCGAGATATAAGCACATAAAAACTATTATTAACAATATATAAACAATACATTTATTATTGTTTATTCTCTCTCTCTCTCTCTCTCTCTCTCTCTCTCTCTCTCTCTCTCTCTCTCTCTCTCGCACTTGTGTAATTAGAATGTGTCAGACGTCCAGTGCAGCCTGGCTGCTCACTGGATTACATGATTGATTGCCTGAGGTGGACGACTGTCTGGAGAGTATCTTGTTGGGGGTGGAAGGAGGCAGAAGGTGGTGATGCTGTTTTTCCATTTATAATAATAATAATTTTCCTTCCTCTCTTTTCCTAACTGGTCTAACTGGTTAGGTTTAATCCTCTAGGTGTGGGGTGTTCTCAGAGCAATTGAATTAAAAGAGAACTAAAAACTGAAATAATGAAAAGTAAATTCTTTGATTGTGTTGGAACTTAATTATATCAAATGAAATATTGTGTAAGCATTTCTTTACAGTGTACATCACACACAAGTGTGACTGTATTTCTTTGTATTTCCTGGAGATTTTTCTGAAGAGTTTAGAAGATAAAATACAAGCACAGGGAGGAGAAAGTCAGTGAAGTTTCTCAAAGGTATAGACAAAATGGGACTCTTGTGCAAACTCTGGGTAACCATTAAGATAATCCCCATCAAATAAACAGTACTTCTGGATTCGTATATCTTTGAGAGAGATCACATCCACAGGAATTCATGTCCGTCCTTCCACTGAGAGAAGACCACTCAAAAATGTGGATCTTAAAGTAAGTTTATTTATCTGTCTCTCACCTTTCATACACAATGACAAATAAAAGTCCTTCACATAAACATAGAAAACCATTCTGAAGCTGCTGTAGTTCTCAGTGGACTGACCAATGCACTGACCACTCCAGTCCTTAATGTCTTTTGGAGGAGTTTGATGGTAAGAAGAAGAAAATGCTCAAACTTTGTAGACTGAATTGTGGAGGTGTAGATGAATCTGTAAATTTTAGTTTAGTATAGGAACATTGAAAGTGAGTCTCCTGAGAAGAATGGAATTTGTAATGAAGATAAGGATGGATCTGTAAAGTTAGTTGTTGGGGCTTCTGGGTCACTGTTAAATATATTTTTTATAGCTGACCGCAGAATCAGCCCAGAGAGGTTTGATATCTGGCATGTGCTTCTTTAGCTTAGAACAGGAGATGCCAAGCTAGTGTTGCTAACAGATATGGGATTAACATTGTTACCTCTCTCATCTCATTAAAATGTTATACAAATAAGGTAGGCCTCCAGTCTGGATACAAGATCAAATATGGTTGGTCAGACAGATTTCATGTAGTATCCTGTATCACCTTTGCCCAGAAATGTTGCATCTGGGCTTGTAGATCCTGCACACTCATAGGTTGCTGGTGAAGCTGGTGTCCCAGTTAGTCCCACAAATGGTAGTGGAAGTGTTGCAGTCTGATGGAGACATTCCTGGGAAAGTCTTGCTGTGTGTGGATGAGCATTATCCTGCTGAAAAATGCAAGTTGGAGACCCTGCCATGAGAGGCAACACATCACTACTAGGGGTGACCCAACTGTCATGTGTGATGGCTCCCCTGATCAACATTCCACAGCAAAGGCACAACAGTTATCGGATCCCAAACAGAATCTGGATTTTTCTCTAAAGATGATACCATTCTAGTCTTTTTTGCTGTGAATGTCCTTAGATAAGCACTACTCCCAACACTAATAGCTTGTTAGTCAGCATAACCATCCTGCTTCTCTCAGTCCAGTGACTCTCAAAGTCTGTCAGCTGGGCAAAATGTCTGCATTTAATTGCAGAGCAAACCCCCTAATGAGCTTTTTTCAACCTGAAATTACTTTGCCTAAAGTGTCTATTTCACTGAGGTCCTCTACTCAAGAACTTTTGGAAACACAATTGCCTTAAATCCTCATAGACATTTGCTGATTTGATATCAATAAGCATTTACATACTTTCTAAAGTCACACTATATAATGGCTGGTTTGGCAACATAATTCAGCCCTGGAATTTTATACATATTGGCACAGTTTTTGTTGACCAGGGTGGGTTTAGAATGGCCCACACCCATTGCGATTCTTCTGATGGCCATCCGTGTACCATGTTCTAAAGCACATCCAATTTAATCTGAATGCTGAAACAGGTTGAGAAATCTTTTAAGGCATGTGTTTATAGAGATGAAATGGTTCAATGATTGTTAGCAGTGTTAGCCAAGCATCTCCAGTTATTAAATAAAGAAACACATTAGATATCAAACATCTGAACCATTGCGTTACTTTGATATTTCACCAGACTTTTCCTTAAATGGCTGTTTTGGGTGGTCTCATCAACGCTGTTAACAAAGATTAATGAAAGTGAAAATTTTATTTTATATACTTTCCAGTTTTTGAAAGCCTGAGCCTAGATGTGTCATTGATTCTGCTCCGCCTCAATCCACTGACACATTTTAATTGCTTAATCTTGCCATTAATCACCATAATTCAAGTGTCACACAGGCAGAGCCTTAAATTATATGGTTCATGGAAGGCAGCAGGCACTGACCGCTGAATTAAATCCCACTTTCAGATGAGTTTTATAAAGTTGGAGGAAGGGCATTTCCATTTTATGTGTTTATATCTGGGAGCAGTGTGGTGTTCTGAAGTTTCACAATATTAATTTATAACATTAATTAAAAGCAAGCCAGAATTTTAAATGACATGTTTATTTGTCATGCTTTCCAGCAGACTACATCAGTTAACTCCAGATGTCAAACAGCTCCACGGCTGGGAGTTCTTCAGGAAAAACAGGGTCATATTGGCACGAAGAGCACATTTTATTAGACAACACGTCTAATTAGCCATCCTCACAAGTGATGTCAAATAAAGATGCAGAAGGCATTTGGTTTCATCATTAGAGTCGCCCCTCGGGCCAGAAGCGAAAACATCTGTTCACTGAGATCAAGGAAATTAACAAGAGAGAGTCTGAAGTCAGGTAGTTTGAAGATTCTGGATCATGTTGGTGCTGGGTAAAAAAAAACTTGTATTTGGATATGCCGGATTGTTTTATCCCAGTGTGTGTTTCGTTATATAATTATTTAGGTTACCTTGGTTATACAGTAATGTGACACCCGTTGAGGTTAGGACACCCCATGAACACCTTTGGCTAAAATAACATATTCAATTAAATTTAACACTGTTAATATTTAACATTACATTTGTTTTTTATTGTAACTACTGAGAGATGGATGTGATATAAACATAAACATCATAAATCTGAATACATGTTTTTATAAATTGCTTAAGGAAAAAGTTAGGACTCCCCCTCACATGCTTTATTTAAATATCAGACATTAGTTTGATTTCCGTTTGATTGTTGAAGTGAGTGGGATCCTCATGGCAAGATCTGAAAAAGCTTCAGAAAGAAGGTTGTAAATGCAGGTGAGTCTGGGAAGGCATTTAAAACATTTCTAAATAATTAGCTCTTCTACTGTCAAAATAATTTAATTGGAAGTGTCATGGTTTTGAGCTGCTCTGCTGCAGGGCCTGGAGATCTCTCCATCATAGAAACCATTATGAAATATCAAAGGGGACTTGAGGAAAATGTAAGACCATCTGCACAAAGATTGATGCTGAAACATGAGAATAAGATAATCATTGTAGCTGATGTGCTGCACCTGATTCTAATTTAAGAAGTAATAAATTTAAGTAGTAATAAATATTGGATGTCCTAACTGCCCATTTTAAAAAATTGCATTTCTCATAATTGTTTTACAAATGATTTTTAGAATGCATTTCTTGTTTAGTTATATCTTCTGCATCTGTCAGTGTAGTGTAAATGAAAATCCAATATGAATATGTTTAAAAATTCTAAAGTTTTCATGGGGTGTAAATATTCATTGAGTGGTATTTAACCTTTTCTAAATGTTTATATTAAGAATTATTCACTAACTAATGTGAATTATTAATATATGCTATGAATGATTCAGTGCATACAATGTATTTTTAAGCACTGTTGTTATTAGTAGTATACTCTTATTAATTAGCATCATTTATTAATTTGACTGTAAATACTACAAAGAGTTCAGTATCTACTATAAATTATTAGTTTGTACAATTATTTACTCATTATCTACCAGGAATAGTTATTATATACTCTGACTTAACATCTGCAATCAATACATTATTAACTACTATGTATTATTTACTAATTATTTTGAATCTTAAATTATTAAGTTGTTGGCATTGTTATTATCTACTATAAATATCCATAAATAATCCAGTATGTTTTAGGAAGTATTAGTATGTACTTTAAATTGTTATAATTTTAGTAATTATTTTTTTGTGCTACTATGAATTACTTATTATATTCTAGAAAGTTATTAGTAAGTTACACCAAATAATTAGTATCAACTGTGATTAATTTATACTATAAAAAATTAGAATGTACTATGAATTAATAGAGTACAAATGATCAATATTTACTAATTCACTTTTTGACTGTGTTAAAATATAGATCCACATACAGACAATTTGAGTTTAAGAAGCATATTTGGATATAAAATGAGTCTGAATTAATCATAGAATCATAACTTGCATTGTCTGAAGTTTGTAGAAAATGATGCTTTATTGAAATTATGCCCCACGATTGAAAAAGCATTACTAAAATACCCTCTAGAGAGGCGAAAATAGAATGAAGTTTCCTATTGGTCTTCATATGGGAAAAAAAGATCATATACCCTCTAGGGTGCCCTTTCTTGCAGTAAATTATAATAATTGGATAGTGAATTAATGAGTGCCCTTCTATGGGTGCCCTTTCCAGTAGAAAAGGGTGCTGTTATGAAGTACTCTTTTTGTCCCCTACAGTGTCACAGAGGGTGCCCTTTCCAGTAGACAAAATAGGATGCAGCACTGCATAGGGTTCTCCTATAGGTGAGAACACATGATAATGTTCCAGGTTCAGCACTCCTCTAACAGAGAAATTCTCTTCCAGTGGATCACAACAAGAACCGTATTGTGATGTTCTAGACAACTGGGTCAGAACATCTAAAAAACATCATGCAGGTCTTGTGGGGTATTCCTGGTATGCAGTGGTCAGTACCTACCACAAGTGCTCCAAGGTAGGACAACCGGCACCAAGAGTAACGTTACAGCAGATCCTGTATATTGTTTGAGGTGGATTGAGGTGGAACCTCCATCGGCATCAATGACCCGTAACCCCCATGACTCTCTAATCGGTTGTCCTACCTTGGAGCACTTTTGGGAGTTACTGACCACTGCATACCAGGAACACAACATATACTATATACAACATATACATATACTTCAAGAACTGCTTATAAGGTTAGGCTGATTCTTTGACTTTACTTAGTTAGTTGTAACTCTTGGTTAGCCATGAACACCTATTGAGTTTAGGTGTGGCTTTGGGTTAGTTAAGGTCCTCCAGCTTTGCTTTCTCTCACTTTCCACAAAGGGTTGGCAGGGGTGGAGGCACAGGCTTGCTTGTTTCTCAAGGATGACAATTCACTCCACTCACTCTTTCACATCTTGAATTTTTTTGTTTCAAATTCCATGCTGTTGCAGTACCTCTTCCCACCAAATTCCATACCATTGTTCTTTATTGACCTCCTGTTCCACTGGGCAATTTCACTGATGGACACTCCCCTGAGTAGTCTCTATTGAGACTTCACTGATTCTCACTGGTTATTTCAACCTTCCGTCTGAGAAATTGCAGTCATCTTGCATACTCAATCTTTTATCTTCTTTTGACCTCATCTTTAACCAGCCTGGCAACACATGACACAGGGCAGGCAACACATTGGACCTAAATTTCAGTAGACCTGTCCCTGTCTTGGATCTGACAGTTACTCCTCTTGACTTTTCTGATCACCATTTCTTGTCGTTCTCACTCTCCCTCCCTTCTTTTCTGGCACACATGGTCTCCTCAACTTCTTCTACCTTTCACTGCAATTTTCACCCTCTCCTTCCTCTCTTATCTCCACTATTCTAACCACCCTTCCACACTCTGTTTATTTCTCCTCCCTCCCACTGGAAACTGCTACAAGCACTTTCCTATCATCCATCTCCTCTTCAGTCAACCTTCTATGTCCTCTCTTTTCAAGGCCTGCAAGAACCTCCATATCTATCCTGTGGCTAAAGGATTTTCTGCAAAACAACCAAAGAGATTTGAGACTGGCTGAAGGACTCAGACCTCCAGTGCTTACTGGGCTCTCCTTTCTCCTCTAACAGTTACTTCTGCTTTCAGTCTAAGTAACTGTTAAAATTCATCCTTTTACAAGGAGAAACTGGAAGCATTGGCATCTGATCCACACTAGCTCTTCTCCATCTTCTCTTCTCTCCTAAACCCCCTACTCCCCCTCCACCCACTCCCCTCTCTCCAGATGTTTTTGTCACCTTCTTTAAAGAGAAAGGTTTGTGTTTCCATAGTGTTTCGAAGTGCAAAAATCACTGCATTAAGCTAAAAATGGTAACCAGGGACATACAAAGTGGAGATATTTCAGCTAGATTCACCATAAAACACCAGTAAATCAGTTGTGGTTAACATCTTCAGTTTGCCTACCAATCTGGTGTTGGGTTGGATGATGTTGTCCTCTATGTTCTATACAGAGCTCTTTCTCATCTGGAGAAGGGTGGAGGAGAATCACCTTCATTTACTTTTCCAGTGCCTTTAAAACCATAGAGCCTGAGATGCTGAAGGACATGTTGGTGTGGACCGTCACCTGTATAACTGGATACTGGATAAACTCACCAAGTGGCCACAGTATGTGAGAGCACGGGACTGTCATTCAGAGAAAGTGGTCAGGAGCACAGGGGCCCCTCAAGGAACAGTCCTGGCAAAATTCCTCTTCACTCTGTACACTGTAGACTCACAGACCTGTCACCTCCAGAAGTTCTCTGATGACTCTGTGATCATTGGTCTCATAAACAATGAGGACAGTGATTACAAAGAACTGATTAAGGACTTTGTGGACGGGTGTCTGCTGAACTACCTTCAAATGAAAGAGAAAGACTGGTCCTGGATTTCCACAGATGATCAAATCATTGTTCACTTAAAGCAGACGCTACCTATTGAGCAATAAACTTTCACCATGGGTATGTTTCACTTCATACCTATGGTGGGCTTTATATCTAAACCTAAAGTTATATTTTATATTTTAGTTACTAGGGCTAAATTCCACCCCACTTGTGGAATCACCCTGATGAATCACTTGTGGTGTGGCACAATTTTGATCTCACCAATTTAGGATTAATGTCACACCATCCATACAATAAGTTCATTAGTTTAATGTAGATACATACATGAAGTGTAGGATATTCAAATAACACTGTTCAGAAGTTTGGAATCAAGGTTTTCAATAAATAAAAATGAATTACTGGCTATAAAATAATATTGACATTAAGTGATTCCAAACTTATAATACACTACATGGAAAAAGTATTGACACATGCTCATTAAAAAGAGTTTCTCCTGCTTTTGTATCTCTAGTGTCTAAATAAGACTTTCTACTAGATTATGATGAATTGGTGTAAGGATTTGATTGCATTCAACAAGAGTGTTAATGACCTCAGGATGTTAGATGATGACCACACCACTTCATCTCCAACTCATTCCAAAAAGTATTGGATGGAACGTCATCATTCCAGATCACAAAGTTCCACTGCTCCATAGCTCAGTCCTGGGGGCTTTATACCACCCTACCACACGCTTGGCATTGTACTAACAGGTTCATTATTGTCTGCTTCAAATTCTTATTCTATTGGCAATGCTTCACTACAGGGACTAGACAAGCTGTGTGTGCATTTGCTGTCAAACTAATACCTTGTATCTCCATAAAAATGGAATGGAAGTCAATGTAAATGGATTTTATTGAAGTCAATCTGGAGCAATCATATTGGTTCATTCATCACAAATTATTTACACAATGTAAATACAAAATTCAGATTCACATGATGCCAAAAAGTGAAAACTGACAAAAACAGAGACACAAGGTATTTGCATGACACTGACATTTGGAATTCTTTAAGATTTAATCACTGATCATCCAAAAATAGTTGCACACAGAAGGAATCAACTGATTGCAATGCACAAGTCACATCAGACTGTCCTGGAGTCACTCAGAATGGCAGTGGGTCATCTTCAGTGATGAGTCCCACTTTTGTCTTGGAGATGACTGATAACTGTGTGTGTAGGTACTGTTGTCAGCACCACTTTTCACTGTTATTTGTCCAGAAGGTCTGGTGTCAAGGTGTGAGGTGCAATTTCGTTCAATCCCATATAACCTTTGTTCTTCATTAATGGCACTGTGACAGCCCAACATTACATTAGTGAAGTCCTGCAACTAGTGGACCTACATTTTTTGAATGCACACTGTGTGCTATTACAACAGGACAATATTCATGTACATACTGCTGCTGACTAAAGAGCTTGCCTTGAAGACACAGACACTATGCCATGGCCAGTCACATTGCCAGACCTATTGCCTATTGAAAAAGTGTGGGTTGCTATTGGAATGCTATCATCACTCGACCGTAAAATCTGCAGGAACTAAGCGAGAATTTTCAAACTGCATGGGATGGGTTTTCACAGGACACCATCAGAAACCTCTAAAACTCCATGCATGGCATGTTGCATTATACCTAACACCATACTGATAGACACTACTTTTGTATGCGTAGCTCAATAAATCTTCCCCATATCAGTCTAAATGTTTTACCATTCATTGTTCTTGGTTACCTTTATCTTCCTTCTCAATAGCATTGCAATCCAATACTTCATTCTGAGTGCAACTATTTGTAGAGCGCTTCACAATCATCATAAATATATCTTTAGCCATATTCCAAAATTGATAAAATTCATCTTTCCTCTCAAAAATATACACACAATACCCCACAATTACAAATTGAGAAAAGTTTATTTGATATCTTTTCAAACTGATTGAAAATAAAAATATGATGTACACAAGTATTCACAGCCTTTGCCATGACACTAAAAACTGAACTCATCTTGTGATAGATTCAGTTGATTGGACATAATTTGGAAAGACAGGATTGCATTGAAACACCTGGGGAAGGGTACAGAAACATTTCTGCTGCACTGAAGGTCCCAATGAACACAGTGGCCTCCATCATCCAAAAAAGTTTGGAACCACCAGGACTCTTCCTAGAGCTGGCTGCCTGGCCAAACTGAGTGAGCACTCTGACAGAGCTCCAGTTATGCTGTGGGGATGTTTTTCTGCAGCAAGAACTAGGAGACTAGTCTGGGTTGAGGAAAAGATGCACACAGCCAAGATAACAAAGGAGTTCAGGACAACTCTGAATGTTCTTGAGTGGCCCACCCAAACTTGACCCCAAATGAACATCTCTGGAGATCTCTGATATGGCCCCATCCAATCTGAAAGAGCTTGAGAGGTTCTGCAAAGAAGAATGGGGAAAAATGTCCCAAAAACAAGTGTGCCTAGCTTGTAGTGTCATACTCAAAAATACTTGAGGCTGTAAATGCTGCCAAGGGGGAATTCTTGAATACTTATGTACATTATATGTGTTTCTTATTTTTAATACATTTGCAAAAATTTCATACAAACTTTTCTCACTTTGTAATTGGGGTATTTTGTTTAGTACGTTGAGGGAAAAACAAACTGAATCTATTTTGGAATAAGCATACAACATAACAAAATGTGAAAAAAGTGAAGCACTGCGAATAATTTCCAGATGCACTATACATTTGGAGTATTATGTTAGGAGTGCTCTTCAGTTTTCTACATTACAATTTTATAGAATCATAATAAAAGGGAACCCTGAATGTATTAAATGTCTGGAAGAAATTAATATTTATGAGTGTAACAGTCTTCAGATATCTTTTACCATGTAAATGACTGTTCTCAATATTCCATGTCCAATTTCTCCAATTGTGATGCATTTTGAATGTCTCTTGCATCACCACATATACACGTCACTCTGCTGTATATCATCCTCATCAGTAAGCCTACCCTGAGGGCAGGTAGGGCATTACATTATGGTAATTGTAGTCTGGACAGACCTTCTGGACCAGCCTGTAATCCGTGCTGTAGAAGGAGATGTAGATGCAGATGACCCTGAGGGGTCTAGAGCAGATCCATGAGATGTAACTTTGCGTCTGGCCCTGCAAGCAGGTTTTTGAAGGGTCGTAGCTGCAGAGTGAGGTGCGCTCGCTGCGCTCCACCTTCTCGTAGTCTACACGGCAGGTGAAGGTCTTGGAATCTTTGGGATATACCACGCTTTGACGCTCCAAGTCAAACTCCACTGCCTTTGCTGGTGGCACCAAGCTAACAGATACATTGCCCTGGCCTGTGGAGTTGTGGCGGAAGTAGACGCTGAATGTTCCATTGCTGTGGTCTACAATCTTCCCAGTGATAAGCAGGTTCAGACGCACTGTTTTGATGTTGGAGTAGAAGTCTCCCCAGCCAAACAACTTTTGAAACTTATCAGACTTCACAAGAGGCCATCGCTTCACCCAGGACTGAGCTCGGGGGTCTCTGGACTTGGACTCCCAGTGCTCCTGCTTGTCATCCTTTGGGAAGCGACTATTGAGCTCCAGGAGGAGGCTGCTGGGAGTCTTGGTGTTGATGGATCGTTTCCATCTGGGAAAGGGAGCAGTTTGTTCCTCAAGCCTGGCATCCACTACTTTGGACTGGACAGGAGACAAGTCAAGACTTTGGGTATCCGGGTGGCCAAGAACTGACTAAAGCGTTGGAGGAAGAAAGACATAAAGAAGTTAGAGATGTGTGATGATATTGTAACCATATCAGTATCATCAGGTGAATGTTTTATCAGTATCAAACACATTTAGATTTGGCCAATATTTCAAAATATTTTCAAGGCAATTGTTCTTTGCGTGGTTAGATTATTCTTTACTATGACAGAATACCTTGCACCCCAGAACACTCCATGAACACCTTTCTTAACATATAGATATGTGATCTTCATTTTAACTTTATTTATTAAAATTGAAGAAAACACTGTATCCCCTAATAGCTTGTATTTCTTCCTTTGGCTGAAATAATGTCAATTAGTCCATTTACCACTCTCTGATTTAAATGAAAGAAATATTTTCCCAGTGCTCCATACAGAATTCTTTCAGTTATATGATGTTTTAGAATCATTCTTTGTGTTAATGGTCTTACATTTTCATAGTGGTTTTTCCAGGCCCTCATGCAGCAAAGCAGCCCCAAACCATGCCAATTCCAGGATTGTTGAGGACTTCTTTATGTCCCTTGTGGTCTGCTCTTGGAAGGATGGCTTGACCTGCCCATGTTAACAGTTGTTTTAAATGTTCTCCACTTGTAAATTATTTCCATGACAGCTGATTTCTAATTGTACCAAGATCTTAATCTCTTCCCAGACTCATCTGCATCTACAACCATCTTTTTGAAGGCCTCAGAGACCTCTGGATTTCGCCATGGTGCTACCACAATCAAGAGAAAACCAAACTAATGTCTGAGGTTTAAATAAGACAGCCTCCTCCAGCGTTCTCTCTAAAGATGGTCTTATCATTTGCAGCTGATGTGCTGAACCTGATTTTAATTTTAGGCATTTTAAGTAGTAATGAGTGGGGGTGTCCTAACTTTTTCCTCACAAAATACAAATTTCATTTCTAATAATTCCTTGAGCTTTATTTCTTTAGTTATATCAGCTCCATCTCTATATAGTTAAAATAAAGATGTTCATACATTTAAATATGTTATTTTAGTCAAAGGTGTTCATGGGGTGATCCTCCGTTTTCACATGACTGCATATGTAAAATGTGGAAGTGCACACTGTAGCAATAAATATTGTAATAAATATATTTGCTATTGTAGTATGAAGAATCAATGTAACAAACTCCGAATATTAATACAAATGCATGACATATTAATAAAAATATATAATTTGACCATGATAGGTTATTATTGGGAAATTATTACAATATTAACTATTACATGCCCAAGTACAGGTCAAAAAGGTAGAATTTCATATATTTTAAATTCGTTATATTTAAAGTGAAATATTTCTGGATTTAGCTATAAGACAAAAAGGTTTTGAAAAATTTCACTTTACATTTATTAATATAAAATATGACTAATTCTATGAACTTGACTGAACCAATGCACTAATAGACATTTATGTCATTGGGGTGGACAGTTTGTCGGAAATATTATCATGATACTTAAAACCTATTTTTTTTTAACTATTTCTTTTGTTTGCATTGGAAGAACACTCCAAAAAACTCCAAAAATACACTGTGCAAAATTATTGGCATCATCTCATAATTGTAAGAAATAATTGGATTTATCAGTCTTTGTGTACTACAGTGAGCACCGAGAAAAGACAGAAGAATGGAGAACTGTGAGATGTGTGAAAAGTTTGGACAATTTCAAAGCTACTCGTAGCAGACCTCCCTGAAAACCTGATAGAAGATTGCAACAAAGAATCAGTTGGAATGGTGATAAAGAACCTCAAACAAATTACAAATAATTGCAGACACAAGCTACATCACTATCCATCAACACATCAATATAGTAAATCACTATCCATCGCAATTCATTTTGACACGAGATCCAGGACCACCCCAGTGTTGATACAGAGACTTAAAAAGCCAGATGAAGCCACAATAGAGCATTTAGTGGCAATATCATTGTTCCATTTACAGAACATTAAACAAGGCATTCAAAGAAAAGAACGCAGACTATACAGTCCAGCATGGTGAAATGAATTACAGGCCCCAGTGTCAGAAAGCTGGATCACCATCCAAAGGTTATGGGTCTTCTTGCAGGGCCCAAAGTATAGAACCCAGAAATGGTAAAGAGAATTCCAGCACACTTATTTTCCAAATGAGTGGTCCAGAATTCCAGTAGAGGTGTAATAAACTCAGTGATGGTTACAAAAAGAGATTGATTTCAGTGATTTGTTCTACCAGAATCCAAGTTGATGATGCCAAAAATTTTGTCCGGTTCATCTGTGTCCGATTGCATTGATTCAATGCAAACAATAGAAACAAACTTGTGGAAAAAAAAATATTTATAAATGAAATTTTTGAAAGAAATGCAGGATGTCAATATTTTTAGCCATGACCGTATAATACAGTGCATGTCCAAATGTTTGCAGACATCCCTTCTAATGAATGCATTCAGCTACTTCAAGTTGCACCCATTGCTGACACAGATGTATCAACGTACGCTCAGCTTGTCTGTAATAAAGAGCATATATGATTGTTATGCACATGATGACTCAAGAAATGCACCAAAGTGACTGAGAAACACTATAGTTGTTGATCTAAAGCTCTTGTTCAGCAGTGAAATTTCTGATTTGAATTTGAGCCGAAGTGATTCACCTGATCATCAATTCTGGAGAGATGTATCAAAAGAGTCTAACAGAAATTTATTCACATGTTTTGACAGCTGGTTCAGCATGCTTCAATGTAATGACATGTGCAGTGAAATAATAACTACATGTTTCAGAGGGTGGGACAGTTCAGCATAGCACGTATAAAACATTTTGACTGGCATGAGAAAAGTAACTGATAATGTAGGAAACAGCTGATAAGTGAACATACATACGGCTTCTTTTGAGGTGCACATCATCACTAACATAGAAAAACAATATTCCATTCACCATTATGGTATTTTCTGTCTTCAGTGGATATTACAGAAATACTGTGATATCATAAAAGTCATACAGGCTGTAATAACTGCTTGATCTATGGAATAGTGGCCAGGCAAACAGAATGAGGTTGATTTTGGACCAATAGCTTTAAAGCAAACCTGGAAAAAATATCCTCTGTCTAATCAGAGTGGAGCATCAGTATTCTGTACAGCCCAGAGTCTCTCAAAAGCGTTCACACCGAAACACTTCCCCACCCCGTTTTTGCACACTACTCCAGATGTTTCTCACAAAAACAACAACATTTTTTTTTTGTGTCGAATAAATGAAAATGACATAAGATTATATTTAGAATGTGAGCTGTAAGTATTTAATTGTTTAAATTGTGGGAAATGGTCAGCTGTATGGAATACTGAAGTGTATACTGTGCTCCTACGTTCGATGATGTGAAGAAATTCAATTCTGATCTGGAACTAAAATAATTATTATATTAATAAATATATAAATCTATTACTTGCTATGGCATTAAGCCTACATCCTTACAAACAACTAAAACATACACCACTAAATACACCATTTGTTTAGATTAACCTTAAAATGGTCAGTTTATTGTTTTATTACATTATATAATCGTTATTTAATTATTTCTAATTTTATTGTTACTCACTATATAATGTAAAAAACATCATATAGCATCATACATCACTTTATGCGAAGACCATTTTATTACATTAACAGCAATGTATTATATTTCTGTTATTGTATTATGTGCCATTATTACACTACAAGGTGTTATAGCCGCCTGTGCCAGCCAGTGGTGGTGGTGATGTGGGGACAGAGCGCCATCTACCCACCCAAAGAGAGTATGGCCAGCTCTGCTCTCTCAGACTCCGTCTGCCGATGTCAAGCAGCATGACCTGGGATTCGAACCTGCAATCCTCGGATCATAATGCTAGTGCTGTGGACTGCTGAGCCACTCCCCATTTACATCAATTCTATCAACCACAATGACATTACAAATACAATGATCTGCTCCATATGTGAGCTGAACAAAAAAAAAGAACAATTATTTAAAAACTGTGAAAAATCAACTAATGTCAACTGCATCACAGATATGCTATCAAAAATGTGATACTGTTGCATTCTTATGCAAAGGTGTGGATATTTTGTTGACAGTAAAAGAAATAAATCACTTTTTACATTTAAGATTTAAGCCTGTCATGATTATTGTTACTGACTTGCTGTACAATAAATGGACATACCCTTAGTCATTTTTGCTGACCTTGAAACCATCCATTATATTTTTCTTATATTTTCAATTTTTTTTATTTTTTTATAATTTGTTATTTATTTTGTAAATAGTTGTTTCAAATCCAGTTTGTGAACATTATTTATAAGTTTGATAGCATGTAATTGCATTGTTAAACTATTATATTATTACTGGTCTTAAAATGACAAAATTGTTTATTGCAATTCTTATTTTTGTGTATAAGAATATGATGCATATATCAGTCATCATGAATTTCCTTTTAAAATATTTATTAAAACATTATTTATTACATTGATGTTGGGTAAATCACACTGAACTGCTACTGTGTATAGAAAATGCTCTATAAACACACAGATCCTGGCTTATTTGCTGAATTTGACTATAAATAATAAAACATAACATAACCCAATTCTTGGGTATGTCTTTATTCTACCACAGTGTGTAATTCTGTAAATAAACAGTACCTTTAGGCTATATAAATGTGCAGGTTCTCTATAGATCTACATCAGGAGTGTCTGCACTTCAATAAACCTGAGGATGCTTCCAATCCTTAAACCAGTCCAGCTTGACTTAAACACAGTCATGTGAGAATTCTGAAGACCCACATCCCACACGTCAGAATCACAATCACTTTATTAACCCCAAATGGAAATTACAGTTCCTGGAAAGCTGGCACCTGATCCATCTCAATCATCCCATTCTTAGGTTTAGAAGGTTTCCCTGACCACCCTCCAAATAACCAGGACCCCAGCTGCATCCCCCTGGTCAAGCAATTTCTAAACTGTAATAATTTGTCAAGTGGATTGATTTGTCCAAATTGACCCCTTCTGCCCCCAAAACCCTGACCACAGGGAAGCTACCTGTGATTTGACAGCTCTAATGAGAAGATCCACTTCAGAAAAGGGTAAAAGCCTGGACTGCTGCCCTTTAACTAATGATCTGAGCCCATGGCTCCATCCCACGTGTAAGCATTAATAACTAATGCCCGTTTGAAGATCATGCCTTCCAGCAAGTAAAGCTTCAGCTGGGAAGGAGCTGCTTACCAGAAGCACTGTCCCGCTGAAGAGGAGCAGGATGAACCCCTTTGGAGAGCACATCTCCTCCAGCTTCTGCTCACAGACCTCACACTTATTCACGCACTGGGTTCAGTGTTCACGTCCATGAGTCCAGAGCCAGATGCATGACTCCAGCTGAAGTTTCAGAAGAAAAGGTGTCTGAATCCAAGTTTTCCAAAGATCTTGAATAGATCCCTCAAAGGAATGAAAGACACCTTCCAGGAGATGGGAAAAGTTGACAGTGGGGTCTGTGGTGAATATGGAAGCAGAAGAGTGTCCTCTTCTGTCTCTCTCTCAGCACTGAGAGACGTCTCTCTCTCAGCACTGAGAGAGAGAGAGAGAGAGAGAGAGAGAGAGAGATTATCAGCGCTTCACACTGCTTTCTAGCGCCCCTACAGGAATCAGTGCGGAACTGCAGAGGGGCGTGACATTCTGTTTTGAAACCACGCCTCCCAGTATGATATATGGGCAAGTGCTTTGAAAAACCATGGGCTAAATAAAACTCAGGTTTATACTGGTACTGGTGTGGTGCTGGTTGAGCAGCATGCCTATGTTCAAAACACAAATATTCTGGTTCTTGCTGGTACATAATTTAGGCCACAAAGTTCAGAACTGCCCAAGGGCCAATTTGGTCCCACCTAAAGATGGATAGATGGATGGATGGATGGATGGATGGATGGATGGATGGATAGATGGATGGATGGATATATAGAACTTTATTGATCCCTTGGAAGGGCTCCCCTTTAGGGAAATTAAGGTTCCAGCAGCAGCATCAATACAGTACAGACAGAGAAGAGTGTAATAATAATAATTAAAGAATATATGGAAATATAGAGAATATATAATTAGGTGGTCTCCATCTGGATCTGAATCATAGACCGGTTCACATTGGCAGTGTGAAAACACTTCAGACTTTTGGACCAGTTACAAGTAGTTTAGACAAGCTGTCATAAATAAGCCAATAAAAGATAAGCAAGAATTGTGCCAAAATCTAACTCCTATAGGGGGACGTAGGCCACAATAGGTGATGATGACAGAATGTATTAAAGTTCTTTAGTGTACTTTGGACTAGTTTCCCACTCTGCCCTGGACTAGTTACTCACCTGACCTCACCAACTATGTAGAAATTTACACAGATCTAATTATCTGCTACTGTTACTATTATGTCCACCATCAAACTAACATTACATCAGTGCACCTGAGTATAAGAACAGATGTGTGGGGGTCCAGTGTCCCCAAACTAACTATGTATAAGAGGTTTGACCAGAGGAGAATGGGTCCCGCCCCATGTGAGCCTGGTTCCTCCAGTGAGGTTTCTTCCTCCAGCTCTGAGGGAGTTTTTCATTGTCACTGTTACTCTTTGCTCACCAGGGGGTTTATGTCTTCACCCTTTGTTCATGTGTTGTTCACCTTATTATTTTTTTTACTTCTGTAAAGCTGCTCTGTGACAACATCTGGTGTAAAAAGAGCTATACAAATAAATTTTGATTTGATTTGATTTAAGCCTTTAGAAAATATAGATCCTCCAATGGGTTGGTATGGTCCCACTGGATTTCTGAAGTTCTGATTATTCAAGTGGTCATGTAAACATTTCCGAGATTGGAGAAAGCTCCAGAAATCCAATTTAAAAAATCTGATACAGAGAGCTGGATTTGTGCTCAGTAATCAGAGTTCTCAGCACATGTAGACTGATCCTCAGTATGCATTCTTTTGTGTTCTTTCATCCTTGTGCTCTTGTCTAATGTCATCTTTCACTGCCCAAGTTGCATTCCAATACTCAGAAATGCAGGTACCAGCATACTTGTTACGAGGAAAATCATGGATGAAAGAATGTAAATACAGTGCACTCAGCACTGACACCATGGTCCTATTTTCAATAAATTGGTTGAGTAATAAGGCGAGAAATGGTTTGGAAATGTTTTGAAAGTAGTTCTTTTTCTCTTTTGATACAAGCAATGATAGTTTTCTCTGTATTGCTGTGAAGCTCCTGCGGCCTCCTGTGGTAGCCTTTGCTTAGCAGGTACAGCACATTTCAATAGTCCTCCCTCCGTGTTACTTGTCAAGAGTGTCACGTCTATATCTGTTCTCTCAGATTTCTCAGTCTGGACATGCATGATTCCTGACAAGCTGAATCTGTCACTGATCAAAGAATGAGCCCTTAGCACCAACCAATGGGGCAAACCAGCAAGGACTCCACCATCCACAAAGCAAAGCAGAGACCCAATTACTGTCTGACTCATGTAAACCTGGAGCGTTCCCATTATCTGATTAATCAACTGCATGTAAACATGTTGATCGAGTTATGGATCAAAAAAATGGAAAAATTTAAAAAATCTGATCACAGTGCACATATGCCATGACCGTATGCTTGCACATGCTTTTAATTTTTAATCATACACTTTATATACACTTATTATTAAGATTTCTGGTAAACTTTCTTTGGTGATGTGTTAGTGTGTGTTGTGCTGGTATGAGTGGATCAGACACAATAATAATAGTAATACCTGCTCTGTGGTGGTCTTTGGGGTCCTGATGATTAAAGAACAGGGCGAAAGAAGGTTAACATGTATGCAGAGAAACAAATGGACAGCAGTCTAATTATAAAGTGAAGCTGATAGAAATGAACATTGACTTTAGAAACAACAATGTGGTTGATTGTAAACCAGTAAAACAAATACATTTTTGTTGATCTCTTGAGTTACAGTATACAGCTGAAATATGTGTGTGTGTGTGTGTGTGTGTGTGTGTGTGTGTGTGTGTGTGTGTGCGTGCGCCCATGTGTTCATTCATAGTCTCAATGCCTTCAGTGAGAATCTACAATGTAAATAGTGATGAAAATACAGAAAACTGAGAATGAGAAGGTGTGTCCAAACACACACACACACACACACACACACACACACACACAGACACTCACGTTTTAGTTTTTGGTTGATGTAACCACATATTTACTGTGTCAGGTCAGCCAGATTCAAATTTCAGAATGGTACACAGAGAGTATGTTCTGGAATTATGTACACATTTCAGTGGGAAATGTGTATAATAATGAGTTTACATTATTATACCTCAATATTTTTTCCATATGGAAAAACAGAATTTAGGATAGAATTGAGGATACATTTGATTTAAAGGCCCATAACATGAAAATTGTGCTCTTTGGTGTTGTGGAACAGCAGAGGTTGATAACTCTCCGGTCCACACAGTTCATAGAAACTTTACAGCAAAAATAAGAAAAATAAGAAAAAAAGGACTAATGGGTTGATTTCACCGCCAGATGGCAGCATTGTCTTTCAGTGGACAAACGGAAGCGACGCCTGTTGGAGCATTTTAATGTCTGTTTATGAACAAACGAGATACGAGCAATTCTGATTGGAAAATCCGGCTGTAAATATCCGAGTAATATACCAATGTTCACCAACTAGAGTGTTTGTTATAAACACAACACATTTGTGCATGCTGACGTGTACCTTTTAAAACTCTAAACTAATTTTGTTTTCATAGTTTCACATACTTTTATTTATTAAAAATCGAAAAAGCATTTATAGGAGACAATCACACATGTCAGATATTGTTATTGTCAGCTAAATAAATATGTCTCCATTTGAGATGTACAAATTAATAGAGTTAAAACGTTTGTATAAATTTGATCATATTTTCATCTACAAATTACTTGCACCTACAATTTTTTCTTTTTATTGGCTTAGGAATAAACAACACTTTTCCCTCGAATATCCAGTTGGAAATGTATTATTGTTTTGTTTTTTTAATGTTTTGTTTTTAGCTGAAAATACAATAATTGTAATGGGTTGTTTGTAATGATTAGCTTCAAATAAAATATTTATTACTGTATCAGCATTATACTGTCTCAGGACTTTTATTCTGAAATTGGAACAAAAAGCCTTTGCTTTCTTGTTTTCTTTCATAACCTAATATAGGGTCAGTCTCGTGATGTGTAATGTGTTTCATGTCTGTCAGTTAATCTGATCCTGAGATATAAAGCCTAAAATATGACATGTAACTGCCTGCAGATCTCAGGTTCTAAGTGTTGGTATTTGTTAAACACCTCAGTTTACAACAACGTCCCACATGGATTGTCACATTTTAATATAGTGAAGTGCCATAGATCCTAATCCACCCTACCTGTTCCAAATAATTACTAAGCTGTTGCCCGGATGTGTTTTCATGCTTGATGGTTTAGCTCAGGGGTAGGCAATCCTGGTCCCAGACTCCCACACGTTAATGCTCCTCCTGCTCAAGCACAACTGATTCAACAAACCTGTTAATTGACAGGTTCATTAAGTGTATTAGAGCAGGGAAATCACTCCAGGACCAGGTCTATCAGCACAACCATCTTAACCAAGATGATTGTACTGGTTGATTAGTTTCTTAATGATGGTTGACCAGTCTAATCAAGCTGGTCATACCATTGGACTAGTGTGGTCAGGTTGGTCATGCTGATATACCCGCTAAACTGCAGGTATAAATGGAAACATCCTATGCTGGTCAAGAACTAAGCTGCTCAGCTACCTTAGCCAGCTTTGTAGTTGGTTCCAACAAGGATATTTATCCAAGAGTTTTTTCCAGCAAGCTCTCTAACCAATTCTCAACCAACATTGTCAGACCCACCACTCCATTAGAATTAGAGTTAGAATTAACGTTTTCCGGCAACTGCATCCTTCACAGTGGTATATGGGCCACTAGGAAATGCCAAACTTGGATCACATTAAAGTCACGCTATCAGTGATTGACATTCAAACACCAGATGAACCTGTTTGACACATTATATCAGAACATCTAGACTCATCAGCTGACCTTTAAACATAATCACAAACAGACAATTAGTGGTCTTTCAGAATACCTTATAGAAACAATCTTGTACAAACATCTTGTCAGTACAGTTTTACTGGTGCTGCTCAACTGAGTAAACACAGGCACTGGCACTGCTGGTGATACTGTGCAAAAAACACCCATTGAGTTCTGAGGAACACCTGCCTTTACAATAAACCACTAAAATCAAACCCAACATGGAAAATGAAACAATCAAATCGGCTCTAGAATGGACAACTCTGTTTATCTTGATATAGTTGATTGGGGGTTCATTACAAACTGTGAACTTGAGAAAGCCAAACCTGGGGTGGCACGTGGGGTCTAACTTAACAGCTAATCAACTATACTGTCTTCAGCTTGCTGACAGCATTTCCTTAATCTGCAGTGTCTCCAGACAACAGGCGGATGTTAGTCAGCAAGTGAACAATCAGTTCTTGAAGTTGATGTGTTGAAGCGGGAAAAATGGACAAGCATAAGAATCTCTTTCACAAGACCCAAACTGTGATGTTCTAGACGACTGGGTCAGAAACACCAGTCATATCTTGTGGGGTGTTCCTGGTAAGCAGTGCGTCAATAAACAGGGTGATGGAGCCTAAGGCTTAGTGATGTTAGTGTGCTAGCAGAAATCAGAGCTATTAGTGCTATCATAGATGCTCTTTCTATTTTCGCTCTTTAATGACATTTTTGACCCAAACTGAGGGCCTAGCTCTAACAGTCAATGTTCCTCACAGGTACATTTAAGCTGGTATCTTTTGTGTATCTACATATAAGCACATGTGTGAAGCCCCAGAGAGAAGAGCTGCCAGGTTATATTATACCTGCAAACATGGACAAACAAAACATATTTAAATGTCACGCCACATCGTCCTTATACTGCACTAAGGATAGGTAATACACACCTACTCCAAAACACAATCTGCATTCCATGTCAATGATGAACATATCTGTTTGTAGTTGTACATAATCATCAGTCAATGAACAATGAAATATGAAAGAGTGTTCCCTGTTCTGAGAAGGAATGTTGATGTCTAAAATCACAAAGGACACAGAAATGAAAGTGCAGAATACACATCAGGCCCAACCCAGTTTGCTTGTTCACATTCAAGTGTATTAAGTTATTCAAGTTTATTAAGATATTTAAGTTATTTAGCTTTTAGCTGTGCAGTACAATTCCACATTAACTTTATTCCACATCATTTTCACAACATAGATATTTCAAAGCTGTGCTGAAATAATAATTACAACAACAACAACAACAATAATACAACAATAATTATAAAATAATATAAATAATAAAAACAACAACAACAACAACAACAACAACAATAATAATAATAATAATAATAATAATAATAACACTTTCACATACTCAAGGATGCTTTAAAAGTATGTAAGAAGAATGGAGAAAACAACAGACTGCAGCACTGCAGTCCAGAGGTTGGGCATATTTTTTTTTGTGTTCTTTTGTCAGAACAAGAAATGGTTGTTGAGTGATGCTTTACAGGGCTGAGCTTTCATGATGGAGGCCTATTGTTTGACAACTAAAACCAACTTAGCATGACCTCCTACTTCTATGCTGACACACACACACACACACACACACACACACACACACACACACACACACACACACACACACACACACACACACACAGTTGTCCTGCTAAATCATGCAAAAATAAAGTGAAATTTCTCAGTTTCGTAGAAGACTGAAGGAGGTTGTCTTACAGCATCTTCCTGTATTTTGCAATGTCAATCCATCCTCTATTTGTAGTAAGATGCCCACCTCTTACTGGTGAAAAGCACCCCTACAACATGCCCTACAACAATCACAATGTTTCATAGCTGGGATAGTGTTTGTTGAAAAGGAATGTGTTTAGTTAGAGATAGATAGAAAGACAGAGAGACAGACAGTGTGCTTTCAATATTGGCCAAGCATGGCTATTGAGATAATAAAGAACTTCTAAAGGAAACACTGCTCGACTGGTTTGACTGTTTTAATGTCTGCATATTTCACATTTTCTACTAGGTTGAGTACACACTGAGAAATTGCCCTCTCCTAATTTACTTGACATTTGATTGAGTCTGAATACCAGGTGCCTAAAATGTTTGAAAAGACTTGCTGTGAGAATTGATTCCATTCAGCAACAAGAGCATTAGTGAGGACCAACTCTTCAAGGGGGATTTATACCCCTCTTACCCATACCTGGCATTAGGCATAATGCCAATTGGTTTATGCTTATTTATCTGCTCAAAGGTCCTATTCATTTGGCAATATTTCTGTACAGGGACTAGACAAGCTATATATGCATTTTCACAGCAATGGGGACAGCATGAGGTAGCTGAATACATTCATTTGAAGTGGTGTCCACAAACATTTTGGCATATTCTGTATATAAAATCACCAAGCAATGTATTAGAAAGACTACACTAATATTGTCCCTTTTGTTCTTTTTATGGCTGTTGATCACGTTGTAAAAAAATGTACCCAAAAGAATGAACCAATTGCAATGGCTGATTTTTTTTAACAAAAATTAAAAGTACTCTGTATGAATAAAAAAGTTACTGTAAAAAGTTCTGTAATTTTACACAAAATTATTTTTAATATTATTTGACAGATATATTTCTGTCAAATAATACTGGGCTGTCTGAAATGAAGACTAAAGGTTATCTGGCATTGTATGAAATTGTACCCCACACTACAACTCCAGGCCTTGGACTGCAATCAGCTGATTCCTTCTGGGTTCAACTATTTTTGACAATGTATATTTTATATGATATTTGAACATTAACATAGTATTTTGTGCAATACCTTTACATTTATATATTATTTATATATAGACATAAGATTTTCTAAAATAAAGAATATTTTAAACACATATAGCTATGTGGTGCCTGTGTGAGTGTTTAAATGAAATGCTTAATAAATAAATGCTAGGGGTACCAAGGGCACCACATTGACCAGGCTCTGATGTGAACCTTACCTGAATCTGCTGGCCTGCATCTGCATATATCTGCATAGACCTGCTGTGAAATGATTGGCTGTTTAGGCAACTGCATGAAAATTTAAGAGTACTGGTATTCCTAATACCCTTTTAATCAAAGGAGGAAGACAAGTGCTTAAAGCATTTGATTAGAAGGATTCAGACAAATTGCAACATTATTCCCTCAAATAAGACCAGAGAATCCCAAATCTCTTATATACCAAACATCCAAAAAAAATCCAAGGATGTTCCAATTTATATTATGAATTTATCTTTATATGGGGAATAAACTTCTGATACTGCTGTACAAACCAAGCCGAAACACCTAGTAACACCTTAACAACCTTGTGCTGTCACTAAGGCTGAGTTAGGTCGAGCCCAATAGATATGTAGCATAACCCAAATAGGTATTTAGCTAGATACAGACACCTAGAGAACAAATAACTTATTTGTATCTCAATTATGAAATAACATAACAATACTGTGTTTGTGTTTGCTGTCTTTTGCAACCCCAGTATCATTGCCTAATGCATGTGCATTATGGGGAGGAGCTTCATAAAACAATGTTTTCACAGGAAACGAAAGTGTGAATACTTGCTCAAGTATTTGTACGTGACAAGTCTAAGAATCATTTTGTTTGATGGCACAGGAAAAACCTTTGTGTAATTATGAATACTTACTGTAAAGCAGTTCATTCAGTGTTTTGATTGTGCAAAATAACACATGGGTTGTCCATATTCAGTTCTGCTCATATGACCTCTCTACTGCCAAAAACATTAAGCTGTACTCTAAATATACTCATTACTTTTCTCAAACCCATTAAACTTATTAAGACAAAGCTTTAGATGGACTAATGTATAATGGCACTGTATGGCTACTAGTTCCTAGCCAATATTAACATGTTATCTGAATTAAAAATTAGTTTTCAGTAGCAACTGAGTTCATATATTCAGAAAGTAATTCTGTGTTGTAATAGATTAGGTTTTAAGCTTCTCTTCATGTAAGCATATTATAGAGTGCTTTGAAAAAGTAAATCTAAATGTGCATATAGATCCACTGTGCTTGCACAGGTAAATTTGTCCTCCATATTTAACCCACCCATGTAGTGAAACACACGCATACACACTAGTGAATACACACACTAGGGAGCAGTGAGGGAAGCACATGTGCCTGAAGCAGTCGCCATTTTCCACAGTGTTTGTTTTCTTTATTATTAAATCCGTCTGAGAACATCCACTTTCCTTGTCTTCATCTGTTCAGTGAACTGCATCATTAACGATTCAGATTCATTGTCCATCTGGAAGGTCATCCTCCAGCCCAGTCTCAAGTCTTTTGGTGCTGCTAACAGATTTTCATCCAGGATTACTCTGTATTTAGGTCCATCCATCTTCCCATGTTTGTCTAGGGGTTCTCTGGCAAACTTTAGTCTTGTTCCATTTTTCTTTTTCTTTTTTTTTCTTCCTTTTTCCTTTTCTTGCACACCTCACATTAAATATTGTTTGTTCTTTTTCTGATGGTAGATGTTGCACTTTGACATGAACTGTGGCAAGACCTACCTGTAGGTCCTGTGATGACATTTTAGGATTTTTGGAGACTTCTTTACATATCTTGTCATCAGCTCTTGGACTGAACTTGCTAGGAACTAGAATGGCCTGACCTGCCCATGTTGACAGTTGTTTTAAATGTTCTCCACTTAAATGATTATTTTTCAGGCAGTCAAACTGCTGATTTAATTTTTTTTGATATCTTTTAAAATTCCTTCCCAGTCTCATCTTCATCAACAACCTTCTTTTTGAAGGCCTCTGAAACCACATAAAGATCTCACCATGGTGATCCCACTCACTTCAACAATCAAGTGCAAACCAAACTAATTAAACAAGACAGCTTCCTGCAAAGTCATTCTAATGATGATCTATTAATGGTTTAATGATTCAGAACCTGATTCTATTTTTAGGTGAATGTAAAAGTGTCCTAAAAATTATATTTAAAAGAACTTTCTTCAGTTTTATGTATTTAGTTATATCACCTTCATTTCTCAATATAGTCAAAATGAATATCAATTATCTATTTTTAAGTATGTTAAGTGTTCATGGGGTTTCCGTACTTTTTTTCATGAGATCTTAATGTACTCCAATGATTTTGGTGGCTATCTTAATGAAGCTATTGAGTTTGTTTCTGTTATATGCTAAATTTACCAAACCAATCTATACAAACCATCCATCCATCCATCCATCCATCCATCTTCCACCGCTTATCCGGGGCCGGGTCGCGGGGGCAGCAGTCTAAGCAGGGATGCCCAGACTTCCCTCTCCCCCGACACCTCAGCCAGCTCCCCAGGAGGGACCCCGAGGCGTTCCCAGGCCAGCCGAGAGACATAGTCCCTCCAGCGTGTCCTGGGTCTACCCCGCATTCTCCTCCCGGTGGGACGTGCCTGGAACACCCCCCCGGGGAGACGCCCAGGGGGCATCCGAAACAGATGCCCGAGCCACCTCAACTGGTTCCTCTCGATGTAGAGGAGCAGTGGCTCTACTCCAGGCTCCTCCCGGGTAGCCAAGGATCTCACCCTATCTCTAAGGGAGCGCCCGGCCACCCTGCGGAGGAAACTCGCTTGTATCCGCGATCTTGTCCTTTCGGTCATTACCCACAGTTCATGACCATAGGTGAGGGTGGGAACGTAGATTGACCAGTAAATCGAGAGCTTCCTTCTTCACCACAACGGACCGGTACACTGACCGCATGACTGCGGCGGCAGCACCGATCCACCTGTCAATCTCACGCTCCCTCTCACCCCCAATCGCGAAGACCCCGAGATACTTGAACTCCTCCACTTGGGGCAGGACAGCTCCGCCAAACTGGAGAGGGCAAGCCACCCTTTTCTGGTCGAGAACCATGGCCTCAGATTTGGAGGTGCTGATTCGCATCCCAGCCGCTTCACACTCAGCTACGAACTGCTCCAGTGCCTGCTGAAGGTCCTGGCCTGAAGAAGCCATCAGAACAACATCATCAGCAAAAAGCAGAGATGATATCCTGTGGTTCCCAAACTGGACACCCTCCGGCCCCTGGCTGCGCCTAGAATATCTGTCCATAAAGATTATGAACAGAACCGGTGACAAAGGGCAGCCCTGCCGGAGTCCAACATGCACCGGGAACAGGCCCGATTTACTGCCGGCATTGCGCACCAGGCTCCTGCTCCGGTCGTACAAGGACCTGACAGCCCTTAACAGAGGGCCTCGGACCCCATATTCCCGGAGCACCCCCCACAGAGTACCCCGAGGGACACGGTCGAATGCCTTCTCCAAATCCACAAAACACATGTGGACTGGTTGGGCAAACTCCCATGAACCCTCGAGCACCCTCCGGAGGGTATAGAGCTGGTCCAGTGTTCCGCGGCCAGGACGAAAACCGCATTGTTCCTCCTGAATCCGAGGTTCGACTAACGGCCGAATTCGTCTCTCCAGTACCCTGGCGTAGACTTTCCCGGGGAGGCTGAGAAGAGTGATCCCCCTATAGTTGGAACACACTCTCCGGTCCCCCTTTTTAAACAGGGGAACCACCACCCCGGTTTGCCACTCCAGGGGCACTGTCCCCGTCCGCCACGCGATGCTGCAGAGGCGCGTCAGCCAAGACAGCCCAACAGCATCTAGAGACTTGAGATACTCTGGGCGGATCTCATCCACCCCCGGGGCCCCACCACCGAGGAGCTTACAGACCACCTCAGTGACTTTGGCCCGGGTGATGGGCAAGTCCTTCTCAGAGTCCTCAGCCTCACCTTCTACATTGGAAGGCGTGATGGTGGGGTTAAGGAGGTCCTCGAAGTATTCCTTCCACCGCCCAACGATATCCCCAGTCGAGGTCAACAGCTCCCCGCCCACACTGTAAACAGTGTCAGCAGGGTACTGCTTCCCCCTTCTGAGGCACCGGACGGTTTGCCAGAATCGCTTCGGGGCCGACCGATAGTCCTTCTCCAAGGCCTCCCCAAACTCCTCCCAGCTCCTGGTTTTTGCCTCCTTTGCCAGGTCTCTCCCGCCTGCCCCTCCGCCAGCGGATCCAACTCACCACCAGGTAGTGATCAGTTGACAGCTCTGCCCCTCTCTTCATCCGAGTGTCCAAGACATAGGGCTGGAGCTCAGATGAGACAATAACAAAGTCTATCATTGATCTCCGGCCTAGGGCGTCCTGATGCCATGTGCACTTATGGACGCCCCTATGCTCGAACATGGTGTTCGTTATGGACAATCTGTAACTGGTGCAGAAGTCCAACAACAGAAATCCGCTCGGGTTCTGATCGGGGAGGCCGTTCCTCCCAATCACCCCTCTCCAGGTATCACTGTCATCGCCCACATGGGCGTTGAAGCCCCCAGCAGAACAACGGCGTCCCCAGTTGGGGCACTTTCCAGTACCCCCCCCAAGGACCCCAAGAAGGTCTGGTACTCCGCACTGCCATTCGGCCCGTAGGCACAAACTACAGTCACAGCCTTCAGGTAGGAGAGAGGACTCTATACAAACCAATTTATACAAATTCAATAATGTTTTTCATCTTCTTTAGGAAAAACATTCTTATTGTGGCAAAGTTCATCTATGAGGTCTGTATAGCTGTTCACCAGTTCATTTGTAGAATTTTTTATTATAGATGGCATAGAGCCACAGAGACTTCCTAAAATCCACCACCTGCAACCTTCATCCAGAATTGCTAGCCGGCATTATAATGCTGGCTACCAGCCTCATTAGGATTATTTTTAATCCAGGTTCCCCGTCCATGCTCATGTCATGTCTTGAGACTTTTTTCTTGAGATTCTCTATAAGCAGACATTATTTGTGTGTAAAGTCACTTTAAAATAACACTCATCTTCAGGAATATCATTGATGTTGCTCTGGGAAAAAAAACCCAAAAAAACCAAGGAACAAAAAATATCAGGAATTATTTTTCTGGATCATAAAAATTGGAAAGTTAATAATAATAATAACAAATCTTTTATCATTTTATTTTGCTTATTGGTGCTTCAAAATTCTGTGGTAGAGTATGAGTTAATAGTGTTGGACAGTAATTGTTTTTCTGCATTTGCTGTTTGTATTCTGTTAGTTCATTTCAGTTCTTAATCTCTGGTTCTGGTTCACAATTTCAAAACATCAGATCTTCAAACTGGCACATTTCCAGAGATGATTCTTAATGATATTAAGAAAGACATCCAAATGATCTTTAATTGTTTTTGTGTTGTGTAGATTTGGTTCTCAAGATGGGGTGTTCCCCTCCACTGTGTTAGGCAGCCCTGCTCTTCCTGAGTAAGTCCATATACTCATCATTCCAGCTGAATGAACGTTAAATGTCATTACTCACTGCTAGTAGATCTAAACTGTTAATCATTTAAACTCTAAGTGATTCAGCTTATCATTAAATGATCTTATAAATCATCAGTCTTTTATAGTTTACTCCCAGTCCTACCAGCAGTGGCACAATTCCAACTCACAGCTCCTTTTAAAAGCATGGGATATGAAGTTAACTGCTGTTTACCATCATTATAATACACAGCATGAGATCTGCACTGAAATGTGTTTATTCATAAGACCATGGAGGGGATTCATTCATTCACTCAGTGTCTTTCTCTGTCTGACTAAAATTAGGTGGTGTGGAAAGGACCTACCAACGTGGTAAGCTGACATTCACTGCTCTATCACTTTTCCTAAAGAAAAATAATGTCCTGCATGTTGTCTGTGCTTTTCATTTTTAAACACAATCATCTGTCTGTAGGTTTTACCATTTGTGTTTGTCCTTTGGATGGAAATTATAATTTTATTTTGCAAAATAATTGTGTATATCTTTTTTGTTTACCTTAATATTACTAATCAGACCACAACAATCAATCAATCAAAGTTTATTTAAATAGCGCTTTACAACAAAGGCATTGTCACAAGCCTGGTAGGTCCAAGCCTCAATTGAACAAGGAAAAACTCCCTCAGGATAGGAGGAAGAAACCTTGAGAGGAACCAAGGTTCAAAAGGGAAACCCATCCTCCTCTGGTCGACACCAGATCGCAAACCCATAAAGCAGAGAAAGAAGTAAAATAATAAGGAAGTATAGTTTGTAGTGTGAGCATGCTGTGTATGTAGTCTGCTTTTGTCTCATCGACACCTTAAGCTTTAATACAAAGAATAATCATGATGTATGTTATTGTTGCTTTACTTATACAGGGAGCTATACACCAATTTTGTACATCGTCAGTGGATAAACCAATAAAATCCATGGGACATAACTGTTAACATTTTTTTTACTTCTACCAAGTCCACTCTTTCCCTATGGACCTGATACTGTTCATGCTGTGACCGGTGATGGAAATTCCATAGCAGTCCAGCTTGCCCAGCTTCTCCAATACTTTGGACATGGATAGACATTATCCACAGTTATTTGTTAGTAAATTGACATAAAAAAAATATTTTATGAAATAAAATATGGAAATTTTTGTATTTTTAGGCCCACATATGTGGACAAAAGTTTGTGAACACAGCTCTTTTAGATGTATTTGCATTCCACCATTTGTCCATTTGTTTCTGGACAAGTATTAATATATAACATATCAACACTTTAGGAACAACCTAGTAATACCAGAGTAAGCACTGAGCAAAATCATAGCAACCACCTGGAATATCATAGGAGCCACATGACAATCACCTAGCAGCTCCATCCACCACATAGTAACCAATAAACCACAAAACTGCAACCACCTGTGATATTATAGCAGCCACTTAGTAACACCATTGCAAACACCTGAAATGAACCACTGAGCAACCACCCAGTCACATCATATCCACCACCTTGCAACCATTTAGGAACATCATAGCAACCACCCAGTAGACCATAGCAAAAACCTAGCAGCCACTTATCAACACTACACTAACCGCCTAGCAATACCATAGTAACCACTTATCAACACCATAGCCACCACCTGGCAACACCATACCAACCATCATTGCAGTTGCCTAGGATACCATAGCCACTACCTAGCAACCATTTAGGAACAGCACAGTATCCATCAACACTATAATAACCACTTTTCAATACCATAGTAACCACTTATCAATATTGTAGCAACCACCTAGCAACACCATAGCAACCAACTATATCACAGCAAAACTGCTGAGATGCAATCATTTTCTCCAGGAAATGTGGCTTATACTGATCCATGTCACAGAGATCTGTGGAAAAGCTACAGAAATAAGTAAAAAGCTGTGTACTGCTTGCTACCAAGTTAACAACACACATCTGATGTAGTGCAGAATGATTACTACTCGAGCAAATGTTCCATGTTATCTATTTTTTTGATGATACTGATAATGGTGCCATTCCCCCTGTACTTATTAGGAATCACAGCGTTTAGGGTAACCTATGATTTATTTCTGTGTCCCTCACAGATGAGTATGGATGGCTTCTTGTCTTTTGAGTCCCTCAGCTATGATGGCTTTGTCCCACATGTGAACAAAGACATAATTGCTCCACTGTGGACCAACATTGACATATGCACCAGAGGAAACTTTTCAAATGAACACAAGTGGTCCTCTTCTAGATGTTGCTAAAGATGAAATGAACCAGATGTTTCCTGGCTTCTTTGCTACTTGGGTCTTTGTCGGCACTTGGGAGAGGGTGGAATTTGAACCCGATAGAGGGGTAAGTGTCTGTTCTTATAATTGAGTTGTTGCCACCGAGCTGAAAATTATAATAATTGTAACATCTGTCTCTTTCCTTTTAAAGGAGGTGACTTTCCAAGTAGTCTTGGTCTCTGATGCTGATGGCCACACTTTCACGTTGATGAACTATGGACCCTTTCCTGATGATCCAGAAAATTGGATGGTGAGGATTTTGTGATGCTTCGTAACCTTCCAAGACGTAATAACTCCAGATTTAATAGGGTTCATGGTTGTTGACCTTTATTTCAACTATTTACATTGTGGTTTAATTATTCAGGCTGGCTATCAAACAAAGGACAACAGTAATTTCACCATTCAGGTAGCCAGTGCCTCCAACCTGCAAGTGCAAAAATCTGCAAGTACCAATGTTCGAATTCCTGGGCGCTGGGCTTTCCAGGTTGATGGCACACAATTTGGTAAAACGTTTTTATTTTAAAAATTGTTGATCTGTCTTTTGATTAATGTGTATCCTCTTACCTTAAATTTGAGTTTATCACATAGAACCCAATGTCTGTGGTTGACTAAATGCTGTTTTTCTAGGCTTCATAACTCCCAGAGAACCACAGTTGAGAAGGAAGGGACCTTGATCTCTTTTTTCCTCTCACAGTTTTCAAATTTAAAAAGTCATGAGACAATATAATAAGGATACATACATAAATAACAAAAATAATAAAGGATATTCAGTGGTTTTATTTTATTAGGACTACTTATATCTATCCTTGTCAATCTAATCATTTTATCTCGAAAACCCTCAGGAATTCTGAGGTAAAAAAATATTTTTTTTATTCACATACAATACAATATTCACATACAATATTTAAATTCTCCTAATTTGTACATCTCACATGAATGCATATGAATAGTCTAGGATCTTCTGAAAATAACAATATAAGTATGTCAAACTATGAAAACATCCAACAGAATTGGCCTTGGGTGCTAAAGCTAGGCACACACATTTTAGCCTAAGCTTCATTTTAGTTGAGAGAGCCAACAATGTTCAAAGCTGTGTTTCAAGTGCAGTGTGAGCACCCAGGTTGCAGGATCCTAGTTGAATTGACTACTTTCACACAGTGTGATTTTAAATCCCAGACTGGACATACAGAACAGATGATCTAAATGTGCAGTGTGAGCTACCATTAATAAACAAGATTTCCAAAATCACACAGTGTATCCCTTAGTATATCACTTAGGATTAGCTGCCCATAAAAAAATCATTTACAGCTTTGATCATTTTTATCAACATAATTTATCCTTGTTGGTTCATCTGAATATATCAGTCATGTGGCGTACCCTTCATAACACATGGAGTTTTCTCTGAGCAGTGGATGCTCTATATTCAATCCATCCATTCAAGCCATTTTCAAAAACCTGCCAACCTATAGCTGTTGTGATTGTTATGGCCCTTCAACACATTGCATATTTTTGTTTGAATTATTTGCATGCTAGACACATATTGAAAACGTGTGTATACTTATGTAGCCTTTTGCTCTCATTTTGCTATTTTCTTTGGCAACATAAGCTCTCTCCATCAATCACAGATCTCTTTCCAGTGATGGTATGGTAACAGCCAGCCATGACTACTGACAGTTAGAACTTTTAACCAAATTCACTGTATTTTGTCCTCACCTGTGGAGCTTTTCAGAACCTCAGAAGTTCAGAATCAGTTATCAAGCACCAAGTTGTGTGTAAAAGCTCTCCTAAGTCTAATCTAATAAACAGAGCAGCATACACTTAACCTAGTGTCTGATCTGTCTGATCTAAAATCATTTAAATTCAGCAGTCGGTTAGACAGCTCTTTATTTAAAATGCTCTCTCTGTTTAATAATCTGGTGAGAATTACAGTGTTATTAAAATTAGTGCAGAATCAATTACGTTTTTCTCAATTCTCTTCCAGTTCCATCCACTCTCTTCCCTGTTCTGCCTTTGGCTACTCATGTTTTGCTGAGTGATGCAGAGCATGTTGAGGTCACTCTTTGCCATCAATTTACCTATTTTGGAAAGGATCACTGTTTTCTGTACGTAAGTAAAAGAACCACATATTTGTATAAGAACAGGTTTATTTCTATTAAATCTTTCATATACAAGGGCAATTAAAAGTACTTTACACATAAAAATTAAACATAGATTTGCTTTTGCAAATAGTTAAAGTAGTTCTTACAAAGCTGGGGAATTTGTTACTGAGATGATCTTTAGAATTGCTTCTTTTCAGGTCAGTCTGGATGTTTTTTTGTCTTTTGAACCCCTCAACTTTGAGGGCTTCACCCTAAATGTAGACAAAGACATCATCGCTCCACTGTGGACTGACATTGAGACTTAAACCAGAGGAAATATTTCCTACAAACAAGCCACAGATTGCCCTCTGATCAAACAAGCTTCGCAAGAAATTATTTGTATTTACCCAGATTGTGAATTCACTGCTTCCTGGGTTTTCATCTGCACTTGGGAAAAGGTGGAATTTGAGCCTGATACAGGGGTAAGTGTCTGTCCTTATAATTCAGTTGTTGCCTCCAAGACCTCAAGTTTACCCTCTTGTTTTCCTCTGCTTGAAAGGAGGTGACCTTGCAAGTGATCTTGATTTCTGATGATGAAGGTCATACTCACATTTGGATGAACTATGGCTCCATTCCTGTTGATTTAGAGGACTGGATGTTTATTAATTTAGCAATTCTGTAGTTTAATCAATTATTATATAGTGTATTTGCAAAAATGTCCATAACTTAATTCCAAAAGGTAGACGATCATATTTTCTATGCATTACATGTAAAGTCTGAGTAAAATTACTATTCAAACAGTATAAATACTGTGTCTAATTCAGCACATGCAACCACAATCATGAGGAAACTGCTGACCTGACAGAGAAATAATGAAACAGTATGAATAATATTATTTTTTTTATATCACTATGTTGTTTATATGATTTCAAGCTGGCTATCAGACACAGGGAAACACCAATCAAAACATTATTCAGATGCCCATGACCTCTGATCTGTCTACAAGCACTAATGTGGGAATACCCGGTATTGTTACAGCAGAACAATGAGCAGATAACGAGCAGTAAGTAGACAAAAATGTGCATTATACAAAATACAAAATATAGGATATACTGATGTAAATAAATATATAGATATAAATAAATTAACATGGTGCCTGGCAGCAGACAAAATAAAAAAAATTACAGCTGCAAACAGCAGGCAAGCAAAAGACGGCAGTGTCTGTGAAGCAGCAAAGGGGCTTGTGAGTAAAAGCCTTTTAAAGACAGGTGGGGATGAGTGATTGCGTAAGGAAGGAAGGCTGATGTGATACCCTCAAATGGTTAATCACATTGTGGAGTAATTATGTTTTTTGTTGTTGTTCATAAGAAAGGTCCCATCTTCACATGTTGTATTTTCTCTGATAAGAGTTAAGGTATGTGAATGTAATTTTTGAAGTTCACCAGCAGAGGGAGTAGCTGAGGTACTCCTGAGGTGAGTGCTGGGTGTGGTACGCTGGGTGTGGTCAGTTGGGAGCTCAGATCAGCTGACAATCTGTCAACTTAAATTACTTTTAAGTTTATAAAAACACCTTTTGTGTTAAATGTAATAACATTTATGACAAAAAGTATGTTTGTGAGTTGCTAAAAGAAGCTAAGTGTGTCAAGTGAGCTGGATTCACCTTAGTGTGTATTGGATAAAGATGGCGGACCTCTGCATGTTTTGTTTTATTTAGTGTGGCTCCAGAACAATTGTAACCATTATGTTTGATGTTTGAACCATGATTTGATGTTTGTTGAATATATTGACATGGTTGTATGAGGTTTTGATAATGGTGAGTTGAAGTTAATGTGTTTTTATTGACAAATATTTAATGTTCCTACCAGTTGTTTAAATAGTCGAGCATAGCAGGTAGTTATAGCATTGAATGTGCTGCATTTATATTTCATGCTGA
Source organism: Acestrorhynchus altus (assembly GCA_034509495.1). Lineage (NCBI taxonomy): Eukaryota > Metazoa > Chordata > Actinopteri > Characiformes > Acestrorhynchidae > Acestrorhynchus > Acestrorhynchus altus. The sequence goes on from CM067510.1 coordinate 21,150,908, forward strand.
AAGCTGTAAAAGTAAAATGAGTTAAAAGAAGGCTCTAGACTGGAGTGAAGTTGCACTGTAAGACAGACCTTTCATTTCTTTAAGTAAAGATGGACCAAATGGTTAAATTGAGTTAGTAAACATGTTAATATAGAATGTGTTGTGAAACAGAAATGGAAAATGTAGAGTTTATTGATGTGATTTTCTGTTAATAAATGAGATCAGAGCCTGCCTGCTGACATACAACACCTCACACATTGTTCTGTACTCTTTTCTGTAAATATACAGACCCCATCGGAGGCCTGTAACACTGACATTCGAGTCTCCTTGTAGAACTTTCCCTAAAGCTTTCATATCTCATCTGAGAAACTTTTTTGACACAGTGTAACTCTCAGACACTGCTGATGTACCAAAACATGTTTCAAACCAACCTTATGAATTATGAATTCATTGAAGAGTTCAAATAAAAAAGCTACATCCATGCATACAGCCTTGAGTGTTCAATTGTTTCAGAAGACACAACAGTTCCAAAGAGAAATAAAGTAAGAAATTAAAAATCTGAGCTGTGAATGTCATGTTCAATATGTTTTAACGTTATAACTTCCTTCAGGTGAATTATAGTACAAGCAGCTTGTTGCTACATCACAGTAACAAACTCTATTCGCTCACTGCACAGCCTGCAGCTCCTTCTCCAGATCCTTACTCAGAACAACACATAAAACTCCACTCACTCACTCCAGAGCCTACAGCTCCTTACCCAGACCAACACATTAATCTCCTTTCACTTCCTGTACAACCTACAGCTCCTTCTCAAGCTCCTTACATAAATACAAACTTACTCAATACTCAACTTACTCACTGCACAACCTGCAGCTCCTCATTCAGCTCATTACACAGACCAGCACATTAAACTCCACTCACTCAGTGCACAGTCTACAGCTCCTTCTCCAGCTCCTTATTCAGACCAACACATTCATCTCTGAGTGTGCTGAGACACATGAGTAGCCAACTTCTCAGAGCCAAAGCCTCGGAGACACACACAGAGAATGATCAGGTACCACTAAATATATATTTTTTACACACATGGTGCATAATCAGATCATCTCCAAACTATTTTCAAGTGCCATTTCCCTGACCTTCAAGGTCAAGGTCAAGGTCAAGGCTTTTTTATTGTCATTACAACCGAGTACAGGTACACAGTGCAATGAAATTGCGTTCCTCCGGAACCAAAGTGCAACATGGAGCAGCAATACAATTGGACGACATAAAGTGCAAACAGTACAATAAATACAATAAATACAGTGAACAAGAGACAGTTCAACAGACAGGACAGGACAGTACAATACCGATTGGTACAAAGAAGTGAGATGAATGGTGGGAATAAGGTGCAAGAGATATGTAACATACTGTACATCTAGATGTGCATGATAACAGCAGTTACTGAGGTAGAAGTGTAGTTCCTGGTGTGCAGCAAATATTGCTGATAGGATGGGGATGATCCAGTCTCTATGTGCCGTGTGTGTGTGTGTGTGTGTGTGTGTGTGTGTGTGTGTGTGTGCGTGTGTGTGTGTATGTGTGTGTATGTGTGTGTAGAGTGCTGGGTGGTTTTCAGTCCAGTGTTTTGTGTTGGTGTGGTTTATGTGGTGTGAAGAATGGTGTGAGGTTCAGTTTCAGCTCTGTCTCAGTGAGTTGAGGAGTCTGACTGCCTGGTGAACAAAGCTATTGCAGAGTCTGGTGGTGGAGGCTCGGATGCTCCAGTATCGTCTGCCGGACGGCATCAGAGTGAAGAGACTGTGTGAGGGATGGGTTGGGTCATCCACAATGCTGGTGGCTTTGCGGAGGCAGCGAGAGGTGTAGGTGTCACTGATGGAGGGGAGAGGGACTCCGATGATCTTTTCTGCTGTCCTCACTATCCGCTGTAGGGTCTTGCGATCCGTGATGGTGCAGTTCCCAAACCAGACGGTAATGCAGGTGCTCAAGATGCTCTCTATCGTCCCTCTGTAGAACATGGTGAGGATGGGTGGTGGAAGGTGAGCTCTCTTCAGTCTCCGCAGAAAGTAGAGGCGCTGCTGGGCTTTCTTTGTTATGGCGCGGGTATTGAGGGACCAGGTGAGGTTCTCTGCTATGTGAACACCGAGGAACTTTGTGTTCCTCACAATCTCCACTGCAGAGCCGTTAATGTTCAGTGGTAGGTGATGATTTCCTGGTGCTTTTCAGAAGTCAACAACCATCTCTTTGGTTTTGTCAACGTTTAGGGATAGGTTGTTGTTTCTGCACCAGTCTGTTAGCCACTGCACCTCCTCTCTGTATGCTGACTCGTCGTTCTTGCTGATGAGGCCAACGACAGTTGTGTCATCAGCGAACTTGATGAAGTGATTTGAGCTGTGCTTTGCAGTACAGTCATGAGTCAGCAGAGTGAAGAGCAGTGGACTGAGCACACAGCCCTGGGGGGCACCAGTGCTCAGTATGGTGGTCCTGGAGATGTTGTTACCAATCCTGACTGACTGAGGTCTCTCAGTCAAGAAATCCAGGACCCAATTGCAGAGGGAGGAGTTCAGGCCCAGCAAGCTCAGTTTCCCGATCAGGTGCTGAGGGATGATGGTGTTGAATGCTGAACTGAAGTCGATGAACAGCATTCGGACGTAGCAGTCTTTCTTGTCCAGGTGGGTGAGAGCCAGGTGGAGTGCAGTTGAGATGGCATCGTCTGTTGATCGATTTGGACGATACGCAAACTGCAGTGGGTCCAGTGAGGAGGGGAGCTGGTTCTTGATGTGCCTCATGACCAGCCTCTCGAAGCACTTCATGATGATGGGAGTAAGTGCAACGGGACGGTAGTCATTGAGGCAGGACACTTGAGACTTCTTTGGCACAGGAACGATGGTGGACGTCTTGAAGCATGTTGGCACAACAGCAGTGCTCAGAGAAATGTTGAAGATGTCCGTGAGAACATCTGCGAGCTGTTCAGCACATCCTCTGAGCACTCTGCCAGGTATGCTGTCTGGTCCAGGGGCTTTCCGTGGGTTGACTCTGAGTAGAGTTCTCCGCACGTCGGCTGAGGACAGGTGCAGTATCTGGTCATTTGGAGAAGGTGTGGTCTTCCTTGCTGCCGTGCAGTTCTGTGCTTCAAACCTTGCGTAGAACGTGTTCAGCGCGTCTGGGAGGGAGGCATCGCTACTACAAGCAGGAGAGGGGGCCTTGTAGTTGGTGATGGTCTGGATGCCCTGCCACATGCGCCGCGTGTCCGCAGTGTCCTTGAAGTGGTTGTGGATCCTCTCTGCGTAGGTGCGCTTTGCCTCTCTGATGCCCCGGGAGAGCTTGGCTCTGGCTGTTCTGAGGCCTGCCTTATCGCCTGACTTGAAGGCCTTGTCCCGGTTTCTCAGCAGCTCACGTACCTCTGCAGTCATCCACGGCTTCTGGTTGGGGCGTGTTGTGATGGTTTTGGAGACAGTAACATCATCAATGCACTTGCTGATGTAGCCAGTCACTGATTCTGTGTACTCCTCCAGGTTGATGGAGTCATCAGATGTAGCAGCTACTCTGAACATGTCCCAGTCAGTGTGCTCAAAACAGTCCTGAAGAGCAGAGATGGCTCCTGGAGGCCAGGTTGTCACTTGCTTCTGTACTGATTTGGCACGTCTGATGAGAGGTCTGTATGCAGGAATGAGCATGACAGAGATGTGGTCCGAGTAGCCGTAGTGGGGTCGGGGCTCAGCTTTGTATGCACCGGGAATGTTTGTGTAAACAAGATCCAGCACATTAGCCCCCCGGGTTGGAAAGTCCACATACTGATGAAGGGCTTGACCTTCAGCAAGCCCTTAATTAAAACCCTTGCTTGATATACTGCATGGGCCTCTTAAGTGCAAACTGGAAAAGGCTTGCTTCTTTGTGTATATTAATTCTACTTTGAGGAGGTGCAGTGGTGGCAGCTCAATAAGAGGTGGTGGCTGGACCCACGTATCGGAGGAAGTTGGGAGCATCATATGTGATGAAGGGAGAGTCCTAACAAGGTTGGGTAAGTGGCACTCCCAAATTGAGGTGGACAATTTGGGTAAAATGTAAAAGATTTTTTTGTCCTACTGAAATTAATAGTATAAATCAGAAATGTAAAGGTCCTCTAGAATGTTAAACTGTGCGTATCTTGATATTGCTGAATAATGAGAGTTTAGTACATGGAAGTGACAAACTGAACTCTGAACCATACACTGCTGTTCAATATTCTAAAGAACATCCAGCAGAACCAATATAGCTGTAAAAGTGGCCAGTTCCAAAACACCAAAACCGTTACATCATAGTTTTGACTCATTATATGTTTGGCACCAAACTCTACATAAGTAGAAAAAGCACTAGTCAAAGCTGGTGAAAGATTAAAGATGGTTTTAATATAGTTTTAAATAAATAAAGAAACTGTAATCATCCCATGATCCCTCACAAAATGTTTTATTATAGTTTTCAATTTATGGATCGGATTTATCAGTATAATCACATGAAAGCAAACACTTTTGCTCTGAGAGTGCAAAAGTCTACAGCAGGGGAATGTGAAGGTTCCATTTAAAACCAGTGTATATGTCGGACAAGACTGTGCAGGTTGAAGCTATTCTACTTGATGTCCACTGGAATCTTGGGAAAGATTATGTGTATATTATGTGTCATTGAATGTGAATAATTCAGTGATAAGCAATAATAATAATACATGCACATTGATAATGAATATATTCATTTGTAGATAACTTCAGTAGTACACAGGTAAGTAAATAAGAGCATACATAAAAACCAGGTAAAAAATTTAAAGTAAAATATTCAGACAATTCTTAAACACTGTATTCTGAGCTTGACTGTTTGACAGAATACAAAACAAACAGGCCCTTCCACATTTTAGTAAGTTAAAATTACAAAAGCCAGGACCTTTTCCAAATACATTTTCCTTTATATAAGAGACATTGGGCTCATCAGAAATGAAACAGGTAACCATTCCATTCCATTCTCTCTCTCTCTCTCTCTCTCTCTCTCTCTCTCTCTCTCTCTCTCTCTCTCTCTCTCTCTCAGCATGTATTTAGTTGGTGTAATAATGTCAAGTTCCTTTGAGTAGAGCATTCAGAGCACAAAGGAAAGTAAAAGTCCTTTATAAGAATGTAAACATTTCTGTTCTTAATAATGAGGTTCAGGGAATTCAGAGGAGGAATGTGGAATTAATGTGTGGAATGTTTTTACTGAAAGACGTGCAGGTTTAACTGTTAACTCACCTTTGTACATTGTGCTTCATAGTGCATTGAGTTCTTTAGTCATATCAAACAGCCCTAGTTCAAGGTTGTAGAAAATGATGTAGAACTCAATGGGAAGTTTAATCACCTTACCTTTTTCACTGGAGAGTAAAAACTACCTTGAACAGGAAAAGATAAGCACCTTCAGTCTACAATGCATCTACACATTGTTGACCAGTAATCATGGGCAGAACATTAGTGCAACTTGGGACAATAACATTTTAAAGAATGCCTGAAGCATTGGAACACAAACAGTCCTGCTCTTTTTTCCAGAAGAAAAAATTTGAGATTTAATGTTTTTTTCTCTCATGCCATGAGATAAGATTGAGGAAATACAGATTTTTTTCCTGATTATATTCTCTGTAAGATTGATTGTATCTCTGTGTATTTTGACTGTAAGATCAAATGTATCAGATGTATCCTAAAATAATTACTTTTTCCCTTAAAATTCAAGTCAGAATGTTAAAATAATGAATATTACAGTTAAAAGTTGATAATAATAATAATAATAATAATAATAATAATAACAACAACAACAACAACAACAACAACAATAATAATAATAATAATAATAATAATACTAATAATAATACAAGATGCATTTACATAGCACCTTTCTTATACCCTAGGTCACTTTACATAAAGAAAACTTCACACACTTAGATAACATTGTTTCCTCTATCTGATGGGAATAGGCTTCCATAAGTGACTCCATTTCACCCAGGCATTGTTTGCACCATGAATCATGAACTACAACATTTGAAACTCTAAACACGAGCAGGCTCACTTATCATCACAGCACTCATGCACACAATAATACAGCTTGTATGTAACAGACAGGGAACATTTCTTGCTAGTATGATAGAGGTTCAGCAGTTCTTCCAGGAATTTGCAAAGCTGCAGTACAGAAGGCAACATGTCTTCTATTAAGATGATCTTCACATCTACTCCTAAATGCAAGACTGCAGTTCTTAAATGCAAAAAAGACACTGAAAGTTAATGCTTTGATCAGATTTATTTTTGATTAGAATTAAGGCAGTAAAGGAAAGTACAATCAATAGTCAATCCCATATTTTACATTATGTAAAATGTTTCTTCTTTGTTAAGAAGGAAAAAGGCCCTAAAATGTAGCCTTGGAGATCTACACAAAATTGCAATTTTGTTGAATATTGTCCCCAAATAAATCGTTATCTATAGTAAATGTGAAATTAATTGTTCTAAATGTAAGAGGCCTAATAGTGCTCAATATCCTGAATTAGAATTTATTGAAATTTCTGTATTGAAAATAGAAAATGGGAGCTCTAATGAATGCTTAGGTCAGATTTTTTTTCGATTAGAATTAAAGCAGTAAAGTACAATCAATGGTCAACTGCATATTGTACATCATGAATGTGATAGATGAGCTTTAGCCATAAGTGCAGCTCAACAGTGATGAAGAAAAACATTTGGTTCAACAGATTAAATGAACAAAAATGGTCTTTATGTGACACCAAATAGGAATTTCAAAAGAGTTTCAATTTAGAAACCCATGCTGATGGAAGCTGTGTCATGGAAGTCCACAGATCGGCGGCGTCTTCTTCCCAGTTCATTGTCATCCTCACATGACTGAGAAAGGAAACCAAATATGAGAATTAGTACAAGGTATAAGAAGAAGAGGAGGGGGGTTCAGTGCTGGATATTCTTCTTCAGCTGTTAATCTCTCAAAGCATGTCCTTCACAAACAGTGTTTATAATCTCTAATTCCGAAGAAGAGAAGAATGTTGGATAAGTGGGTGGTTTGAACTCACCAGGGCGCACTGACCACTCGACTGCAGGCACAGATGAACCTGGCAGTGCAGGAAAATGTTGTCTGAGATGCCAGTGAAGGTGAACATGCTGAAGGAGAAGTGGCTTGATGTTGAGACCCCATTCTGCAGAACCTCTACAGTGCCATCTTGAGGGTTAGGACATCTGGAGAAAGAAAAAATGCAAATGCAAAACATGGTTAAATGCATAGAAATATCTTAATTCTTTTCATTTTTATATATCAAATGAAGACAATTTGAGTAGCCAAGGATCTCTTGAAAATAACAATATCTGACATGTGTCTCCTACAAACACTTTCCTAATTTTTATTGAATAAATGTGCATCAAACTACAAAAACATCCTCCTAAATTGGCCTAGGACTCTCCCCATCATTTGCAATGCTATCAACACTGGCAGGATTCTAAAAAGCACATGCTTCTTCTGATACATATTACATCAGCCACCCAGCACTTCTTTTCAGACTGTCGCCAGTGCAGCATCAATAGGCAGAAACGTGCCAGATTACCAGTTCTGATTCATTAGCCAACATTAATGTGATTAATTAATTTATCAATTCATTATTATCCTATTTTTCTCTTACTCATTAGTGACCAGATCCCAGCGAATAGAGTAATTGATGTCACTGTCTGGTGTAGCCCAGCAGCTGTCCAGCACAGTTGAGAACTGTTGATTGTCAATTCCATCCACCTCCACAGCCATATACACATGCTGGTTCACTTGAATGGTGATATCACCGGAGTAAGGAGTTGTGTATGAAGCATCAGGATAGGGCACCAGTCGGATCTGGTATGGGATATTTGTACCGGGCAAGACCCTGTTGACAAAACTGTGAACAAAAATATGTATTTAATATTTCAAGATCATTTAACAAAGGTTGGGAAAAAGTTTATAATTGTGTTAAAACCATTGATACCTTCCTGTGGCGTGGATGGACATGGGCATAGAGATGCTTTGGATGAGTAGATACACACAGGAGAAGGTAATGTTCAGCCAGCTTTCACGACTGACCACACTAATTGGATTTACACTGGCTACCATCTGAACAGCGTTCTCATAGATCAAGTGAGTTGCATTGCTCTGTAAGAAAGAGTACATCAGTGAATACAAATGAGCTGTATTTATGTATTTAACAGACAAAATAAGTTGAATCTAATCTTCAATTCCCAGTGTAAAAGCAAGGAGACACAGAGTCACTGTTGGGAAGCACTAAAACTACTCAAATACTAACAGTTGCTAAACACGAGTGAATGAGTTAAATCTAAGAATCTCTTAAGAATATTGCCCCAAAACCACCATTACTTTGAATGATTACAAACAAAAATGCTTGTCTGTTTGCTGTATCTGTGTTAGAGCTGAGAGGAAAATGTTTAAGATTTAATGGGAAAAAAAGTCTAGATGCTCTATGCCCTGTGAGCCATGACCTAAGTGAATTGGTGTACTTGTAGAGAGCCTGTTATACCGTCATTGTTGTGCCACACATTGTATCGTTGAAATCGAACACCACCCTGTCACCTTCGATCTCCCCTACACAACTGGGATCATTGAGGTGGAGGGACTCTGTAGGAAATCCAGCCTCAAAGAGCTCACAGCGGGACAGTGATATTGATGCTGAATTGACTGTACAAGACTTGAAAGCATCTGAGAAAAATTAAGCAAACAAATGGATTACTATTAAAATAGCATTCAGCTAAAATAGAGTTCAACACTACAATCATTTATTAGGTTACACCATCCACTGCGACTGTAATGGCTTCCTCTATTGGTCTCAGGGGAATTGCAGATGGATAGGCCATATACAGCTGGGTGCTTTAGCTAATCTCTGGTCCGAACCTGAGGCTTTTTGAAAATGTAGCTTATCTCATATTTTGGCCTTCAAATGAAAACTGGGTTTAAGGTCACAGGAAATTGACCTTTTGTAAAACTCCTTCCAGGGTGAACATATTCAGAAACTCTGTTTTCAGTGAGGCCGTGTGGATGGAAAAAACACGGGTTTATAAAAATGCTCTCATCACAACGTATGCATGTTTAAAGCTAAATCACAAATATATATACAAGCAAAATCTCAGTTAATAAAAATACTGAATAAAAATTAAAAGTGTATGTGTGGACATAGTTTGTGATGGTCTTTTCAAAGTCTGTGTAGACAGTTTTCTATCCACTAAGCTTTTGTGAATTTAAAAATGTGCATAAAAAAATGAGTTAAACCTCTCTAAGAAGAAAGGTATTTTGTATTGTTTAATTCTGAGGTAAAATAACCACGTCTGAACATTTTTAGCCCAAACTCTGTAAGTCACATACTTACTGTTTCTGCATCAGAACAAATTAAATATTCATTGAATGCACAATTAGTAGTTATTATATCTGAAATCTTTTGGACAAAGCATACATTAGAGGTGCACAGAGAAATGCCTGGCAAAACTAGTAAAAATAATAAAATATATATATATACATACCAAAGGAATCAGCATTGGGCCTTGGGTTGTTCCTTGCACAGGCACAGCCATAAATTCCATTCCTAGCTTTGCAAAATTCTGTCGCAGTGCAGTTCAAAGCTGCACAGGCTGGAGAGAGAGTGATAGAGTGACAGATTCAAACAGGATGACAGGCACAAAATATTGTGTATTATTAAACATTTCGTATGATTGTCTGTGGAACTTGTGTCTTGTTCTGTATGATACAGCACTGCCACGTAGGTATTCACCATGTGAGACATAAGCTACACATTCTGTGATGCCCTTCAAGCTGTATTGATGAGTGTAATAGAATATGAACAGCTTGTGTTTTTACATTATCATTTCAGTTAAGTGGTATAAAGCAAGATTACCATCAACACGGAAAGCCCAGCGGCCAGGCATTCCAACATTAGTGGTACTAGACAGATCAGAGGTACTGGAAGCCTGAATGCTGAACTGATGAGTGTTGCCCGCTGTCTGATATCCAGCCTGGAAACATTCAAATAAATGTAAACAACACAGCCCTATTGAATAGTGTTTGCTGTTTAACTCTGTAAATACTAAGGTTATGTCTGCTCACCATCCAGGACTCAGGATCAAAAGGAATGTTCCCATAGTTCATCAAGATGAATGAGCGGTCATCACCATTACTATCACCATCATCTTCTGAGATCAGGACCACTTGGAATGACACAGCCTTCAAGAAAAAAGGGAAATAATGTTAAAATGTTGACGAGTTCATTGATTGAATTATGAGGATAGACACTTACCCCCGTATCAGATTCGAATCCCACGCTATTCCAAGTGGCAACAAAGACCCAGGAAGCAGAGAACTCCAATCCTGGAAACATCTGGTTAATTACATCTGAAGCTTGCTGGAGAAGACGACCACCTTTGGCTTGTTCATAGGAAATGTCTCCTCCTCTGACATCAATGTCAATGTCGGACCACAGTGGAGCGATGATGTCGTAGTTTACATTTGGGACAAAGCCATCGAAGCTGAGAGGCTCAAAAGACAGGAAGCCATCCATACTCAGCTGAAAGAGAAGGAATTAGAAGTTGCTCACAATTTGGTCAAGTCATTTTCACAGTGACATTTTTTCAGATCCCTGAAAACTTGCTGTGAGAGTACGTTTGTGTGAAAAGTGGTCCAGAAAAATCAGTGGTCTTGGTTTGGCTTCAAGCTGAATCTGATTCAGTTTCCTGCAAATGTGAAAATTTCCACTCTTGGTGCTGCATGTGGGGTTGCATGATTTATTTTATTTTATTATTTATTTATTTATTTATTTATTATTATTTATTATTTAGCAAAATTTGGCATTGACATTAAAGTGGCTTTTGAAATTGTGCAATTGATTCATGGTTCAAAATGAGCCCAGTCCTGGGGCAGATTTTGTATTCAGCAAGTTTGAAAATGATCTTCAACTACAAATGTTTGTTGCTTCATAAATAAAGAGCAGATTTTTCATACAGTGCTTTTACTTACAAAAATGCGTGAGTAAGTTTTTCCAAAGTAGGAGAATGGAGTGGACAGCTGGATCGTAGTGAAACCGGCATCATAGGGAACAGCATTGTGAACAGCATAAGTTGCAACAGGAAAGAACAACCCATATGGAACTGGAAAGAATGCAACAACCATATTTGTATTGTTTATGCTATGCTATAAACAGGTGAATACAGCAAATAAATTAACACAGGGAATGACTGATACATTAATGGGAGCTCATTACAAAGAAAAAATGGACAATGAATACACTCAAAAATTGCTATTAAAGAGTAATTATTGGTATGGTTATATATTTATAATCAATAAAGGAATGTGATGTAGTGGGCAACACAACATATCAGGAAGAAATGCAAACACCATCAGTGTGTGAGTGGCTTAATCAGAAAGTGCTTGTTAGTGGTGCTAAAATATAATAAAATTTGTCAACTGTCAGGGTAGTTCATGACTTGTCACAACTTAATTTGATGTTTAGATAACTTACTGTAAACATACTGGTTAGCATGTTAGCTAACTCTGTAACAGTGAGGAAATGGCTGGCATAGATTATCTTGGAATCTTTGGTAGCTTACACTGTGCTGATTACCTCAATAAATTAGTTATCATTCTCTTGGATCCCCACAATATATTAATGGTTGTCCTTCCATCTTTACTTGATTTTACTGCAAAACAACGTCTTGTCATTGCTGCTCTCTAGTGTGCACTCTAGTTTGTAGTGTGTACTTTTGTTGAGTGTACATTTCTGAATCTGGCAACAGTGTTTTCTAGAGTATCATCTCCAAAGAGATAAAACTGCAGGAGACTATCACACTAAATATCACACTAGTCAAACAGTCTTCCAAAACTGTCAAGTTAAGAATTTTGAAGATGTATATGGTATTAGTGCCTGAACTTATCCTCACATTTGTAACTATGACTATGAAAGGTCTAAAACTTTAAAATGAAAGACAAAGTAGCAGTAAGTTCACTAAAGACTGTACCATTAACACTGAATGCCCAGCGGCCGGGGATTCCGACATTAGAACTTGTAGACAGGTCAGAGGTGCTGAGCGTCTCAATTCTGTACTGAGAGATGTTTCCCTCTGTCTGATAGCCAGCCTGACAAAATCAGATAAACAACATGATAAATATAATTAAACTAGACACTCTCATCTTTAGAACCATGGAACTATTAAACATAAATATAAGCATGAATATACTCCTCTCACCATCCACGGCTCTTCATCATCAGGAATGGAACCATAGTTCATCAGAATGTAAGAGTGACCTTCATCATCAGAGATCAAGACTACTTGGAAGGTCACCTCCTTTCAAGAGGAGAATGAAAGAAGGTAAATATTGTGGTCTTGGATGCAACAACTGTATTATAAGGACAAACACTTACCCCTGTATCAGGCTCAAATTCCACCTTCTCCCAAGTGCCAACGAAGACCCAGGAAGCAGTGAAGTTCAACTCTGGGAACATCCAGTTCATTTCTTGTGAAGCTATAGTTAGAAGCTGACCGTCATTGGCTTGTTCATAGGAAATATTTCCTCTGGTGTAAGTGTCAATGTCAGTCCACAGTGGAGCGATGATGTCTTTGTCTACATTTGAGACAAAGCCATCAAAGCTGAGGGGCTCAAAAGACAGGAAACCATCTATGCTGAGCTGAAAGAGAAAGAATAAAACAAAAATGCATCAAATACAAATAAATCAAAAAAAGAAACTCTTTACAGCGAGGCTGTAAACAATCATGGAATGCACTTTAACCAAAACTTATGTTTAGATAAATCCTAAACGAAGAAGCGCAGCTGGGGTCACAATGGTGCAGACAAAGGGATAGGTGCTCCTGGGGAGTGGGTGCAGTAGTAAGAAAACAGGGAATGTTCTGGGAGTATCAAAGAGAATGCAAGGCACGTGCATCCACACTGGACAGGAGGTGAAGAAATACCTTGAGCAAAAGAACTCCCGGGCACACTATCTAGAGAGGCCTGAGTAGGCCGCAATGCGTTGGCATTTTTTTATAGCCATGTTTCAGTAAAGGCTTTCTCTAGAAATTCCTGGTTTCTTACTTATGTTTAGATATTCTGTTTCATTGATCAACTTACATACAGAGATGAGTAATCCACTCCAAAGTAGGTGAATGGATGGGAAAGCTGGATCTCAACATTATCTTCATCATTCAGCTGAAGAGAAACAGCTGACGACTGAAGGGGAAACAGAGTAGACAGACCTGGAAGAAAAGTCATACCTGTCATGTCCTCATTCTTTCTAAACCATCTTTAATAAAATTTCAATGCTATGAATAAATAATGTATATCCTCACCCTCACCACTCTAGTTCTAATGCTGTTTCTATGACATCCATTTAAATAAACACAATTCATCAAGTGTACTGTTCTGAAACTGGCCTGTTTCCTTACCTCATTAACTAGCATTCAATTCTATCCTAATTATCATGTGACAAATAACCTAACTTTGTGATGTCCTCTGAGGTAAACAGATCCAGCAGTTCTAAGTGCAGACCAAGAGAGTGAACTATTGTCTTCAAATTTTCACTTCAGAAGACCTCAAACTGCAGTAACATCATCTAACAACAATTTTTGAATTTGTAATGATGTCTAATTTGATCACCATATAATCAGGTTTTAAAATAAATAAATAAAAATAAAGACAAAATAACAGTAAGTCCACTAAAGACTATACCGTTCACACTGAATGCCCAGCGGCCGGGGATTCCGACATTAGTGCTGTTAGAGAGGTCAGAGGTCCTGGGTGTCTCAATTATGTACTGATTTTTGTTTCCCTCTGTCTGATAGCCAGCCTGAAAGAATCAGATAAACAATATAGTAAATATAATTAAACAATGTCCTCTCTTCTTCAGAATCATGAAACAACTGAGCACATAAGAATGAATATACTCCACTCACCATCCAGGCCTCTGGATCATCAGGAATGGAACCATAGTTCATCAGAACATAATTGTGACCTTCATCATCAGAGATCAAGACTACTTGGAAGGTCACCTCCTTTCAAGAGGAGAATGAAAGAAGGTAAATGTTGTGTTCTTGGAGGCAATAACTGATTTATAAGGACAGACACTTACCCCTGTATCAGGCTCAAACTCCACCCTCTCCCAAGTGCCAACGAAGACCCAGGTAGCAGTGAAGTTCAACTCAGGGAACATACGGTTCATTTCTTGTGTAGCTAGTCTCAGAAGATTTCCATCTGTGGCTTGTTCATAGGAAATGTCTCCTCTGGTATAAGTGTCAATGTCGGTCCACAGTGGAGCGATGATGTCTATGTGTCCAATTGGGACAAAGCCATCAAAGCTGAGGGGCTTAAATGACAGGAATCCATCCATGCTGAGCTGAAAGAGAAAGAATAAAAAAATACAAACAAATCCCCAAAATGATCAATTGAACATTTGTGCAATACATGTCTATAAATAACCTTGGAAGGCACTGTAACAAAATTGGTGACATATTTATGAATAGCCTGTTTTGTTCATTTTCTTACGTATAAAGATGAGTGTTCCTCTTCAAAGTAGATGAATGGATGAGAAAGCTGGACCTGAACATACTCTGCATCACTAAAGTGAAGATGAGTAGCTGAAGACTGAACAGGGAACAGAGTAGATTGATCTGGAAGAAAAGCAACAACCATCATATCATTCCTGCATTACCTTTAAATAACATTTTAATTCTGTGCTTAGGCTCTCCAAACGTAACGGGACAAAGATTACTTCATCTACATCTCTTTAAAACCTGTTTAGTGCACCATATATTCTCAATGCCATATTACTCCACCCTATCACCAAACAACTCCTTACTTCATGCCACCTCTGAAACATCTCAATACTTTATGGTCTCAGCTCCCCATTACTCCTTCCCTTCTCCTCAATGCCTTTTTACTCCACCCCATTTTGTATACACTCCATTACTACACCCTATCTGCTCAGTGCACCATTACTGCACCATTTCTCGACCCTGTCTTCTCAATGCAACGTTACTTTACCCAAATTAAATGTGGTGCAGGTAATTTTTTCCCCTCAAGACAAAATAAGGGATAAATGTATATTTGATCTCCAATTTAATTAAACATGGAGGTGATAATAACAGCCTCCTCCAAACAAATGTCTATATGTTTAAATATATTACAGACAAATGTTTTCATGGGGTTTGTATACTATACTGTATCTTATGACCTAACATAGGTTAAAACAAACAACAATAACAACAACAAAAGAAAACCCAACAATGTCAACATTTTGTGATTCTTTGTATGAAAAGGATGGGTGTATCTATTTTCTGATTAGGAATATATACTCAATATACATAATTATTTACATTTACACACAAACCCAAATGTTAATGATCGTTTCTTTTAATGAAGAGCACAGACATTATGCATGGTATTATTTTTCTTTAGCAAGTAAATGTCAGTTAGCTTACCAAGTTGGTAGGTCCTTTCCACACCACCTGATTTTAGACAGAGAAAAAGACACTGAATGAATGACACATGTTGTGTATTATAATGAAGACATACAGCAGTTAACTTCATATCCCATGTTTTTCAAAGGAGCAGTGACTGGGAAATGTGCCACTACTGGTTGGACTGGGAGTAAACTATAAACAACTGATGATTTATAAGACAATTTAATGATACACTGAATCACATTTTAAATGATTAACAGTGTAGGACTATTAGCAGTGACATTTAATGTTCATTCAATGTTCATCAATAAATGACATTTAATGTTCATTTAGCTGGAATGATGAGTGCAGGGACTTACTCAGGAAGAGCAGGGCTGCCAAAAACAGTGGAATAGAATACCCCATCCTGATAACCAAATCTGCAACATAAAACAATTTAAGATCATTGTGATGTCTTTTTTAATATCATTATTATTAATATCAATGTCATATCAATTATATTAATATAATAATAATAACATCAATCAAAAGAATTAGAGCTACATATATACTCAAAAAAAGATTTTATATTTTGAGAAATTGTATAGTAGCCCTCAGAATGAATGTGCTGTAAGTGACATGTCAGTAGTGGCTGACCTCCTGCAGTTATTTCTCATTGTGAAAAATGCATTTGAGATCTTGTGAGCTAGTTTGCAGAATAAAGCTTGGTTACTGATTTCTCCTGGATGCCACCAGAGCCAGAGCAATTCTATCCCCAGCTCCCCTGATTTAATGTGAGTAAGATCTGATTTACCAAACCAGGTGTTGGATGAGAACTAGGTAAGTGCATTTGCTGAAGGAAATTCAGAATGGATGTGCAGCTTCAGTGGTTCCCACTTCCAGGCAGTCAATGATATCCCAGGTGGCTGCTATGGTGTTGCTAAATAGTTGCTGTGGTACCCAAGGTGGGTGCTATGGTATTGCTATTGTGTTGCTAGGCAGTTGCTATGGTGTTCATAAGTGGTTGCTGTGGTATTCCAGGTGGCTGCTGAGGTGTTGCTAAGTGGTTGCTGTGGTATCCCAGGTGTCTGCTACGGTATTGCTATGTGGTAGCTAAATGGGTCCTATAGTGTTGCTAGGCAGTTGCTATGGTGTGGCTTATGGGATGCTTGGTAGTTGCTATTGTTTCTCAGTTGGTTGCTCAGGTGTGGCCATGTTGTAACTTGTGTGTTACTACTGTACTTGCATTATAATGGCATCATAAGAAGTAATAAGACTTCTGGAAGACAGGACAAACTTCTGGACAAAAGTCCTGCTTTTGCTAAAATTTTGCAAGCCAGGGCCCACAAATTATTATACATATGATGACAGAAATCACCTCGAATCTACATTAATGCCAACATAAAGGCCTATTAAATATTTATATTTAATTTCCTAAATATAACATTCAGGTGAAATATCCCTGCAGGGGAAAAAAAACAGCTCATACCAGCTTGGTTGGTATATGGTTGACCAGCTTGATAAACTGAAACAAGCTGGTCAACCAACCCTGACTAGCTCAGTGTAACTGGTCATTCAACCCTTTATCAACAGGCAAAATAGAAATATAAGGAGTTGTTACTACTAATGGTTGTTTATGATGTGTATGATGGATAATTTTATTATTTTTTATTATATATATTCCAGTTCATGAGGATCCCTGCTCCTGAAAAGTATTTATTAAGTCTGCCTTGGGAAGCACTAACTAACTAAGTACGAATAAAGTGGGGGTCAAGTTATTCATTAATTTGGAAGCAACTTCATTTACTACTTTACAAGGTTTTGAGAAATTATCATTTATTAACAAACATTCTTAACGACTAGTTAATAAAATTCTTGATGTTTTGGGAAATCTTTGGGAAACTCCAGCAGACAAATTTTCAGTGCAGAATGCTGACAAATGAAAAAGATCAAATCTTCATAAGAGGAAAAAATGCTTTTGAAATTAATTCACAAGGATACCATTAGGCAACACAAAGAACAGAGCTGCGCTCAGAGAGGCAGGGACAGTTTCTCATGGCTTATCAATTATCCAGTATATATAGTAATAAAAGGGATTTCCTCTTTGAATATTTACTTTTATATTGCTTTTGGGAATTGAAATACTATTTAAAATAAAACTTTTATTAGGTAGAAATATCTTCATATTTGTTCTCTATATTATATTCTCTACATAATTGAGAATAAATATCCATTCAAGTATTTTAATTAATATTTTAATTCATATAAAAATGGCAAACATTCAATAAAAGATCACATAAATGTATTGCATAGAACATATATTTAAGAAGCTTTATTGTTATTGCACATTCTTGCTTGAACATTAAGTTGTACAGTACATTGAAAGTCTTCTTTTTGAATATCCCATCTTAGAGAGCTAAGTCAGCTGCTACAGAGAGCAGAGTGGGTTAAATACTTTGCTCAAAGGTCAACAATGATAGTTTGGCAGATACAGGCATTGAACCTACAACCCTGTGATCAATAGGGCTGGGAACTGAAATCAGTGATTTTAATGGTACCAAACAAATTACATGTGCCATTACATTGCCAACTTTCTGGTGCCAGTGGGAGGGCAGTGACGTTCTTCAAAGGAGATGGGCATCAATATAAAATAATTGAAAAGGATCTATTTGATTTTGGTGCATTTCGATTGGTCATCATTCTAATAATCAGTCTAAATCCCCCTTAAGTCTAATGTAACACCCCCCCCCCCCACGAGCACCCCCAAACACAGACACAACACTCACATAATTTCTATCTCTCACATTAAACTGCATATTTCTATTTCTGTTCCTTATTCTTTAAAGATGTATATGTGATATTTGTATATATTGTTCTACTGTATATATTTGTACACTTTGTTTTATTCTATCTGTAAACATTTATTTAGTTTACATTTAATCATGTTTCATTATTTCATACAGTCTTTCCAAGGTTTTATATCTATATTTTCATGTGATTGGACAATTGTCAAAGCATTTCACTACCATGTATGACTGTATCTACTGCCAAATTCACATTATATCAAAAAGGGACAAAGATTGAAAGATTTAGTTTTTTAGGTTTTTAATTTGTTGCTCTTTGTTGAAACCAGAGGCTAAATTTGGTGCTACTGTGGCCAAGACCAGGTATAAATATTATAAAATCCATACAACAGAAAAAAGACCATATTAAATTAAATTGTTAAAAAATAAAAATACATATGTAAATAATACATATGTATAAATAATACATATGTATAAATAATACATGTTGATACACTGCAGAAATAAATGATATCACAGTCTAAATGTAGTGTCATTTTGTTTTTTAAATATCCAAATTACATTTTAAATCATTTTATCTCTTCAAGGTTTTTCATTCACTTCTTTCATTTGTTTCAAGCCTTTTTCCCCTAAAATAACTAATGGTATGAGGGACATTCAGCAGATAATCTGACATAGAAAATGTCTGTGTCAACATAAATAAACTTGGCAAAAATTATTTTTAAACATAAGACATTTTTTTCAGTGCTTTGAAATTCAAATTAAATTAGAGTTAGTAAAGTCTTACCACATTTCAAGCCACCAGCACTGTCTTGAAGAGCTCCTTCACACAGCCTGATATGAACTGATAACAGGTTTTCTATATATACACGGATGACATGCCAGAATATCTAAAATATGCAGTTATCAATCAAGATGAACCTGCAGAACCAGGAAACAAAAGTTTCTTGTGCAGTGAGATTGACAGTATGTACAGGAAATTTGAAGACCTTGTGGGTTCATATGACATTAGTAAGAGGTGTGGCCTCTCTCACTGTTAATTAATTTCAACAATAAATGCATCTCTGTTGATGCATGCCCATGTAAGATAGTAACATATTGGCACTGTTTTGCAAACCTGCTATACTTTTGTTTTAGCTGATTTTGACTTTTTGACATAATTTGAAAAACGTCATGAATGGACCAATACAAATGCAGATATATAGCCCTGTGCAAACGTTTTAAGCACCTGGTGTGAATGAGAATGCAAATGTTAAATCATGTGTGCTGGTGATGGAATTGAATGCATCCAGGCTCAATCTGGAGCCAAACTTTGTTCTTCAAACTAACTCACAAGATCTAAACTACTTTCTTAGAATGTATTTCTTTAATGTATTTCTTCACTAAACTCTCTCTTATTGATCAGAGACAGTTTAACTAGTGGGATTACTGGGGTAAAACCTTTACACAGTACTGTTTTCGTAATTATGATAGAGAATTTATATACAGGTTATGCATTCTTTATCCACCTCTGAACACATGGGAATAATAGTATTTCATTGCAAATATAAACTCATCATCAAACAAATAGTTGCAGCTAGAAAGAATCAACCAATTGCAATGCACAACTGCAATGGTTTCAACCTAGTTATTCAGAATGAATCACACTTTTATCTGGGTGGAGATGACCAACAAGTCTGTGTGTGGTGGCAGTTTGTTGTCATGCATCAAATGTCCAGAAGGTCTGGTGAAATTTCATATGATGTCAGATCACCTTTGGTTTTCATTATAGGCACTTTAACAGCCCAATGTTACATTAATGAGGTCCTGCAACCGGTGGTCCTAACTTGTCTGAAAACACTTTCTGCAGCAATTCCAACAGGACTATGCTTGTCTGTATACTGCTGCCATCTGAAGAGCTCACATTGAAGACACAGATACTTTGACATGGCCAGGTGCATCTAGCAACCTATCTGCGATTAAAAATGTTTGGGATGCTATTGAACTCAGAAGGTGTAGGCTAGAGTTCAGGATGGCTGGTAATGGCAGGAAGTCCGAGCCCCCCTGTGGAAAGTGGACAGATGAAAAGATGGCAGGAGACTGGGTGGAGGAGGGTGCAATAATGTATGATGCAAAGGTGAGTGGGTATATATAGGAGGAGTGGTTAGGGCATGGCCTGCCTCCAAAACTAAGCAACTCAGTAACTCCATTTAGGAGTTAGAGACCCATGGAGCTGTGTGACACAGGCACTACCGTTCCACCATGCCATCCATTTTGGAAAGAGTAAGATAATATGAACAATTAACATAGTACTTTGAAATACTAGTTAATTATCTTGAACAAGGACATTTTTCATTTAGAAAATTATTGAAATAAATAAATGTATTTAATAAATGAATTCTGGATAATAAAAAGTGAAACATTCAGCAAAATAACAGCTGAATAAGTCAAAGAAGCAATTTCCACATAATAATTAATTATAGAGATGACAAAGGATATGTTCACGCAACAGGTACAAGTGGCCAAAACCTGATCTTTTTTGTCATATATGGCTCAGTTGTATCATTTGTGCGGCACTGTTAACAACACAAAAGCCCACTTTCATATGTGGTATTGAAATCTGATTCATGTCTGATTCAAAGCAATGTGACTGATCAGAATTCATGCAACTTTTACATCAATCAGTGGCATTCCTCATGAATTTGTGTGGAGGAGAAGGGAAATAGATGAGTGTGGGAGGTTTTCATTGGTGAGGTAACAGGCCTCATAAATATATGGGAAGACTTCTCTGCTCACATAAAAAATTGGAGCAAGCAGAAGGAGACTTTTTTACATATTCAGCCACTATGTTGTCATCCCGCAATCACACAGGTATTGTTCCTCTTATCATGTGATTAATGTGTATTTTCCTGTTTCAAATAGTTTCAGATGTTCTATAAAATGCTGCTTTACCTGTTTTATAGTATGTGAACAGCACCTCGATAAAGTGGAGCAATGTAGCCTGCAGGAAAGGTGGAGGCAGCTGTGGGTTCCGGAATGGAGAACTGTATTTATGGTTAAATAATTAGACTTCCTTACATGAAATTTACACAAATTGCCAAATCTCGACTGTCTTTTAATGTAAATACAGATCTACTTTAACCACTATCACCGTTTAGAGCTCCACAGTGAATCTCACCCTGCCCTGCCTCGTCTGAAAGACTAAACATTTCCCCAAGTGAGTGCACACATCCAATGAGGCAACCTAACAACCATTAGCACATTGATCAGTTCTCACCTGCTCTGCGTCTGGCAGTAAGTAGAGTTATCAACGTTGCAAACAATCGGAAAAAAATATAGAGGGAAGAGAGTATTCCATCAGTTTATAATGTGCACAGATTATCGTTGTTATTGTTATTGTTATTGTTATTGTTATTGTTATTGTTATTGTTATTGTTATTGTTATGATGATGATGATGATGATGATGATTTTATTATTATGATTATTATTGTTGTTATTATCAACAACAACAACAACAACAACAATAATAAAAATAATAATAATAATAATCTTCACATTATTTTTAATACAACATTTGCAAAGTTTGCTGAGAAAAAAAGGAAAATATGCTATAATATTACAGTGCTATTAAATTTTAGAACCTGTGATCTGCATTTTGCGGGCTGTTGTATGCTGTTTTCTCACTTATCTAGAGCAACTTACAAAAGTGCTTTACTGTTCACTCAGATATCCTTATCTGTTTAGAAGAGCCTATTTAGGCCTATCTATTTAGAAGAATCTGGAGATTCCTCAAACTTAGATACTGTCGAAAAACAAATGCCAGGTTGGTGACTTTGACATTGGTTAAATGCTCTTGAAAGAGAGGGGTCTTCAGTTTGCATTTGAAGACAATGAGTGACTCTCGGGATCACAATAATGTACAGACATCATACACATATCCTTGTACTCATTGCATGATGAATTATCAGTAATCCATATATATGATCAAATTCACTTGTTCCCAAATGAATTAAATCCCAGTTGAAAGGAAATTCCTGTACATATTTACTGCTCTATCCATGAGTACATGCTTGACCTGCTTGCAGACTCTTACTGATTATCAAGAGGACAGTGAGAGTCATAGTATTCACAGTATACAGATATTTAACAGTATTTAACAGAGAGAAGTCCAGGGTTAAAAAGAGTCCAGACAGTCCAGAGGGTTGGGAGGATAGACTATAAATCAGTGCATGTGTGAGTTTAAAGTGGTTATGGCTTTCACTGAAAAATTGTTCTTGAATCTGTTTGTCCTTGTTCTGATGCACATGTAGCATTTCATTGAGATGCTACACTGAAAAGGAGATCCATAAGCTGCTTCGACCATGCATGCTGCCACCTTGGAATGATATAAATAAATATATATCATTATCAATAAATATTCCTGAGAAGGGATAATATAGACAATAAAAATAACTCATTATTCTAAATGTCTTCCTTAATCTAGTCATGTCAATTACTATAAAGGGTTTTTAGGCTTTAGAAGAAAAATAATTGTAGACACAAGTATATTTTTGTTCAAAATTATGCACATTCTTATTAAATTAAATTCTCTTTATTTTCATCAGAAGACACATTTGAGTAGACTAGGACCTCCTAAAAATGAGAATATCTGGCATGTGCTACTGTCTTGTTTTGGTGAATAAAAGAACATCAAACCACAAAATCATCCCAGAGTTTTTAATATATAGGAAAAATATAAAATACAAAATCAGTTCATAAGTTAACCATAATTTCTCTAGATGTGTTTTGTGTTGAATTAAATAAATATTATATAATTTAGTTTTAAATGACATGCAGTAAATATTATGGCATGAAATATATTCAAGATGGAATGAAAAGAAACTGAGTAACTTGTCAGTCATGTTACTAAAGAACATGGCATTTTTACCCTGCACTTGTAGGTAGCTCTCGTCACCATTGAAATCACAGCATTAACCAGACCAAACTGTTTGATTTTAATGGGAGGTGTGCAATGAGGACACTAGCTGTAAAAAAAGAGATCAAGGCATGGGCCATGGTTTGGGGCTGCTTTGCAGCACTAGGGCCTGGAGAGAGCTCCATAATAGAGACTGGTAGATAGTTATAGGAAATATCTAATTGACATCATTACAGACAAAGGAGGAAAAGTTAGGTCAGCTATTAGGACATTTCTCAGAAGATTACTGCATTTCTGCAAATGATTTTAGAAGATATTTCTTCAGTTTAATGTGTTTAGTTATATCAACCCCATCTCTCAATATAGGTATAATGAAGGTTACATTTTTTAAATATGTCACAGGCATTCTAACATTCCCATAATGTTTATAGTTTTCATAGTGTGGGATATCTGTACAAGGCAACAAAATATGAACAGAGCTATTTTTATTAGGCAGAATTTCCATTCCCTTTAGCACCCCTCTGACGTCTGATCCAGTGATTTTGGCCAGTATTGGACAAATACCAGATTGACCAAATAACCGCCTTAATCAAAGCAGTCTTGATGTCTGAATCTTCACTTGAATTCACTGGAAGCTGTCTAGACAGCTATTTGCATGATACTAAGTACAATGTTAAATGTCAATATGCAAGAGAAACGATTCTAAAGATTATTTTAAAGTCTGAAACCCGATGCTCTAATCACAATCTGTCATTACAGATCTTAAAGTCACAGACAGATAAACACTGAGAATGCTGCAGGGTCACTATATTCTAGACTGCAGCTAGATTCCATTATAGATTATTTTCCGTCAAGCTCCTGGTGACAATTTACAAGAAGTGAAACTGTTGAACAATGGCAGCAGAAGCAGTAGTGGCTTTTGGCCCTGAGAGATGTTCCTGTAGCTGCTTTGCTGCTTCTTGATTGGTGCTGATTGTGTCCATGTTACAGTTTGCAAAATCCAAGACTTAAAACTTGTGACATTATAACATTTTATTGGAGTGACAAGTCAAGACTACTTTACACAAAACAATCGAAATCCGGGGAGATTTGTCTGCAACCCTGAAATCACTTAAAAGAAGTTAGGTGTAAGGTGGGCAGAGCTGGGAAGTAATGAAGTATAAGGACTCCAAGGATTTCAAAAAGCTGTACTCTTCAAAACAGGCTAATTATTTTGTCATTATCTTATCTGCTTTGTCCTGAACACAGTGTATCCAGAGCCCACCTGTAATCACCACATAGAGGCAATTCTCCTACCAAGTGCATTATTGTGAGGAAACCAGAGTACCCAGAGGAAACCTGCATCAAACCCACAACCCCAAGCTCTGGAGCTGGGTGACACACGCACATGCATTAATGAGACAGCTAATCGCATGCTGCTGTTAGTGGATCTGAGCCTGTTCATGTGAAACTTAGAGCTGAGCTTCAGTTCTGTAATTTGATGGAAATATAGTTTCCAGTATAACCTTTGTGAAAGGTTAGTGAGTCAGGTATATTTACTATCTGACATGTCCAATGCTTGTGAAACAAGTTCTTTAGAATGTGGATTGGTAACCTGTCATGACAGTAAATGAACAATTTGTATCAATGTATCAATTCAGACTTCACTGTCAGTAATGCTCTTAGGAATAGGGAAATTGAACCATTCTTGGGTAAAATGTACTAATGTCTCATATTGTTGAATTTAGTGATAAAAATTACTACTGGAATTCAGGGACCATGTATGTAAGATGTAAGTATTTTTCTATTATTAGTGTTACTGCAGAGGTGCTGGAGAAGGAAGACTGTCTAGCTGCAAATAGTTGCTTTCATGCTAAAACCTTTAGCTACAAAATACAGTTTTACAGCAAGAGGAAAAACTACTTTACCTTTTAGAGCCCTATGCCAATTTTGCTGGACATTTTCGTAATGTTACATATTTTTATTCACCAAAAAAGTATTCATAGGAGACAGTCACACATGCCAGATTGTTATTTTCAGGAAAGTAAGAATTTTTTTATATTTGTATGAATATGACCAAGTTTGGGCCAACATTGCATCTACAGTTTTGTGACTAAAAACACATCTCATAAATCCTGCTGGAAATTGACCATCCAGAGTATTTATGAGCTAAAAATGCAAGATTTTTGATGAGTTATCTGTAATGATTAGACTGACAAGGATATTTATAATAATATATTTTTCAAAATGCTAAAAAGTAGTCCAAATAAAATAAAATAAAAAACAACAACAATATATTTATATATTGAAAGGGGATTTTATGTAACGGTAGTATCCCCTATCCCTCAGGACTTTTATTCTGGAATTTGAACACTGGGCAAAGAAAGAGAGTAAACATCCCAATCAATTTTGTTTTCCTCTAATACCCAATTTTGGGGTCAGTAAGATCATTAGCCCCACTCCCTCACACTGATCATTTGGAGCCCACACGCAGGTTGAGTGTATACATATTAACACAGCAGTTTGGAAATTAGGGAATTTGTTGTTTTCCAAGGTTTATGAAGCCTAGAAAACAGCATGTAATTGCCCGCGAGGTGCAGATCTTGGTTTCTAAGAGTTAACTTTCAGTGGAAGTCAGATCATGTTCCTATTAATTGTGGAGCACTTTTATTGGTCCATTCTTTATGAAATTCTAATACAAGTATCGACCTTCCTACTTTCTGTCTTTCAGAATACTCTACTGTGCTTTCTGTCAGAACATGGTTTTACATTTAAGTGGTACAGTGTCATTTATAACACTATCAACATGCTTGAATTGGAGCAATCAAGCTAGGCATCTACAGAATTAGGTGGTTAAATGATGCAGTGCACATGAAACCCATAAAATAAATACCTGTATTTTCATATATACGTGTTTCCTTGGAAGGA
This sequence comes from Acestrorhynchus altus, assembly GCA_034509495.1. Lineage (NCBI taxonomy): Eukaryota > Metazoa > Chordata > Actinopteri > Characiformes > Acestrorhynchidae > Acestrorhynchus > Acestrorhynchus altus. The sequence continues at coordinate 21,176,909 of CM067510.1, forward strand.
AATGATAATAATAATCTGACATGGAGGCTGCTGAGATCCTTTGAGATAGGAATGTGACACAACGATGACAGTGTGTTTTCGGTCACATGCTGTGAAAGGCCCAATCCCAGATTTATCAAATTTATTGGCCAAGTGCTGTATGTTTACACACAGAAGGAACTTTATTCTGGCCTGGAACTATAGCAATATAAAGACATACAGATCATATGCAGACAATATACAACTGTGTACAAATGGAGGAACTCCAAGACCATTATTACCCTCCCCAGAAGTGGTCCATCAACAAAGATTATGCTCAGAGCAATGCTCACAAAGGTAACTTCTAAGCAACTAAAGGTCATCAAGAGACCACTGAACAACATTGCTGTGCGTGATACACCATTAAAAGGAGAAAGCCACTGCTTTCCAATATTGCTGCCAATCTGGAGTTTTCTAAAGATCACATGGAGAAGACAGAAAACTACTGAAACTACTACTATTTTGGTTTAAATGACAAATGTTATGATTGGAGAAAGGAAATCATTGCATTTCAGGATAAAACCCTACCCCATCTGTGGTGGTGGTATTATGTTTTTTGGGTTTTCCGGCCAGGACAGCTTGCCATTATCGATTGAGCAATGAATTCTGAATTATACCAACACATTTTAGGATAGTGTCTGTATTTGATCTGAATCTGAAGAGAATGTTGATAATGCATCATGATGAATTACTGTGCTCTCATGTTACAACCATGCAAACATTCCACTGTAACAAAGGTGATTACCATCTCAGCATGGCATTTTACCACAAATGACAACAAGGTTAACTGTCCCAAAACAACAAGGAACTTATTTATATAACTTCTAATTCATATTACTTTTTTATAATGTTGGTTTTTAAAACACATTTTAAATACATTTACATTTACATTTATGGCATTTAGCAGACGCCCTTATCCAGAGCGACTTACAAAAGTGCTTTCCTGTTCACTCAGAAAATATCCTTAGCTAATAGACAAGGCTAGAATCTAGAGATTCCTCACACTTAGATCCTATTAAAAACAAATGTCTTCAAATAAGTTGTTCAAATATATTGTTGAACATGGCTTGATGAGAGAAGGAAGGAAGGAAAAGTGCACATCGACCTGCATTTAACACAGAGTGATACACAAACACATACACACCAGTAAGTTATCAAACTACAGGGCAGTGAAAACGTTTATTACTCTAAGCAACACACTATGACAATCTTGTGTAAAACCTTTAACGACAAAGACTTATTTCTTATTTCTTCTTTAAAAATTTGTTTGCTTCAAATGAGCTGTTTTTATACTCCTGATGAGCTCCTATTGGAGCTTCTAAAAAATTATATCATGAAAAATATTTTTTGTTCATACTTTAATTCAAGATGGTAAACAAGAATATGTTTAATACTTTTTGAAATTAAAGTGATATTTCAAGTCTTTTTATTCAAACTCAAAACAATTTAAGAAAACACCAGTCTTTCCAGTAATCATGAGCTGTGAGCCAAACTGCCGAACTTTTTGAAAATACTAATTTGTTAAGAATTTGAAACAGCAAAGTCCAGATTTCTAAACAGTGCTGGGGGACTTAAATTGTAATTTTATAAGTAATCTCTTATTGATTAAAATATCTCAGGTCACAGTTCAGACAGTTTAGCACAGATCCCCAATTTAACATGGAAAACCTAGAAACATCACACATCTGTCACATATTACTGCCAACTCTATTGCCAACTGATTATCCTGGATCAGAAATATAACATCATAATTTTGTTTTAAGCTTTTTTCTCTATGTTTAAAAGTAAAAATGCTTTAATTTGTCTTAAATTACCAAACCAGCCAGCAATAACAGTTTTCTCTGATATATTGCAGATAATCTGTACCCTCCATTGCAAAAAAGATGAACCTGTAACTTATAAAACCCCTGAATCATCAGCATTACATCACACATGCTCAGATGCTTGTGGTGCAGCCTCGTACTGTTTGATCAAACATGATGCTCCCAAAGGTTTCATAAATCAGTAATATTTGCAATGTTTTCTGATGATTTTCTGGATGTCATCCTTGCACAACCCACACTTAGAAATATTGAAGTCTTCCTCCCCATTCTCCAGTCCAGATGACATGCATGAAGTCAAGCTTTGCCAAATACTTGTGTACAAACCATGAAACATTCCTTAACTGGTCCATCCAGTTAACCACAGTCATCTGAAAAGATAAATAAAATGCCTTCAGAGTAAATGAATGCATGAACCTGATATCATGCCAGCAGGTCCTTTCTAGTCAAGCCACCTCTGTCCTTGTTTAGTCTCTTATCATCTCAAGAATTGACTATGCAGTTCTCTACTGCCTGGCCTTCTGATGTGTGAACTGAGGCCATTGGAACTCTTTTAAAACTTTGTGGTTTACCTTCAGCACAAGCAAAACAAAACTGGTCTGTCAGCTTTGCTCACAGCTGGCAGAGAATATTCACCTAATCTTGATGGTTTAAAATGAAATACTGTCAAATAAACATTTGCACCATAAAAAAGTGTGGGATTACAATGCTGTTGGGAAGGAAGATAAAGGGTATTGTAATCAATAAATGATAAAATATTAGACTAATATGGGGCATATTTTAAGTGCCTGCATTGCAGACCATCTGTATATATTTGCAGCATTACAAATGTGAAATGGAATGCACAAGTGGTACAAATGCACGTACGTGTGTGTGTGTGTGTGTGTGTGTGTGTGTGTGTGTGTGTGTGTGTGTGTGAGGTAGAGTGCACTTCAGCTGGTTATATCTGAGAGCATACACAAAGTTTAATTAAAGAGCAAAGAAAGTCTGAGAGAGAACATGGTTCATTTGAGAAAGTGCATTTCATATGTGAAAGGTTTAAATTTGTATCATGGACTGTGCTCTTACATTTAAAATAAAATTGCTCTCGGTTTGAAAACACATCACACTATCAGAGGAGGCTTTAACTTGTGTTGATCATTGCAAGTGGTGGGAGGGTTAATTGGGACCACACGATTGGGAGAAATATATGAGTAAAATTTGCCAAGATGCACTGTCTTTGATGTTTGGGCACACGGTGCGATCCTCAAATACAAACCTGCACAGTCGATGAGTTCATTCCACCAAAACTTGACAAATCCAATCCTAACACATGGCATAAAAAGATAAAAATTAAAAAAAAAAAAAAAAAAAGCCTTACTGTAAATATAAGCAAACATCAGGAAACTTGAGGTGATCATGCAAATCTGGCTATACATTCTGTATATAGAAATTCAATGTTCTACACAGTGACAGAAAGCAAAGTATGAGTCGCTGCTCCATCCAGGACTTTGTATAGGGTCTACGCTGCCATCTAGTGACTAGAGATAAATCTGTATAAAGCCCTGTGACTGCACTGTGAAGTCACTACTGGATTGACTCTACTAGTTTAATCAGTCTACCTAGTCTGGCCTAATGACCCGTAACACAAATATTTGTAAATAAGGCCTAAAGAGAACCGGAATGGATGTCCATACATACGGCCTTGGTGAAGGTCAGTCAAGGGTGTGGAAACAGCACACTGGGCTCCTCCATACACACCTCCATATCCTAACAACACTGCAGGATTTAGGCAATTGACAGATGCCAGCTTTAAGGGTTGTTTAACTTTTATAATACATAACTCTTCCATCTTCTTATCTGCAACACCCTGGTCAGAGTTGACCCAGAGCAGTGGTCATCAACCCTGCTCCTGGAGAATTACCTTCCCATAGACTTTGGATCCAACCCTAATCCACTCCACCTGATCCAATTTATTACTTCCTTTACAAGATCTGGATTGTCTTAAATTTGAATTGGAGTTGAAACCTGCAGGAAGGCAGCTCTCCAGGGGAAGGGTTGCTGACCCATGGTCCAGAGCATACCTGGAATCATTGGACCTCATATTGGCCCCACCTTCCTGAAAACATTAGCAAAGTACGTGTAAGTTATGAGTAGAAAGGACCTTCCCAAAAACTTTCCACCAGATTCTATGATTGCTGCATAAAAACCAGATGTCTTAATAGAAGATGTGTAGTTACACCCTAAGAGCTATTTTTTATTAACAGCTGAAATATTTTGCTTGTCAAGAATAAAATGCTATAGGCATGGAAGACGTTCCATCAAGCTCTGTTAAAAGTAAAACAAAAAAAATATTTTATTTCACTATAAATGTAATGAATTCAACACACATGACAGTTTACCTTTTTGAATGAAATTATGGACATATGTTTTAGATGCACTAGAATATCAAATGATCCAGGTGTCTCTACCTATGAAACTAGTTTTTGCAATGTTAAATGTATATTTGCTCAAAACTAATTTCAATATATGATACATATCTGTGAGCTTGTGCTCCTGCTGGTGGGAAAAAAAATAATCTCACCAAAACATTTAAATATCTATTTTTTTTGTCCTAGGAACATAATAATCTCCCATCATAAACAGTCTGTTTCTCAAATATATAAATCTTGAAACAAAATCTTGATGTTTAGGTCTTTTGTGTTTTTAGGTCTTTAGGTAACAAGAAGCATGATTCAGTCTGTCAGTCTGTCAGAGCACATGCCTTCTTCCACCAATTCAGCTATTCATATGATAACATGGTAATCTGTCAGATTGGTCAAACCCAATGTATAAAGAATTACATTACATCGTCTTCCTAATCTGTGTTAATTAGAAATAGTTGATTATATCCACAATTTATCTATTTCACCTAAAATCTCATGCTTTAAGCCTTAAAACAACCTGAAGCTTGTGAGATGCTGATTGAGACACTCAAACACTGAAGGAACATTAATTTCATTGCAGTGATGACTTGGTTTGGCTTTATGCTGAACAGAAACCAAAACAACCAGAAATCCTTTGATTCTTATCACTCTATTTAAACTGATTGTTGTTCAGACCATAAAGAAACAGGTAAACAGGTACAGCTGCATTCTCAGAAGATCTTTAAATAAATAGAGCCAGTCGTTCTCACAGCAAGGCATTCTCACAGTCTTGAATTAAGATCTATTAAGCTATTGATAAGATAGCTATAGAAATTCATGTGTTAATTATGTTTTTAAAGAAAATGCATTAATTAAGGAATTATATTAAATTCTATTGTTGTGTACTTGTAAAATACACATTCAACTTCAGTAATCAGTTCTGATACCTGGAATATGATACCTGGAAATAACTCATTAACATTCATAAACAAAAAAAGTTTGCAATGGAAATACACAGTCTGTAAAGGAACTGTTAACCAAAAAGCTGCATTAAGAGAAATTCAATGCAGATTTAAAGTAGAGGGTGTGTCCCGAACAGCCGCAGGAAGCTTATTCCAGAGTTGGGGGGCTTTATAAGAGAACGCTCGTCCCCCTGCTATGTTTTAATCTTTTTATTCTTTTAAATTCGAGAGACTGTCAGTAGGCCCAAATAATGTGAGCGAAGTTTCATGATGGGTTGTATGGTTTAAGAAGGTCTTTAAGATATTGTGGGACTAAGTCATTAAGCAACTTGTAAGTTAGAAGCAGTATTTTATAATCAATGTGGAACAGACTGCAACCCTCTGAACATGATTATTGGTTGTTTTGTCTTTGGTAGTAACAGCAGCCATCAAATGCTTGCATCACTGAGGGAGTATGTTTTCAGAGATTTCAACTAAATGTTTGCAGTAACTGTTTGATGTTGGAGAATCTGGGGTGAGCAGCTGACCAAATCTCCTAACATAATTTGTGTAATCAATAAGGAAAATCTAAGCCACTTACTGGAAGTGCCTGCAGATGGCACCAATTCACCAATTACTATCTCCCCAAGTTCACTGTTGATAGTTCATCAGAGCTGGACACTGAGTATTCATGATTGGAACAATTGGAATGGATCTGTAATGGAATACTATATAGAACTTTATTTTATAGTCTCAAATACTACAGCTATGAATATGTTCGGACAGCTGTAACTCCTGTAACTGTAACACTGCTGCTTTTTAAAACCTTTCAAATGGTGCTCTGATACGGTATAACAATAGCCACTTTTCCACTGCATGGTACCTTCACTACTCAGTTCTACCCGGGTTGAATCGCTTTTAGGTACCTGGTACCTGGTTTGTTTTCCAATGAAGTGCTTTACACACCAATACACCATTCGTTATTATCTCCCCAGATCATTTTTTTTAGATTAATAATAGGTAATAATCTAAAAAAAATTCTTTGAGAAAAAAAAATATTTCTCAGGAGGTTTTTGTTTAAAGAAAATCCATGTAAAGCCCCAAAATCTTCTCTTCTGTCCTTCTCATAACACTGTTCAAGGTTGCCCAGAAATGCCTCTAGTCAATGGAATTTCACATCACAAATATTAAGCACTGTGGCAAACAAGTATGATGGCCTCCTGCAGACGTTTTATAACAATGTTGCAGATAAGACAATGGATGAGAAAACATTGGATTGTGCCAAAGGTTTTGTAATGAAACTGGAGGATTTTGAGTTTGTGTTTGTTATGTTGTACATATATGAACCTTCTCAGAGACTGATGTGGTGTTTGATATTGTCCAGCACAGGGCCATTGATGTTCTCTACTGCAAGAAAAGAATTTAGTCTCTTCTTGCTTTTGTCAAAGATAAGAGCTCAGAGGGGGCTTTTCAAGCTGTTTATGCCAATGCAGCAGGTCTTACAGCAGGTCTCACATCTGAGCCCATGAGAAATTGCCATCTCTCCCAATTCCATGATCAACAGGAGCACTACAGAAACCTGTACATGGCCATCTTTGATAATCTCATGGAGCAGATTCCTCAGCATTTTTCAACTGTAGAAAGTTTGCGCTTATTAGGATTAGTCAATCCTTTTCATTCATTGTGTATTAAGGTGAGACCAGCTAAGCCTCTCAACTTTGTGAACCAGTTCAGGCTCCTTTCTCACTAGAGAATGGGCGAGGGGACCGATGTTCCTCCTATATATATATATATATATATATATATATATATATATATATATATATATATATATATAATATCAAAGGTCATTCAGCTTGTATATTTAAAGTATTCTTAGTGAGCAATATAGACTAATTTCTAACTATAAAAGAGATAGAGGAGTGATCTTTCCATATTCTTTAATTCCATGGTCATTAAAAACCATTCTTCAGAATTTAATCCATAGAATTTCCTTTCCATATATAGCACCATTAATTTAGATTGTTTTTACTATTCTGAGTAAGTGATATGGAGGTAAAATTCACTATAAAAGAGAAAGAGGAGTGATCAAGTGAATCATGTATTGCACTTATGTATCAGCTATTCATTATACTCTCCCTTCAGGTGAGGCTGGAAACATCAAAATTCATTCCATGTTCATCAAAGATCATTCCATTATTTGGAAGATCTTTCCATATTTCTCAGAGTTTGTTCCATGTTTATTGAAAAAAAAATACGTGTTCCCCAGAGTCTTTCTGTGTATCTTGAAGATCATTCCATATGTACCACAATTCATTCCATATAACATTTCTTCTAAATATATGAGTATTCATTCAGCTTTCCATATTCCTCAGAGTTTATTCCATGTACATAGGAGATCATTCATCAGAATTTGATTCATTAGAATTCCATTCCATATATATCAACATTCATTCGATTTGTTTATATTTTCTGAGTAAGTGATATAGAAATAATACTCACTATAAAAGAGAGTGTGATCAAGTGAATCATATATAGTACTTATTTATCCACTTTCCATTCTATGTATCCATCCACTGTGACTGGAAGTAGCCAACTTCATTCCATGTTTATCAAAGATCATTTCAAATGTCTTTCTATATTTCCCAAAATTTATTCCATGTGAATTTGATCCACAAGGAATCCACAAGAATTCCATTAAATTCCAATAAATAAAATAAAATTTGGGACAATTAGTCAGATTTAATTTTTGAGAAAATAAACCAGAATCTCAAGAAAATAGTTGTGAGCTGATAAAATTGAAGATGAAGTGTACAAGAAATTCCCTGGATGAAACCTACAAGAATGCTTATCTGGGAGCGTCTACGTTTCTTGTTCTTCTAATGTTTAACCTGACAGAAGCTTTAAGCTCTGTTTAAACCAGGATTGTTTCAGGTCACAGATCGAAACAGGTACATCAGCATTCTAGGAAGGACTGCAGCTCATTTCTTTCCTGACAGTTAACTTGTTTCTTCTCCCCCAGGCACTTATTCTGCAGTGAAATACGACTAGACCAGTAATACCATATTACAATTACAAAAGTAATGGTGGTGGTGGGAGGTGTCTAGTCATTCTTTCCTGAGGGAGGTGGAAACTGCACAGTGAATCTGTATTAAAGAGTAGCTGCAAGGTCTATATTGCAGTCAGGAACATTTTATTCATTTTATTTCAGATGGTAAAAAAATGATTTTCCCTTCCAGGCCTGATCCATCAAATTGCCTGATTTTTTAAAACTGGACTATTAATGTATTAATTAAATCTTGACCTTTTAAACAAATATTGTAATCAAGAAAATATCATATATGACTTTAGTTTTGTATTTTGATTGATACTTCAGGAATCTATTGCTTACCGCAGGCTAAAAACAAAACAAACAGAACACAGTTAAAAAACAAATACTCAAATAAACAACTATATATTCAAACAAATATTGTATCTGGTACAAGCAAACCTGCAGACCTGACTTTACATGTAATGAATATACAAAATGACTGTTTATCGTCTGAAATGAAAGACTGAACACAAATTTTCCACAATATTCTAAATGATCTATTTTTTTCAGCTGAACAACACAAACTATGAAAAGGCCTTCTAGACAAATGTTAATGTCCAGATGAGACAAAGGTATATTTGGAGGAGTAAAGTTGAGGAATTTAACCTGGAAAAACACTGTCCCAACTAGTGCACTAAACATGGTAGTAGTGGCAGCATCATGCTCTGGAGTTGTTTTGCTACATCTGGTCAAGGGAAATGTAACCAGGTGTGCTATCTGCATGTTTTTGAGCATGCATGTATCATTTTGAACCTTTGTTGAAAGATAATATTTTTGTTTCTCTACTGTACCCGTGAAGATCACTTCACAGAAATCAGGACTTGTTTGATCAAATCAAAAAGTCATATTGATGTTGTTTGAGGTGAAGGCAGACTTTCTATGGGGGTGTTACCACGCGTTTTATCAAAACTAAAAGTATTTTCTTTCCTGGAATAGCAGGTTCATCTCGTTTCATGATGCATATTTCGGCTGTGCTTTTTCTCATACCATATAGATATTTATAGACAGCCAATGATAAATCATAGGTTGTCTACCAATGATATTCTTTTTCTTAGGTGGCATACAGAGAGCAGCTTCAGACACAGCAGTGGGGGCTTTTGATCTGGTAAGACATTGCTTCTTTCATTTGGAATTTGATTTGCATATCAGGATATCATATCAGATGCCCAGACATCATTGAACGCTCTATTCTATGTGGCACTCAGAGCGGTTACATTAACATATGGTAAATACAGAGTATAATTACAAGACAATTGAGCAATAATCAAAAACCTGATTTTTTTTTTACCCTAAAATTCTACAACAGTATCACTGATATTGTATTAGTGAATGGAGCCTTAGACTCACAGCCTTACCCATACCTAAGTTGTTGTTTTTGAGAGGTATCACCAATGACAACAATATAATCAGAAAATGCAGAGATCAAAAAGCAACAATCAAAATTGTTTTGTTTTTGTCTTTAAAAGAAAAAGAAAAAAAAAAGAAAGATTTGGAGTCATATTTTGACTTGTGCTTTTTCAGTTAGTATGGAGTCCTTTGTTGAAAAATCATTTTATTATTAAAATCTAATCATTTTCTGGTGAGAAGAATGGTGGTGAACGATGATACAGAGTTGCCTTCAGATTTACTTCTTCCTGATGTCAAAATAATGTTGCAACAACAACAACAAAACCTACAAATTACATTTGTTGTCTGTTTACCCTAAAGAATTGTAGTGGTTTTAGTGGTTAATGCAATTCTTGTGGTAACAAGCAGTCCTAGTGGGTTTAAATCAAATAAATGTCTTCAATGAAATACTTTTGAGCAGAGCTTCAACTGAACCACAGACAGACTCAGACCCCCAGATCAAACCTCAGACTTACAATGTTTACAGGCTAAAAGTTAAGTCTTACTTTTCTGTATTGTAGGTTCTCTTCTCAGGATGGAGAACCCAATCACACTGTGTCTGGCGTCCCTGCTCTTCCTGAGTAAGTAAATATCTTGCACATTCAAGTAGAACACATGTTAAGGTCACCACAGTGGCTGCTGTTACATTTACTTACTGTTGTTATATTTAAAGTGAATTCCACCATTTAAAAAATTCAGTGGTTGACATGTTGAGATGTTGAGTTACTAAAAATATTAGTAACTGTCTACATTTTGTTTTAAATTCAGTATTTGTATAATATTCATAATGAACACAGTTAACATTTATTAAATCATCAATAAATATTTAAATGATGATAAATTAAATTAAAAAAAATCAACTGTTAAAAGCAATTGATTGGACGCTGCATATATTTAATGCTGATAGATATTTTTGATGTTTTAGCCGAATATGTAACCACTCTCTCTTTGTCTCTAAAATTAGGTGGAGTGGCAACTGCACAGAATGGTGAGTTATTTGACCATTTGCTACATTAACTGTTTTGATCTGATGTGTTGTTTGATCTGTAAGAAGTCAACTTCAGCTCACTTTGTTAACTCTGAGTAACATAGAATTACATTATACAGTACAGTACATTTTTACTACTTTCTGAAAGAAAGTCATAATAAAAAATTTAAATACATAAATCAGGAAGGAAGGCCATCCGGCGTAAAACTTGTGCCAAAACTATAATGCGGATCAGGCAGATGATCCTCTGTGGAGACCCCTAAAGGGAGCAGCCCTGTTATAGTGACATTATATATGTTTATAGGTTATATAGGCTATTTTTATGTCAAGAGAGTACAGAATATGATGCATATATGCAGGTCTGTATCTTGAAAACAAATATTTTGAAAAGTAGGACACTAAACCAAAACATAAAATCGAAAATGAATTAAAGTCACGTGATTCAGCCCTCTCTCCAAGGCTGAGATCAAAACAAGAATTCACAATAATAAAAGACAAGAAATATGAGGAAATACATGGGAAACTGAGGTTAATGTGGGGCTGCAGGCTGTGTAGCGAGTGGGTTGAGTTTAATGTGGTCTGTTTCATAAGCTGGAGAAGGTTCTGCAGACTGTTTAATGTTTAATGTGTTGGTCTGTGTAAGTGGATTCGTTACTGTGACTTAGCATCCAGCAGCTTGTAAAGGAACTATAATCCAGTGGAAGGGAATGTTAACATTAAAACATGATAAATGTGATGTTCACACCTCAGCTGATGATTTTCCTACTTTACTTAATTATTTATTTTCCTGTTGTATTAACGCAATAGAGCACTTGAGGTTGTGTGTTATTGTAAATAACAGCATGGCTGTGATGAAATAAAACACTCGCCTTCAGTTTCTGTCTGCTTCATCACACTTGTACTGTTATTTCATGATAACACACTCCCTCACATGTTCTATTGTTTTAATATGTGCTTTGTGCCAAATGTGTTTGCTGAGTTTTTGAATTATTAACATTAATGGAATTTCTTGAAGCAGTAATTAATTAAGTAATTAATTGACTAATTAACTGAATTTTACCACTTCTTTATTTAGGGTGTAATTGTACCTTTTTCTTTCCTACAGTTCCTATGACTTTGGATTATTTTAATTTAAGCTTGCTGGGAAATGAACTATTTTTCACCAATGAAAATTCCAGCATGGTGTCTCTCCCAGGGCCGTTCCTATACTTCGGATCCTCTCAGGACACAATTTATGTAAGAATTATTTCGAAACTCATAGCACCACTATTTTCATACAGAATGTTTGTTAACTGCTATTGCAATCAATTTGAACAAGCTACCAATAATAATAGAAAAGAATCTTATGAAATTTTATTAGATGATACTCTTTAAGCTAATTCCTTAACACTATGGCCTTTGGCACGCTCATATGCAATGACTCCTTTTAGCCAATCGTTAAGATCTGTGACCCATTTTCCATACATCAAATGAGACATTTACCACACTGTACCAATTCTTCTGAGTCTATGAATCCTGTTGCACCACCCACAGGCATTTATAGTCTGGTCATCCTTGTACATCACCATCTGCAAAAGCCTGAAATTAATACCACCTTAAATTTACAAAAGAGTGAAAATAGGTTTTGTCTTCAATAGGTTAGGTTAGGTAAGATTACATTACATTACATTTAACTTTATTCTCCCACTGGGGATTTTTTTTCTTGAGCAACCAAAGATTGCAACTCATAAAAAAGCCACCAGACAAAAACATATACGCCAGACATTTTAACAGATATACTCCATGAGTGGACCAGCCTCATAGGACAAAACCCGAGATTCATATTATTATGAATAAGCTCCAAAATGTAGTTCCCAATTCCCTTTGCATCTCTTGTGTCTTCTTAACATTTAGTCTCAGCAAAAATATTTGCCAGGTTGCCATTGTTTCACACTAAGCGAAGAATCCTAAGAATGGGAGTATCATCTGGAAATGTAAACAAACAATTGTCTGAGTGCATACATTTACAGTCATTAGTGCAAATAATGGAGAACTACACTCCTGTGTAAAAAAGTTAGGACACCCCATGAACACATTTTACTTTAATATATTTAAACATATGGATATTTGATCTTCATATTAACTACATTGGTAGATGGGGGTGATATAACTAAACACATAAAACTGTAGACATTTATTTTAAAATCATTTGTAAAATGTTTATTGGAGTCAGCAATTAAGACCATTCACTTACACTTAGTGCTCATCTAAAACTGTTGTAGAACCCTGCTATGAAACTGGTATAGTGTGCCATAAATGCCGTAAGAGCTTCATCACAGATTCCAAATTACATTGTGACATTACAATACTGGCTAAGAATAGCCTTTAATTATAATAGATGTGGGATATAAAAAAGAAGATTTCACACAATGAGCTTATGGCATTGGTATCGTGACCTTAGTGAAGAACCTTTTAAAGCATTAAAAGTGGTGTTTCTATTGTATTTCTTAAAGAACCGTTTAAATAACTTTAATTTTTTATAGGTAAATAAAATTATTTCCTGTTTTCCCATCATTTTGGTTCCAGGTTCACGTGGACGGTTTCCTAAGTTTCTCTCCAATTTCCAATGTGTCCAACACTGACCTGCTTGCTCATGCAAGTATCATCGCCCCACTGATGACAGATATTACCCTTCAAAGTGGAGGGCATGTCTCCTACAAGGCAGTCACAGATGGTCCTTTTCTGTCAGAAGCAACTGAACAAATTAATAGCCTATTCCCTGAGACCTACTTCTCTGCTTCCTGGTTCTGTGTTATCAGCTGGGAGAATGTATCATATGCCAGTAAAACAAGTGTAAGAATCTATTCTTTGCTTTTTTAATTTCTTTTTTAAATTCATCATAACACAGGGGTCACAGTTTGGTTTGTGCACCTGTATGGAGCATACACAAAACACACTTTGCAGTCCATTTAAGACACTACAGGCTGCAGGATAAGTACTCTAAATACAGTATATCCTGAAATCCATAATGGACTACGTTCAAGAGGTACAAGTTGAAGGTTTTGCCATAATCCTCATAGCCTGACACACTGACTTATACTGCATAAAACATCCATAAGTCAATAAACATTTGCATTTTAAATCCTAGATGTTGTGTAAATGTGATTAATACGATGAAGCTCAAATAAACTAAACATGAGCTCTTTTTGCATCAAAAATCTCACAAGTGCATGTTAGCACTGAATTTGAACTTGATTTTAAGTGAGCTGTACCTGAAAGTGATTAAATATCAACAAAGATGTTTAGTCTCCCTTTTGACTTGTTTTACTATTCATTCAATAACAATTTCAAGTTAGACTCTTGACAATGGAAGGGTGTAGCACTGATACAGTTTGACTTTATAATCTATAAGAAGGGAAATTAAATTTACTCAGAACTCTGTTCTTATGTAGAGTAATGTCACAGCTCTAGGGTGACCCTACAGTCTAACTGCTGCTCATCCAGTGTGAAGAGAGTTTGAATCTTGGTAAAGCCTTAGTGATCCTTGGAGAGGATCCTCCATGTGGGAGTTAGCAATAAGCAAACTTAGAGCCCTGGTGGCTTTGGCAGCCAGTTGTTTAACAGTTATTCATTCTAATTCTAATCTAATCACCTTTTTTAAATGAATTAATTAGAACTTAATATTAAAGAGCTTTCTTGTCTTTAAGGAGGAGACATTCCAAGTTGCGTTGTTCTCTGGCAATTATGCCTCTTTCGTTCTGATGAACTACAGAAATGTTGATTCAACTGAACAAAAGTGGCAGGTAAGAGGAGCACATTCATGTATTTTTGGCTCATTTTATGTTTCAAGATGACACAGGGGCTAAATAGTGTTTCCTTAGTTGTTCATGTAAATGTTTACTTGTAGGCTGGTTATTGGACCGGAGATGGGGCTCATTATTTCACCATTGACAAAAACAGCACGTCTGACCTCTCTACAAGCTCTAATCTCCAGTCACCTGGTCTATGGGGCTTCCGCGTTGATGGTACAGTCTCAGGTGAATACAAATAACATTACTTCTCTAGTAAATCAGTGATTAGGCCTGGAAATACATTAATTATAAGGACAAAACAGACTAAAGAGTAGCCTGTGTTCTTAAATATCAGACCTCAGTTGGAAGGAAGTGCTGCTGTTGCTGTCTGTTACCTTGTTTCAGCATGTCTCTCTGTGTCTAGGGTCCTGCAATGATCTGCAGTGTACTGAGATGGAGGAGTGTGAGATAAGAACTGGAGTTTATGGCTGTGTGTGTTCCAGTAACAATTCAAGGCCAAACCCTGACACTTTTGGTATATGTTTTTTCACATGTATTTTTTACACGCAGATAAATAATTATTTTGGGAATCTTTTTTAAGACTGTTCATGTATTGTACATTTTGCATTGAGACAGATGTGCAACAAGAAGTAGGAGCATGATCAACCTAAAAAAAAAAAAACACAAGATGTAAACAAATAATTTAGAAAAAAGACACCAACAGCTCATCAGTGACATAAATACTGTTTTAATAGTTATTCACGATCAGTGTTAGGATAGGGCAGATGATGCCAATTTTAAAGGTTTATAAAATACTTCCTAAGCAGCTTGTGTGTGAACGAGTTTATATGTGTGTGTATGTAAGTGAATGTCTGTACGCTCAGATATGGATTGGCGCATTGTCCTGAGTTGTATTTTATTTATAGTTTAGTAATGTTTATTACTATCCTAACCACACTATCACGTGACCAAAAAAGAGAAGGGACATCAGGAGAGTAATTAACAGGCAGAAAACTAGCCAGTAGACCACTCTGATTAAACATGAAAACGTGCTAGTTACCTCATACAGGCTGGACGTACACTTGTGAATTAGGTCTAAAACAGATGTAATGCAAGAACACGAATGCAGAAACATCAAGACATAGACTGAATTATACATGTTTTAAACTGCATTCTTGAAATTGTTAACCTATGCCCTTAATGTGTGTAAAGAGTTATTATTAAAAACGAAAACAGTCAGAATGATTTCTATAGACTGACCTAATCACTATCAGAACTTCAGTTATTGCAAGAGGCAATTACTGGCTCCAAACAAAAGAAGCCACATCACAGAATACTTTAGCACACTTTGGTTAAGTGAAGACTTTAACACACTTTGGTTAAGTGCCAGTCTTAATGCATGGTCCGGTCTTGACTGCAGTGAAATTACTGTTTTACTAAATCATTTTCACAGGCACTATTAACGGTTTTTGTTTCACTCTTCTCAGATGCCACTGAGATGTGTGAAAGCAGTAGTGCAACACTATACCTGTCCCGCTGTCAGCTCTTTGAGGCTGGATATCCTGCAGAGTTACTGCATCTCCAAGACCCAAGCTGCCGAGGGACAATCAATAATGGCATGGTGGTGTTTCATTTTGACAACAATCAGAACATCTGTGGCACAACTCTAACGGTATGCAGGATTTATCATATGATTCATTTTTACCCCTAATGGTACATGATACCTAAATATGCTTTCCACAAACAATGTATTACATATTTATAAATGTAAACATTTATATATGTAATGATATTTATTAAGGTGTATGAAAGCTCATTCTAACTAGTGTTGCTGAGGTGAAGTGTGACATGATAATACTGCCAAAAACTAGCTTCATGGATTTGTACACATAGTAAACCTTTATCAATGTTAATGGATTCGATTTAGCGTTTCAGCCCTGACAATGCCTTCTATTTTAAAAAGCTCTCTTGAGGGGAAAAACAAATACCTAATGCCAGGTGTGGGCTACAGGTGTATAAAGCTAACCAGGATTGAGCTGTGGAGCAATGGAACTGTGTTCTCTAGAATGATGGACCTCCATCCTGTACTCCTGGGATGAGTTGGGGAGTTGGGGACAAGGGCGTCAGGAGGCATGGTAGACCTGTGTACCTGGGGCCCTCTGTGGTTTCGGCCCTGCTGGGGGGTTGAACAAAATGAACAGATGGCAACCCTCTCTCGATGGAACAGGGGTCCCCAGGGCCCAAACAGCCAGGGGATCACAATTTGGTGCAATTCTCCTGGTTGGGGATGAGGTGCGCTGGTGGCCTCATTCAAACTCACTAACGCTGTTTGCTGAATGCAATCAAATGTTCAAGCATTAGGATAAACTATTTTAATACCCTTGATTTCAGGTGTCCAAATAATATTGTGTCAATATTCATATTGTGTATATCCCCGACCTTAACATGTGCCAGTGTTATGGGATAAACAGTGTTATTTGCTTCATGCCACTATGAATTCATGAATTAATCCAAATAATATCTCTTGTTTTTTAGAGTAATAAAACACACTTTATCTATGAGAACGCTGTTCAAATGAACAATGGTACCAAGTCAACAGGCATGATCAGTCGTGACAACTGGCTGAAGATTGCCTTCTCCTGTGTATACCCACTCATCCAGAGCATCTCCATGCCAATGGATATCAAGGCTCAAACAAGGTAGAACTATTAGAACCAAATATGTATTAAACGTCTACATCTCCTTTTTAAATGTTCTCTAAATGTTCTTTAAGAGTTAGGTGACCTTTTTGTTTATTTGTTTGTGTGTTTGTTTGTTTTTGTCCATAGTGTGGTCAGCAAGGACCTGTCTACAGAGGGTACATATGAAATCCATATGATGCCCTTCCCCAATGGCTCCTTCATTGAACCGTATTCTGGAGAAGTTACTCTTGATGTGAACCAGCAAATCTTTGTTGGCGTGGTGGTGGAACAAGTCGACAGCAGTCAGATCTCCATTGTTCTGGATGATTGCTGGGCCACTCCGAATGATAACATGACCAACAGCATTCGCTGGGATCTGATCATTAATGAGTAAGGATCAGTTCTGTTGTATTCTGTTCAGTCTATTTTTCATGCTCTGTTTAAAAACAGGCAGGTTGGGGTCCCAAGTGACACAAGTATTAGTGTCACTCATTCCCAAGTAGCACAGCTATCAGCATCAATCATTCCCAAGCTGCAATATCTTTTACAAAATTATTAATGAATCTTCAGCCCTGTTCTATGTGTTGTCCACCACAGGGTGCTAATATTCACAAAACAGACTATTTTGGGAAGTATGTCGGGGTTATGTTACTTTCATGTTCATACAATATCATTCAAAGACACCCGTTCGTGCAAAATGCAGATATTTATAGTTACTATAGCTATTAAACAGACCTGACAGATGAAATCATCTGGAAATCTTGTCTCTCTACTGCTAATTTCTTAACAGCTCTGATAATAGGCTTCTGGATTATCCATACTCCCATTTTCCTACACTTGACACCACTATGCTAACTGTAACTTTCTTGACACCACTTAAGCTCCACCCACCAAACACGTTATCTCAGTTTACATGCACAAAAAATGTCTATTGTATCTATACAATACCAGTATGTAACAACACTGAGCAGCACCCTGTCACTCAGCTGTGACAAAGCTACCCAATCAGTGAACCTAATAAATCCTAGATAGGATCCATATGACATTAAATAGAGCTGTAACAATGCAGTCCGTTTGAGAAGCCCTGCTGGACATGTACAAATGTACTCAGAGAACATGGACTGATTGTCTGTATCACATAGAAATTTAGAGAAATTAGATTGCTTTACTAGTTATAACACATACAAATGTAATACACAGCATTAGTTTGAATGTTTTGCTGCTGATTTTTATTTTACATCTAATATTCATGTCTGTGGCATGGTGGAGCGGTGGATAGCGCTGTTGCTTCACAGCAAGAAGGACCTGGGTTCAATCCCTGGGTGGGGCGACCTGGGAAGTTTCTGTGTGGAGTTTGCATATTCTCCCTGTTTTCGCATGGGTTTCCTCTGGGTTTCCTGCCCTTGCACTCAGAGTTGCTGGCTGGGCACCGGCTCACCGGTGACCCTATTCAGGAATAAGCGGTTCAGAAAATGGATGGATGTTCATGTCCAGCCAGCATTGAGGGGATACGGAAGCCTCGGTAATGCTGTTCCATCATAAGAATGTCTTGGTGAAATTGTTCACTGTGTTCATCACTCCAAGAATGTCAGGGGAAAAATCCATATGTGAATGGAGAAAATACATCAGTAACAGTAATTTTCACCAAATCTTTCATCAGTCCAAGCTTTATGTGAAAAATATCATTATTGGGCCCACAAGTGGTTTGTGTGTCATTTTTTATCCTGGAGTCAAACACTGATGGATTGGCCAGTTCCTTTTAGTGGAATGTGACTTTCTTTTACAGCTGTCCCATTTTCAGAGGAAGCAGCTATACTTCATATATCCCAGTTACAGTCCAAACAACAGTGCCACCACTTTTAAATCCCCAAGAATGCAATTGCTATAGTGGATTTGTTTCGATAACAGGTTCATATTCTCATAGCCATCATGTACTAAAGCATGGATATTGCCATTGTGTAATAAGACAACCTTGAGGCTTAATGAGGATGCATCAATAAATAGACACCACTGCGTCAGCTCATGTTCACAGCCCAAAGCTGCAAACAACCCATCAGTATCAGTGTAGATTCACAGATAGTGTTATTGTGAAAAAAAAGTCTTCTTGGTAGCTCCAAAAGACAGAAATGATTGTACCAGGTGACACATATCATTCTTGAATTCCTCCACCCAGCAACTCTCCATTTGCTTTTGAAAACCAAAATCCCTGACCAAATAATTTAGTTCTGATTTTGTTATGAGGCTCACAGACATACATGGTTCAAAGTCTGAATCAATGTCACTCTCAGGTTCTTACACATGGACGGCAGCATCTTCATCTGCTACTAAATCAAGACACCATGATTCTGGTGGCTTTGGCATTGGAAGAGTGTCATCATGTTACTCCCAGAGTGCGTTGGCCACTGTGGGTGATAATACCTTCTGTGACATATTCCTGGTACACATGACACTGTGGATTAAGGAATGTTAAATGTCCACACAACTTCAGAAATGGACTGTCCCAGCCACCTGGGACCCACAATCATTCCTTGCTCGAGCTCCAATAATTAGCATCTTCTGGCCATGAGCACATTGGCCAGTGTTCAATCTCACTCATAAGATGATATCCCTTGACTTTTGGCATGTCAGTATATAATTGTGCTTCTCAAATCCAGACTGACAGTGTCCGCAGTTCCATGTCATCTGTCGTCTGCTAATAAATCTTCATTGTTCTGTGAATTTCTAGAAAACAAGTTTAGTGACCGTAAGAAATCAGCTTGGGAAACAGGAAAACAGAACTACTGGCATGTCTGAAATCCATTGAGCCTTGGACTGCTTGCTCTAAATGTTTGTGTAGTTAATCGGGCAGCACTTACCCTCTGCACATCAACTGTCAGTCTGTGAAACCAAAAATCACATCACGCCTGAAATGCATTTGGCTATGACAAATCAGGCTTGAAAACAGGATCACACAGTGTTTGCCTGGCTTAACTGAGAGAGACAGTTTACAGAGCAGTTCTGTTAATACTTCTGATACCATCAACATATACTTACCCGCCACCCAAATTCACCCAAAGAGTCTTGTGTTGACCCCTACATAAAGTGTTGAATAGGCTGTCTACTATTAAAATAAAAACAGCTCTTGTAAACTATTCTTAACCCTGGTCCTGAAGACATGTTCTGCATGCTTAGTGGATTCCCTGCTTTAACACACCCCTTGCAACTCTAATTAGTTGAATCAGGTGTGTGGGGAAAGAGGAAAGCACTAAGGGTAGCCATTTGGCCAAAGCTTTGTGTAGACACCCAGTTGCATTGTTACCAGAGGTTTCCACTAGAGGGCAGACCTAATAACTATAAGCAGGTTTCCGTAACGACAAATACTGGTATCTTGCCAGTGGTCCTGAGGTCATTCACAAACGACACACCAAATGGATGCAGGATACATGGCCACAAAGTGTGTTTCTAGTCTAAAATGGATAGAGGATGACATCTCCAGGATCAGGGTTAAGAAACACTGATTTTCAGCATTCTTTGCTGTTATTCAAGATTTTCTACATGTTGATTGTCACTATATGACCCTGACTGAACCAGATCTTTTTGGATGCAACAGCATTCTACAGAGTCTTTTAAAAATGTTTTGGAAAACAAGACACATATATCAGACATATTACATATATCATATCAAAAGAGGACGCTTTTTATTTGGGGAAGAGCTGTGGTGGAAAAGGGCCCAGTCAATATAGTCCCACCCCATTCCAATGGCAACAATCTCTTACTGGAAATCTAAAACACTGATCTTTATAGGATAGTTGGTAGTACTTTCATGTATAATCTTACACATGGATACTTCACTCTCCAGGTGTCCTAACCCTGATGACGGCACAGTGCAGGTATTGCAGAATGGTGTCTCAACATCCAGCTACTTCTCCTTTAGGATGTTCACCTTCAGTGGCATCTCTGACAAAATCTACCTGCACTGCACGGTCCACCTGTGCCTGATAAATGGAGGTCAATGTGCCCAGGTGAGTTGATGTCATTGCACTAGTTGTGCACCATGGGTTTAAGATGTTTTTGTACTTTTCAGAGAAAACAATGACCTTGAATGTTTAAATACAATTAAACTAACTCTATTAAACTATTTGCTTTCCTTTTGTAGCCTTGCACCGATGATGACGATGTTATAGCAAGAAGACGCCGATCTTTGGAATTCCATGACACAGCTGCTATCACCATGGGCTTCTGATCTGCCTCTCTGAAACATACATTTTTATAGGGCTTTGGTTTCATAAGGCTTTGCTATCATTTATATCATTATCACAAATATAAGACAAGTAATAACCTTTACTCTCCTGTTGTGTTTAACTCATATTAACATTTTGTTGTGTTCATGGTCAAATCTAACAGGCCTTTAAAGCTGATAGTAGTAGATGGGCCATTCAACTCTTTAGGACAGCTGATTGGGCTATGATACTTAAAGGTATCATGAAGGTAATTTTCAACACTATATGTTTTGGGTAATATATGTGATTTGCTTTGATACGCATTAAAGGGATTTTATTCTGCAACATTGCTTATTCATTGTTTAAATTGAATTGTTTGTGTATACACACACACACACACACACACACGATTTATCATACAATTATTGAGCAATCTGTGACCAAATAAGTGAGATCTTTCACAGAACAAAAACAAGAATTGTGTTACACTTTTACATTTTTGGCAACGTTTCTGAAATCAACACAGAGTTCACAGAGTTGTCCCAAAGCCACTCCTTTGGCAAGTACAAGGGTCCCAGTCAGTGAGAGAGAGTGGATCATTCAACTTTCCATTCTTAGGGAAGCAGATTTGCATTATAATCAATCATATATGAGGATTTCATGGTCCTGCTGCTGCATGGTCCAACTAGTCCCCCGTTAAACCCTCTTCTCTTTTGGTGCTGAGGACGGAGAAGGTGCAGCTGGAACTCAGAAGATGAAAAGTTGGAGTTAAAGAATTAGTTGAATAAAAGTTAAAAGTTAAACTGAAAAGAAATTTCAGAACCCCAGTACGTCACATGAGAGTTAGCCGTGAGAGGCAATTAGTGGTGAAGCCATTGTTTTCTCTCAGCAGGCTGAGTTAATTAGTCAAATGTGTTTTCATGTACATTAGAGTAATGTTAGAGTAACACTACAGGCACACACAATATTTACACTGTGTGGTAATAACTTCAAAATCAATAAAATCAGGGAAATGAAAGCAAATACTTTAAATAGGTCAACTAAATATTGAAAAGTTGTTTCTAGTCAAGTTTTACTCGAGTTTGAGCAAAACTGTGGGGTCAATTGAGTGATTTTTATTTTCAAAGACTAGTTTGAGTCAACCAGCCAAGACTCCAGTCTATTCCAGAGGAACATTTTTCTATTGGTCTTACGAATGTTTATTTGAGTGTGTTTGCAAATTGAAAAGCTGAATGTTGATGTAACATTTGTGCTCAAACTGAGCAGATGAAGACATGAGAGACAGATGTACATGCAGGAGTTTAATAAAATAAAGAAAAGAAATCACGGAACTCATAAACTAACACAAGATACACTGAACCGCGCGGTAAGAGCCTTACAAACAAACAGACATGATCACTACCTGAACAAAAGGGCTAACCAAGACTGACTGAAACAAAGGGTCTTAAAAAAAGGGCCAACATTTGACACACATGGAACTGGACAATGAATGGGCAGGGTTAATAATGAGACACAAATGGGAATGGATGGAGCAAGGGCGGGGACAGGACCAAAGCAAAAAACGAGACACATGAGATTACAAACAAAGACGAGACTGGAAGACAGGAGATAGACAGGACTGATATGTGACAGTTAAAAAGAAAAGCTTGATTTCATGTACATAAGAGAGTTATGAGCTGTAAAATAAGAGGGCATTTTTAAGTTCATTAGATGGAAGTATGTAGTAGTATGTTGATGCTTAGCTGTTCATGTCCTGTATCTGAAAAAGAGGGGGAAATTGTTATTATTAAGATTTATGTTTATTTATATATTTGTTAATAAGTGAACAAAGTGCTTTGAATAATGGTGATATGCAGTGCTATAGCTACGTAGGCTAAGCTTAGAGAAAGTGTTACCTTTTTTTTGTTTACACCTGTCAAGGCTGGACAGAGTGGAGCAGACGCAGATATAAAAATACCAATTTAATGGTAAAGTAGTCAGCAAAATCAAAAACAGGGTCAAACAGGCAAGGATCATAAACCAGAAGGTCAAAATGAAGGACGAGGCAAGGGCAGAGTCAAAAAACAGGAAAAATGGGTCAAACACGAAAGGAATAATACGAGAAACACTCAGAAAGAGAATAAGGTGGCCAGGCAAAGCTAGACAGAGAGTGCAGGGACTGCTAGGCCTAAATACATCCCAGTCCAGGTGTGATTAATCAGTACTCAGGTGATTGTGATCTGAGTGTCACATGATCAGTTAGGTGACTGACTGAGGGATCTTGGGAAATGGAGTCCTGAGAGGTGGAGGGGTGTATGACAACACCTTTTGTTTAAGCAGGTTTCTTATCGATTTGATATTTTTGCTTATGTTTCTCTGGTTTGAACTCTGCCTGGTTTTATTTATTTGTCTGCCCCTTTGTGTTTTCCATAGCGTTTGTTAGCACTTCAGACTTCTTTAGTGTACCTTGTGATCCTTGTGCCACATTAGACTTGGTTTGATTTTACTCTGTGTGCCTCCATTCTGTCCAGGCTTGACAGGCAGAAAGTAAGGTTCAGATATATCACAGGTTCTGTTGTGCCAAATATTTCATGATTTTTCAATATTAGAATTCATACTAAACATAATGTTCAGATCTTAGAATCACAGAACAGTGATACTTGGGCTGCTCCACATCTTTGTCATCAACAAGGATCTGTTAATATGTCCTGTATCCGGACATCATCGATATGCTCATGTTTAAGGCCAACATGTGTTTGGAAACCTGTACTGATCCACAGGAGGTCAAGGACACATTGTGGTAGGATCTGTGTGACCAGCTTGACAACATTCATGGTTTGGTGTAAATTGTGCCCCACCCCACAATTCATACTATTCATTCAATCTATTCATGACCAGTGAACAAGTTTTCCTTTCAGTTGTGCTTCAGTTGCAATTGCTAAGCAAATAAAGAGGCCTCTGTCTTTCCATGGAACCTGTAGTAACTTACCATGTAAAATTAGATTAGATTCAATTTAATATCATTGTGCAGCGTGCAGGTACAGAGCCACTGAAATGCAGTTAGCATCTAACCAGAAGTGCAAAAAATAGTATTATTTACATGAAGTGCAATAGTATCCATGCAGGTGGTGCAATGAATAAGGCAGGTTTGAATGAAGTACATTATGAATATGTACAATAATATAGCAAATTGAATGAAGTACATTATGATGAATAAAGAACAATAACAGTGCAGAGGGTGCAATGATGCAGATTAAGTGACAGTGCAAAGTTGTTTATGTGGCAGTGTCCTTGTTAAAACGGAGGTTCCTGTGATGCCTGCCAGATGGGAAGGGGGAGAATTGGGTCTACGGTTTGGGTGAGAAGTGTCCTTGATGATGTGTCTCACCCTGCCCAGGCAGCATTTGTGATAAATATCCTAAATGGTGGGTAACTAGGTGTCTGTAATGCGTTTTGCAGTTTACACCAGCCACTGGACTGCTTTGCAGTCAGCTGCAGAGCAGTTGGGCTTCCATGCTCAGATGCAGTTGGTGAGTATACTCTCAATGGTACAGCAGTAAAAGTTCACCAGGATCCTGAGACACGGGTGAGCTTTCTTAAGGCTCTGATGGAAGTAAAGATGCTGTTGAGCTTTTTTGACCCGAGTGGAGGAGTTCAGGGACCAGGTGAGATCTTTGGAAATGTAGATGCTGAGGACCTGGAAAGTGGACTCCCTGCTCTACTGCAGCTCTGCTGAAGGGGGGAGAGCCTGTCTTTTCTGTGATGTCACTCTGACCACACAGCTGTTGATGTGTTTCAGGACAGCGAGTTGGTGTGTATATTTATTTTGATATGTGAGTCTGTGGTGGCCTGGGCAGCATACTCGCTCCCGTGAGTGTGGAGGAACTGGTGCTGAAGAAGCTCCATGCATCCAGATCTTCACAGAACTGGTTGTAGGTTTAACCCACTGGGTGACTGGAGTGTATTCGGGGAGCAGCAACAAAGAGAGATGATCACACTGGAGCAATTTGATAAAAGTCCAGTTCTCTGTGTTTAAAGTAATTAGTAAGCACAAAGGTCTTCTATAGCTACGCTAGCATTAGTATCTGGAGGCATGTAAACAGCAGCACCAATGATATATGTAAACTCACAGGACAGGAAGAACAGTCTGCACTTGATAATTAGGAACTGTCTCCTGGCTCCTTTCCGCCAGTGAGCAGGAATGACTCGCTAGATCATCTCTGGAGGTAGCTGGTTGAAATCAAACAGATGATCGAAACGAATGTTTGTGCAATAAAAATGAACGTTTACTGTAGATGTAGAGCGAGTCAAGCAGAAACATTGGAGATTAGTAAGTAAAAAATGTTCCTTATGTCATGTTTATCAAATTGTGTTCTACTGATTACATTGTTAAGAAGGGGAATTTGGTTGGTGTGGCGCAACAAAAAACACCCATAGTCAGCCACCACACCATGTGGGAGACTGGGGTTCAATTCCCTGTCTGGGCAAATATGCTGTGCTACACCAACATGAGTCTTTGGGCAAGATTCCTAACAGTACTCTGGCCCACCTCACAGAACTGGAATAAAGTGATTTTATGTACCTGGATGAGGTTTGCTTAAACCTCAAAATGCATAACATGTGGTCGAAACATCATTGGCCAAAGGGCTATCATTGATTGCCCAGGCCAACAGGGGCTGCTATGCCAGAGAATGGCATACATTTCCATTAAAGGACCATATAATACAGAGCATCTCATCACATTCTTAGACACCCTCTAAAGGGATTTCATCCCTGATAATGACAGAGGTGTGATGCAAGAGGATTTATGTATATATATATATATATATATATATATATATATATATATATATATATATATATATATATCTCAAAATGTGAGTTTTCACCACTCTAACACCATCAGGCCATTTATCATAGAATGCTGATTGAATTCATCCCTCCCAATTCCCCATTCCTGAACCCAATTGTGGAGTTCTTCTCAGCCTTGAGATGAAAGGCGTGCAATCACCAGCCATACACTCAGATGAACCTGCTGACTGCCATGGATGCTGCTTCTGAGTATATGACAGCAGATGCCTGCAGAGGTTGGATTGCAAGGGAAGATAGTGGCCGAACAGAGAGGAGTATCAAGATGTATAGAAGAGAAATCACCATCGTTCCTTACGCTTTTGTCTCATGTTGTTTTGAATGTTTAGAGTAAGTTTCTAAAATGGTAGTTTCCCTTGTGTTATAGAGTGGTGCCAAACAGTTGTCTGTCTTTCCTGAATTTCTTACAGTTTTTGTTTTGTTCAACAAATTGCAGTGAAAACAATATAGTAAAATATTATTGTATAAAATTGATTCGTTCTTCCTGTCAGTCTCCCACATGCAGTCATGTATTTTGTGTTCTGTGTAAGTCAGTATTTTGTGTGTAACACATACCATTTAAATTGATATGTGCAGCTTCGCTTAGCAGATTAAATTGTTTCCATCAGAATATACTTACTTCCACTGACAACATGATTTTGTAACTTTGTGAAGTATTGTGACTGCCCTAACTAGCTATTCTGATGGAATTGACAGGTTGATTGACAAAAATATTGGCAAAAACAAAGAATTCTAAGTTAGGTATGTGCTTTTGCAGGTATTTCAATTTCGTATTTCAGGTATTTAGTTTTGCTGTTTGCACTAACTGTTTTGAGAAATGCACTTGTAAATCATAATGTGAGAAAAGTACCAAATCATCTGAGAAAAACTGCAATAGAAGCTCATGAAGGCTAATTGGTTCCAGTGGAGGACACATCAGTCGCCAAATTGGTGTGAAAGTTTTAGTGTTTTTCCAGTCTTTATCAACTCCCAACAGTCCCAGTCCTTCCAATTCTGCATCTACCAACAATCTATACTTATGTACAGCAGTTCAAACTGATGAACTAGTGTTGTACTAAGGATCATCAGTTCCTATCCCAGGTCATGCTGCTTGCCATTGAGTCCAACAGAACAAAATTGGCCATTCTCTCACCCAGTGTGATGCTGATTGGAACAGACATTTGTTGGCTGTTGTTTCTATGCTGGGGAATTTCCTCCAAGTATGTTGGCTGCCCAGCAATGATGTAATGGTGGCAGCTGAAATGAGATGGTGGCTGATTCACATTTATTGGAGGAATCAAGTGCTTGTCAACCCCCTCCTAGTGCCAGGAGCACCGAATGAGATAAGGGGACAGCTCTAATGGGGCAATTCTAAACTGAGGGTAGATCTGTCCTAAAATAAAATAAATAAATATTTTATTTATAAATAATACATTTTTTGGAATCTAAGAGACTTGTTTACATCTATGATCATAGATTTAGATAGGGGTTCAATCAAACCCCTTTCAGGTGGCACAGTGAAGCTACCAACTGTAGTCCATCATGATCACTAACAGGATGTTAAAAGGTCTTGGCCTTGGCAAGTAAAAAAATTATTTTGGAACTTTCAGTTGTCCTAATTTAATTTTTAATTTGGCATTCAATTATTTTTGTTCCAATATTGTTCTAAATTCTGTTGATTTCAGAAAACAAATTCTTGTTTCTATTATAGATGTTGTATAATGTCCCAAAAATATGACCACTAAAAGCCCAACTGATACTTTCAGCTAAATGTTTTTCAATATTATGACATTTTAACATATTTAAACATATATTTGATCTTCAATTTATCTATATTGAGAGGTTAAACAGAAGAAATGTCTTTAAAAATCATTTGTAAAACATTATTAGAAATGTGAGGAAAAATTATAACTGTTTAGTCTCTGACATCAACTCCTCCATATAGAATTCCTTCAGCAACATGTTGTTTCAGCATCAGTCTTTGTACAGACAGTCTTACACTTTCCTCAATCCCCCTCTGATACAATACAGATTTCGTGTTGGTTTCTATGATGTAAAGGCTCTACTGCAGCAAAGCAGCCCCAAACCATGACACATCCACCCCCATGCTTCACAGTTGGTAGAGGTTCTTGTTCTCAAATTATGTGTTTAATTAGGCCAAACATGTCTTCTGTTATTGTGGCCAAATAATTCAGCATTATATCATCTCATTATATAATCTCATATTATATATATCATCACATTATATAACATCCAAACTAATTTCTGAGGTTTAAATGAGAGAGCCTCCTTTAAAGTCATCTCTAATAATGGTCTAATTTTAGGCATTTTAAGTAGTAATAAATGTTTTCTAACTTTTTCATTGCTACAAAATTGCATTTCTAATTAATGGTGTTACAAATTATTTTTAAAGATATTTCTTCAGTATTTGTGTTTATTTATATCAAATTTCAAACAGCGCAAATGTCCATAAGTTTAAATATATTAAGTTAAACATGTTCATGGAGTATAATGATGTCCCTGTTGCCTTTGGCTTTTGGTTACTTAAGGCATTGTGAGAATCTCTGTGGTTAAAAGCACTATAAATAGTCATCACCAGGAACATACTGCAGTATTTTAAAGCGCTGTCTTTGGAAACGCCCAACCATTTTCATCCGAGATCAAGAAACACAATGTACTTGCACTCATTTTGAAGGATAAAGATGTATTAGAAAGGTAAATAAATTAAGAGATCACTTAATCTAGCAGGTCAAACATGTATCAGGCAATGGATAGAAATGGATAGAAATGTATATCCTGTAAGTGTATAACCAATAACTTTATACCCAGTAAATAAATGAATAAGCAAATAAATAAATCTGCATAAACTCTCAAGGAAGCTAAAGTTACAGACATGCACAGTATTAAACAAGGCCTAAACAAGGCCACCCCTTAAAATGCAAATTCAGTGTCAAAGGTAGAAAAGAGACATATGACAGAACCCACAAAGTCCACTGTTCCACTGTAGGCCCAAATAGCTCCGGAGCTTATGCTATTTAGACTGGTGTGTTTTTCCATTTGCTGTGTGGCTAAATCAAGACCAGTGGGTGACTTAATTTTGGAGAATAGACTAATCTGTTTATGTTTCAACCACAACATTATTTGTCAAAAAAGTTAAATCCTCATCACTTCAAACAACTACCATTGTAGCTAATGGTAGCTAACTTAGTGAACTCATCAGCTGTTCACATCAGTAGTTGCAGTCCATTAGAGTTTTAATGCAGTCAATAACGTTGTGGCAGATATTCACAGCAATTTTTCTTTGCACAAATCTACCACTACCTATTCCCCAAGAAACACCATCCCAACAGTGAAACATGGTGGTGGTGGCAGCATCATGTTGTGAAAATCCTGTACCTCAGTGTGGACTAAATGAAGTATGGTGGTGCTGCAGCAGCATGGTATGAAGATGCACAAGGTCTTCTTGGCCAAGAACAAGCATAAGAATAAGAATAACCATGAAACTCCAGCTGGTATTAAAATGTTCACATTCTATTGCAGTTGGAACCAGTCAGTCCACAACACTGGTACAAAAGGACTTGCTGACAGATACCCAGAGATGCTATCATGGTACATTTTTTGGATTACAGGACAAAGATTGTCATAAAATAACACAGATTCTGCAATCTGATTGGATAATAACACAGTAATTACTGGAATGTTGCCGGGCCACTGCATGCTCCAAGTGGCGTACACTATTTTTTATCTTTAGTTTTATTCTCTTCTTCCGTCATTAACGCAAACAATTCAGCTGGCTTATCTCAATACCACAGACAGCCTGGTGAACTCTTGAGACATAGTTGAAGTGCTTAATGTGAAGTCACATACAGATAATTTTAAGATGTGAGTTGGGATTAGCTGAGTTGGATTCTTTACTCTCTCTTTAATTTGACTGTGAAGCAAGAGTGCATATGCCTTTTCTGGAACCCCTGCAGTTTGCTTACCATTAGAAGGTTGATAATTTTCAGATCTTCTATTTATAGCTTTACCTATACATGTACACAATAGGCAGCTTTACTGAGTCCTCATTTGTACTGTATCATTACTTTTGTTATCTGCATAATTTACATACATTAGCAATTAGCGCAATTAGCAATCAGCCATTCAACTGTCCAGAAAAGAATTAATGTGGAGAACATTTAAAACAACTGCCAACATGGCCAGATCACACCATCCTAGCATTTTCACCCCACAAGCAGATCAGAAGATAAGTGAAGAAGTCTCCAACAATCCCAAAAAAACAGGATGCAAAGTTTAATTAACAGTAACAAAAGATATGTTTTGCAAAAATCAAACACAGCATTTGACCATAAGAACTGGGAAGCATGGAGGTGGAAGTTTCAAGTTTCATTAGCAGGGCTAATGGGGTACATTGTGTTATAAAGGAAAATTAGAAGAGAGGGGCTTCTCAGAAGGAAAGTGACTGAATACTGATACATACAAACAACAAAAATTGTTTGATTGTTCTTTGCTTTTGTTTTGTTTGTTTGTTTGTTTTTTGTTTTTGTTTTTTGACCACTGTCATGTATTTTGAAGAACTTATTATCATAAATATCTTTGTCAAATATCATTATAAATAAATAATAACAATTATTGCATTTTCAGCTCAAAAACACTGTGGGTGATCAATGTCTGACAGGACTTTTAAGCTTTAAAATCTATTTTTTGTTCTTTATAAGCAAAAAAAAATCAATTGTAGGTGCAAGTAATTGTTTGATCAAATGTTTGTTTATGTTTACATTTCAAATGAAGACAAATTTAAGTAGCCTAGGACCTCCTTGAAAATTAAAATATCTGGCATGTGTGACTGATTCCTATAAATACTTTTTAAGTAAAAGTACATCAAACTATGAGACATCCCGCAAAATCTGCCTAGGATTCTAAAGATAAAATCATCACACATTTTACTCAAACCCTGCAGATGTGTTTAGGAATGTTGTATGGACTTGACAGCATTATTTGAATTTTTCAAATCTGAGTTGAAATCTTTCAGTCATGATTACACACTTATCCAATCTATTATGCACTATATTACAATAATTTATAGACAGCCAATCATCTTAGAAACAATTAGTCCCAGCATGTGAAAGGATACACCCAGAGAAGAAACAGAACTGCTCTACCAGCTTGATCTTTTTTTCTGTTCTTTGTTGGCAAGGATATAAGTCTCAATTCAGATCATAGGTCACACCTTTCTCTAAGAGATTCCTGGCTTCATTTCAATCTCAATTTAAAAGCACTATTAAAACCCACATTTACTAACACCTATTGTCAAGAAACCCTCCCTCTAATGAGTGTCACTGAAGCAAAAGGGTAAGAAAAACATGCTAGATGAAAAACCGTGCAGTAATTTAATATTACACTGATGCAAGGATGATAAATTATCCATCCATTCATCCATCCATCCATCCATACATCCATCCATCCATGTTCTATACCACTTATTCCTGAATAGGTTCACAGGGGAGCCAGTGCCCAGCTGGCAACTCTGAGTGCAAGGGCGGGAAACAACCCAAGACAGGGCGCTAGTCCATTGTAGGGCTCACACACACACTCACACACACACACACTCACACACACACACTAAGGGCCACTTTAGAGTCACCAATGAACCTACCAAACATGTCTTTGGACTGTGGAGGAAACCGGAGTATCTAGAGGAAACCCACGTGAACACGGGGAGAACATACAAACTCCACACAGAATTTCTCAGGTCGCCCCATCTGGGGATCGAACCCAGGTGCTAATTGCTGTGTGCGCCACCGTGCCGCCCATGATACATTATGTCATTATATATTATTATATTATATTATATATAAGGTTTGTGGACACCCCTGCTAATGAATGCATTCAGTTGCTTTAAGTTGCACACTTTGTTGATGTACATACGCACACACAGCTTGTCTAGTCAATGTAGAGGAGTACTGCCAATAGAATAGGACTCTCTAGAGCAGATAAATATGAACCTATTGTAACCGTGACTAATGCTAGGCATTGGCTAGAGGGGTATGAAAGCCCCCAGCATTGAGCTTCCATAGAACACAGTTGAGCTGGAACTGTGTTCTATGGAATGATGGAGTTCCATCCAATATTTTGGGATACATTCTGGATTTGGGTATGAACAGCCAACATCCTGATCTCACTAATGCTCTTGTCATTGAATGCTATCAAATGTTCTAAAATCTAGTACAACGTCTTCCATGTACAGTAGAGACAAAAACAGGATAAAAGAAGAAAGAATGAATGAGTAGGTGCCCCGATTCTTTTGCCCATATAGTGTACAAACTTTCTTAACATTTATTCACAATGTATGAATATGTAAATGTAGCCTGGACTGATGAATCTGGATTTCTACTGAGATGGTTGGTCAAAATTGGACTCCTACAGTATGAATCTATTGACCCAGTCTGCCTTTTGTGATTAGTCCAGGCTAGTAGAGGAGGTGAATTGGTGTGGGAAAGTTTACCTTCCTAAAGGTTACCTTCCTGCTCAGCACTACATTATCCATCAGCAGGCCCTTTGCAGCAAAGGCCTGAAGTTTGACAATGTGATGTCTATTGTTGTGAAATGCATCAACCAAATCAGATCTAGGAGCTTAAAGCACAGAAGGTTCCAGGCTTTTTTAGAGGAAATGGAGTCAGAATATGGGGATGTGCTCTACTTCACCGAGGTACGTTGGCTCAGTAAGGGAAACATATTGAAGAGATTTTTTGAGTTGAGAGCGGAAGTGAAAGTCTTCATGGAGAAAGATGGGGCTGCTGCTCCCGTTTTAAGTGATCCCAAATGGCAAATGAATTTAGCTTTTCTTGTTGATATTACACATGTGCTTAATGTACTGAACAAGAAGTTACAAGGCCAGGGGCAACTTATGAGTGCTGCCTATGACAATGTGAGAGCATTCTCTGCAAAACTTATGTTATGGAAACTTTCTCAGACAAACCTTTGCCATTTCCCAGCATGCAAGACCCTCATGGATGCAGGCACACCATTCAGTGGTGAGAAGTATGTGGATGTCATTTTGAAGCTACAGGAGGAATTTGATCACAGATTTGCAGACTTCAAGACGCACAGAGCCACATTTCAAATTTTTGCAGACCCCTTCTCCTTTGATGTGAAAGATGCCCCTCCTGTGCTTCAAATGGTGCTCATTGACCTGCAGTGCAACTCTGAACTCAAAGCCAAGTTCAGGGAGGTGAGTCGAAAAGCAGACAAGCTCTGGCAATTTTTGA
The DNA here is from genome assembly GCA_034509495.1 of Acestrorhynchus altus. Lineage (NCBI taxonomy): Eukaryota > Metazoa > Chordata > Actinopteri > Characiformes > Acestrorhynchidae > Acestrorhynchus > Acestrorhynchus altus. Next base: position 21,210,282 of record CM067510.1, read on the forward strand.
GAGAATTGCCTCCCAGCATCCCTGAGCTTTCCCAAATGTTCAAGCGGACCATGTGTCTTTTTGGGAGCACATTATTATGCGAAAAGCTCTTCTCTACCTTGAACTTCAATAAGTCCAAGTACAGATCAAGACTTACTGACGAGCATCTTCAAGCCCTACTGAGGGTCTCAACTGCCTCCCTCCTTAAGCCAAATGTGGCTCGGCTATGCGAGAGGATGTGCTGCCAGATCTCTAGCAGTAAGAAGTAGGCAGAGGAAGCCATGTTCATAACAGTTTATGTTCAATGTTCCATTCATGTTCAGAAAGTTAAAGGTTAAAGGACTGTTAATACAGACGTTTGAATCTGAATAATAATAGTTTCTCTAGTCATCAACTATATGTGGTTTTTTCAGTCTTCTATATCTGCTGTATTATTATTATTATTTTCATTTTTATATTTATTACTGATTGATTTTTTTTTCATTTGGAAAATTGGAATGTTTTTGTAAGAGCTTTTCTTGTGTAAAACCTGATGTGGCCCACCCTCACCCAGACTCTACCTCCAGTAGCCTCTGGGTAAATTGAGTTTGAGACCCCTGATGTAGCCTCTTCTAACTAGTTAAGGATCTTTGAGTGAACAGCAAAGCACTTTTGTAAGTCGCTCTGCATAAGGGCATCTGCCAAATGCCACAAATGTAAATGTAAGTGTAAATCTATGACACACCATCCAGCCAATCAAGGAGTTCTAAAGGAAATAATTAGTTGGATCAGGTGGGATGGATTTGGGCTGAATCTAAAATCTGCAGGAAGGTTGATCTTCAGGAGCAGGGTTGGTGACCCCTAATGAATAGCAATCAATCATCTCTTGAACACCAGAAACTATAAGAGTATTGTTAATGACCATCTGTATCCCTTCATGACCACAGTTTGCCATCTTCTAATGGGTCTAAAATTGTTTCATAAACATGACCATGAGATCAGTGTTCTTCAGTGCTGATCTTTAGAATCCTACTGGGATGTGATAGAATGGGATTAGCAGCATGAAATGCTCCTGAAAATCTGCAGAATTTGCACAGAAAAATTATGTCCACATTGGCCAGAATCTAAAAGCAATGTTACCAACATCTTGTGGAATCCTTCCACATAGAGTTGAGGTTGTTTTCAGCTCCAACCCAGTGTGCTCAGTGAGTGTAAATTTGAGAACAGGTTTATTAACATACTCACATACAGATTCCACTGTATCTTTAATCAGCTGTTCCCATGCTTTATACCCGGGGTTAGATGTCATATATGATGTGCCACTTTGTGGATAAGATTGGTGATCCTTGCTCTAAACAAGTACACATTCACATTTTGTACTGAGAGGTATCTGCACAGAGATAGTTTAACAGAGTTAAACTGAATTGTTAGGTGAGAAGTTTCCAATAACCTCAGAAGTGGCTTTTCAAATTCAACTGGACAAAATTCTATCACTTTTCTAGAGTAACTCAATCAATCAGTCAATCAATCAATCAATCAATCAATCAATCAATCAATCAGTCAATACAGTACATGGAGTGTAACCCTCATATGCAACATAAAAAATAAATATTAAATTTTACATATAGATTGAAAATGAAAATGAGGAATTTTATAATAAATCAAGATATAAAACCTAAGATAAATTATAATAGATAAACTGAAAAATAAGCAAAACATAAAACTAGTAGAAATAAAAGTCAAAGATAAAACAAATGTAGATAAATAAATAATATAAAATAAATACACTTAAGCAGTTAATAAAATAATAATTAAGATAAATAAACTTGGATAATAAAATAATGAAAAGCAAATGACAACTAAAACATATCACGTGAAACATTTGTTACATTCAAAGTTTCTTTATTTATAGAATCAAATATCTTTATAGCCAGTATCTTCAGTCCATAATTGGAAACAGCTGTTCTAAACACACAGATAAAGGGGTAAGGAAGTTTTACAAGTGGACCTGAACAAAAGGGCAGAAATATATTATTATTATTATTATTACTATTATTATTATTATTATTATTATACAGTTTTCTTAAATACAGAGCAATATATGGGATGGATAACACAAGAGACAAAATATTCATAAAAGATAACGTCAGAAAAGTTGTTTATAACTAATGTTGTTACTAATGAAAGAGCATTTTAAATCTTCTTTTCAGTAATGAAACAATGCTGTTTCTACATTATTTATAACTATGGAAAAACTAGGGGTTTCCCACCTTCTAAATCCCACATTAACCCCAATCTTAGTTTAAACACAATTTCCCAGTTCCTCACATTAAATTTACTTCTACTTGCCAGTAAAACATCACCATCTACTGGCAACAAATTACAACTTCAGTTAAGTAAACTGGATCTTAAGACTCAAGGAAAATATCATATTTTACTCAGTGTGTGTAATTGACTATTAAAATTTGTTCATGGTACAAACACATGAATATGTTATATTTTTACATGTACAGGTGATACTGGTCCCACCATTCTTCTCTCATTTCCTAATTATACTGATGGGAGAGTTTAGCTGTATTTGCCCAGTGAGAAAACAATCCTGAATGGACATTTTTTTTGCAAAATATAATGAAGTGAAACTTACAAATATGTTTATATTTAATAAAACAAAAGTATATTGAACTAAAATCAGAGAAATATATATTTTGACCTTTGTAGATTTCCCACTGTATTAGAGGTAGATGTACAGCAGGTGTCCCTCTTTCACTTTACTTCAGGATTATGCAGGACAACTTTTTTCTCCAAGGCTCTCTTGTTTGTTTGGAGCATTTAATTGCAGTTTAGACATCCCACTTCCCCTGGAATGTCCAGGGCTGTTCCACATATTGAAAGTGACTCCATGATTAACTATTAATTAATAATAATATGATTATAATCTATAAATAATTTATAATTAATTATTAATATTAGTACCACCACCCTAATATGGATAAAGCCAAGGCATTGATTCCCCAAGACCTCTTAGAGGGTCCCGTGTTAGCTGGCACCAAGACTAACATTATCTGACTCTCATCTTTGTCGTTCATAAGAAAGCAATGGTAAACAAACAGCTGTCTACAGTCCCAAAGAGGGGTCAGACTGTATATCTCCATTTCACCGTTATGGCAGATCCTACAGCATTTCCTGTAGGTTATGAGGTGGGAACTCCATGAGCATCAATGAGCTTTGGGCATCCATATCCCTGTAGACAGTTAATTGTTTGCCCTTCCTTGGAGCACTGGTAGGTACGGTCCACTGCATACCACAAACACCTCCAGGGTAATGCACCAAATCCTGGCCCCTGGATACAACTGGCCCCAATTTCCATTCATCCATCCAACAATTCAATCTGTTAGTGTCCTTCTCTGTCCTTGCAGGGTCCCTCCAACCACAAAGGCCCCTGGGTAATGCAGGTCCAACTTTCTGCACCCTCCAATGCCCCTGAACACCCCACAAGACTTGATGTTTTGGAGATGTCCTGACCCAGTTGTCCAGAACATCACAGATTGGTTCTTGTCAAACAGTCTCAGATTTTTCCTGCTTCAACACATCAACTTCCTGAACTAACTGTTCACTGTGTTCATTCCTGCAGGAGCCACTGTGGATGATGACAATCAGGTACATTACATGCTACTGCATTTCTTCGTCTAAAAATTCATTATTGAAAAGAATATGATTCTATATATGATATTTATGATATAAAATAATGTTATTTATTTATCTGTTTGTTTTAGTATACATTATTTGTATACATTGTTTTTTTATTTGAATACATTATATTCAAAGATTGAATACATACATTCATATATAGATCAAATGTCTGACCAAACAGAAGACTATGGGACAACAAACAGCAGGGCAGAGGGGCGATGTCCTGCAATTTGAGATCTTACTAAACTAAACTGTTAACCATCACTAATTGAATAAACAATCCAAGCTGTCCCCATTCTAGTAGTGATAACAGATCTGGGTTTGTCTACAAGGGTCTTGGCAAAGAAAAGAGATCAGTGAGTTCTTCTGTAGCTGCAGATTTGTCCATCCTGGGGCCTTTCTCTGCTGCTGTGTGTCTGTGTCCTGGGGTCAGGTTTAGCAGCAGTATCAGCTATCGGGAATGGAGACACTTCAAAGACGTACCGTGAAAAGACAGCGATCCGCACAGAGGGTGGACAGACAAAGAGGTAAAAGCCTCCCCCTTCCCACCACTAACCATCTTGCTGTAATAGAGGAGTAATCAGAGCAGTTGTGTTGGCAGAGTACAAGAGAGATGTGGGATGCTGGCCTCAGATAAGAGAGTCTAACTGAGAAGGCTGGATTGCTGTAATGTCTTCAATAAGAATATGGAATAGAATTCATGTTCTGCATTTGTTGTTCAGTTTTCCATTATAAAATAAGATTTTGTTCATTGTAACATTGGTCACGGCAAAATAAGTACACAAAATCACAAGCTAAGATCTCTAACTTTATAAAGTTAGTTTTAGATGCTTTGTTTTCTGGGGTTCATGTTTCTGGGGGCACATTCAAGTCAAGTGTCTGCGTACAAGTCCAGGTCAAGTCTCGCCTTCAGGTGTGAATCCAGGTTGAGTCGTTTGAGTTTGGTTGTGCCAGGGCTTGAGTCTGTGGTCTGTGAGTTTCTAGGTGCAGGTCCCACTCAAGTCCCATCTTTAGATATGAGTCCAAGTTGATTATTATGGCTCTGGGTACAAATCTGAGTCGAACCTCTGAGTGCAAGTCAGAGTCAGGTCCTGAGTCTCTGGGTGCAAATCCAGGTCAAGTCTCAAGTCACTGTGTGTGAGTTTGTGCGATGTCTCAGTTTTCTACATGTGGGTCTGTGTCAAGTCTCTCGTCTCTGGGTGCAATTCTCTTCTTTGAGTAGGAGTCCAATTCAATGCCTTCTCCAAGGTTCAGCAATAACAGTGGAATGGAGATATACAGCCTGACCCATCTTTGGGACTGTACATAGCTGTGGTTTACCATTGCTTCCTCACGAATTACAAAGATGAGAGTCAGATCAGCCATGTCGTTCCAGAGCTGGTTAAGCCTTGTTTCATTCGTTACTGTGTTTCTGGTGAGACAGAGAAAATTAAGAGGGTTGACTGAGTGAAACATTGACTTTCTGCCTCGTCACTTTTTCTTTCCCTCCTAAGTGATGTAGGCAGAGGTTCACATTGGTGCGCAGTGACAAGAGGCTCTGGACCCACCCAACTAGATCTAGCTGCTCAGATCTAGTTTCAGTCTTTATTCAGTGGGCAGGGTGGAGGAGGGACGTGTTCAGAGGCATGAAGGGGGAACTTTTGTTTGACCCTGTTTACAAAGTGAGGAATACAACAGGAAGCCATTAATCCACTTTCAAGAACAGTTGTCACTGATCTTGTTTTATTTTTGGTTCATTTTATCCCAGCTTACATATATCTCGTTCTGACCATATCATGGAAATACTCAAGCAGAAACTCGAAACTCTGAATTGACCCTCCAGTTTTATAGGTTTGCCTCATTAGATATGATTCATTTTCACATGCCAAGCTGTGATCAGACCTGCCAAGAGGGGTTGCTTATGCAAACAGCAGGTCCAGTGAATTTAGCTCTCTGCTATGACTGTCCACATATCGAGTAAAGTTTGATAATGCCTTGACCATGGTGACATGGTGACCAAGTCACCCGAGATGGCGATAAAGGCACTTGGGTGTTGAGTTGTCCCACCACATTTTCCCATTCCCGTCAACTTCATTAATATGCTTTAATACAGCACTGAGAATAATCAGTAATGAATTTCTGTGGTTTACCATTTTTATGGAGGGGTTCCATGATTGTCTTCTGGACAACCATAGAGGCCTGGGCTTGTGGATTAATCTCCCCATCAGGGCAGACACTATGTCAGACATAGCCTGGTCACAAACTAATAATGTGCAACATCCAAGCAAGAGACTTCATTGCATATGCACACTGCAGCCAAGGAGGTCAGCATGTTTTTGACTGGACCACATCAAATTATGGAATGTACTCAGAGCGTGCGCAGAACAGATGGAGACATGGTAGGCGGATGTTCTTGTAGGGGTTTCAGTTATAATAACAAGGAGAACAAACTGTGGATACAAACAAACAGTGGTTCTTACAAGCTAACAAAGCATAATGCTCATGCAAGGACTAAATCACACAAGATAACGCTCTCGCTGATCTTAGACAAACAATGGTGCCGCATGGTAACAGACTAACAGAAAGTACTCACAAAACAAAGGACTGACAATCACTGACTGACACAGGGACTTAAATAACAGGACAACATTAACCCCACCTGGATCTGATAACTAATGGGCTGGGTAACAAATGAGACACAGAAGGGAATGGGTGGAGCAACAGCAGAGACAAGAACAAAACAATAAACTTGCTCAGAAGCACACAGAGGAAGATAACAATGATGATGAGATGAGAAGACAGAGCAGTTAGACAAGACTGATACATGACATAGGAAGGCCCTGAAGGCCCTTGGGAAAAAGGTTAAAGAACAGAGTGAAAAGCTGGGACTTCAGCTCAATATAAAGAAGACTAAAGTCATGCTGACATTGATGGAGAAGATGTGGAAATGTTGGACAGGTTGTCATTGGGCAGGACAAGGATGAAGGAGCTTGAAATAATTTTCCAATGTAAAGATCTGTCTATACAAACAGAGATCAAATTTAATAATAAATAACAAGTTCATGGCCTCCTGCTCTTTAGTGGAAAACTGGCTATTAAGTGACATCTAATCCCTGCCTTCTCCACTCAGCCCCAGTTTAATCAAGTAAAATGCTGCAGATGTGCATCTCCAGACTCTTTCTCAGGGATATAGAGTTAACCAGAGCCCAGGTTCTAATCAAGGAAACGCACTGGTACATGACTTGATTCTGCCTGTTGAACACCTCATCAGCTAAAAGCATAGATGCATTGAGCACAGGGACAGAGTTCTTTTCTGAACAGTGAGAACAGATAAGCTCCTGGTCAGTCAGTCTAACATATGGACACAGTGGTCTCTGCTTTTAAAAAAAAACTGCTCTCTAATACAGTTTACTCTGAAAACAGATACTTAATCACTTTAATCAGGGGAAATGAACAAGAGCATGAGAAGGAAAAGAACCACCTCCAGTCCTCTCTTGATTGAGTGTGATTATGTCAAGACATGATGAGCAATAGCCAACTCTCCATGGCCAGAGAGTCTGTTCACACCTGGGTTCTTTGCTAAAGTCTAAAGCAGTGATTCTCAATCCTGGTCCTAGAGGCCCACTGCCCTGAATATTTTAGAGGATCCCTGCTTTAACATACCCCTGCAGCTCTGAAAGGACTTGTTAATGAGCTGATTTGTTTAATCATGTGTTTCGGGAGCAGGGAAAGTACCGCTATGTCAAGTAAAGGGTGCCTCAAACCAGAATTGAGAAACACACCAATCACCAATCTGGAGGCAGATTAAATGGCTAGGGGCTGGATTTTGTACACCTAGGGCAACGGGACTGATTTATACTCAGGAATTTAATGATTACATTTAGATGTACAGCATTTGACAGATGCTCTTATTTAGAGCAACTTGCAAAAGTGCTTTGCTGTTCAGAAAATATCCTTAGCTAGTTTGTAGAGCCTGGTCCATTTTTGGCTTTGTAGGCCAGCATTAAGGTTTTGAATCTGATATTCAACATGCAATCCTCCTTTACATGCAAAGAGAGTTCAAACACATCTCTAGGATCAGTTTTTAAATGACTTGAACTAGCAGTAATACAGTTGGAGCAACGTTGGGTCAGATGTGATTCATAGTCACAGAGAAGTGGAACAAATTTGGCTATGGACAGCCGAGTGTGTTTCATTAACACCATCTGTCCTCCTGTGATTTATTCAAACCTTTGAAAGTCTCTTCCCCCACTGGACAACTCTGGGTTTTTGAAGTTTAAAGAAATGACTGTGTTAGTACCTTCTGCCTTTCACACACACACACACACACACACACACACACACACACACACACACACACACACACACACACACACACACACACACACACAGCAAAAGGTCATAATGCATTACATGCTGTAACGTGCAAGGTCAGGCAAACCTGACAGCTTAAATTGGCTTTAAGGAGTTTTAGCATTAAAGGCTTAGTTCACTTAAACTGGCCTAAAATCCCTCAGACACTTTATCCCACCTCAGTTTCTGCTAACAGCACTTTACTTAAAGAACTGAAGAAAAGCTGATGGAGGAAACTACTACCATTCACTGGGCAGTGGTCCATAATCAGTTTAGTATAGCGGAAGTACCAAGCAAAGACTTAAAGCTGCTCTAGAATGGAAAAGTGAATTACTGTTGGCACAGCACAATAATGAGAGTTCAGTAAATGCAAGTTACAAACCATGAACCTCAAACACTGCTGTTCCTCCTTCCAAAACCACCCAGGAGAACTAAAATAGGCCAATTGACTCCCTATATTTATACCCATGACATTTACATAAACCCTGCCCACTAGTGAAAGTTTTTGCCAAAGCTGGAAAAATGGTAAAAGGTGATGAATATGGTGTTGATGACATCCAGTCTCCACTCATTATAAGGATCTGAATTGTTCGGGAACCAGACCACAACTTTTCCTGTGCCAGTGTCTACAGAAACAGTTTGTTTTTTTTAAAGAATCACCTATAAAAGAAAATCTGTGGTAAAATAACTTGTAATGTTTTTTTTTTTTCAGTCACACACTTTACACATCAAACAACAACTTAAACAGTGTAACAGTACACCCCACAGTTCAGTGTTTACAGATTTCAGTACAGCAAAAGCAAAATAGAAACAAAAATAGGCTTCTTTCTATCTTTTATAAATGTACATTTTAGACACCAATCAGCTTCAGCTAAGCTTAGCAGTACATGTCGGTTACAGCTTACAACTAAACAACAAACTCAGTCTTGTACAAGATTTCCTGTACCAGCAGCCTCTCTTCCCTTCACTTGGCACTTGCACAAATTCTCAATGTGTTCCTCAGTCAGGTGACCATGCTTGTAATGCCCCACAGGAACACACTGGAAACACTGGAATTGGAAAGTTTGGGTGAAACTTGCAGTTGTGATCTTTGGTTCTGCATTATGTTCATCAACATTCGCATGACCTGATTCGCATGGTTACACAACAACATACCATATATTATCCATTAGACTGTGCACATCGAACTGGGACCACCGACTGCTGATGGTCTGGGACAGACATGTACCATTACACTAAGCTAATCTTAATCACTCAATAAAAGCATTTTTTGGCACCTTCATGATAAGATGACATAACAAACTTTAGAATTTGTGGTATTTGGTGGTGTCTCCCTGTAAAAATGACTTGCTGTCATATCTCCCTCTCTCTCTCTCTCTCTCTCTCTCTCTCTCTCTCTCTCACACACACACACACACACACACACACACACACACACACACAAACACACACACAAAATACATATAGTGCAGACTGATTACTGATACGTTACAGACTGATTACAAAATTGATTCATATTCATTTTTTTCCAGTAAAAATTCTACACACAATACCCCACGATGACAATCAAGAAAAGTTTGAAATCTTTGCAAATATTTAAAAACTAAAACACAAAAATATAACATGTGCATAAGTATCCACAGCCTTTGCCATTACACTCAAAACTGAGATCAGGTGCATCTTGTTTCCACAGCTTGATTGGTCACCTGTGGTAAATTCAGTTGATTGGACATGATTTGGAAAGGCACACGTCTGATTAGATAAGGTTCCATTGTAGACACTGGATGTCAGAGCATAAACCAAGCCATGAAGTCTAAAGAATTGTCAGTAGACCTCCAACACAGGATTGTATTGAGACCTTCTGGGGAAGGTTTCAGAACATTTTCTGCTGCAGTAAAGGTCCCAGTGAGCACAGTGGCCTCAGGATCCATAAATGGAAGAAGTTTGGAACCACCAGGACTCTTCCTAGGCCAAGCTGAGTGATCATGGTAGGAGGGTCAGGACTCAGGGAGGTGAGCAAGAACCCAATGGTCACTCTGATGGAGCTCCAATGTTGCTCTGTGGAGAGAGGAGAACCTTCAAGAAGGACAACCATTTATGCAGCACTTCACCAATCAGGCCTGTATGGTAGAGTGGCCAGATGGAAGCCACTCCTCAGTTAAAGGCACATGATGAAAGGCTGTGAATATTTATGTACATTATATTTTAATGTTGTTGTTTTTTTCTAATACATTCTCTCTTTGTTATCCTGGGGTATTGTGTGTAGAATGTTGAGGGGAAAATGAATTTAATCAATTTTGGAATAAGGCTGTAACATATCAAGATGTGGAAAAAGTGAAGCACTGTGAATACTTTCTGAATGCACTGTATATGTTGGCAAGCTGGCTGTGTGTAATTTAATATCAGGTAAGCAACATTACAAAGTGAGAGATTGCTGAAAATATAACTTATTGTGAATAATCTGGGCATCCTCAAGAATAGACCTGATCAGCAGAAACCATTCCAAACCCAGGAGAAGGTCATATTAGATACTGCAGCAACATTTTATGTGTAATCCTTTATCTTCTCTCCAATCTCCAAGTGTTTCCTGGGACTGTGTTCTGGAAAGCTTCAGCAGGACACAGATTCATTCCCAGCTCCAGGCTTTTGAAATAAATTACAGCCAGATCAATAAGAACCAACGTTTGCTTCCATATGAGACACCATTTGACTTCTATATTTTTTATTACAGTAAGAAGACCCAAACAGTGCAAAATTATTATTATTATTATTTATTGTTATTATTATTATTATTATTATTATTATTATTATTATTATTATTATTATTATTATTATTATTACAAACACATATAATACAGAAGCTTTATAACTACTATTGACAGTTTTCCAGAATTTCTTGGTTGGAATTTGGTTTGTTGTTCGAAACTATATACAGGATGAATGTACTGTTTTTTTTTAAAGCACATTCTCTTTGAAACTTATAGGGTTTAAGGTAGGATGGTAATTCAGAACAGAGTCTTGCATGCTGTGAAGTATGGTGGTGGATTTGTAATGCTGGGCAGTTCACGTTCAAAGGCCCTGAAAATCCAGATAAAGTTTCAGAAGTCTCTGCATAAACCTCTTCATAAAGATCCTGCATCATACAGGATAAGTATAACTGACTTAAAGATCACAAAAAGCTTTTGTAGTTGCTTTTTGAAGAAAGCCTTGTGTTGAGAGCATATTCTAGGTGGAGGGTTTGTCTCATATCCCTTGAAGATCTCGCTTCAGATCCCTGCAGTTTTGTATGTAATGGCTGATTAGAACTCTGTCTAAATTTAACTGCATGTAAACATTGACTTTAAACTGACTGTACACTGACAAAATTATATTTAAATCTCACCGTAGATAGACACAATTCTATATGAATCTGACTTTAAACTGACACAATTCTATATGAATCTGACTTTAAACTGACACAATTCTATATGAATCTGACTTTAAACTGACAAAATTCTGTATGAATCTGACTTTAAACTGACAAAATTCTATATGAATCTGACTTTAAACTGACAAAATTCTATATGATTCTGACTGTAGGCCAACAAATATCTATGTAAATCTCACTGGAGACAGACAAAATTCTATATGAATGTATCTATGAATCAGAATCTCAAGATTCTGTATGAATCTGACTGCAGACTGAAACAAATCCTGTATCTAACTGCAGCCCAACAAAAATGCTTTGAGACCAGACTCTGGTCTAACACTAACATCAGTGTTTTCTTCCATTTATTTATTTATTTGCATTTTTACTTTTCTCTCCTCGCTTTAATTTTATTGTTTATGGACAGAATGCTTCATTATTGTCATTTCTGGACACTCCATAAGGTTGAGAACTGTCATTTAAGCTCCAGACCCTTCATCTCTGCTCCAAATCAGGCGGGCTGCTCTGCTTTCATTCTCTAAAATTACAGAATCCACTTTTAAGGCTGCGGCTGAGTGCCATCCAGGGGGTGATGGATTACCTGTAACAGGTATGGGTGTGAGTGTGTTTCTGTGTGTGAGAATCGTTGTTGTGGCTGAAAATTCGCTGTCGTTCTACCTTATTCTGCAGCTGCTCCTTTTGAGAGACTTCAGACTACTCCAGGGTACAGTGCTCAGAGCTCTTTTGTGTTCTGAAAGCCGTGAAAGTTGATCCAGGAAGTTTACACCACTGCCCTCTTTCATCTGCGCTTCTCCATGCAGGGGCATATTAGGACTGCAGCAGGGAAAAACGTTACAGCACAAACGTCAGCATCTGAAAATGGCAAAAATATATAGTTGATTTGAGTGGAAAGTCAGAATTAACTGTGATGCAGTTGTTCATTCATTCATTCCTGGACAGGGCTGTGGAGGGTGATAAGGCAGGCATATCCACTGGACAGCACCAGACTGTCACAGTATACTACACACAACCATCCACTCTATTTTAGTAATGCCAATTTAGCTACCATGTATTTTTTGTTTTGTTTTGTTTTGTTTTTTGAGACTGGAGTACCTAGAGAAAACCCACACGGACACACCAAACTCCTCACAGCAGACAGAGATCAGCGTGGGGACTGAACCCACAAACCAAAGCCCCTGGACCTGTTTGACACATGCAAGACCTATCATGCTGCAGAATAATGCAATTAGTTACCAGTATTTATTTGAATTCTTCTTAAAAATGATCCATGTTCACTTCAAAGGTTAAATGAGCATATATTCACCTGGTGCTCAGAATAGGCTGGTACTCACCAATACACAGTATTAGCACTTCTTCTGTTCTCCTCAAAAGGCTAGTATCCAATGCATCTATAAAGTATTCACAGCACTTCACTTCTTGCACGTTTTAAGTTACAGTCTTATTCCAAAATGGATTATATTCTTTTTTTTTTCATCAAAATTCTACAAACAATACCCCACAATGACAAAGTGAGAAAGGTTTGTTTTCAATTTTTGCAAATATTTAAAAAATATAAGCACAAAAATTAGTAAAGTATTCACAGCCTTTGCAATGACACTCAAAAAATTTTAATGTCATTTTTTTTGTTAACACTGATCATCCTTCAGATGTTTCTACAGTTTGATTGGACATGATTTGGAAAGACACACACCTGTCTCATAGTAGACAGTGAATTTCAGAGCACAAATCAAGCCATGAAATCTAAGGAACTGTCTGTAAACCTCCGAGACAGGACTGAAGAAGTTCAGCACCACCAGGACTCTTCATAGAGCTGAGTGATCATGGTATGACGGTCTTAGTCAGGGAGAAGGACAGATTGTCAGATAGTCAGAAGGATAATCATTTCTGCAGCACTCCACCAATCAGGCCTGTATGGTAGAGTGACCAGATGGAAGCCTCTCCTCAGTAAAAGGCATATGACAGCCTTTCTGGATTTTGCCAAAAGGCACTTAAAGAACTCTTAGACCACAAGAAACAAAAAGATTGAACATTTTGGACTGAATGCCAAGCATCATGTCTGGAGGAAAGCAGAAGCTGCTCATCACCTAGCCAATACCATTCCTACAGTGAAGCATGGTGGTGGCAGCATCATGCTGTGGGGATGTTTTTCTGAAGCAGGAACTGGAAGATTAGTCAGGATTGAAGGAATATTAGATATTTGTTTTTCATATAACAAACAACACCTTGTGTTCAAACCTCAATCCACATCAAAATGGAATTAACACTCATCAACAATCATAATGACACCGCAAACCTAAAAGCTACAAAAAAAATCACTTCTATAATACAGATTGTAGCTTATCTGTTTCTTTACTTACTTTGTAAGCCTCCTTGCACCCTTTTCTTCAATAGTCAGGACCCCACAGGACCACCACAGAGTATGGATGTGAGTCATTCTCAGCACTGCAGTGACACTGACATGGTGGCATGTTTGTGTGTGTTGTGCTAGTATGAATTGAACCAGACACAGCAGTACTGCTGGAGTTTTTATATACCGTTTTCACTCAATAGCCACTCTACTAGACACTCTACCTACTTGTTACACTCTGAAGATGGGATCCTGACCACTGAGGAACAGGATGAAAGGAGACCAACAAAGGATGAACAAAGGAGAAACAGCTGAACTACAGTCTGTAATTATAGAACTACAAAATGCTCCTGTATAATAAAAGGAGCTGATAAAATGGACAGTGAGTGTTATGGTGTATTGGCGTATGACAGTTTGCAAGAATTACAATAGAAGAATTGTATTTGTAACATTACTGCTTACCACAAGGCACCATAGCAGCCCATCAGGAAAAGTTGCCTGAAGTTTATTTGAGCATGACACCAACTACTGAATGAGGCATGACTTCAGAGGCCTATAGACACATCACATCCATTCAAAATTGAATTGTATCATGTGTCATTGACGTATTTGGCACTGGAGTGCATCTGAAAGGGCAAATGTACTCAAAATATAGTGTGCTTTAATTTTATGCATCGTAATCACAAATAAGGCTTGTTCTTCCCCCCACCCACCCAATGTTTTACATCACATGTCAGTCTGAAAGCAGTTTGTGTGTATAGTGAAGCCTATGCTTCACAATTCAGCACAGGAATGAAGAAAATAAACTGTAGGAGATTAAACTGCAGATCTGTCTCCCCATGCAGGAAATGAGTGGTACTACACCAAACTGAGGGGGAAAAAAACAAAGCAGTGTCTTACAGTTATTAAGCAGACACATTTTTTAATCTAACAGCACATTTTAAACAGATGACTTAAAGATCTGAATGGATTGTGAAGCTTCTTTTATGTTTATATCTAACTGAAGGAAGTGATAAAGAAAATGGACCATAGCTGATCTCTGCACACTGCACCCTTTGAGAAACCGTTTCTTATCAGATGAGATTCAAAAATACGTTCAGTCGAAGAACATGTGATACACTTTACTGCATGCAGGACACTCAGTGTGGAGTGTTGGAGGACATTAGTGGAGGATGGGTACACAGCCAAAGTGTACTGTATCTTGATGGATTAGTTTGTAATTTGACTCTAAATTTGATTCAGAAAACCAGACGGCCCTTGTGAAGGTCAGGAAGGCTGTTACAATATGTTTACCAGTTCATGTTGCACTGCGATTAATGCCTTAATGGAGCAGCTACACTAGAGCTGTAGTGGTACACAAAAGTCACTGTTCAGTTCACACCATTGTTTGGACGTCTCAGTTCAGTATGCGTTTGGTACAATCGGAAAAATATTCAATAAAAAAAAGGTTTCTACTCATTTAATCTGAACAGACAGATATGCTGTTTATAGGGTTTTTTCTTCCTAGTATCCACCTGAACTAGTCAGCACATTCTGTAAGTATTAACATGTTCAATCATGTTTACACACACACACACACACACACACACACACACACAAATACCAATACATTATCCTTGTCCGATCCACCATTATTTCATGAGTTGAAATAGGATGTAACAACATCCTAATGCAATATATATATATATATATATATATATATATATATATATATATATATATATATATATATATATATATATAGTGTGTGTGTGTGTGTGTGTGTGTATTGTTAGACTTGACTGTGTAAGGCCTGAAAGTCTCAGAAACTATAATCAGTTGTACAGGATAAGGAGGTTCCAGTGCTGCCAGCTTGGACACCAGATTCTGGGGATGATGGTATTAAATGTAGAACTAAACTCCAAACAGCAGCCTCACATAAGAGTCCTTGTTCACCAGTGAGTGGAAGGCCTGCGGGTCACAGCAGTGATGTTTCAGACCCAAACCATGCTGTTAATGTAATTAGTTGGTTTATTTCACACATTACAAATAAAAGATAAATAAATGCAGGCATGTTCTGTCAGTCACCTCGCATTAATCAGAGAATCCTGTCGTTACTAAACCAACCAGTTCCCCCCTGTGACACATCATTCAAAACTCTGAGCTGTGGTGCTCTAGCCCACGACAGAACAGGCTTCAACCTGCTGCAGAGCCTGGGGACAGAACTAGTGTTTGATTAACAACACAGGAGCATAGCTCATACAAATACCAGGGCCAATCCACATCAATTTCATAAAACACACACACACACACACACACACACACACACACACACACACACAAATAACAAACACACTCTTACTTTCAGTTATTCCATCTTGAATTGTTCTCATACTTTAGGCTACAGCCTGTGAGGAAAAGGTGAGGGGTGAGGAGTTAAATCAGCTGCAAAAATAATCTGTGCAGATTACGAGTTTTCATGCATACAAAGCAGCAACAACAGCATCAGTCTGTCTTGGAATGACATTTTTGGATACAATCCGGGTTAGCACCAGAACATCCCTTTCAGACAGCTTCCTCTTGCGCTCACAGTTAATCACAGTTAATCACAGTTAATGTGGTTCGTCCTTCTTGGTGGTGCTGACATTACCCTGGATACCGTGGCTCTTGATACATCATAAAGACTTGCTGTCTTGGTCACAGATGCGCCAGCAAGATGTGCACCAACACCTTGTCCTCTTTTGAACTCTGGTATGTCCCCATAATGTTGTGTATAAAATATTTTGAGCAAAACTGTGCTCTTACTCAACAGTTGAATCTCACCAGGCTGCTCCAATTTAGCCATGAAACTCCCACACAAAATGACAGGTGTATCAGTTTCCATTGGTTCAACCCTGTAGATATATTTAACTCATATTATATTCAATCTATACTGCATGAATATACAGTAATGCTCTATACCTGTACATGCCATTAAAATAAATCTTTTAATTAGGCTGTAGCGTCTGGCCTAACTGATCCCAGTTAATGAGGACCAAGTTGCTAGATCTCAACAACCATCATCAATCCCCCTTTTTTCTTTTCTTTTTTTTTTACTTTTTATTACCCAACCCTATTAGGGTACTCATCAGCCTAATGTTTATGATGCTCATAAACATACTGAGGATGAAGACAAGCACATATTTCCTCTGATACATGTAAATGAGCCGCCACCTCTTTTTAAACTGCCTCCATTGCAGTCACCAACGCACTTGGAGAAAAGCGCTGGGTCCCCAACTCTGAAACAATGGATATTAGATTAATTTTAGGTATTTAAAAAATTCTGGTCAATTTATGAAAATATCCCATGTAAAATTGGCTATTGGTTTCGTATGGGTTACCCTCCATGCACAACCTATAACACAGTGACACTGGCAAGTTGTATGTTTGATTCATTTAGAATGCCTTTGGTCTATATCACGCTCATACTCCAAACAAATCATTATTCACTTCTGTTTAGTAACCGTAGATGAAAGGCTGGGTCTTTGTCTACTTGCTTTGTCACCCCAGAGTTTGGAACTACGCTAAAAGGGCAATCACCCAAGGGTTCATAGAATCAAAGTACACTGTAATCAAAATACCAAAATCAAATTAAATATGAGGAAATGAATGAATGGGGCTTCTATGGGCTTAATTTAATCTGCCCACTTTGAACCTTTGTTCCCAGTATTTAGCTTGGCTGGTGGCTCACATTCCTCTCACATGTGTTAGCCAACAGGACACTACTCCTTGAACTCCAGTTCCTGTTCCTACAACTCTCTTTTTATACGGACACTATTCTTGTCTGTTATACAATAGTGTTCTGATCGCTTGCAGTGGTGGGAGATTTTCCTTTAACACAACCCCATTTAGGCACATAGCGATATTTATACCATGCAGCAAGGAAGTGCTATCTGTCCGAAATGAAATACAACCCCTGTTCACCCTCTGAAGTCTCAAAGGCCAGAGTGACATCACTCTATTTACAGGACATACCAGAATGAGCTGACTTTCATCTCTGAATCTGTGGCTGAACACTACTGGCAGACCACCAAACACAAAGGAGTTAGTGGTCTCACAAGGCCCACAGCCTTGTTGGAAGGAAAGGGACATTGCCGGTGTCTCATATTACTTTATGAAGGACCACATGATATAGGAACATGATACAGTTTCAGTCCAAATTTAATTTCTCTGTTGATCATTTTATGAAGGTGAAGTTAACTGTAAGGTCCCAGTCCAGTCAGGGCACTTGACACTAACCGGATGGGAACTCAGTTCCTCACAAGGATTTTGCGTGTTTAATCCAGTGGCTCAGATGAAAAGCGCTAGCAAATTTAAAGCCAGCAGCCCTTTGGGCTTGATTGTAAGAGAGGAGAAAAGAGGAGCAGAAAGCACTGCAAAGGTGATTGCTCTTGCTGACTGTGAGCTGTCAGAGTCACATTGGCTCTGATAGGATTAAGGCTCTAACACGGTAACTGGTGGCTACATTGTGTTTGTATGTTGGCCTCTGGGTCCTGATCTCAACAGTGGTCTCAGCCTATCTATTCTTTCTTTCTTTCTCTCTCTCTCTCTCTCTCTCTCTCTCTCTCTCTCTCTCTCTCTCTCTCTCTCTCATTCCTTCCAGTTCTAAAGTTTGTATGGGTGAGTGGAACAGCTGAAAAGAGAAGAGCCTTGTCACAGATCTACTGAATCATACAGTCATGCATGTAATGTCAGTGGAGCATTGTGTGTGTGTGTGTGTGTGTGTGTGTGTGTGTGAAGTTTTGTTTCACTACCAACATGACAGGACAGGTTGTGTTTAGTTCTCTCACTTATGACACACCCAGGGCTAAAAACACGAAAAGAAAGAGGAAACACATAAATAATACTGGAGTTTATATTTCCCATAATACATCTTGATAATACGTTATAATATTAAGAAGAGGCCTTTACACTTTACAAAGAAAAAAAAATCAAGTGACAGCAACAGAGAGTTAGAGAAAATACAGAAAGAAAAACATAATATTGAGTAATGGAGTAAAACAGAGCTGATATGGACACTGATGATCAACAGAAATTGTGCAGATGTTTATACTGTGCATCCAGAAAGTAGTCACATCACTTCACAGAGGAAGAGCCCAGACTTGAACCTGATTGAACATCTCTGGAGAGATCTAAAAATGACTCTGTGCTGATGCTCCCCATCCACGCTTGTAGCATCAAACTCACAAAGACTTAAGGCTGTAATTGTTGCAAATTAAGGCTGTGAGGTTTTATTTTTTGTATATTGTGTAAGATATATTGTTGTTTTTTATTATTTATTTATTTTTTTTATAAATTTGCTGATTTCAAACAAACCTTTCTCACTTTGTCCTTGTAGGTTATTTTGTGTAGAAATCAATTTTGAAAAAAGGTTATAGCATAACAAAATGTGCAAAAAGTTAAGTGTTGTGCATACTTTCTAGATGCACTGTATTTGTAGAACTACAATGGTAAGAGAACCTGATAAAATGAAAAATGAATGTAGAAACAATGTTATGGCTTATTAGCATATAGAGCTTTCGAAATTTGTGTATAGACTCTATATTACATAACTCCAATTATTTAATGTAGCTGTGCTTAATTACACTTTTGATTTGTGACTAATATTTCACTTAGTCAAAAACTGGTTTCTTATTTAAAAATGACTCACAAATTGAAGGATGTCCAGTAGGCAATATTTCAATATTCCAAATTTAAACTTTCAGTAAGAATTCAAAATCGCTTCTGCATAATTCATTTTTTCTGCATAAGTCATTTTTCTTCCCACGACATTTTCATCATTTCTACATTAAAAATAATTCATAAAATGTTATTATTTATTAGAAATATAAGTTTCTTCTAAGGAAAAAGTTAGGACACCCTCACATTTATTACTACTTAAAAGGGAGGTTACTTTGGAGGAGGCTGCCTTATTTAAACTTCAGACATTAGTTTGTCTTGATTGTGTGATCAACACAAGTGGGATCCCCATGGCAAGATCCAAAAAGAAGGTTGTAGATGAATCTTAGAAAGGATTTTAAAAGATTTGTTTAGAAATGAGCCATCCAGAAAATACTGCCAATAAATAACTACCAGCATGGCCAGGTCAGACCATCCTAGCAAGTTCAGCACAAGAGCAGATCAAAATGCATTGTAATACAATAATATAATGAAATGCGAACATAAGAGCAATGACAATACAAACATTTCAAGTGCAGTCATGTGACATGAATACTATGCAACAGTGAACAATGGCAATTTGCTAGAATTTTGATTTGCATTTTTATTGCATTTTAAGAAAGAAACAAAACAAAAATCTTTTAAATCTTTTAGTTTATACATCAAACGTTTGCCCAGGTTTTAAGCCACTTTAAGCTGCTTTCTATAGCTGAAATTCACACCACTCCTACTTCAGTCCACTTCATAACCCCTCTTGATGAAAGATCCATCTTCGCTCTCATGATTTAGCCACTCTGTCATAAAACCAGAGCTGTGTCTCCTCTGGCATTGTTGCTTTAGGGGTTAGGGGTGTTGACTTGCTGAGAGCCACCTAGCATGGAGAAGAAAAGTAAACACCGGAGGTGGAGTAATGGGAGGGAAGAGTCCCAGCCCTGGAGCCCTGAGGAGTCATCACTCCCCTCAGACAGCTTCAGATTCCTCTGTCAAACTCATTTTCCCAGGCTTTGCATGTAAATGTATGATTATGTGGAAAAAAAGTTGATTTGTGTCAGCAGTTCAAACAATATATAGCCTATACGCTCTAACCATCCACTAAAGAACCCTGTACTTTCACCATCCATTAAAGAACTCTATACCCTCACCATCCACTAAAGAACCCTGTACTTTCACCATCCACTAAAGAACCCTATACCCTCACCATCCACTAAAGAACCCTATACTCTCACCATCCACTAAGGAACCCATTACTCTCACCATCTACTAAAGAACCTATACCCTCACCATCCACTTCTGAAGCCTCTACCTCCTACCTCCACCTTGTTGGTGTACAGCTAGCCCATCTGTTGATCAGCACTGAAGTAGTTCACAGAATAGGTGCCAAATGGATCTCAAATAAAAAAAAAATATAATAATTTCCATAATTTACAATTGGTTTAATTTACATCAAAACACTTTCAAGCCTTACTTTGTTCTCCCCTTGTCTATGAGGGTTTCCTTTAGGGACTTCGGTTTTCTCCCACAGTCCAAAAACATGGAGATCAGAGATGTATTGTTTGTATACCCAGTAACCCTTGCTCTATGCAGTCAGTAGAAAGTATATTTTAGAGCTTTTTCTGCTCCCAACGCACCTGACTCAGCTAATCAGCTCATCCACATGCCCTTCAGAGTTGCAGAGGGTGTGTTGAAGCGAAAACATGCAGGGCAGGAGTGTCATCAGGATCAGGGTTGAGAAACACTGGTGTAGAGGGTGGTAATAAATTGTGCACCGAGAGGTAGAGTACAGTCTGTAACTGTAGCCCTATGGAGTCAACATATAATAAGGTAGGTGGAGCTCCTGAAGTGGTCAGGGTGTGCGTGTTTGTTGTTTAAGCATCATAATTTAATAAACTGCGTTTCCTCTGTGGATTTCCTAATAGGAAGCATTCCTATGAGAGCTTTAAAATAATAACAAAGCTGACATTTTAACACAGTGTCATAACAGTAACAACTCTCTGGCCAACACTAAGCAGCTTGCTGACTTTCTGCAAGTGACTGGAAACTGAGAGTCTTGAGCCAAAAAGAAATCTGGCAAAGCATTCCATGGTGGAAGACACCAATTTGATTTGCACTCCAGGGTAAATTACGACTGTTAGTTTTACACACTATTTGGTTAACCTCATATTTATAAAGACTGTCAACAGGGATATATATGACTTAGGAGAGTTTAAAACTCAAGTAAAAGGCAGTGTGATGTATTATGCTTCCAATTTGGAATTTGTCTTGTCAACTTCAGTGCATATGACAACAAGGAGCTGACTGTAAAAGCTTGTTAAAATGAGTGGTTCAAGCACTCATCTATTTATCACAGGGTTGTAGGTTCAATACCTGGCTCTCAGTAGTTAGAGCCCTGAGCAGTGACCACAGGAATGTGGGTTTGATACCCAAGTCGTGATTTTAACACTGGGTTATGAATCACAAGATTTTAGGTTTGACATCTAGACGTCAATAGTTCAAATATGGGGCTGTGGATCACAGGGCTATTGCTTCAGTACCCAGATGTCAAAGCCAGAGCACTAGGTTATTGATCACAGGGTTGTGTGTTTGACATCCTTGTCTCAGTGGTTGGAGTACTAGGTTAATGGACACATAGTTGTGGGTTCAATACCTTGGACTCAGTGCTTTGACCACTGGGTTTTTGGCCACATGTTCCAAGGTGGGACAAACTTTAATCTGGCATCAGGATGTCAGGCACCTGAGACTCATCAATGCACAAAGTCCATCCCACCTGCTCAAATTGATCAAGCACCTGTGTGAAGTGCTTGCCCATTTTGTGAGAGCTCCACCTCTCAGCCTGCAGAAACACCTGATTAGAAGGTTCCTAATTGGCTGATGAGCTGGATAAGATGTGTTGAGATGGGGAAACGTTGCATATGTTTGGGGCACAGGGTCCTCAGGACTAGTGTTGGACCCTTTGGTTACAGAGCAATGCAGTTTCAGTTCCAAATTTGAAATCCAAATGGTTCTTTTCATCTGATTATCATGAGATTCCATGACTGTGTCCACACAGGAAATCTAAAAAATAATAATAATAATAATTATCATTTTCAATTTCAATTGAAGGTCAGTGAGGCCTACATACCATAAACAGCAAATAGAAGTTCAATCCATCCAATATCCACAAGAACGTAACTTAACTGTTACATACAAAAGGCTTCATAACTCAAAATCTGACCCTAAACTGTTTTAGAAATAATATGTTAGACATAGCAGGGTCATGTACCTGTCACATCAGTAAACTGAATATATACTGAGTATACTGTATTTGTTTGTTTCCTCCTCACCCAGATACAGGGGTCTGTCTAATTGTTCTCCCTGTGTCCAAGCCTCGCACCTCCAAAAAATGCACATAGTAGGTGTCGCTTTAGCTGCAGTTTAAAAAGTAGTTTAAGAAAGCAAGGAGAGAGAGTCTAGCAATTTTCGGTCTTCAAGCAATGACTGTGAGACTGACTCATATCATTCCAGAACCACACATTTCACTACTTTTCATCTCCAAGCCAAGAAATGTGGTTGGAAAACAATATAACATGCTTAAAGATGGCCACCACCACCGTTAAAAGCCTTGGTTTCAGTTCCATTTTAGTGCATTTCTTCCTTAAAATAAAAAAAAGGAAGTCAAATAAGGACTTGGTTGAAAAGCATGCTGCTCAGCCCAAGGGTGACATGAGTTTCATTGTTTCAGACCACAAATATTTACTGGATGGTAGTGCCCAACATGTGCTGCTCAAAAATCCCATCAGTGATTTTAAATACTTGTGGACAATTACAGTAGCAGAGGTTCACTCTGATCAAAATCTCTTGCTGATCATTTTGATTAAGCAACAATGAGTCCATGTGTTGTAATAAAAAACCCCAAAAAACTGCAGCAGTTGCCAGGAAAAAATCATTGAAACCAAGAAAACCTCAAGACAGTTTCTGGCGGTGAGCTCAAACAAGCCGTCTACGTGCCGTGTTGCGAAAGCTTGGCAAAAGATTCATTTGTTGTGAGACATGAATGACTTTGGGTCGTCTGAGGTTCTATGACATATGCAAACCAGTTGCTGACTGGTTTGAAAACTTGAGCCCAGATTGCATGTCATCATCAACAGCATCAACAAACTGAGCACACAGCCAACATGTATTCACTTAAAAATCATGGTTCTTCAAGGTTTCTTTAGTAAAGACAATTGTCGTGAACACACAAAGAACCCTTTGCCTGAATAACAGATTCTTTGCATCACAAAAGGGTTCTTCAAAGTGCTGCTGAGGGTTCTGTATAGAACTTACATGCCATTTTCTAGGCTTCATAAATCTATAACTCACACATATCGTAAACTGCAAGGCTTACACTATCTAACCATGGTGGTGGTTTAAACGTGATGTCAAATGAGCATGAATTACAGCTTGGAAAACACCTAAAATTCTTTCAATTTCAACTGAATTAAATCCCAGTTAAAACGCCAAAGGAGTCATGCTGTGCATGTTTACTGCTCTGTCCACAAGGACATGCTCAACCTGCATACAGACTCCAACTGATCAGTGAGAGGGGGTGGGACTGTAACCTGTTGTTACTGACCCAGATATTGGATAATAAAGCAAATTGAGATGGGAGGAGCTGTTTTCTATATTTCATTGCTCACAGTATTTCAGAATGAAAATCAGAATAAAATTTATATTTATATTATCAGTTATAAATACTGATACATGCATAAAAATCAAAAATGAATAAATTTATTTGGACCACTGTCAAGCATTCTGAATAACTAATTATAAATATCTTTGTGACTCTAATGACTAATCATCAAAATTCTTACCTTTTCAGCTCTTAAATTCTCTGAATTTCCAACAAGATTTTAGACTCGTGAGCTGTTTTTATTGTTCATACAAGTAAAAATATGTAGGTGTGAATATTTGTTTTAATTAAAATGTTCATTAACAAATTCAGACAAATATCAAAATTTTGTTCATATTTACATTTGAAATGAAGACATTTGAGGTGCATATGATTTCCTGAAAATAACACCTGGCATGTGTGACTGTCTCCTATAAATTCTTTGTATTTTATAGACAAATTAAGGTTTGTCAAACTTAATAAATATCCCACACTTTTGGCCCTAGATTCTACTT
Organism: Acestrorhynchus altus; assembly: GCA_034509495.1. NCBI lineage: Eukaryota > Metazoa > Chordata > Actinopteri > Characiformes > Acestrorhynchidae > Acestrorhynchus > Acestrorhynchus altus. The sequence goes on from CM067510.1 coordinate 21,234,854, forward strand.
TAACCATGTAGCCAGTGAAAGTACTTAATTTTGTACTTAATTAATGGATTTTACAGCACTTTTACTCAATTAAATTAAGTTTTGTGCATTCATTTAACAAAGATGAGCTCAGTGGAGTTGAGCAATATGAGAAACTCTCCTGGAAGATGCAGAATTCTCCTCCATATTGGTAGTGACTCCCTGTCATCCACATATAAACAATATATGTCTTTATTCCTAACACACAACTTCTCTATCAGCTCTGTTCAAGGTTAGAGAGAGAGAGAGAGAGAGAGAGAGAGAGAGAGAGAGAGAGAGAGAGAGAGAGAGATTGAACAAACTGTGAAAAGATCAGAGGTTTGGAGGCAAACAATGTTTGAGGGAAAGAAGGAAATGTGAGGATGGAGGAAAGAGAGACCTGAGAGGGAACAATCAGGGAGACAAAAACAGGCCCAGAAAGAAAAGAACAGAAGAATATAGAGAGAACAGGTACATTTTAGAGTTAAAATCTCATCCCACTCCCCTCCCCCCTACCCCACCCACTCTTTCTCTCTCTCTCTCTCTCTCTCTCACACACACACACACACACACACACACACACACACACACACACACACACACACACACACTGCTTTAATCTGTTGAGAGAAGACTTTATTATTGACCCTGAGCCAGGGAATCACAGAGGGACTGAAAGGTCTTCAGTGTCAACACCTTCCCTAATACCCCCAATCCCTCAGAGACAATCCCAGAGCTGTGAGAACCAGAGGTCAGCTCAGTGTTAGTGATCAGCTGGGGATTCTTCAGTATGACGGCTCTGCAGTGAACTGACCATAATCATAGCCGTATGGCAGTAAATAGCTGCACTGACTCGTATCTTAAGAGTGTAAATAATTGCAGTCACTGGCAGTAACCCTGCTAACAATATATCCTAGATCAACACAAACTCCAGGCTGCAGGACAGGGCAAATTTTGTAACTGGGGGGCATTGAGGCCTCTCGCATTGTCACATTTTGATATGTGCAATGTCCAGCTTCCAGCAAGATCACCACCCCATGACGAAAACTCATACGCACCACCTCCCCAGCTCCTCCATCTTATTCAGTCCACACTCTGTCCTGCCTGGCAAGGGAGGGTTCAGCTTCAAGTCCATCAGAAGCTGTCCAGAACTCCAGCCCAATTTCCCCTTCCTGACCTTGGCACACTTTGAGTGTGGTCCACATTTTGCAAATGACTGTAGTCCATCTGTTTCTCACAGTTATAGTATTAGATTATCAAGTTATTATAAAGATGTGATGTTTTTATAGTAATAATAGTATAAATAGTATTAATAAAAGGCCCTATCTAGGTGGAATTACCCTGTTCTTCTTGTGCTTGTGTCTTCTGTTTGGTTTCCTCTGGGTGGACTCTTGGTTTCTTCCCACATTCCAAAAACATGGATAACAGGTGAATTGGCTACTCTAAATTGCTCTGGTGTCTGAAGTGTATGTGTATGTATATGAGTGAATGTATAATGTCTGCCTAGATATGGATTGTCCTAGTGCCCAATGCAGTCCTCCAGGTGGATGGCTGTTTCACACTGCACACTGCTGACTATGTAAGAGTTAAATAAGGGGCCATATAAGAGTTAAATTCATTCATGGCACCCTTAACATTTGCCTATACTACCTAAGAGTGGTGACAGAGAATAATTCAACGAACAGCAGGTTCCTGAGCATAAGATGTGAATTTAATTCTTGAGTTACAGATAATTTCCCCGCACTCCGAATGTATGTCTAAATGAAAATAATAATTCATAACTGAAAAAGATCTCCAGTAGTTAGAACATATTAGCTTAGTCATACCAGCTACTATTGGAAATATCTGTAATACAAATCCTATTGCAGAGGTTATGGCCATTTATACTCACACAAGTCATTATCTCCACTGCTGAGCTTTCCCCTTTCCCTCTCTGGACCATGGATGGTTCCTTTCATAGATCTGGCACAATCCTCTAAGCCTTGTCCACAGGGATAACTGGACATTTTTATACACGGAGAGCGTGGGAATGTGGTTCTCTTAAGGAGATCTCTGAGTAGCATTGGACTAGAGGAGATATTGTTCATATTTTGGGATATCCAGTTTCCCATTGCACTGATCCTGGAGTAAATTTTTACAGATATAATGATGAAGTCATGATATGTACTTGTACTTCATTACAAACCCTTCCTGTAAAGCTGGGCTTCCGCTGATACACAGAGAAGATATCCAACCACATCACAACAGTATTTTCAGTATTACCTCCATTTCTGTTATCTTCATGGTTGGCTGCTGTGACGCGGCTTTTTGTTCAGTGTTGTTATTATAACACGAGTGGAACAAAAGGGAGCCTGAGGCACTAGCATGTATAACCAGTCCTTTTATAAGAGCTTTTCCAGTAATCGTGGCAAAAGTTCATAGCAGGGCAGATGGTTCATACCAGAAAGCACTGAAATGTACTAAAAAAGAGATGCAGGTCTAAACTGGTGCTGCACTGTTCTACTGATTTTTTGTCATGGCCTTCACCATCCCGTACTCTAACTGCTGTGGAAAAAGGCCACTGTCTACAACAGTGCAGCTTGTCATATGAGAGATCTAGATAAACAGCATCCCATATTATTTTATCAGCTGGTCTGTATACACATTTCTGTTGGCTGTCACACATTTCATGAGTGGCAGCCCCTATTCCAACGAATGCAGCTATTCTGTGTGCATTATATCCTCTGACACTAAGGAATGATCTCATTGCATTCTGTGTTCCTTTGTGATTGATGGCTTCAGACTCCACCTCATAAATGAATCAACCTCGAACAAGCTAGTTGGTTGTAACATATTGTACCACATTTCTCAACTTTGTCTCCGACTTGTCAGTCAAGTGTTCTCAGTGTGACCTTAGAACCTTAAAAGTTGAACATTTTTGGAAAATACCTTCTGTTCCTCTCTATCCCAGCTTTGTTACATAGCTCACATTTTCGCAATCCAACAGACCAATGTGAAAAAGTAATTCTGATTTCAAAATTAAATTGTTTTATTGAAGGGTGGCAGAGTAGTGCTGCAGGTAGTGCACATGAACGCAGCTCCATAGGCCTAGAGTTGTGTGTTTAGGTCACTGCCTTTAAGATGTTTGATGAGTTCACCCTGTGTCTCCAAAGGTTTCTGTGGGTTCTCCATTTTTCTTCCCATGTTCCAAAAATACAGGTGGTAGGTGATTTGGTTGTACTATATTGTCCCCTAAGTGTGAGTTTAAAGTTAAATGTTTGCACAACTTCAGAAATGGAATGTCCCATTCATCTGCCACCCTTTATCATGCTTAAACCCACGATAAGTCATGTTTCTTTGCCATGAGCACACTGGCCAGTGTCCAACCTCACTCACAAGATAAAACCTCACAGCTTATATAGGTGTGGGTGTTCCCAAGCCATCCCCTTAAGTAACACCACTTAAGAATCAATTTACATTCTGCTATCCCATTACGTTTGCATTTAATGAAATACACAGATCAGCCATAAAATTATGACCATTTCCCTACACACATTTCCCTATACTGTTTCACCCTGGTCAGGATCCCACAGGACCACCAGAGAGCAGGTATTATATGGGTGGTGGCTCATTCTCAGCTTTGCAGTGACGCCGACATGGTAGTGGTGCGTTAGTGTCTGTTGGATTAAACACAACAGTTCTGCTGTGACACTCCTTGTTGCTCCACCTTGTAAATAGAAAGTCAGAGACAGACAGTCATCTGTTTCTTCACAGGTGTGTTATCCTGTAGTCCTTCATCAGTGCTCATAGGATGTTGTTGGCTGCATATTTCTGGGTGGTGGACTATTCTCATTCCAGCAGCACTGTTGAGTCTCAAACCAGTGCAACACACACGAACACACCACCACTATATCAGTGTCACTGCAGTGCTGACAATGACCCACATAATACCTGCTCTGTGGTGGTCCTGTGGGTTCTTGACCATGGAAGAACAGGGTTAAAGCAGGCTAACACAGAATGCACAGAAACAGATGGGCTACAGTCTGTAATTATAGAACTACAAAGTGCTCCTGTATTGTAGCACAAGGTGATAAAATGGATATTAAGTGTAGAAACAATGATGGATATTAAATGAATTTACTTGAAAAACAAACCCTACACATTGATAATGGAGTTGTAATCTGAATTAGTTTATTTATTTTCATGGTTTTTAATAGATTAATTGCATCAAACCAGATGTAGGACTTCTAGCAAATTCACATTAATATGATACAGTGTACATATTAGTAAATACAAGGAACATTCACATGTTTTCAGTTTGTACATTGTACTTTCTCAAGAGCTTTCTTATTCCTCTTCCAGCCTGTTTAATCCCTGTGAAATACAAACCTCCTTCCCTTTTCGATCATGCTCCTGAGTGCAACATTTCTATTTCCCCAGCTCAACCCACCCATCCTTTGTACCATTTACCGTACGTGTGGTTACGTAACCCTTCTTTGAATGATTGTCAGAAAGTGGTCTGCCCTTTTGTAGACCCTTGTGGGGCACAAGGCCCTTTCAATATCCAACAGTGATGTATTAACATTTGAGAAAAACTTAAAAATAAACAAAAGTACAAAACAAATATTGGAAAGATATGGCAAATTGTCCAAAGGTTGGGACAGGATTGATTACAGTATTTAGTATGGCAATATTCATGGCCTCAAACTGGTCAGTTGCACTTAGGAGTACATGCCTTAACAGTAACATAGAAAACCAACAGATTATTAACACAAGATAAACAGAAATAATGGAACAACATAGACCTGACATTTCTTTCAGGCACTTGTGATAATAGAAATTCCTATTTACACTTTTAAGTGCTACAATCTAATAAAAAAAAATAAAAAAAAAAAGATAATAAAAAATAATGAATGTATAACTTCTTAATAAGGAAAATTACAACATCCTCCTCTGTAATAGAGGGAAGAACACCTTCATTACAAGCTCGACAGTGTTTGCATATGTCATTAATGTGGTCAAGTGAATCTCTGTGAATCCTGGCTTTATCCTAAGATAAGAGAATGCTACATCAAGTCTTTTGCGTATGCTGTATCATACGCTAAACATCTATAGTTTCTGTAAAGGGGAACTCCAGCCAAAATGAAAAGTGTAAACATGCCTCCTGACCATGTACTCGCTGTGGTATCAATCAGTTTTCTGGTTTATACACTAGTAGTTTTGTGATTCCAAGATAACTGGCTAACACAGAATGAAGGTTATCTTCAAGTCCAGCAGTGACACTGTGGGGTTTAAACACTCCAGCAACACTGCAGTGTCTGATTTCACTTCTACCAAAGCAACACACACTAACACACCACCACCACCATGTCACTGCATTGCTGAAAATGACCCACCAATACCTGCTCTGTGGTGGATGTGTGGAATTCTGACCATTGAAGAACAGGGTAAAAGGAGGTCAACAAGGTATGCAGAAAAACAGATGGACTACAGTCTGTAATTATAGAACTACAAGAGGAGCTGATCAAATGGACAAAGCAATTAGAAACAAGGATGTTATAGCTTATCATGTTTAAGTGTAAGATGGTTTTAAACTGTAAATTGTTTGTTTTTGCATTGTATAGAGTATTTCACACCAAACCAATTTGAATGTCAGTAACAGGAATTAGTGGATTTTTTTTTTCCAGTTTTTAGTTCTAACCATGATGCTTTGACAAGGCCTCAGTTGTATGGAGCATGACATACGTGACACTTGGAAATGGACAGTGTCACATATATGACCCCTGAGAAGCTACAGACCCCTGGATGATTGGTTCTCATTTTCATCCAGCATTGCCCTGAAGAAGTGCTTTGTACCTTCATCATGTACACGATACTGCCATTAACCTGTCAAGAGTCGTTAATGCCACCCTTTCACAGACATTCGCCGCCTGCCAACCCCCCAATCTCAGACCCTTGTTTTAAGATTGGCTTGAAGGTTGGAGGACAAACGTTGAGTGATGCATTCCATATTTTGCTATTTGGCTTAATTCAGTCAGGTCATGTTTCCTACGGTCATTACAGCTTTTGTTGTAGTCACTTTAAATTAACCTGAATTGCTCATATGGGAGACCAGCTCACTTTGTTTGTGGGTGTGCTTGTTTCTTTGGTGTGTGTGTGTGTGTGTGTGTGTGTGTGTGTGTGTGTGTGTGTCGCATTCTATCTAGGTCACAGACTCCATGACCAAGCTCTTTTGTCATGGTGATGACCCTGGGCAGGTAGTGACCAGTTTCGTTTTACCTTCTTGTTAAAAAACATGAAAGAAAAAAGACGCTTCTCAGCTTTCCGCTGGACCACCAGCATGGTGAAGCCCTGTACATGCTTTCTGAGAGTGACCCATCTCACTCTCTGAGGCGTGGGGCATAACTAATGATCAAAAAATGTTAAAGAACAAAGTTTAAAGGGGCACTTGCTGAACTAGAAAATGTACCAATCAATGTGTTTGTAAACATGCCTACTTGCCTCTTAATCAGTGTATAAACAGGCTCCATAATACAATTTTACAATTTCAAGACTATATCTCCCTTAAGGTTATGTATTATGTGGGAGGGGCTTTTGAAGTACATATTAAAGGTTAGGCTGTTCAAAAGATTATTATTTTGTTGGTCATATCAGTCCGCAATAGAATCCTGGAAAGGCTCCCAATATTGAATGATATTTTAATAAAGTAAAATGCATGCTGGGTATTGTAGTGAGAGAGCAATGACAGATTAAAACCCAAAAAGTATAGAACATCCTGAAGTTCTGAGTAATAGGTTATTATATAACATATGTATTAAATGCAACTTGTAGGCTAGAGCTCCCCTTTAATTAAAAAATGATAATGATAATGCTGATGGATAATGCTGTGATAATGAAGAATGGCATTAGCATGCCAATGTTTTGGATGATCAAAGGGAAATGGCCCTTCGTGCAGGTGATTTACTTTCATGCTTTCTCTCTACATAATTTGGCATTTGTTTATCCCAAGAGGTCTGAGCTTTCTGGTCCTCAGATAGCTTTCGGGTTCCAAACAGTCTCTTACCCTCCAGGCGACATGTCATCCATTACTGACTTGCATACAGTGACATCGCATCTCTGACATATTTACAGAATATACAACATCCCTCCCTCAGATTTGTCTGAAAGAGAAGACAGAGTAACATGTTCCCAAAAATGATACTGGAGAGGACTATTATGATGGATGTTACAGAAATAAACTGTTTTAACATGCCCTTGTGAACCTGGTCTCACCATTCCCTTCCAGACAGACTCCATCCTAAAGACCCATTCATTACTGTATTACTGTAGATAAAGTAACCCCATGAATGAAGTGAACATAGCCTAGATGAGGACCTACGCAACAGAACTTTACACTTCTCAGACACAACAGATGAACAGAAATATCTGTTTTAGCAATAAAATACTGGTGTCTCAATAATAGAATATCATTATGTTTTTTGTTCATAAATTTATTCAAAAACATAAACTGGCATATACAATGGGGAAAATAATTATTTGATACACTGCTGATTTTCCCACCTACAAAGAATGAAAAGGACTGTAATTTTTATCGTGGGTGCATTTCAACTGAGAGACTGAATCTAAAAATAATTTTTTAATAATTAATTAGCATTTTATTGCATGAAATACGTATTTGATCACCTACCAACCAGCAAGAATTCTGCCTCTTCTGGACCTGTTTGTTTTTCTTTAAGAAGGCCTCCTACTCTGCACTCGTTACCTGTATTAATTGCACGTTTGAATTTGTTACCAGTATAAGACACCTTTCCACACTCTCAATCAATCATACTCCAACCTATCCAACATGCAAATGCCAAAGAGCTGTCTAAGAACACCAGGGACAATATTATAAACCTGCACAAGGCTGGTATGAGCTACAGGACAATAGGTAAGCAGCTTGGTGAGAATTGGTTGGTGCAATTATTAGAAAATGAAAAAAAGATGACTGTGAATATTCCTGTGTCTAGGGCTCCATGCAAGATCTTGCCTTGTGAGGTAAGGATCATTCTGCAAAAGTTCAGGAATCAGCCCAGAACTACATGGGAGCACCTTGTCAATGACATGAAAAGAGCTGGAACCAGAGTCTCAAAGATTACTGTTAGAAATACTCTGTGCTATAATGGACTATAATCCTGCAGGGCAAGCAAGGTCCCCCTGCTCACACCAGCACATGTCCAGGCCCATTTGAAGTTCACCAATAACCATGTGGATGATTTAGAAGAGGCATGGGAGAAGGTTATGTGGTCAGATGAGTCCAAAATAGAATGTTGTGATATCAACTCTGCTCACCATGTTTGGAGGAAGAAAAATTATTAGGAGTACAACCCCAAGAACACTGTCCCAACGTGAAGCACTGGGGTGGAAACATCATGCTTCTAAAAAAGGAGACAGGAATGACTGCACCATTCTGAAGGGAGGATGGATGGGGCTATGTATCATGAGATTTTGCCCAACAACCTCAGTAAGACCATGGAACATGGGTCATGGCTGGTTCTTCTGGCAAGACAATGACCAGAAACACACAGCCAGGGCAAAAAGTGGCATTTCAAGGTCTTGGAGTGGCCTAGCCAGTCTCTAGACCTGAACCCAATAGAAAATCTTTGAAGGTAGCTGAAACTCGGCAGTGTATCAAATACTTATTTTATATTCATTACATTTAAAATAACATATTTCAAGCCTTTTTTGTTTTAAAGGTTGATACTGTTATTTTAACGCGAAATTAAATATTTAATATACATAAAATATTTGAGATTCGGGATTTCTGATTTTCATCAATAGTATCAATAGTAAAACAATAAAAGCCTAGAAATGTTTCACTTTACATTTAGTAAATATAACAAATATATAATAAAATATTATAAAAAATAAGTTTAGCTTTTTGAATTAAATTATGAACATGAATGACCTTTTTCCACAATAATCCAATTCCTTAAGGACATTAAAGTACTTCATATTTCAAAACTATAACATCTTTTAATGACTTTTCTGTGGTAAACCGTTCTATTTGTAATACCTGACTGCAATACTTTATACTGTCAGTTTGCTTGTTAGCACATAAGAGGCAAAACCACAAGCAAAAATGAAAAAATAAAGCCATGATAGCTCAGTTCTAAAGTAAAGCGTACTGCTTATCCAGATAAGCATTCAAAAATGTATTTATGTTGTGTTCACATGAAAACTAGTTTGCAAGGTTAGCCAGTTCTCTCCCTGACACTCATATACTGTATGTGAGGGTGAGTCCTGAGTGAAAAACTGGGATTTGGTAGAAGCTCACTAAATACTTGAAACAATGAAGTGGAACAGATGCAGCTGCACTAGATCTGGGCCTAGTGGGTGAGTTCTGACAATGATTGTCTCTCACATCTCTAACAGACAGCTATAGTATTAACTATGTGGAATGTAGGAAATTATCAATATAGCAAAGTATCAATATATTATATTTTGCAATACTGCATAAAATTCACAAAAACAGAACTGATTCATTACTAGTTTACATGTAAAGAACTGCATCAGACAGTGTTTCACTTTGTGTCCTGTTTAAACCCTGATCTCTAGATGGCAGTGTTGTGCTCTTCAGATCCCGCTGTTCTAATTTGATCTAAAGCAAACTTTTTATGAATCTATTTTATGAATCTATCACAGTGCTTACAGTATCGCAATATATTGCTGTAAACTGGATTGTAACCTCTGTTTCATTGACATATATTGTATGCCAGCCCTATTAACTACTGCACAGTATTTGTTACCATAATTATTTAAATATAATTATTTATAGAAACTGTATTTTCATTAAGCCAATGTAATTAAATGGGTAGAAATATATATGTGCTTCTTGCCCACTTCTGTCCCATCTTTCCAAAAGGTATATGCACCACTGGTAAATGTCAGCTGTGGCTCAGTCAGCACATTAATGTTGTTAACAGGGAGCATCTTCACTGCATGTGAGCTGAATTTGTTGAGGGCATGTTAGTAACAGTATTTCTGACCACAGATCAATCCGAGAAACATCAAGCTTGGTCACTGACATGTAAGTTATCTGGGATAAGCAGAGGGTCATGAGTTAAATATCATACAGGAGATGGCAATGATGGCTGTATGTATGCTGAATGGGTTTAATGCAGGAATGTGTTGACAACAGACAAGAGACAGTAAAATAGGGGTCATGAGTTCTGGTCCTGGAAGGTCCAGTAGAATTCAGCACAGCTTGGTGATTTTTTTAATTCAATAACACTGTAATGCAGATTTTACTGCATTGATTACTAATAGAGATTCCACTGGCCATTATAGTAAGCCAAATTGGTATGATGACATATACTTAATATAATTCTAACTAGTCATCAGATTTTACACTCTCATTTATAATAAAAATTTAATTAGCAAAAACTCCACTTACAGATAGATTTAATGTAATTCTGACTAGTATCCAATGCTAATTCAAGATATGACGAGTTGTGACATGCATTTACAGTATTATACAGCTTGAATATAATTTTAGATCTCTACAATTTGGGCTTTGACTAATTACACTGATAATACTGATATCTAAAATAGTAAACAATGTAAATATTTGGAATTGTAGATTCTTTCTCTTTTTATTTTATAAATGTTTATTGAATTCTTACCACATTTTATCCCAATTAAGCAGATCCAGATAACCCACCCACCTAATAGCTTGCAATGCTCCCAACATGGGGAGTGTGAGGACAACCATATGCCTCCTCTGACATATCAAATTGTTGCTGCTGGGATTTGAACTTGTGATTATCAGGCCATAGTGCCTTAGACTGCTGAGCCACTTGGAGCTCCCTGAAAATTTTCTAGCAAAAAAGTAATTATAGATAACTGTATCTGGAGTTTTTACTAGTAAAATGTGAACATACATAAGTGAGAGTCAAATTCAGTGTTAATCCAAAGTAACTTACCAAATGACTAGTCAAATTACATGTGGTGCTGGTAATGAGACTAGTCTGAATGACTTTACAGATCATTATCATTACTAGTAATAATTTCATGGTTGAGGAACTAAACTGACAGATATCTAAAAACTGGGTTAGGACTTGTACTGATTAAGTCATTTTAATCTATAATAGCTTGTCATCTGTTAATTATAGAGGTGTTCACAAAATACATAAGTACATAATTCAGTTAAATGTCAGTGACACTAGTTGAGCACTAATACATCAGCACTGAGCTAGCATGCTTGCCACAAACTAATGTACACTTACTATACAAAGTGTGTTTTTCCTCTGTATTCCGTTTTGAGGTAAAGAGGACAACAAACAAAGTGGATACATGTTTGTGGTGTTCAGTATCCTCTAATGCTGCAGCTGGATGTAGGTTAAAACCCTAAAATGAGTACTCTGATTGCTCCAGTCTGTTTGATGCTCATGCATTATTGAAGCAAGAGCCCCGTTCTGTTGTTACGCCCCAATGTACTGTATTTACCAGGTGTTTGAGCTAGAAAGCCATCAAACTGTGCTGGACTCTGGCACTCCAGAACCAGAAACTCATGGAGTCAACAGGTTTAAAAGATACTAACCACATGGTTGGCTTGTTGGGTAGAAAAAGGCACATGCAAACAGAAGTAGCTAATACTGGAGTAATGACAAAAAGTCCAGCCTTTGTTCAGGTTTAAGAGGCTTGTGGCACATGGCATTAACACTTTAGCAAGTTAGCATTATGGGCTGTATACCATAGTATACATCAAGGTACGCGGCACAGATGTGATTTGGAGCTATGGCTTAGTATAGGAGTATAAGTAAGTGTGTGTGTGTGTGTGTGTGTGTGTGTGTGTGTGTGTGTGTGTGTGTGTGTGTGTGCGTGTGTTGTGTGTTGTGTATGCATATGTGCTTTTCCCTCATACAGCAGACGTGGCGGTGGGCCTGAGCATGATGCTCTGGGCGATATCTTCTCGGTTAATCTTCCGGAGTGCAGTGCACAGGGTGTCCACGCTGGCCGTATCCTGACTCGCCCAGTCGGACAGCAGGGCCTGGATGGGCCTCTCTTCCTGCCTGAAGGAGGCAATCCGCTCCTCTTCATACCCTAGCAGCCCAGCCAGGTTGCACCAATCGGTTTCCTGCATGGCTCCTGTGCTGTCGTCGCCATCGCAGCCATGGCTGAGGAGTTTCTCCACCTCCTCACATGCATGCAGAGGCAACGTTAGGGGCGAGTCCATTTTCACCACTTGCAGAAAAGAACAAAGGAAATACATGTTACCAATCGGTGATTTGCAAATGCAGTTACACTATGTGGCCAAAGGTTTGGGGACACTCCTGCTAATTTTTGAGTGCAGGTATTTGTCTGTTGTATAACTGAATTACTACAGAGTTCCTGCCTCTGGAACATCAGCACAAGAACTGAGCATAAAGGAACATCATGAAATGGCTTTCCATGGCTGAGCAGATGCACACAAGCCTAATCTGTTAGTTAGTTGTGTAAAGCGTTGCTTGCAGAGCCTGATGAGTTTGGTATTCTAAATAATTTAAAGATACGTTTCTGTTTGTCTCTTGTTGTCCATTTAAGATTGAGACCTAATTGGGTGCACCTGCACCTATGCTACCCCTATAATCAATTCATTCAGCTACTTTAAGTTGCACCCATTTCTGACACACATGTGCAAAGGCACACACAGCCGGTATAGTCCATGTAAAGAAGTCCTGCCAACAGAAACTGGAGCAGAAAAACAAACCCATTGGACCCATTGGACCCATGCTTAATGCCAGGCATGGGCTAGAGGGGTGTAAAGCCCCCCAGCATTGAGTAATAGAGCAATGAATCTGTTCACTGGTATGATGGTGTTTCATCCAGAGTTGGGCAGTCGGAACAAGGGGGTTTTCTTTTGTCCTTATAGTGGACTTTATAACAGCCCATAGCACTTGTATGTATCCTGTATGTATACATGTATCCTACACTCATGTCTTGCCTTTACATTAACCATAGCACCATAGCAACCACAGCATTTTCATTATCACTATCTATCTGAGCAGTTGTTCTACTGCCATTATTGTTTGTGCTATCTGGTGGGTGAGAATGGGTTCCTTTTGTTTCCTTGTTACTGTTGCCATTGGATTGCTCAAAAGAGGCTCAGACTCAGATCTTTGTAAAGCTGCTTAATTGACAACATCCGCTGCAATAAGCTCTACATAAACAAATTTGTATTGAACTGAATTGAATTAAAGACATAATAATAAAGCCTAATTAATCTAATGGGTTAAAGAGTGGTTGGCAATTGGGCATATAAAAATGAACCACATTATGTTTGATGCCAAAATAGTCATAATAACCAGAAATGTCATAAGTGGACCTTAAGGAGGAGAAATAATCTGCTCTGTAAGATTCAGGAAGGCTCTTATTACATAAAGGCTAATCAAATTTGAAAGAGAAGACTTGCTATTAATAGGAAACTGCATTTTATTCATAATCGTTTCATAAATTCTTGTTTATATTGAATAAAACATCTAAGTTCTAGTTCAGCTGGTAAACACAGTAGCATATATTTCAGCCAGTAGACCAATGAACAAGGCCAACCATAATAAACAATCTGTGACCATATTTGGTTGCAGCCCATTTGTTTATGAACTATAAACAAGGACACACAGGAACCAGGGCTACGTGGGTTCAACAGCAAGAGACCCAAAATAACACTCTAACATCAACACATACATACTGTGCAGTGGCACGTAAGCCCCTGTTCGAAATGTCTGTCACTGTGACTAGTTAACTGAGTAGAAGATGAACTGATCTCCAAAAGAATTATAGTTAAATATATTTAAGCAAGATTATTTTATGATTTTAGTTTTCTACAGGCTAACAGAACAAAAGCATCAAGCAAAGGTTTAGGCACCAAGCGATTTGAACTATCAGGTAACTTTTACCAAGCTCTCAAACATTAAAAACCTACACCAGAGGCCCTTAAGCATCACCTCCAAGCAAGCCAGTTGTGGTCCTCATCCAGATTCACTAACATAATTAGTATGTTAGTTCCCAACTTCCTCTAACATTCCTAACACATCCTTAGCTTGCCTGCTCCAGCCCTGGTCCAGAATATGCTTATAAGCCTTGCTCCGTCTGCCTGTTGGCATCATGTCATGTGAATTAAAGCTAACGCAATCCTGAGACTTGTTTTCTGAGATTCTCTGTAAGCATACATTATGTGTATAAAGTCAAACACTATCGAAAGACACAACCAGTTATTACACTGCATTTCTGAAACATTATTCAATTATTTCACTGCTGATTGCTGGATTTTTCACAGTCATCGTAAGGAAAGACCAAATGTGTGTCATGGGCTCATGTCAAAAAGTGTCATGGGCTCCTCTAAGCAGCTGTAGAGGGGCAATAAGCCTCTCGCACTGAGCTGTGGAGCAGTGGAACTCTGTTCTCTGGAATTATGGTGCTCTGTCCAGTACATCTGGGATGAGTTGGTAACTTGGTAATGAGATGGGTGAACATCCAACATCCTGACCTCACTAATGCTTTTGTAGCTGAATGCAATGAAATGCAAATGTAGCAGAAAGCCTTCCATAGACTGTAGAGACAGTTACTCCAACAAAAGCAGGATTAACTCTTTACTACCCTTGATTTCAGAAGAAACAGTGAATGTGCAGGTGTCCCAATACTTTGTCCATACAGGTTTAGAGAAAAAGTGTTGCAGAACTTCATGAAGATCTCTCAAGCTGTTAAGCAGGAGTGTGTACGTACCTGTGTGTTGTAGTCCCTGGCTGTCCTGTAAGCTCTGGCTGTCCACTGAGATGCCACTGTCGCTGTGCAGCTTCTCTCCCTCTGGCGATGGCGTCTGGCTGGGGTTGGCTGTGCCTGACCGGTTATTTCCCTCCTGTTTGTTTCTCTGTTTGCAGTTGTTACACCTATCACACACACACACACACACACACACACACACACACACACACACACACATATATACAACATAAGGAAACACTCCCTTTCTTTTCCATGATCAATGTCCAGCTTCAGGTTAGGGCGTACATCCTGTACCCCTCCCAACTGCAAACTACACTTGTGTTTTTGTTTGTGCTGATGTCTTTGCATGTGTGTGGGTGTAAATATATAAATATATGTAATTTATGAGATATATGAGAATTTACTGTACTGATTAGGTGCTGTCTGGTTTTTCACCCAAATTCCCCCTCAGGGGGCAATAACTGATCTGCCTGTTTGTCTGTTTATCTGTCCATCTATCCATCTGTTTGTCACACCTACTAAGGATTACAAAATCCAGAACTGGAAATTGGATTCAAGCTTTAGATATGAAGACCACTTTTGGTTCCACAAATAACACATCTCACTTTTTTTTAAGTTAAATGTGTGCATTTAAAGAACCTTTAAAGTGTGTTTCAACTTTCCCCGGCTTTACATAGCAGTCAGCAGTGATCTTCCAAAAGCCTCTGACTGGCTCCTTTCTAACCTGCCCACACCATACTACACTCTGCCTATGTACTTACAAAATGGGAGACCTGTTAATACTAACAGTTGACATACTCTTTTAAAGCAGCATTGTGCAAGAATGAGCATGAGTCTGAATGAGTCTTGCACTTTCAGCCGCTACTAAATGACATGCTTGGAATGAACTCACTGAATGAATTTCTTCATTCACTTTACAAGCGGAGTGAACAGGGATGTACCGTCTATGGTCTAGGCCAAGTCCTCATTTTGCCAGGCAACACAACTTGCAAATGTCTAGTGTGACAGCAGCTTAAAGCAGGGCCTTTCTTTGGCCTATTAACATAAGGCAGATCTAATTTTAGGTAAGATAAAGGCAGTTTTGGGAGTGTTGTACTAACAGTTTAAACTTTTACTCGTGTGCAGTTGGTTCTCCTCACTGCCTGTTCAAAGTCTTCCTCCTTCAATAACACATTATGAGCGTGATATTTTAGCCCAGATCACTGGATCAATACACACTAATGTATTTGGCTTTGCCTCTCTGGCTCGTCCACTGAAAGTAGGTCAATGTCACACCCTCTAAACCTTGTTTTTAAATATTCCAAAGCCCTGTCCTCTCATCATATGACCTGTTCAAATCATCATGACCATTATGAACATTATGAAGAAGCAAATAGCAGTTAAAGGTCTCTTTTAGATGTTGACTGGAAAAATCATTTTTTTGTAATTAGACATGGGAGAAATGGGAAACTGAAGTCCCATGGGTAGTGGCAGGTAGAGAGAGAGAGAGAGAGAGAGAGAGAGAGAGAGAGAGAGAGAGAGAGAGTGTGTCTGAATCTGCTTCAGCACCTGTGGTACCCTGCGCGTCTTTCTTAGGGTCGACTCATAGACAGTCTGTCCCCCTGAACTGCTCCCAGAACTGTGTCGGGCTCTTTAAACTGTACCTGGGACATTAGCCATTGTGAATGCCTATGTCCATGTCCATGTCTTAACCTATGTCTCAGCCTGTGTCTGCTGGTGTTTTTGTTCCTGTGTCTATTCCGGTTTTTAATCATGTTTCTGATCATGTTCCTGTGTGTGGATTTGTTGTCGCAGTCCCAGTTTTTATGTCAGTGAGTATATTCCTGTTATGTTACCCAGTTCTGTCATGTCTCATTCTCAGTCCCCTGTCATGTCTAGTGTTCCCCAGTTCCAGTCAGATAAATTCTCCAAACTTTGCTTGTTTAACTTTGCCAGACAGTGTACACCCTGCCTACTAGTACCATGAAGGCTGCATGCCTCTCCCACTACTTGACAGCAAGTCTTGACTGATTGACAACATCTGGAGAAGCATTTCTCACATGAACACCACAGTAGACCGTGAGAAGATGGCAAAACACTCGCATTAAGGGAGATCCTCTATAAGACCTAACGGATGAAGATGTTACACAAACATGAAAGGGGAACAACAAGGTGCCTCCAGTTGAAAAGAACCAGATGACCTTGTATAAAAATAGAGTGGCCCGCTGGTGTTAGAGCAGTGAATATCTTATGATCTGCTGGGATAAATATCTCTGACTCCTTCAGTCCTGCGTTCAACTGAGCAGTCTCTGTTAAAGCACCACAGCTCATAGAAGACCTTCTCATTTCTGAACAGATAAAGAGTCTCTCTCTGTCTTCTCTCACCTTACTGTATATAATGAACAAGGCACATGACTTGTCTCAGATTTCTCCTCTGTCTCACTCTCTCTCAGAGTAATAGCTGAAACAAGAGCAGTTTGGCAGCCTTCCCTGCTGTTCAGGATGTTAAGAGCTTTTTTTTTCTTTTTTGAACATCATACCATTTCCTGAAATATTGCATCTGATAAAAAGATTTGACCTTTGCTTTTCTCTTTCACCTATTGGTCTCGTCTACACATCTCACTTATTATTACAACATATTTTGGAAGGCAGGGTCAGATTAGTACACAGTGGCAGCGAATGGGAGTAGATCTCTGAAGAGGTTAATGCCTCTGTAGAAGCTCGCTCAGGTTCAAAGACTCCAGCAGTTCTGCTGTGTCTGATCCACTCGTATCAGCACATATTACCAGCTCTGTGGTGGACCTGTGGGGTCCTGACTAGTGAATAATAGGATAAAAGGAGGCTAACAAATTATACAGAGAAACAGATGGGCTACAGTCTACAATTATAGCCCTACAATGTGCTCCTGTGTGGAAAGAGGAGCTGATAAAATGGACAGTGAATTTAGAAACAAGGTGGTCATAACGTTATGGGTGGTCTGTGTATTTTATTTATATCATTAATGTTTTATGATAATAAATTCTTTTATTAAATAATGAAACTACAGTTGGATGAAAAAAACTAAAATGTGGTGTTTCAGTACTTCAGTTTATCTGAAACAAACGTTTAACCACATGCTGATAGAGGTGAAAACAAGAAGCTGGTGGCTGAATGCAAGGCTGGCAGTAATTTGTCACAAACAGGAGTAAAACTTACTTACAAAGATACTTAAATATTACATATTTTTTTACTGGAGTGATTAAACAAATCTAAGAACAGTAGGTGACAAAATGTAGAATTGATTCTGGGATTGTGGGATTTGGTTGCAAACAGGAGCTTCTAGTGCTAAAGGTACAGTAACAGAAAAAGACTGCTTTATTCTAAGGG
Source organism: Acestrorhynchus altus (assembly GCA_034509495.1). Lineage (NCBI taxonomy): Eukaryota > Metazoa > Chordata > Actinopteri > Characiformes > Acestrorhynchidae > Acestrorhynchus > Acestrorhynchus altus. Next base: position 21,252,917 of record CM067510.1, read on the forward strand.
GTAAACAGGGAACAAGGTTTCATAAATGTGTTATAAATGGAGTAAATGTCTTTAGTTTGAGGTCAGTGCAATATCTTTTACCTTATAACTGATAGCTGCAAAAACAAACCTGAGTATTACTTTAGTTAGTTATGCATAAGTCATTGCCTTTGTCGTTATGAAGACCATTGAGAATTGAGTGATGGTTTTCCAATGACTGGGATGAGTTGGAGAATAGGGGCTGAGGTGGGGTGCTAATCATCCAACATCCTGACGTCACACTTGTCAATGAATGTAAACAAAGACTTACAGAAAAACCAGTATACCCAATACTTTTTCAGTCTTAAAAGAGGGCCTGTTTTTCAGGCCAGTCAGTCAGAAATTCGGCCCCCTATCAGCACCTCTCAGAACAAGGCCTCACTTTCTCTTTCCTCACCGTTTAAAGATGATAAAAGCCACAATGCCGAGCAGCACAGCTGGAAGGATGGAGATGTAAAAGGGAATGAGGTTATCACCCAATCCAAGGCCAAGTTTCTTTGGTGAAGGATTGATTGTCGGCATGCTCTCCGTGGTCGCATCTATCGGCTCATCAGTAGGGATGTCTGGTAACGGGACGGGGGTCAGCTCTATTAGTGTGATGGGAGAGCTTGACACATTTTGAAGAATCTCATCTGCTAGAGAAAGAGCAAGAAACAAAAAGCAGTCAGCATGTAATCGAATGCACAGCTCTGTGTAACTCCAATTTTGCATTTATGTATAACACTGTACCTGTATACCAATAATTAGGCAGGGGGCTAGCATTACAGTAAGGTTACTGAAAAATCAAACAACATTGAGCTGTGGAGCATTGGAGCTGTGTGGAATGGTGGTGCTCCATCCAGTGCTTTAAAAATGAGTTGGCGAGTTGGGGATTGCTGAATGCAATCAATTTCTCACAGCAATTTAGTCTTTATGGACAGTGGAGACAATTACTCCAAGAAAAGCAGAGTAAATTCAAACATATCTTGGCTGACCAATTATATCTGGGGTCAGTGATCAATCGAGATCATTTTATGGTTTGGCTAGAATATATCAGGCAGTGGATCTTCATTTGAAGCTTATGCTTATCTAGCCCCTTTAAGAGTGCTTAGGACCCCAAAATTAAGTCCAAACGTAATTTCTAATGGTTGTTTTCCCCAATAAGCTGAACAAAATCTTAAAACCATTGAATGTATATGATTATGTTCTCATTGATGTTCCTGATTTGTGGGCTACAAAAGTTCAAGTAACCAATATTTGAGTAGACCTGTTTATTAACAGCTAATGCCAGTGATTCCAAAATGATGTAATATGTATCATTACGTAAATGACAAGGCCTCTGTCTTACTGCTAGGCCAACACTTGTGAATGGCACTTGATAATAGCTAGGTAGCTTCCAAAAAATGGTGTGTGTGTGTGAGAGTACCATGTAGAGTCTAAATAAGTGGATGGTTCTCTATATTACTGAACATCCCTTACATTCAGTCCATTCTACCTTTCCAGGCTCCTATGAATAACTGCACCCCAACCTAGACCAAATATGAACAGGGATACAGGTGAATCTGTACAGCAAACTTAATGGAAAGCTGAAAGCAGTGCGGGTGATATTCTTAAATTGAATTAACTCTGTCTGCTCTATTACCCTTAATCTTTGGAGAAGGTTTCTGAAATTGACTGTACATTAGCAATTGAGAGCAACATTAGGCCTCTGGCAATTTGAAAGGGGTCTGAAGAAAACGACGTTATCGCTGTGACTGCTTGATTTGGTCCCCACGTTGCAGTGGCCAAGGCAGACTGAGAAATGTTCCTGCAGATTGAATTAGACGTGATTGGATTGGAAGCTATAATAAACACACTTTGTCCTGAGTCAGGACTAATGGACACTAAACTGGGGCAAGGGTCGGAGATGGGACATCGAGAGAGATAGAGGTGGAGTCAGAGGCTGAACGAACTATCTGACCAGGCATGGCTTAAGGGTATGGGGGCTGTTCAGCTTAACAGATGGACGGACACATTGAGGATCATTAGATATTCCGGCCACAGAGGCCCCAGGGTGTGTGTGAGTGTGCATGTGCAACTGGGGGGTGTTTTGGAGAGGGGGTTGGTTAGTAAAAGGGACCACAGGGCGTGGCTGCTATTGATCTAGGGCAAACGGATGGGAGGTGGGCATTTAGAAGACCAACGCAATTAGATATGTCCATCTATTCAGTCTCTAGCAGTTTAGCTCCACTCACTCAGATTTAAAGTACATATTGGCTGAATCATACCTAATGTGTGTAATACCTCCATGAGATAACAGCGGGATAACAGCTGCGATTCAATTTGGCATTGACTGGACAAGTTTCTGTAGACGATATCAGCCACTCTTGCTTCAAAGAATTGTGCAGCCAGATTTTGTAGATGCCTTCCCCTGTGTTATACTTAGTGTTCAATGTAAACTCACAGATTTTCAAGAAGATTGAAACATTTCCAGTCGTCAACAGTAAATTGTCGCCCACTGACCAGCTCTCTGAGCAAAAGAAAGCAAAAGCCACTCACATCAATGTTTCATTTAGCTGAACCTAGACCTGACCAACTGGAGGAACCCCAGATCATACCACAATAGGCACTAAGTATGATGGGTGCATCATTTCAGCCACCTCTCTTCTTACCCTGATGCGCACATCACTCTGGAACAGGTTAAACATGGACTCATCAGACCACATGACCTTCTTCCATTGCATTGTTGCAAGTTATCCTCACTCACAAGGGCTTTTCTTAAGGCTACACAGCTACTTAGTCCCAATCCATTGAGTTCCCTTCACATTGTGTATGTTGAAATGCTCTTACTTTCACTATTAAACATATCCCTGAGTTCTATTTCTATGATTTGATTTCACTTTTGGTCACCAAAATGACCGCGATCAAGATTTTCATCATTCAAGATTTTTACCTTGAAGATGTTTCCCCACTGTCCTGTACATATTTCATAATGCGTGGAGTTCTTAAACTGAGTTTAGTATTTTTAACAATCTCCTTAGAGGTATATTCTCTGCTTGATGCATGCCAATAATTTGACCCTTCTGGAACAGTCCATGACCATAGGATGTCTTTCAACATGGCTGTTTAACATTTGAGATGCTGCACACTACATCAGTTACGGTTAAATAACTTGTCGCCAGCTGAAACATAATCATCCATGCACTAATTTTGCAATGGGGGGCTCTTACCTATTTGCTTGATTGCCGGGCAGTGTATGTTGATGGTTTGCAATTATGGTAACAATGTATGAGGTGGACATTAACCAACACATTAATGCTGCACTAGCAATTTGGAACAAGGGCCATAGCTGGTGCACTAATGCTGCAGTACCAGCATAGGAGGACAATGTTCTAATGTTGTAGTAGCAATGTGGCTGAGGTCTGTAGTCAACATGCTAACACCGTTCTAACAAATTTGGACGAGCTCATGTAATAATGGTGTGGTTATGATGCTTTACTGTCAGCCACGATGATTAACTTAGCTAGCTAGGTAATGTTATGTTCCATGGCTATCATCTTTCCACTCATGATTATGTTACAATGACCAATGGTCTTTCCTCCAAAACCCCTATGAGCAACAGTGTTAAAGCCTACACAGTCCATCAATGAAAAATACAAAAAAAGCTGTTCTAGTGCGCCAGTCTGGAGCTACAATTGAGATGGATGGACAATCAGGGAGACATTTAGCTTCATTCACTACAGAAATGTCGGATTTATTTAATTTGGATCTTTGAAATCTGGGGGAACAATGCAGACCTTGTCTAGCCAGGCCTTTGGATGCACATAAAGCACATTGTGTTTCAGTATACATGCTGGTGTGTGTGTGTGTGTGTGTGTGTGTGTGTGTGTGTGTGTGTGTGTGTGTGATACAGCCACTCCCTGTTCCCGCTCCAAGTCCCATACATATCAATACACACACACTCTCAATCCCAGGAGAAGGGACACCAGACACCACTATGGACAGATATCCTCTTTGTTGAGGACAAAATGCACCCCTCTCCTTTCTTTACCCTCTCTATCTATTTCTCTGCCTCTCTCTGTTTATCTTCCCATCTCTTCAGTGTGTTGGTACTCTTCCATTGCGCTTCTCCTTCTCCTCCCTTTAAAAAAGGCCTGACTCGCTCGCGCATGCCGTCCTCCGACCTGCCTTCTTTTCATTCTCTGCGTTCAGTGCCATCACACTTGAACCCTTCCCGTAGCACGAGGTTGCAACCACCACTGTGTGAATGTTGAACAACAATGTTCAAAGACTGGTGTGTTGATAGGGAGGCTGCAGTGTTCCACAGGAGGTCATCAACACTTTAATATATAAAACACATTAAGTGTGGTAAGTCCCTTACTGTTAAGTGAATTGCATTAAAATACATCATGGTCCACCTTAGAAACCATATGGTCCTCTTATTTTCTAGCCCCTCTTTCTTGCAGAGAATTTACAAGCTGTGCATTTAAGGCCAATACAAGTAACACAAACATTCAGTTTCTGGTCCACCTTGAGGGCGGAGGAGTATGCACAGTATGTTCAGTATCTACTATGAATTATCCAGTATCTTCTATGAATTATTTAGTGTCCACAATGAATCATTCAGAATCTACCATGAATTGCTCAGTATCCACTATGGATTATTTAGTATCCCCTATGAATTATCCAATGACCTCTATAAATTATTCTTTATCCACAATGGATTGTTCAGTGTTCACTACAGTTTTTTTCAGTATTTACTATAATATATTTAATAACTACTATGTATAATTCAGTATATACAATGAATTATTTAGTATCTACAACAGAGTCTACTGAATTAGCAGACAATTAGATTTGAATGGACATTGTTCATTGAGTGGAAAACACAAAGATGGCTTGTGTACAGACTTGTGTACAGAACAAGACCCCATAAACTTTAAGGTTGTAAGGCTGTAGTCGACTATGTTGTTCACCTAAAAATAAGTAAATGGACAGAAATGAAAGAGGAATTCTGAGCACAACTATTTTGCTTTTATTTGGCCTGAAACTCTTTCCAGATGTGTTGTGTCAGTGAAACAAGACACAGGAACCATGTCATTAGTGGGAGTACACCTACACCCACCTGCCACTGGTCTTCGCTCTGGAAACTCCCTAGATGATTATTTCTTGTGTAATATCACACATCCCTCTGAGATACAGCTGTTCACCCGGGGAAGAGTACAGGCCTCAACAATCCCTCATTTATCTCATGCAATTGGGCTTGTGTTTGAAGTGTGTGCACACACAGTGTGGTAAGCAGGTATGTGGTGGGCATGTAGGTGGTGATGTTGAAAATGATCATCTTACTAAGTTTTTATTGTCCATTGTTTGATTTAAAGAGAGTGAAGTGTGGAACCAGTGCCAAAGCAAGACTCGTCATGTCAGAGAGGACAGGAGGGATTGCTTGTGTGTGTGTGTGTGTGTGTGTGTGTGTGTGTGTGTGTGTGTGTGTGCGTGCGCACTTCTCTGCAGTAGAATGTGATAGTCACTCACAGAGGTCATGCTGAGAAACCTGATAGGGCAGGAGAGAAACTCCATCCGTTCTATCGACCGCACTTGCGTCTCTACATCTGCTATTTCTCTCTTTCTCTTTCTCTCTCTCTCCTTCTTCTTATCCATCCCATCTGCACCATACAGCAGGTCCATCTCTATTTCACTTCCCTCCTTCCCAGTCTCCTCTCCTCCTCCTTTCTTTCCATGTGGTCCTTTACAGTTTCTTCTGCTAGGAATGGGCGTGGTCAAATTGACCTCCTAATATGTCTAATATGTTGTTTGTTGTGAGATGCTCTGTTTTAGAGATATTTAACAAATAACCAATTTCCAATAGCAAACAATAGTCACAACAGTGGTGGTGAATGGAAGCAAAACTTTGAAGACTTTCAAAGCCTCTAAAAGTAATTTTGTCTCATTCTTATCAGTCTGTTTCAAGTCCCATTAATCACTGGTCACAACAAGATCCTTGTCCCCAGTGTATATTATATGGACAAAAGTATTGGGGCACTCATTCCTTGTTTATCTGAAATCAAGGGTATTAAAGAGTTTATCCTACTTTTGATAAAGTAACTGTCCAAGGAAGCTTTCTACTACTTTGTAGCAATGTTGTGAGGATTTGGCTAATTGTATTTAGCAACAACAACAATCACCTTTACCACATCCCCAACTCATTCCAAAAGTAATGCATAGAGCACCATCAATCCAGAGAACACAATTCCACTGTTACACAACTCAATGCTGGGGGGCTGTATACCCCTCTAGCCAATAGCTTAATGTTTGTTTATCTTCTCCAGAGAGTCCTATTCTATTGCCAGTACTTTACAGGGACTAGACAAGCTGTGTATACATACATAACCAATGTATAACCAATAAAACTGACTGAAGATATGCTTTACAAAGCTTCTCCTTTAGTAGGAGCACCAATGTTGCAATAATGGTTTAGGATCAGCCAGTTACATTTTCTAGTGGTATCTGTAGACAGAATCCCCCGACTGGCACTTTCAGCCCCCAGATTGGATCAGTGCTAATGTGTAAGGCTGATATCTAAGAGCTGCTTTCAAGCAGGCAGTTTGAAGGAAGTCCAGCATTGGATAAATGGCCGACCAACATGTGGTATTTAAAATGACTCAGAACACTTTAAAAAATCCAGTAGGCCAATCGGGAAAATCTGGGCCTCATATGAACATGAGCAAGGGATTTCACAACAGACATCTGGATCAACCACCAGATCTTCCTTATGCATTTTTGGAGCACACACCTGCTGTGCATTAGCCTCCTCATTAGCCTCCCACTGACATGACTCCTGCTTAATTTAACTCCCTCCAATCTTACTCCAACTCCAGCCCAAATTGAAACTCTCCTAGACCTTCTGGTGGAACCACAGAAGGATACCACCCAGGGAACCCAGAGGCATGTCCAGACTGATTTTCCAGACCATGTCCAGACAAAGGGGCACCAGTGGGACACAGAATCAAATGGGGTAGGGGTGGGGTTGTTATAGTAGGGATGTAGCAGTATAAAACATAATATCACTCTCATATCACTTGAGACAAGGACTTAAATGTGATTTAATACATGCACTGCATGTTCAACATGCTGAAGCAAAGAGGGGTATAGAAGAATATAAAGCACCCCAGCATTGAGCTGTGGAGAAGTGGTGGTGATAATCCAACATCCTGACCTCACTAATGCTCTTGTTGCTGAATGCATTCACGTCCTGAAAACATTGTCCCAAAATCTAATAGAAAGACTTCCGTGGACAGTAGAGACATTTACTCCAACAAAAGCAGGATATACTCTTTTTAATACCCTTGATTTCAGAAGAAGCAATAAATGAGCAGGTGTCCCAATACTTTGGCCATGCAGTGTAGGTACACAGCAAAAATATGGACCTTTGTAGTGTCCACTTTGAGCAGCCTCCATTTGGAGTAAAATACAACTTGTAAAAGAAATGCCAAACAATATTGAATCTGTTCATCCACAAACTGAAGCAGCATTGATGATGTCATGCATTGGCAGCTTGTGCCTGCAACCGAAGTCATGGCACTCTTGACTTGTGGGTCACTGTGGACAAGATGATATGATAAGAGAACAGACAGAAGCTAAATGCATCTCAAAGGCCATTCTAGGAGGACACCCCACAAAAGAACAGAGTAAGCATTCCTCAAAACGGATGCTGCATTCCACATTGGGAATTCTGGATGAACCGCAAGGGTGGAAAATGCCAACCTCATTTAATGGATGGACATCGCTAGAGGGCTGAGCATGTAGGGGCCGTCACGCTTAGCAAATTTATGAGGCGGTAAATAGGATGACACAAGCTGGGCCACACGTCCAATCCTCACCTCTGGACCCTTTGACGGTCTTGGGAATGTGATGGGGTTAAAGGGAGCCAGTGCCACACTGGGATCTGGATGGAGTTCATTGTCTTGCAGATAGGCTGGGTATAAATGGGAGAGGGGCTGAGCAAGAGAGTGGCACCCCAATGTTAGACCATCAACCAGTTCTCTGGTCACAAGGGTTGCATTGTCTTAGGCAGAGGCCTAAGGAGAAGGGTCAGTTCTGGCCGCGATAACTCTACTTGGGAACAGTATGGCTCTATGTGTTCTCGCATACGCTCAGAGCCGCCTGATGTGATAATTGTGTGACACGCAGAATGTGGAATTCAAGAAGCACACATAATTAATCACACTGAATTCAATCAAAAGCACTCTTGTGCCCGTTCCCTCATTATCCTCAAGATACTAGTCCTGCATCCCATTCTTTCCATTAAGTTCTTGCACACTCACCATCAAGCATGTCCAGATTGTTGGTCTACACTTAAAGACTGTTGATACTGACACTACATGACTTAGCCTTTCGTGTCTGGTCAGTTTCTGACAACATAGGCATGATTGGCTGGATATATAATCCATGGTCAAATGTTGGACTGAAACTCAGCCCCTTTCTCCACTTTCTACCCACCCCATTTCCAAGACAATGAACTCCATCCAGATCACAGTGTGGCGCTGGCCATCTTCCAGATTTCTAGGCCCAAAGGTCCAGAGGTGAAGGCCAGACGTGTGGCCCAGCTCGTGTTGTGCTGTTTACCACCTCATAAACTTGCCTCTGGGGAGAGCCATCCATTAAATGAGGTCCTTCCAGAATTCCTGATGTGCAATGCTGCATCAGTTTTGGAATGCTTACTCGTTTCAATTCCCTGGATTAACAGGGAAACGGAGACAGGGAAAGTGATGCACTCTATCCTTCCTCAACGTGGTAATTAATTTCCGATTGCTCCCTATTTGCTGAGATGGCTTCAGTGTGCACCACTCCAGTTTACTCCAACAAAAACATGATCATTCATGTACATGTACATGTACATTATCCATACAACGTGTCACCCCAAACCCCTCACTCCATTTTAATTAATCACTTAAGCTGAACCATAACAGTTTGGAATACAGTTTTCCTGCTGCTTTTACTTTTTACAATAATAATACCATCAATCTGGATACCAATCTGCAGTGAAAACATACAGACTGAGCAGCTGCCTGCCATGTGAACGGAGTGTGTGGAGAAAACATTACGGAGCCATAAGGCAACACGACCATCATGACCAGCACATCATTCTGGTGTGAATGGAGAACAGAGTTATATTAGTGTGAGGCAGCTTGGGAGTCTCATATGGACACGAGCTGAGTGAATGAGTGAAGGACAAATGTGCTGGTCAGTTGACCACCCAAAAGTCACAAGTAGTCTTGTGGTGCCCAGTCACGAAAGGAGTAGAGAGACTGACAGACTGTGAAACAACAGTCTGTAAATGAACACATACAGTAATAAAGTGGTGGTTGGCTGTATTTACAGTATAGATTAGGGGTTTCGATCCTGCCAGGACGTGCCTCTCTTTTTGATTGAGATTTTTAAATGACTGTTATTCGCTGAAACTCTACTCCTCTTGATCTCTCTCTCTCTCTCTCTCTCTCTCTCACACACACACACACACACACACACACACAGCAGGAGAAACTGATCCCTTCATTAATGAGATTACACTCTGCTTTCACACTGCCTCCTCCACTAACCCAAATGGTTTCCTGCACTGCACACACACACACACACACACACACACACACACACACACACACACACACACACACACTTACTTTCAATCTCTCATTACAGCAAAGCCTAAGCTGATGTCTAACCAGATTATTTAAAACCATTTCTCAAAAGTTACTTCCTTCTGTCAGCTTTCACTCTATCATAGTCTGGGGAGCTTAAATTTACAGCCGCTGAAGCTGGCTGTATCATATCATGGTAATACTGGCCTATAATAATAAGATTTTGAGAGGTTTCAGATGAGTGTCTAAACAGTTATATTGCTTATACACTGATCAGCCATAACATTAACACCGTCTGTCTAATATTGATTGTGTCCCCTAGTGCTGCCACAACAGATCTGAACGTGTCTATGATATCTGGCACCAAGACTACCCTTATAGCAGATCATTTTGTCCTGTAAGATATGAGGTGGGACCTCCATGAGGGTCAGTCGGCATCATGAGCCTGTTAAACATGGGGTAGAAGGGGTGTCCACAAACTTTTTGTACATTTGATGAGTGCAATTTTAATGGCAACTGCTACCTGCTATTATGGGTGGCATCAACTGTGTTACTGCAGCTAAGATGACCTACTGAATATCTGTATGGAGGCTATTGAATGCTGGCCTTCATCTAATGATCTACCGTCATAAGAATGGTGCAATGTGAAAATTCCCAATGGCCAGTCTTGGCCTGCTGGTTAATGTCTGTACTGAGAATTAACATCCCCATAGGAGTTCATTCAGTCTGCTGAACAGCAGTGCTTTCAGTTCTCACATGGGAAAGTTTTTCTATCTTGTTAAAAGTTATAATGTTTTTAGTTTTATTCAACCAGAATGACAGGGCTGTCAGATTTATCCACAGATTTAACCCTGAAGCTGAACAGTAATTCTCAGAATATGGTGCCTTTCAAATCCCTAAGACCTGGTTGGTTTAGTGTTTTCCTGCTGTAACACACCCAGTATAGCTAAGCAAGTGCTCATCAATTAGTTCATTGGTTGGATCAGGTGTGCTGGAATTAAAGGAAACTAAAACAAGCAGGGCAGTGGTACCACAGGGCCAGGACTGAGAATCACTAGAATTGCATACTTTGCCTCTTTTTATCCTGTTCATTAATGGTCAGGACCCCACAGGACCACAGTACAGGTATTATGTGGGTGGTTGGTCATTAGTGTGTGTAGTGCTGATATGAGTGGGTTATCCACTCAGACCCACTGGGATCCACTCAGACCAGCAAAACACTAACACACCATTACAAGTGTCACACGTCATTTTTTATTAAACTTTTAATTTTTATTGTTCTTACTTTTATTTTGTCATTCATAACTTAGTTCATAATTTTTATTAACATTTTCTTTTACTATCATTTTCACTGTTATTTCTATCTATTTTATAGTAAATTAACTAATAATTGTTATCTATTTTTGTGTTTATTTGAAAATTGTATGCTGTGTTGACTGTTAAGTTGTTTTTTGAAACCATTTCATTATTTCCTTTTTTCGATCCCTTTGGGCTATAAATGCTCAGCTACACTATAAATGTGGATCACACTTCAAAGTATCTCTGAGTGAAAATAAAGGTTGATTGATAATAGGACATTGAGAGTAGAAAAAAAATCAAGGTGGTTATACTGTTTACTTAATTGGTGTACATCTTGATATTTAGAAACCTACAATTTATCTCTGTACACATTTGTGAAACATTGTGAGTGAGCTTAAAAAATGGCCAGCGTGCTTAAGGCAAGGACATAGGAATTCTCTGAGTATGAGTGAGGCATGGTCTGTGCCATACATAAACCCTCCCATCAGCCCCAGAAATCTAGTACTGGGGCTTTTTGGACCATACCACATGTTGTCAGATCTCTATGGTCCATACAACTGTGTTGTTGAATGTCCCATCCATTTGGTACCCAATATCATGTCTTGCTTAAACTCTGGCTACTGTTCGGCTTCGCTCACAAGATTACACCTCACAACTTACACAGGTGTGGGTGTTCCCAAGCCGTCCCCTGAAGTAACACCCCATCATAATCAATTTACATACTGATTACACATTTCAGTGTAGATTTTAACTTTATTGCTCTCAGGCCAGGCTTGTCAAGCTCAGTGGTGTAACCCTGTTATGACTTTTTTATGATATTTTCATATCAAAATATTGGTCTATTGCCAAGTGTAGAACTATCTGCTGTGAGAACATACATTACATTGCCATCACATTCATTACTACTTTGGTATTTGTGCTAAAACATTTGTGTAATGTATACCAATCAGCAATAACACTAATACACCTATCTGATTTTATACTCACTGTCCATTTTAGCTCCACTTACCAGCACTGCTGTGTCTGATCCACCCATACCAGCACAACCCACACTCACCTAAATAATACCTGTGTGGTGGTCCTGGGTGAACATGGTCAGAGGAGACTAACAAAGTATGCAGAAAAACAGATGGACTTGAGTCTGTAATTACTGAACTAGGGGTGATACTAGGCACAGGCTATACATTTTTTTCAAAAGCCCCAGGTCATCCCCAAGTTTTTCCAATCAAATCTGCACCCCTCTATCTTTCTGAAGAGACCTTCTGCTCTGAAGACGTCCTACAACTTAACTTCTAAGTATTTAATCACTTGAGCCGATAACTTTGTGTTTACAGAAAAAATCAGCCCAAACCTGACCTTCTACTCCATTCATTAGACAATGACCCACAGTAGCCTCCCACGACCCTTGGCCCTTCACCTCTGGGCTGAGATTAGAGCAGCAGGAGCTGAACAGGGTCAGGACATCAATCTTGTTCCATCTGCTGTCAGATAAACATCAGATACACACGCTCATACCAGACATTTGGGTGGCTTGCTGGACTCCTCTCTCACTCACATCCAATTCATGTTCACCAAAGTAGCAATTTGATGTTTGCTGACGGTAGCTTGGAGAAAAGCCAAAGTTCTACTGAAAAAATAATTATCATCTGATCTGTCACTTGAACATAGTGTAAGTATGAGTCAGTTATATCAAGCACACACACCCTCACACTCGCAGTCAGGCCTGTTGCCAATTACAACCTGTTGCACCAGTTGTGAAGAGTTGGCAGCAGGAAGTTTGTCTTCATGCTTGTGATAACAAGCCTGATAATGGGACAGGAAATGGAAAACCCACAGACAGGATATTGGCAGAACTAATGCCAAACTGACACTAACAACAATAAACAAATGGGTGAGCCGCTGATTTGTCCATTAAATAATGTTATGATATAATACTCGTTCTGTCATTGTGTGATTATTATCTGCTACTGCATTCACCTGCATATTGTTGTGCAAAAACCTTGCATCTCCAAAACCGAAACTTTACAGGAGAGGGAAAAATACCTTCTTAACTTTCAGTGGAAGCCAATGTAAAGAAAATGTAGATTTGTAATTGATAGTAATGAAATACTTGCATATACACTGATTAACCATATCATTATGACCACCCCTTGTCTCTACATTCACTGTCCATTTTATCAGCTCCTTTACCAGAAAGGAGCCCTTTATAGGTCAATAATTACACTGACTGTTGTCCATCTCTTTCTCGGCAGTGCTGCTGGTTTGTTTAGACACTGTGCCCAGTAGGCAGAATAACAGATGTTCTACAGCCTATAATTATAGAATTACAAAATGCTCCTGTATGATGAAGAGGATATGATACAATGGACAATGGAAAAAGGTGTAGTCAAAATGTTATGGTTGATTAGTGTTACAGTCTTACAATTGCCCTTCAATAAAATATTGTTTCTTTCCATATTCAGCTCATCTTGTGCTAACCAACGCTATTGCCGGACAGCATATTGATTTGTCTTCAGCTCTCTTTGGTCTGAATGACACTCAACAATATGCTTTGGAATGCAACTTACAAGCCCAAGAGCAACACCGCAGGACCGCATCAAGCCTGGCCAATTACTCGACCAGCCAGTGGAGATCTAGCTTGAATAGGGCCTTGCCGCTGACATGCTTTTACAATGGCATTGGTTTTAGAAAGCATGCACTGAAAAGTGATCTGAATGGAGAGCAATATACCCCTCTTGCAGACTGCAGACTCCATGTCTAACATACCAGCCCCATTCATATGACATGTTATCATGACCTTCTCCAGTCTGGCCAAAAATAGAGGGAGGGGTTGATGCAAAAGGCAAGAGTAGGGGACCAGCTGAGGGAGGGGGGGACAAACGGGATTGACTTCCTGACCTGTGACCAATGAGATCCTTGGGAAGCATCCAGTCAGCACAATGATGCAGTGTCACTGAGTTCGGTCAACATTCTTCGATACTGTACTCAGAGTTAAAGTGCAGCCTGCTCAGAGACTCTAAGTTCAGCAGACAGTTCACACAGCAAAACACAATGTGCGCCTTTTACTCACCACGTTTTGAGATTTATGACTGCCTAAGTGCAGCTAGAACTGTCCGTTGCTCTTCCTCAACTGTTGACTGTTCTCCGTTACACCCTGTGGCCAGTTTATTAGAAACACTTTCATTGCTGGTGTGCATTTGCGGACTGAAGCTCACCTGTTGATGGAAATATGCATTCGCCATCCACTGTCCCTTCATTGGAGGTCAGTTTCTGTCCTCAGAGTATTTTTGGTGTGTGTGTGTGTGTGTGTGTGTGTGTGTGTGTGTGTGTGTGTGTGTGTGTGATATGTTAGTGGAACACAAAGAAATTATGAAACAAAAAGAAAGAATTCTTCACAGCTGGGCAGGGGTCCAGACTGTACTGTGATGTTACAAACAACACACTAGACACACCACTGGCTGTTTCCACGTCAGCCATATCTAAAGCTCACTACTATCTGTATCAGAACTGTACTGAACCACAGCTCCCCCTCACATACATTACCTGTCTCTATCCATTCCTGGCAGGAGGTGTCATGCACAGGGCTGCAGTGCTCCAGTTCAGACTGGTCCTCACACACGCTGCATGGAAGGCAGGGGTCCAGACTGCTTTCCCGGTCCGAGTAGGTATCATCCTGGCATGACTCGCACAAGGTGTCTCGCTCAGAATCACAACGTAGCAGCACTCCCTGGCCAATGGGACACTGGGTACAAGCCTCACAGCGGTTAGTCAACTCCGAGAGGAAGTAGCCGTAGTCACACACGCAGATGGCATCGTTGGCATCTGTGCAGGGCGTTTCCATGCGCAGCAGGCCTGTGCACTGGGTGCAATTCTGGCATTGCTCCGTGTGGCTGAAATTCTCTGAGAATGTTTCACCTGGAAAGAGAGATCACCTAAAATGTCAGATCTCCACATTTTTTTCAGAAATCATAAAAACCTTATTTTTATTTTGGTCAGTTTGGCATGGAGCATGCTTCTTTAGGTTTACACTGGACACTCAAAGTGGACAGCATGGACAACAAATGAACTACACATGAAAAAGTACGAATACGTAATACCACATTATCACTGTTATCAGTGTTATAGCAGTATTGTTACAATGTGCTAAAATATTGGTACATAAATATACAAACTGAAATCATTTCAACAAGTTTTCTATTGATCAACACAATGTTGAACAAGCATTAAAGGTAAAGTTAAAATTCTGACGTGTTTTAATGGTAAAAATTACTTTTCTAACAAGTGATGCAGTAAAAAACAAAAACCATTGTTTAAGTGGAATCAAAACCTAATGAAGTCTTAATTTTTCAGTTTTAGCCAAGAAAGTAAAATCTATTGTTTCACTGTACATGAGAATCTCAGGTGTTGTTACAAACTGTTAAGCATAATCAGTAATACAAGGCTATTAAAAACATAAAATATGATTGCCACAACTGTCAATCAAGTCCTATGCCTTTATAAGCAAGTCTCAAGTCACATTCCAAGTCAGTATATTCAAGGTTGAATCAAGTCCCTAGTCACTACAGGTGGTCTCATTCAAGTCCCACAGGCAAGTCTTAGGTCACTTCCCAAGTCAGGACCAGTCTCAAGATAAATCCTAAGTCAATACAAGTAAATCTTAAGTCTACTAGTACTACTTGAGTCTAAATTCATTACAGGAAAGCCCCGTGTCACTACACGTAAGTTTCAAAGTGAGTCCAAAGTCAACACAAGCCAGTCCCAAGTCAGCATCGACAATTCTTCATTTTAAATCCTTTTAAATGTGTCTGATTCCTGAGTCGAGGTTAAATAAGTCAGTATGCTGTTCAGCAAGTGGATACCAAAATAACGGTAACAGTAATATAGCATATTTATCAATAGCATGTTAGTTATATGGTAGTATATTATATTAGCAAGTACACTATATGGACAAAGGTATTGGGGCACAAACTCATTCATTGTTTCTTCTGTATTCAAGGGTATTAAAAAGAGTTGATCCTGCTTTTGTTGGAGTAACTGTCTCTATTGTCCAGGGAATACTTTCTACTAGTTTTTGGCAAATTTCTGTGAGGATCTGATTGCATTAAGCGACAAGAACGTTAGTGAGGTCAGGATGTCAAAAAATCAACCATCCCACTCCAACGCATCCCCAACTAACCAATTCATTCCTCCAAAACGTATTGGATGTTGTATCATCATTCCAGAGAACAGAGCATCACTTCTCCACATCTCAATGCTCAGGGGGGCTTTATACCCCTCTAGCCCACGCCTAGCATTAGGCAATGTGCCATTAGGTTCATGTATATCTGCTCCATAAAATATGGAGTATGCAACCTAATGTAGCAGAATATATTCATTAGAAGGAGTGCCCACACCCTCCTTTCATCCTGATCTTCAATGGTCAGGACCCCACAGGACCAACACAGATCAGGTATCGTTTTCTTTGTGGGTCATTCTCAGCACTTGAACCCGATTGAACATCTCTGAAGACATCTAAAAATGTCTGTGCACCAACCTGATGGAGCTTGAGAGATTGGACAAAGACGAATGGGAGAAACGTCCCAAAAACATGTGCGCCAAGCTTGTAACATAATACCTAAAAAAGATTTGAGCTTGTGATTGGTGCCAAAGGTGCTTCAACAAAGTACTGAGCAAAGGCTGTGAATACTTACGTATGTTATATGTTTGGGTTTTATTTTTAATACATTTGCAAAGACTGGGATCACTTTGTCTTGTGGGGTAATGTGTGTAGAATTTTGAGGGACAAAACGAATTGAATCCACTTTGAAATAATGCTTTAACATAACAAACTGTAGAAAATTGAAACACTGCGAATACTTTCTGGATGCACTGTAGATATAGAAGAAAATCAAGCCTTAGAATTTTTCTGATTGCTGTTCATCTATGGCCGGTCAACACACAAAGAGTTTATTCAGATTCTTTACTGAGTGAGAGCAGCATGTGTAGCATGTGATGATTTAATAGCCTATTAATAAAGTGATATTACATATAAAAAAATAAAAACACAGTACATCTCCTGTTATGGGGAAAAAAAGAGACAAAAAGGAGGAAAAATCTAATTGTGAAAATGAGATCTGTGTGACTCATAATAACATCAATATTCGATTTTTTGTAAATAAGCTGGTTTCACTTGGCTGCATCCAGCTTAATACAGACAGTACCCAGGAAGACACTGATGTTGCAAAGTGGAAATATGATATCAGTAATGCAGCATTGCAAAGTGAATTTGTACTGCAGAGAGATCAAAAACTAAATTATGCAACATGTTGCTGCTCCATGTATGTGTTGTCAAGATGCCCATGGCCAGGCGTTTAGAAGATCTTTTGTGTCATTTCACTTTAATCTATGTATGCTGATAGCTGTAGGTTTCGACCTGAGATATGGGGACATGCAAAGGTTTGGGCAACACTAGTCAAAGTATTACTGAAAATAGATAAATGAGTAGAAAATGAACTCATCTCCAAAAGACACAAAGTTCTTTTCCACATTTGCTAAGAGCAAAATTAGTGTATAGGAGCATATTTAGTGGAAAAAAAAGGAGCACCATGTAAAGGTTTGGGCATCCCAAGAGATTTGAGCTCTCAAATATTTATTTTTTTTATTTCAAAGCTTTATAAGCCGTATATATCTTGACTTTTGAAATATTGTCCCAACAATCAGATATCAACCATCAGACTTCTCTGAACAGCTGCTTAAATCTCTAAATATTAGGGCTTATTAAATATTCACGTTTCCTCAGTTGGTCTGGTTTGTTTTCACACAAAGGCAACATATCAAATCACATTAAAATGTTCTCTCCGTTTACTGGTCAGACCTGTCCGGGGAGGAGTAAGAACTTCTGGAAAATGGTGCTGTGTTGTGGACCAGTGCAGGTTTCTGTGCAGTGAATTATGGATCAGCAGCAGAGATGGCATTTGTTCATAGCTGTAGTGATTATCTGGCCAATATACCAGCTTAAACTCCATGTGTAGAACCGTTCAGCTCAAACCTGCCAAGTACACCTGATAGATGGATCAGAGTGAGATCACATAACATCACCACAGACAAACCACTCCAGAGATTTGGGACCAAACAGTGACCATCTCCATTAAAGGGGCTTGGTACAATTGTTTTGGTCTGCATCTGATTGTGATTAATGTTTTACAGACCAGTTGAAGTATAAAAAAATGTTGTGAGCAGAACCAAGTAGTGTACACTGGTCATCGACTTGATCTGACCTCACTCTGAGCATAATCTAGTAGTGTATACTGGTCAGCGACTCTGAACGGGTCTAAGAAAACCAGCCATGTGTTCACATTTAATTTGATATCCCACCTTAAATGATGCTGCAGCTTCATTCTGGTGCAAGTATGGGTCTGAGACAGCAGCATCATTTAAGGTGGAATGGAAATTTATATACAAGGCCAACATCTACCTTAATATGAAGGGCCTCCAATATAGACTGCTTGTTTGCCCACCCACAACCTCAAAGGCATTTTTCTTGTTTTTTTACATAACAAGTTTGGCTGCACAAACAATGTGTGCACCAAGCTGGTGTACTTCGATATTTAATTCTCTAGGTAATGCAAGGCATATTTTGGGGTGTGTTTGGTTCGATTCGGT
The DNA here is from genome assembly GCA_034509495.1 of Acestrorhynchus altus. NCBI lineage: Eukaryota > Metazoa > Chordata > Actinopteri > Characiformes > Acestrorhynchidae > Acestrorhynchus > Acestrorhynchus altus. Next base: position 21,271,471 of record CM067510.1, read on the forward strand.
TCAGCTGGTTGAAGTTGTGTAGTGTATGATCCTTACTCGTTTAGTGTGTGATGGATATTTTGTTTTGGAAAGTATGAGCCACAACTTTACAAGCAGTGTAGTGTAGTGTACCCAAAGCTACAGAGATAGCAGAACATAACACACACACACACACACACACACTCTAACAATTCTAGCCAGCCTGAGCTACCAGGTCCCCTTCCCTTTTATGGACATATGACAAACAGAAGCCACTGGCAGAATGTTACCTCTGCTTCTCTCTAATGTCCTGGCAATGCTACCACACACACACACACACACACACACACACACACACACACACACACACACACACACACTGTCAACACACACTCACTGTAGTCTCCCTGCAATAATGTGTCCACATGCATTATTGATGATTAGCATTATGATAATGGCCCAGAGAGGGCGGAAGAAGAGAGGAGAGTGGGAGAGAGATAGAGAGAGAATGATGGGGAGGGCGGATGGTTATCGTCCGTCTGCAGGAAACACTACGGCACTCTCGGCCCCCTGGACAAACCCAGCAAGCCCCAAGCACAGGCCACTTTACCTCCCTCATTAATAAGTCCATTAGCAGCCGGAGCAAATGACACTCCAGGGAATGAGAAAAGCTCTAATCAGGGATCGCGATGATGATGCTGAAGATGTACTGACGTAGCCAGCTGGTGGGTAAGCACGTATGATGACTTAGGGCACCATTCTCAAGGCCTATTAGATCCTTCTGCAGATAGATCAAACACGACTGGGTGTTTCTGACTTTTCCAAACGAGGCCTGGAATCCCAGATATTAAACTGATCACAATTTATTATGGATTAGTACAAAGCACCTTGGCTACCATTGCAACTGCCTAGCGGCCACCTAGCAACCACTAAGAAACATAGCTATAACCTAGCAACACTAAATCACGCATCTAGCAACCATTTAGCAATGACATAGCCACCATTTGATACCATAGCAACCATTTAGAAACCACTTAGCAAAACCAAGCAATTCCTAGCAACACCACAATAAATCACCACCTGAAATGCCATAGCATAGCAATCACTTTGGAATACAATATAAACACATTAGAAACCATTTAGAATACACAACAACTTAGTAACAGCAGGAAAAACGAGCATGTAGAGGTTAGGTGTCTTGCTCCAGTAAGTCCTTCATTACTCTCTACTACTACACTCATCACTACCACTACTGCTTTTACTATTACTTCTACTACTACTACTACTACTACTACTACTACTACTGCTTTTACTATTACTTCTACTACTACTATTACTACTACTACTACTACTACTACTGCTTTTACTATTACTTCTACTACTACTACTACTACTACTACTACTACTACTACTACTACTACTGCTTTTAATATTACTTCTACTACTGCTGCTTCTACTACTGTGTTTACTATTAGTACTGGTACTATTATTACCATTACTACTACTATTACCACTGCTTTTACTATTACTGCTACTATTGCTACTGTTACTAATTATTTTTATATTATTACCTGTAAACATTTAAAAGTAAAATATTTCTCTTTTTAGAGGACTCTTAAAGATAATCCCCATTTGTAAGAGAAGACTGGGGATTGTAGTAAAACCACTACAGCTGTGTGTTTTTGTCCTGAACTGTGAATCTACCTGCAGTGGTTTGTAAATCTTAAAGTTCAGTTTCTGGACACCATTTTCCACTGACAGCAGGGGTAGGGGAGAGGATGACAGGTGGGACACAGGGTGAGAGAAGGGGTGAGACTCGTATGTCTAACATGTCGTTAGAGTATTTTTGCCCAGGGCAAGGGAGTCAGGGAGGGCACGTACCTGTTTTAAGAGCTTAACAGGTTTTGCTAAATGCTGTGGAATCAGGGCTTTAAGGTTTTGCTGTAAACAAGGAGCCGCAGGTTCTTTCCCAGCATCTCAAACTGCTTGTACACAAACAGTAGAAAATGGATGGAAGCTAACAGTCCTGTGGTTTCAACTGCTGCCACAGCTCCTTACAAATGATCCCATGTCAACTTTCCACTTTTCATCCATCCATTAATCACCAGCTGACTGGCCTTTTCTTGTACGAACACTGCTTTCTCTCCTTCGGAGACAGGGGCTGAGTAGGTATAAAATGGATTAAAGCTAAGGGACGGATTTGGGAGAATGAGGAAGAAGAGCATTTGGATTGACATACTATACCACTCATTTTAGGGTTATCAATACATATAGTGCATCCGGAAAGTATTCGCAGCACATTTTGTATTTTGCACATTTTGTTAGGTTACAACCTTATTTCAAAATGGATTAAATTATTAAATTTTCCCTCAAAATTCTACACACAATACCCCAACAATGGCAAAATGAGAAAAGTTAGTGTGAAATGATTGCAAATTAAAAAGAAAACACAAAAATATAACACGTATATAAGTATGCACAGCCTTTGCTCAATTTTTGTTGAAGCACCTTTGGCAACATTTACAGCCTCAAGTCTTTTTGAATTTAAGTCTGGGCTCTGACTGGGCCACTCAAGGACAATCACAGAGTTGTCCCGAAGCCGCTCCTCTGTTATTATGGCTGTGTGCTTAGTGTCATTGTCCTATTGAAAGATAAACCTTCCTCCCAGTCTGAGGTCCAAAGCACTCTGGAGCAGGTTATCATCAAGGATGACTCTGTACATCACTGCAGTCATCTTTCCCTCGAACCTGACTAATCTCCCAGTTCCTGCTGCAGAAAAACACCCAAACACCATGATGCTGCAACCACCATGCATCACTGTAGGAATGGTATTGGCTAGGTCAAAGTAGTGCCTGGTTTCCTCAAGACATAATCCTTCACATTCAGTCCAAAAAGTTAAATCTATTTGTTTCTCTTTGGTCCTGCCTTTTACTGAGGAGTGGCTTCCATCTGGCTTCTCTATGATACAGGCCTGTTTGGTTGAGTGCTGCAGAAATCCTTGTCCTTCTGGAAAGTCCTTTTCTCTCCACAGAGCAACATTGGAGCTCTGTCAGAGTGCCCATTAGGTTCTTGATAACCTCCCTGACTAAGGCCCTCCTACCACAATCACTCAGTTTGGCTGGATGGCCAACTCTAGCTCCTGATGAAGGCCACTGGGCTCATTGGGACCTTCACTGCAGCAGAAATATTTCTGTACCATGCCCTGTACCATGATCTGTGTCTCGATACAGTTCCTTAGACTTGGCTTGGCTTGGTTTGTGCTCTGACATGCACTGTCAACTACAGGACCTTATATCACAGCAACCAAAACTGCAAAATTTGAGTACACTATGTGGACAAAAGTATTGAGACACCTGCTCATTTTTAGTTCCTTCTAAATTCAAAGGTATTTTGTTGGAGTAACTGTCTCTGCAAGGCTTTCTAGACTAGAAAGGACCATTGCTGTGAGCTTTGGAACATTGCTGTGAGGATTTAATTAGTGACAAAACTATTGCAATTTGCAATTTTGCTTGCTGTAATATTAAATTAAGCAAATCTAAGCCAATTTTTGAATCATGGTCAAGACCACCAAGGGGGTGGGACCTCTCCATGTTCTGAGCTATACTGGATGCTGAAAAAGTCCATTTTCATTTCCAGTCCTTCTTCATCTCCTTCCTTTCAGCAAGTCTAGACAGCCAGACATGTGGGAGACGCTAGTGTTGGCAGAGCAATCCCAGCTGCTAACAGGCTCACCTCTGACCCCATTTGCTGTGCATGTGATCCCACCATGTAAGACAGCTCCTTCTGAGACCCATTTTTAACATTTCCATAATTCATCGCAGCAGCGAGCAGCTAAGAACAGCGGTTTGTCAAGTCTCATTTCCAAAAGCTTTTCCTCTTCAGCTGCTAATTACCTTTGGCCGATAAAGAGTGCCCACTGTTCCCCTGGGGGAGCGGGCTCTCTTTCTCCTTCATAAACGAGTCACAGAAAGCTGTGAGGGGGAGGCAATGGCATTTTAAATAAGGCAAGTACTTCTTCACACCATGTTCACCACTGTTTGTGAATGTGTGTATGCATTTGTGGGTGTACTTACTATCAAGGCATGCCTTACACACCGTCTGTGTTTTTCCACAGGGCTTGACCATGCCCTCCCCAGGTTGGCACTGCTTACAGCACTCCCCACTAGCTGTGTACTGACCCGACTTGCAGACCTCCTGAGCTGAGAACACGGACACCTACAGAGATGGACAGAATGAGAGATGAGCAGAAGGAACCTCATTAACCTTATTAGGACACAACATACTGGTGCATCATGGAATTACAATCTACAACCCCATAATGATCCATGTCCTACATTTTTCACAGGACATTTAGGAGATACTCTTCAGAGCTCGTGTTAACACTCAGCAACCTTGGGTCTCCTTCAAACAAAAATATATTATATAAACATAAATAAAACCAATGCCAGTAAGACAGAGAGACTATAAGAAGATTCAGTGCTACGTGAAAGCAAAATTTCTATATTTCTGCCTAAATTTGAGCTAAATCTTTTTCACACAAAGATTTTCAAACAAGTTCAAAAAGTTGATAAGGAGAACCAAATCAAACAAATGAGACAAATATTTTGCACTTGCTAATTTATTTATTAAGGAAAATGATCCAGTTTTACATAACTGTATCAGTGACTGTTAGTAGTGACTATTTCTGATTCTGTTTGGGATCTGATGACAATTGTTTTTGCGACACACTGGCCCAACTGCTGGTGTGATCATCTGGGGAGTATACAACAGTCAATAGTAGTGATACAAGGGACACTAACCACTCAGCAATATGCGCAAGACATCCTGTGGCTACTACAATGGCATTTTCCAGCAGGATAATAATCACCCATGGGTTTCTCAGGAATGTCGCTGCCAGATTGCAACACTTCCTTTGTCTGCCCAGTTGCCAAATTTAATGACAATTAAGCATTTCTGGGACTAGCTGTGATGCCAAGTTCAGCAAACTATGAGTGTGCAGGATCTACAGGTCCAGCTGCAACATCTGTGGGTAAAAGTGCAGCAGTATGCCATATGGAATGTTCAGATAAAGGGAGTATCTGGATTTTCAGTAAACAGTAGCTTATCCCCACACATTGACACATATTAGCTCATGCAGGTGTGACGTGTCCTTTCCAGATGGGCCGTGTTTCTCTGGTATTTCTCCAAATTACCACTGGGAACAAAACATGGTGAAACATGTACAAACAAGAGGGACTTCACCTTAAAAGAAGGCCTCCTTTGGAAAACAGCTTTAACACTGACCATCTGGTAGATCCTTTTATTGGTGTGCTACTTGAAATGTTTGCTCTGGGACATGGTGTATCATGGCGCTGAAGTCTTGGACCCATCTAATCATTTTAAACATACAAAAATCTTCAATGCAAAATTAAAACCTGACCAATTAACAATGGTTTGAAAAAGCCTCTTTGGCTTCCACTCATTGGCCATTTTATTGGAAACACCTACTTTGTATGGTCCTATAAAGTACAAGCTTCCATATTAGGCAGTATTATATACTGAACTACTGTACAACCTACCCTGCACTGCTATTCATAAAATAGAAACATACAATGACATAATAATGTGATATTATAAACCAAAACAAACTAAAAAAGTGCAGATAAAAAGCAAAGACTTCAGCTTTTCTCAAGAAGTAGTGCTTTTAATTATTTCCCCATGGAATTATTCACTTTCACTGACATAATTTGAAATCTAATAATAATAATAATAATAATAATAATAATAATAATAATAATAATAATATATATTTTTTTCAAACACAGAGACACTATGCATTTCAAAGCTGTACGAAAACAAATGCAGTCAATAAAGCACTATAACCTAGTGAAAGTTATGCTCAGAAAACTCAAAACAGCTGATAACTCATCCAAAACCTAGCAATTGTTATTGACTTAAGCCCCTAGCTAAAATAAATGCTGCATTCGGCTATGTTGGCTGCAGTTATTCCTTTAAGATAGAACACCTCCCTGTTTTTATGACATACAACCAAAAACTCATAACTGCAGACAACAGGGTGTCTATGTGTAATTTTCCAAAAACACTGTGTGTTTGACTGTGGAGGCTTCAGAGGCCTATAGCAGCTGTGCTTGTAGTGCCAACTTCAGACAGCACTCAAAAATCATCAACAGAGCTGAAAATGGTTGGCGAGAAGCAACAATAACAAAGAAAAACCAAGGGAATCATTGGGGGATTTCATAACCTCTTGAATTGCTGTTGGCAGATGTTACAGTTTTATCCATGCAATTCACTTCTGCGGCAGCAGTCTGAGATTATTATTCTGCTGCTTAACTGTAAGAGGAAATTCATTGTTTCAACAGTTTAAGGTGTTAGGATTCTATGACATCACTATTCTGGCATTTGATGATTTACCCTTTATTTGAACAGTACACTGTAAATGCTTTGAAGATATTTAACTTACATTTAATGTAACTAACATCTAGGGATGTGACGAAGTTTGAATTCAAATTTGATGACATTCGAACTTCAACGATTTTTGGCAAATTTGAATGTGACGGATGTTTTAGGGCCAGTTTTCATCAAATGCGGATTTGAAATTGCCGCTGGTATATAAAACAGGACAATTGAGTTTTTACAAGCAGGAAATACAATAAATACAACTAATTCTGACACCATTTTACACAGCTGGTTGTAGGTTTTTCATACACATTGATTTTCAGCCTACAGGTCATATTTTAGATTTACTTTTGCTTTACATAAATAAATAATTAAAATGGTATGTGGCAAGAAAACAAATGTTGTTTGGGAGTTTTTTAACTGAACTTCAATGATCGTAAAGCGGTGTAAAACAACTATTTCCCGTGCTGAAGCTAAAGACCACAGATATTCAATGTCGGCACTGTACACTCATTTGCGCTCGAGGCACGGTCCACAATTATCCCGAGCCAAAGTTGAGCGAAGTGAGTTCACAGATTCGCAGTCAGATCAATCAACGCCAAAAGGCAAGGTTGTTCCTGTTCCAGACACTGGAGGAAGTATTGGTGCACCGTGAGTCAGTGACTACCTGTGGCTGATGGTCTATGTAAGCATCATGTATTCATGTTGAAAAAATACAAAAATACATGCACAAATGGGCTTATCAGGGCTTATCGGGTGTTCTTGGTGGTCCACCCCCTAGTTTTACCAAAACTGCATTTGTATTCGAATTTGACGGATTTGTAGCTAAAGAATTTGACTCCAATGAATGTGGATTTTCCTCAGCTCCTTATTAACATCTATTTAATATATTTATTTTAGAAATATCTGTGTAATATATTTTAATATTTTATGCATGCTTAAGTATATATATATATATATATATATATATATATATATATACATACATACTAATCATCAAAAAAATAGTTTCCCTCAGAGCAAAGTATGGGATTTTAATGCTTTTGGAAGGAAGATAACAGTTACCAGGAAAAATAAATGGTCCATCCCATTCAGATTGAATATTCTCGCTCAGTTGCTACACATCGGTGGGGTTGAGTGTTGGCAGACCATCCATGCACTATTGCCAGCAGGGGTAATATCCACATGACTGGTACACTGATAAGACCATCCCACTCTGAGCCCTATGATGTGACCCCTCTCAAACCCTTCCAACTGCTCAAATTGCTTTCAAACTCTTCTCCAAGCCAAATGTCACTTGCAAAGGATGCTACCAACAGAATGGAGAGCACACATAACAGGACAACCTTATATAGTCATTCAGGTACAGTGATAAGGCCTGACCTTGTCGAATGCACAGCAGAGCATGAAGCTTGAATAATTTGCATGTCCCACTATGTCAAACCTTCCTACCAAGTTTACTTCCTTCTGGGTGATTCTTTCTGGGTGCAACTATTCTTTTGAAGATGGGTGTTTTTGAGAGGCAATTGGGAAGATAAACATTTGCCAGCACATTCACTACTCAATCACAACTAGACTTCTACACCCTATGTCCGCTTTTCTAGACTCCCTCACATTGTAAATTCACACTTACGTCAGTTTTGTACACTGTTTCATCCAGATCTGCAAGGACACACTTTACTGTAAAGCACTCTACCATAAATGACTCACAGATTTATTGCATGGGGTTCCATGACAGTAAAGTACAGCAGTCATTCTAACTTCCACATCTAGTCCATTCATGTTTTTCCATCCAGAAAGTCTTTAACATTTAACCCCAGATGACAGATGGTAGTTACTGAAGACAGTGGAAGATAAATGGTGAACAATGATTGGCGCAGTGAGTGAGGTGCAGCAAGGACCCACCTCTGACTCCTTTGTGTTTGGAATTCCTGAGAGAAAGTGAGAGATAAAACATCTGTCCCTGTTCATCTACCTCCAGGCACGGTAGAATCAGCTGGAGGAACCCCAGCAAGAGTGCTGGGGCAAAACGGAGGCGGCAACTTCACTCAAATTAGCATTCCTCACATTTCTGCCACTCTTACCCTCCGGCATCTTCTCCCTCACACAAACACACACGTGCTCCCCTGTTCCCCCTCAGCCCCCAGCACCATTACAGCCTTGAGTGACATTCAACCACCACATCACTTGTAGCCATCTTTCTTTTCTTTTCCCCAACAAACCGAATCAGCTTGTTAAAGCACCCAGAGGGTATCCATGCCTGGTGGACAGAAACCTACCCCTTGTCTTGCATTTGTACAAGACCTTAGTATCTCCACCCACTCTAAAAATGCACATTAGGCAACATTACCAAAAAACGGCGTGATGTTTTGTGCTTCCACACAGGCCACTTTAGTAGAAACACCCACCTTGTGTTTCCACTCACTGGCCACTTTATGAGAAATGAGTGATATAGACTCACATGTTTATGTTGCTGATTCAGACAGGACTTGTCTAACACACAATTTCTTTCACCTTTCAGCAACAGAACAAAACATCTATCACCAGCCATTGTGCATTCGCCCTCCTCTGCCTCAAGCACACATCCCTATGCATGCAATATATACAGATACACAAGCTAGCACACACACACTCACACACACACTCCCAGGGTCATAAACAAATTTCACACGGCACAAAACCTGTTTACAGAAACAAAAGGTGTATTGAAACCAAGCCAAGCCAATTCAGAAGCCAAGAAGGAGAAAGGCAATCAGACATGAATCAATTCGATATATAACAAGGGCTAAATGAACAGAAACCTTATATTGCTTAAACAGATGACATCAATAAATACAAACATGAGTTAATATGATTTGTGAAAATGCCCAAACATTTTTAATGTATATGGAGGAATACATACTTAAAGATTATACTAGTAAGGATTAGTAACAATGTGTGAGACGTCCTCCACCATGTTTGGAGGCTTTACTACAGCCTGGCTACATTTACATTTACATTTGTGGCATTTAGCAGACGCCCTTATCCAGAGCGACTTACAAAAGTGCTTTGCTGTTTACTTAGAACATCCTTAGCTAGTAGATAAGGCTGGAATCTAGAGATTCCACACATTTAGACCGTGTTGAAACAAAAGTCTTTATGGAGTTAAGTACTCCTAGCTAGCTCCAGGTTTCCATCTATGTTTTGCAAACATTATGTGCAATGACAAAACATTTGGCATAAAAAATGAGAAATGTTGTGTTGTGTCTTTTTCCACTTCAGTTACGCAAAGACACTTGAGGTGGCATAGGTGACCATGATTACAAGAGCAAAGCAATTTTCAGTGTCCAGAGGACCAGCTGTTCACCTATGCCAACTGATAAGAGGGTCATCATTACTGTAAATGAGCTAGACACTTATTAGACACTTCTGTAGAGTAGAGGGTGGTGGGGATTTGATGTAAGTGTGAGAGCAGTTGGTCGTTGTGTTCATGCTGTATGTTGAACAATAATGAATGAAACTAATGAAACAGTGTCACACTCCCGGACATGCCTGAGGCACTCACAGCTTTATCATTTTAATCTTTATTTTAATATTTTATTTAATTTTTTATCTTTCACTTAATTTGTGATATTTGGATGTTTTTTTCAAATTTTCTATTCAAGTTCTATGTTTATTTTCACAATGCACAAAACCTAGGTGGATGGATTGCTGTCACAACCTTCAGATGATTTCAGTATGGAAACACAAGAAGATAACCAAATGTTTCATGGTTACACACCCCATATCAACTTGGAACATCATAGCAACCACCTCAGACACCGTTGCGCCTGTATGGAACACCATGGGGGAAGGGGTGACTATGCAGGGTACTTAAAAGTTTTGCATCTGGCCCTTTTGCTTTGATGTCATTTTGAAACTATAAAAAAATGTGTTAAAGCCTGTTTACTGGAGCTGAAGCGTCTCTTTGTGTTTCGTCTTCTGGAACTGGATGATCCAGCAGTGCCAGTCTGGATCACAGAATGAGAAGGATGTCCGGAACCCACATCCTCAAACACACTCACGCACAGATTGTATACTTCCATCAAACACTTAAACGTTATCTGCCTTGAGATTGCATCTATGGCTTTGAAATACGAAGCATCTTAGGTTATCTTCTCAGATCTCCAATCTCAGTGACGTCATTACTGTAGATCTTTGAAGTCTATCATAACATTTTTCAAACATTAATATCACCTGCCTAAAATGAAGTGGATCCCTCTTGTGCCACCACAACAGCTCTGACCCATTGAGACATGGACTCCACAAGACCTGTGTCCTGTGGTATCTGTAAGTTGTGAGGTGGGAGCTCCACGAGCACCAGTGAGTCTTGGACCACTCCATAGCAACACCACAGCAGCCAACTGGGATACCATTTCCACTACTTGGTATGACATGGCAACCGCCTAACCACGTAATAGCATGGAAATTAAGGTTGGACAAATATTTGATTTTTCTTTTTTTTTTTCAAAATCAAAGCAAAGGTTAGATTTTTTAGAAAGTCAAAACAAAAATGATCCAGACAGGTCTCCATAGTGACCATGTAGCCACATGAACCTTGCTGGAAGTGTGGACGTCTACTTAACACTGTTTCTTTTTCAGTCATTATTTTCAGCATAAACCTGTTACAGTGCTGTCTTACAAGAATCACATTATTGTGATGCACTTCTTAATTCCATGTTATGCCCAGCACTGACTGCGAGAGAGGCTCTGCATGTGGTCTGCTGCAGCAGCTCTCTGATGCTTTTCCACACTGATTGAATCACTGAACTATTTTAAAAAATGAATCATTTGTGTTGTTTCTTCTGAATGAATCTTTTAAACACTTTTAAAAACACAGTGCCAGATCATACACACACCAATCTTACTGATTTGCTTCAAAAACGACTCACAGATGTGTGGGACCAAAGTCAGAGGTAACTTTCACTCAAATGCATTTAACTCTTTGACCCCAACCTGCCAGCACTTGTTAGAGAGGGGAGTGTCTGCCTTGTCATGCTGGAGGAGTGAGAAAACTGCAAGAGTGATTTATCAACCCCATCCATGTTATCTAATAACATCACCAATACAGGAACTACAGGCCAGTACTGGTATTCTTACTGACCACCAGCACACTCACTGACCAATACTGTTACTTACCACCAGTATACTCACTGACTTATGCAATTACTGACCACTTACTTATACTCACTTACATATACTGTTACTGACTAGTATACTGACTTATACATTTAGACCAGTATCCTCACTAACTTACACAGTTAGTGACCAGAATACACATTGATCTGTACGGTTACAAACCAGCAGTATACAGTTACTGGTCAGTATATGTTGTGAGCTATAGTAACTGATGAGTGTTAGTAAGTACTAAGTGAACTATATCATTACTGACCTGTATACTCACCAATTATACGGTTCTTGACCAGTATACTCAATGATCTATAGTTACTGACCAGAGTACTCACTGACCTATATAGTTCCTGCCCAGCATATTCACTGACCAATACTGGTACTAACCAACAGTATACCCACTAACCTATAAAGTTATTGTACTATAATCATAAATATTGAGCAACAATAATACCTGCTGTTTGTGTAATTATGTGTAATATATTAATAGAAAATAAGTTTATATTACCCATCACTATTTATTGACATCATCTTTACTGACCAGCATCATCTCCACTGTCATACAGCACATTCACTGACCTACGCAGTTACAGACCCACAACAGACATACTCAACTACAAGACACGCTGACCAACAGTTACTGACCAACAGCAGACATACTGACCAATCTGGGTCAGACTCGGACAGTTGTGGCCTGGCTGTGGACAGCCTTGTAGGAAGGTTGCAGGTTCGAATACATGAACTGGCAGGTCAAGACTGCAATACCCTAGAGCAAGGCACTTAACTCTCCAGCTGAGCCATAGACAGGGCTGCCCACCACTCACTGGAGTGTGTGTGTGTGTGTGTGTGTGTGTGTGTGTGTGTGTGTGTGTGTGTGTGTGTGTTTCAGTGTGGATGGCTCATACTGACCAATGCAGTTACTGACCACCAGCATACATCCTGACTAATGCAGTTACTGACCACCAGCAGACATCCTCATCACCAGCAGGCATACTGACCAATACAGTTGCTGACCACCAGAATACATCCTAACCAATGCAGTTACCAACTGCCAGCAGACATCCTGTTCACCAGCTGATAAATGCAGTTACTGACCTACAGATTTACTGACCACCAGCAGATGTTGTAGGTCATTCTAAGCACAGGTGTGTTAGTGTGTGTTGTGCTGGTTTGAGTGGATCAGACACAGCAGTGCTACTGGAGTGTTAAACTTCTCATTTTCATTCTGGACCGAGAAACGTCCACCAACCAGAAATATCCAGCCAACAGTGTCCTGTGAGCACTGATGAAGTACAAGAGTATGATGAACACAAACTGTGCAGAAACAGATGAGCTTCTGTCTCTGATTTTACATCTACAAGGTGGAGCAACAAGCTAGGAGTGTCTAATAGAGTGGACACTGAGTGGACACGGCTATGCCTGACCCATGTCAGTGGCACTGCATACCTGCTCTGTTTCCACTCTATGTCCACTCTATTAGATATTCCTACCTACTTGCTCCACCTTGTAAAGTCAGAGACAAGAGCTCATTTGGGTCTACACAGTTTGTACTGGTCATCCTCTGGTGCTTCATCAGCCCACAGGACGCTGCTGGATGGATATTTCTGGTTGTTGGACTATTTTCAGTCCATTAGTGGCACTGAAGGGTTTAGAAACTCCAGCAGCACTGCTGTGTCTGACCCACACATACCAGCACAACACACACAACACAACACACCAGCAGGTCAGAGTCCCTGCAGTGCTGAGAATGACCCACCACCTACAATCCCTGCTCTGTGGTGGTCCAGGGGGTCCTGACCACTGAAGATCAGGTTGAAAGGAGAATAAAGTATGTAGAGAAACTACATCGAATATATCAAACCCACTGACCTCCAAAGGTACTGGCCAATGGAATCACTGACCCACAGCAGCCTCACTGACCCGCCTGCCTGTCAGCAGGTGAGTGTGCGTGGCTGGGGTGGGCAGGTGAGCACTCACCACTCCGAGCAGCAGCGGGAACGCAGCAGCGAGCATGTCTGCACTCCAGGGGCGCGCGCGTCTCTCGGCCACTTCTCTGTAATCTGTGCGGTCAGTCCCTGTCCAGCAGAGCGAGCATCTCTGCACGGCCACCCCTGCTGGACCAGAGAGAGAGAGAGAGAGAGAGAGAGAGAGAGAGAGAGAGAGAGAGAGAGAGAAACAGCTGCGAGTTTCACTCTTGAGTGACTTCAGTGCGTTTGCGTAAAATCCAGAGTGCGCTCTCAGAGGTGGAGTGTCGACCACTCCTCTCTCTCTCTCTCTCTCTCTCTCTCTCTCTCTCACACACACACACACACACACACACACTTTCTCTGTCACTCTCATAACTCACTGTTTCTTTCTCTCCCACTCTCCCACTTTTTTCTCTCACTCTTTCTCACTCACTTTATAACTCACTCTTTCTCACCCACTTTCTCACTCTCTTTCACTTTCTTTCTCACTCTCTCTCACTCTTTCTCTCTTTTACATATTCTCTCACACCATCTCACTTTCTCCCTCTCTTTCACTCTCGCACACCATCTCATTTTCTCCCTCTCTTTCACTCTCTTGCACCCTCTCATTTTCTCACTCACTCTTCTCTCAATTTATTGTTGTTTTTTTTTATTAAGGGTCCTGTATTAGTATGACAAATAGATGAACATTTGGATTGTCAAAGCTTTACAGATGAGAACCTATTAACTGATACATTAACAATAAACAACACCAACAATAATAATTATTAACAATAATAAAGCACATATGAAAAAGTGTGTGTGTGTGTGTGTGTGTGTGTGTGTGTGTGTGTGTGTGTGTGTGTGTGTGTGTGTCTGAAGGCAGGCGAGGGTGTGACGTGCGAGTGAGTAGAACTCTCTGTGTTCTAATAAACAGGGTCATTTCTCCTGGTCAGGAAGGCTGAGGAATGGGGGGGGGGGTTTGCTAAATTTCTTGTAGAAATCTTTGTCTCTGTTTTGTTCACTGGGCACTGTCAGCATGTTCCATTCTTCTGAGGAACCCAGGATATTTTGTGCCGGCTGGTCTCTCTAGCCAGGCTGTGCTGATAAAGTCTGTACCTGATCAGGGTGGTCCTCAGTTTGAGATCAGTCACTGTGCTCAGGTTCTCCACCACAGTGTTGTGTTGCTTTACGGTCAGATAGCACTACATTTAACTCTGTTTGAGTTTCACAATAAATATATCTGTCTTTCAGTCGAGCTGTACTTTGGTTCACTCTGATTAGATCTGTGTTCTTCTGGTCCTGAGCTTGGGGAGTGTTAGTGTGTGTAGCTCAGGAACAGCTGAATGAGGAGACTAGTGTCTTTGCTTAACTCTTGGTCCTGCAGGACTTTAAAATGGTGTGAGTGGGGGTTGCTATTTTTAGATGCTTCCAGAATTTGATTGCCCTTTTTTTATTTTAATAATTAATGGATATTGGCCTGTATTCTGCTCTGCATGTGTCATTAGTGGTGTTTTTATGCATTTTAAAAATATTTTTACACAATTCTGCATGCAGAGTCTCAATTGAATGTTTGTCCCATTTGTCAAATTGTTGTGTGTTAAGCAGACCCCCTACAGGGTCAAATATTTGTAGCCAAATTGGAATTGGAATTTCTGAAAAAAATTGTATTTTATGGCAAAGAAAGCCCTGCATGCCTTTTCTCTCTTGATTCACTCTGTTAAAAATTCCTAAATTATTATATTTGGAAAAGTGGCTGATTTTACCTCATTTCAATGTGTGTTTTTTTCTGAAACATCATGATCTTTTTCAGGTCTGGCAGTACTGCTCCAACAGGTCCAGGTTCTGCTGCACACCCTGCTCTGTGGGAGACGGCAGGACCAGGTCATCTGCATACAGCAGGAATTTAATTTATTGAGTTCTGCAGAGTGACACCGGGAGCTGTAGACTCTTCTTATATTTTAGCCAGTTGGTTTATATAAATTATATATAAATGTTGAATAATGTTGGGATTAAACAGCAGCCCTGTCTCACTCTGTGCTCCTGACAGAGAAAATTTGTTTGTTTATTGCCAATTTTAATCCCACACCTGTTTACTGTGTACATGGATTTAATGAGATCTTATGCTTATGCCCTACACCACTGTCTATCAATCTGTAAAATAATCCCCACTGCCAAATAGAATTAAATGCCTGTAAAACAGGCAAATATTCTGGTTTTATTTTGGTTAACATATTTTTTTAATTAGGGTGTGTGAGGTAAATAGGATCAGTGGTGTGGTAACTTGGTAAAAATTCAATCTTCTTTTCTCATATTTTGACATTTCTGGCCAAACCAATTGTCTTCTTTTTTGACTTTGGTTTTTGATGTGTTTCTGATGTTTTTTCAGCTGTTTTGTAAAAAAAAAAAAAAAAAAAAAAAAAAAACTATTCATATTTCTTACTGCCAGATTAATGTTTTCTTTACTGGGAACATATGTTGTCTCCAGAAAGGTGTTTAAAAGTAATTGCATTTCTTGATTTCCAATTGCTTTCTGGAACACTTCTGTGCTGTTTTGGGCCCAGCTTATTGGGCGAGCGATGTTATTATACTCTGTTATTTTAAAGAACACTGTGATTTGGCTGTGATCAGACAGAGGGGTTAGTGATTTAACAGTGAATGTACTGAGAGAGAGAAAGGGTCTAAATCTGCTATCACATAATCTACTCTACTATTCCCAAGAGATGAGCAAAATGTGTATCTTCCAGAAGTGTCCCCTCGTAATCTTTGGTTGACAATTTATCAAAGTAATCAAAGTAACAAATGTATAAAAGTATAACGTAAAAATCAGTATTCAGATATTTGGATAGAAGTGTACGGCATATATGATTTATGTTTAAAAGTCTCTTTCTCTCTTTCACTCTCTCATTCTCTCACTCTTTCTCTATGACTATTATTTATTCAATATCTCTCTCATTCTCTCTCACTCTTTCTTTCTCTCCATTTATTCTGTATCTCTTGCTCATTCTCTCTATTCTGTATATTTCTCATTCTATCTCTAATTCTCTCTCTATTCTTCTTCACATCTCTCTCATTCTCTTATTCTCTCTGTATTCTATATATCTCTCATTCTTTCTATTTCTCTCTCTCTGTTCTATGTATATTTCTCATTCTCTCTCTAATTCTCTCCCTGTGTTTATTCTGTATATATTGTATCTCTCATTTTCTTACTCTCATTCTCCCTCTATTTATTCTGTATATATCGGTCATTCTCTATTTATTCTGTATATCTCTGTCTCTATCTTTATTCTGAAATGCTCTCATTCTCTCTCTATTTATTCTGATTCTCTATTTTTTTGTACATATCTCTCATTATCTCTCTATTTATTCAGTATATATCTCTCATTCTCTCTCTCTTTTCTGCGTATCTCATTCTCTCTTTATTCTTTATGTCTCTCCTTCTTTCTCTTTTTATTCTGTATATCGCTTATATTCCCTCTATTTACTCTGTATATTTCTCTCATTCAGTGTCCACCATGAAACACTATCACTAGAGGGCGATAGTGCTCTTCCATTTCAACAAAAATGGGTTGACGATCCAGAGCTCAGGTGTGTCTTACTGACCTTAACCTTTCCAGGGCATCTGAGCCCAAGGCCTAAGGTGGTCCAAATACACAGCATTTACATTCAGTGCAGATGCAGACACAATATATAGTGGGACACACTGAAGCTCATGCCCAGTGCCAGGCTAGAGGGGTATAAAGCCACCCTATCAATGAGCTGATCAGCAGCAGTATCCTGGCTTTACAAAAAAAACAGAACTGAATCAGTTATGAAATCAGGGCTGTCTGGCTGCTGGTCCAGGTGTAACAGACAAGTCAGACAGATTTAAAATTAGCTTTGATCACTATTTCTTGCAGATTTTGGACCGAAAAGGAGAACATCGGTTTTGTCACTATTTAGAATGAGAATTTTATGTTTTTTACACACATCTGCATTTGCTTTAATCAAAGTGTATCACCAGGTTTGGCTGATATATGTACAGTTGTGTATTGTCTGAGTTAAAGTGGAAATTAATGCCATGTTTGCATATAACTGTGCCTAGTGCTATACATGTATAGCATGAATAATAAAAGTCCTGGGATTTCATATCTCATGTTTGTATAATAGGAAGGTACATCAATTACCTTCACAAACACTTGGTTCAGTTCAGATCAGTAGCATTGGAACCTTGATATTCTTGAGATTCCAACCATCCATTCTAATCTTTCCAGCAGTATAGTCTGATATACTCTATTGTATTAAAAGGCTTAATTTTACAAGAAACTGGATTTGTAATTGTAATGTAATGTAATTTTACATTTACTGGATGAGCAGGTGTCCACAAATCTTTTTTCCATCTCTCTCTCTCTCTCTCTAATTGTCTCTCTATCTCTCTACTCTCATCACTGATGTTGTATCTCTCTCTTTCTTTTTAACTCATCATTTTCTCTCTACACAACTTCAAATTAATGTAAACAGATGTTATCTGGTTGCATGTACGTTGTGTGACCAAAAGGCAGCATCAGGAAAATGTCCAATACCAGGGATGTCACCTAGAATGTTTGGTTGTGACGTCAAACAAGTTTACATATTTAACAAAAATTCAACATCTGCATCCTGCACTTCCTGTCTGTCTGTCTGTCTGTCTCTCTCTCTCTCTCTCTCTCTCTCTCTCTCTCTCTCTCTCTCTCTCTCTCTGTCCATAACCCCACACCCCCCGCCCCTGTATGAAGCTCATCTCTCTGTGTTAATGGTCAGGGATTGGTTACTGTCTGGTCTGCAGATGGGACACTGCTGAGCTATTGATTGTTTTCTACAGTACCCTTACCCTGACCTTCAGTTTGATTGGCCAGAAAGTGGGCGGTTACAGTATCAGTACAGGGCAGATGGCTTTCTTTTTCCAGCAGTGCTTAATTTTGCATTTGGACCATGGTCTTGATCATAATGAAAGCATTTCTTAACATGTATTGTTATTCTAGTGTGTGTGTGTGTGTGTTTGTTTGTGTGTGTGTGTGTGTGTGTGTGTGTGTGTCTTAGCAGCTGGTAATTCTGGCTCTTCAACAGCATTGGACACTTTCACCATTTCACCAGAGTGGGTATGCTAATAATATATATAAGATAATATTGTATATTGAAATCAAAAAGTATGTTTCTAGTGGACAAGAATGAATATATACACAGATCAGCCAGATCATTAACACCACCTGCCATCTGGCACCAAGACTAACATTACAGCAGACCATGACCATCACTGGGCCTTAGGCACTATCACCTGATTGCTCATTCACTGGTTGTCTTTCCTTGGAGCACTTCTGGTCTGTACGGACAACTGCATACCAAGAACACCCCAATTGACTGGCCTGACATTCTGGAGATTCTTTGAGCCGGTGCAGAAGTGAACCAGATCAGAAGTGTCTCAGTTTCTTATGCTCATCCATTTTTCCTGTTTTAACACATTAGCTACAGGCATTGACTATTCACTTGCTGACTATTCACTTGTTTTAGCTTCAGTATATTATTTTGTTTCAGCTCATGGATGGGAATTGACCAAATGACCAAAGTGGGCTCTCCAAAATGGGACCCTCCTGTCCTCCTACTGGCCTAACCAGAGTTACCTGCTGTCCTCAGTGTTCCTGTCTACCACACACATACAGAGCATCCAGAGAGGCTGACCTTTTGACCCCAGGGGCCATCCACCCCTACGCCTGAATGGAATCAAACAGAAGAGCTGGACAAGGGCTGGGTGGGCTTTTCTTTCACAGTGAACACTCATTACCAGTTTCTATTACAGAAATAATAGACAGAGTATAGAGAAAAAAACTAACAGTACACACACACCAACACATGCACACAGTCATAGACATACTGGGTAAGTAAGAACAGTGTAAATATACTGGTACAAATCATTCAAACATAAATGAACACAGATCCATATGAACCAGCATCACTTTCAAATACAAGCATTAAGCATGCCAAAACACACATATACACAGCCAGAACAAAATACAACTGCATAATGTTCCAATTATGTTCCTGTTCCAAGAATAAAGGAAAACACATGCTTATAAACATGCATACACAGCCTCTCAGTTCATTGGGTTTTTCCATTAAAGTTCAGTTTTATACAGCAATAAAGGGATTGGAGAGTCTTGCATTTGCACATAGTGTGCATTTGCACATCATGTCAGCAATGAGTGACTCTTAAAGTGGCTGAATACATTGGAAGAGGTGTCCACAAACATTTGGCCATTTGGTGCATCATGCTGTGGGATGTTTTTCTGTAGCAGGCACTAAGAGACTAGTCTGGGTAGAAAGATGACTGGAGTGATGTACAGAGACATCCTTGATGATAACCTGCTCTAGAGCACTCTGGACCTCAGACTGGGATGAAGGTTTATCTTCCAACAGGTTAATGACTTTAAGCACACAGCCAAAATAACAAAGGAGTGAATGTCCTCGAGTGTCCCAGCCAGAGCCCAGATCTCTGGAGATATCTAAAAATGGTTGTGCACTGATGTTCCCCATCCAATCTGATGAAGCTTGAGAGGTTCTGCAAAGAAGAAACTTCCCAATAACAGAGGTCAAACTTGTAGCATCAAACTTAAAAAGACTTGAGGCTGCTTCAACAAAGTATTGAACAAAGGCTCTAAATACTTATATACATGTTATTTTTGTTGGGGTTTTTATACATTTGCAAATATTTCAACTACACGCTTCTCACTTTGAATACTTCCCAGATGAACTGCATGTGCAGTGTAATAGATTACAGAGCTGAAGTTTTATCACATTTCTTTTAAAACGACTCAAAAATGACTCAAGCTAGCATCCTTAGCAGTTAGCATACTTGCTATACATACTAGCCTCCTATAACACAGAATAACTACTTCACTGCTATTTCATGATTATTTCCCTCTTTAAACTCTGTGATCACTCTCTCACAAAAAGAGTGAGAGATACAGAGAGTATACACACACACACACACACACAGCATACACACACACACACACACAGAGCACACACACACACACAGCAGACACACACACACTTATACACACACTTACACACACACACACACACACACACACACACACACACACACACACACACACACACACTTCCCATTCAAAGAATAAGGATGTATTCTATCCACATCCTGTTCAAACTGTAATTACTGTAATGCCCAGCTGAATAAAGATGTATGAGGTAAGAGAGAGAGTCTGGCAACTGGAGTGGAGTGATGGAGCATTAATAACATCTCTAACACACATAAAAACTACAGTCTTTAAAGTTAAAGTCTTTAGATTCCCAATTTTCAAAAGGAGGAAATAGAGTAATCATGCAGGTGGAGGCCTGATTGCTTGATTAAAGGGCTCATATCCTGCACTTTATTTGTTTCTCCCTAAGGTCCACTTATAATGTTCAAGAAAAGAAAACTGTTCCACACCATAATTCAAGCAGCGTTATGTAAGAATTGGCATTTCTTACTCCTGGGCCTCCTCTACACTTTTTTTTTTTTTTTTTCATTTTTTGGATACGCTTAGAGAACCATCACTGAAAGTAAAAGAAGCATATGGACTGTGGCAGTAGAGTGAAATTGTAAGATTTTATATGGATATGACTTGGGTTACGTAATGGTATGCATTTGTCCGAGTTGCTTAGTGTTGTTTCTGGAGTCCAGAGCAGCAAAGACAGAGGTGCAGTTCTTTCTATCAGAGTCAGTGGAGCGACAACAGGATTTTAAAGATGTTATTTTCAAGTGAAAATGCTATATAATGCTGCAATAAATTGGGGACTTTTCTGCATTATACACTTTTCACCAGTATTATTTTCTCATATTTAGTTTTTCCCTTATTCAGTGGAGGGGGTCACCAACTCCAATCGAAGTCTAACATGCCCCATTCATCCAATCAGGAACTTTATAAAGTAGTAGGTAGTTGGATCAGGTGGTGTGTTATTTGAGTTAAATCAAAAGACTGCAGATGATCCCTGTTCTGGAGAGTCCCATATGGTTTTGCTGCGCTCTAGAGGCACAAAGAGGTCAGTGCTCCTGTCATTAGCACCAGCTGTGAAACCCTGCAGAAGACAACTGCATTTGTTTGTGAAAACACTGTTGCACACATAACCACACAAAAATGAGAAAAATGTCCCAAAGTTCCCAGTTCTGTCACACACAATTTAACACCCCTTTCATCTGAAATCTCAGGGTTTTTAATGGGTTTCTTTTGCCAGCAGTGTTCTGCATTTGGACTGTGGTCTTGTTCATAATGAAAGCAGTTCTTTCCATATTGTTCAAATGTGTGTGTGTGTGTGTGTGTGTGTGTGTGTGTGTGTGTGTGTGTGTGTGTGTGTGTGTGTGTGTGTATCATCAACTGTGTTATGAATGTTGGCCTCTGAGAGCATGTAAGCCCTGCTGCAGTCCTGTTTAATTCCTCTGCTAAACTCTACTTTTAACATACATCACATATATTTTTGCCTGGCATGATTGGGATGTTTTGACTGGGGGCAGGGATTCTGGAAGGTGGAGAAACGTGGACCTGCATACCTGGGGCCCTGTGTGGTTGCAAGGAAAATAATGTAACCAGAGCCCAAGATTTGACCCTGCACCCATGGGTGGGACCTGTAGGACTATACAATATATAGATCTAAGTTATAGCACTATGACAGTGTGTGTGTGTGTGTGTGTGTGTGTGTGTGTGTGTGTGTGTGTGTGTGTGTGAGGGTGGGAGCAGAGTTGGCCTGTGGCAGAGGTAGTATAGGTAAATGTATTGGTAAATAAACATCGACAAAGACTGTAATGGTGTCATCCCAGACTGTCAAGAAGCCACTGTGAATGGCAGCAGGTCATCTTCAGTGTCTTGTCTTGGTGAAAACAACCTGTTTGCGCTATTCCAACAGCTGCAGCCCAGACCCATCCCTTACTTAAAACGTGTGGGATGCTGTTGGACACTCTGTCAACGCTCCATGAGTGATAATGTTCCAGCTCCATCATATGGACACTATGAGGACCCTGTACAATTTCATGCTGAGACATCTGGCTTGTTCCATTATGCCCAATGCCATACTGAGAGTATTTGTATGTGTCTACTGTATGTGTAGATCAATGAATATTGCCTATATTATATCAAATTACTAATCATTTATTGATCCTGATAACATTTAACTTCCTTCCCAATAGCAATGCACACACACTTCCTTGTTTGTGCAACTATTTTTTCTGTGTTTGTAAGACAAAGGGGTAGAGGGGAAAAATAATGCTGGAAGTGAAACTGAAAGTCAGTGTCTTTGCAAGTTGTATTTTTACCTTGTGTTTATATGGAAAAGTGCAGTGGAAGCCTGCAGAGCCCTTGTTGTCCTGGTTTAAGACAATCAAGTTTGTTACATGTGACAATGTAGGAAGGTGTGGTCAGTGATTTCTTTCTCTTCAAGTACACAATATGTCACAAACTACATATACACTATATAAAATGAGGTGGCCAATATATTAAGAGTGTAAAAGTTTTCAACCCCCTTACCACCCTAGATTCACATTTTGCAGGCAGTTACATGGCAGTATTCTAATCTTCATATCTCAGGATTAGAGTAACATACAGACATTGTGCTTGTTAGTATCAAGGTCTCCAATCTGGCATTTGTTTTGGCAGCATATAACCGTGAGGTATTTCTGGACTCTAGCCTCTACTATCAAGCTAAGGATATGTTCTGAGTGAACAGAGTGAACAAGGAATTTTTGTATGTAATGCACGTATAATAAACCATGACATTACCCTATTTCTCCATGGTGGTCTCATCACTGTTTAATGAATTATCAGCAAGTAATCTAGCTCAGAATATGGCTAAAATTTATTCATTTCCAAGTTCAATCAAATTCCAGTTTATATGTCAAAAGAGTTTTCCAGTGCATGTTTACTGCTCTGTCCAATTGTACATGCTCATCCTGCATGCAGACTGATTTGTCCAAGTTGAAACTGATCAACAAGAGGGGCAGAGCTAATGGCATTAACGATCCAAATATTGATTTTTTTTTTTAATGAGAAGACGTGAAGGAAATAGAAAAAATAATGGACATTCCCATTTTTTAAGAATGTATTACTATAGCTACCCTTGTCCTTATCCTTGTCAAATAACCCTCCACAAATGTTTCATTTTCAGCTCAATAAAACTCTAGATGATCAACATCCAACAGAATTTCGGAGATGTAAAGAATTTTTATTCCTTATAAGCAAAGTCCTTAGGCGTGTTTTTTTTTTTTTTTTTACCACAATTCATTCAAATATTTTGTCTTAATTTTTACATTTTAAATGTTGACACTGAGTGACTGTCTCCTATAAATACTTTTCTACATTTTACATAAATAAAAGTATGTCAATCTACGAAAACCTACTACAAAATTGGCCTAGAGTTCTAAAGGTTAAATGATGCTTACACACTCCCTGCGAAGGAACAGAGTCCTCACATGATGGTGCTTCCTCCAAACCTCAGGTTTATGCCATACCATAGCAACCACCTAGAAACCACTTAGAAATCACCTACCACCATCATAGCAATCACCCAGTATCACCACAACTACCACTCTGTAGTACCGCTGCAATCAATTGCCTGAAATACAATAACTGCATAGCAGCACCCCAGCAACCACCAGGAATAACACAGCAGAGCATCATGTTTCTAGGGTGGATCCTACATCAACCACCTAGCAGCCACTAAAGCAACTTCATAGTAACCACCTTGCAAAAAATTGGAAACCACCTACCATAAAGCAACTACCTAGCATCTCCTCAACCATCCTGCTAGCTCTTTAATCATCTGGAGTAACATAGCAACTGCATAGCAACAATCTGGGATACTATAGCAACCACTTAGCAAAAACAGTTTCAGTGACTTAATAGCAACAAAATAGCAAGTGCTTGGATGTTGGAGCCTCTTGAGTTGCACAAATATTCTGCCTTTCCTTCAGGAAATTCCCTTTTTCTAGAATGATTATCGTCACTGTTGGGACATTTATATGAGACACTGAATATGCAGTGTGGTCAGCAAAATCCTTTTAATAAGTATGGACAGCCCACCCTTCTCTTTGAGCCACACACGTTGACTCAGAGCACTTGTCTAAAGAAGAGGAAGAGTTGCTCTCATATGCTGTAATAAATAGGAACACAGAGTGTCCAGCATTTCTACCCTGTGATAATGGTGGTGTCCTCTACCTCCATTCAAGCTTGAAGGAAACCTGTAGTGCCTTCATCGCTTTTGAGCGATTTAACTAATGAGGTTAATTCACAGTTTACAGTAAACGGTTTCAGATAGGTGGTGCCAACACGTTCCACAAAAAGGGTAAAAAGAGTCACAATCTCTTGCAAGAAATCCTGAGAAAGAGTTGCAATCTCTGAAGAAATCCTGGCAGAGAGACAGTGGCATAAACAGATATTTACTGCAAACCTAGTTTGCAGTTAAAAAGCTTTAGGTTGGATTGTAAAAGACAAAAAAAGGAATTATAGAGAATTCCACCAACTTTCCACCAACTCAGAGTGTTTGACAGTGTTGACATATCCTTGTCCACAAGGTAAAATTCCACCCAGTTCATTACTTACTGTCAGACATGTTCACAGTGGTGGTGAATGGAACATCAGAAGAGTTTAATCCTCAAATTATATATTATATACCAAAAAAAAAAAAAAAAAAAAAAAAAAAAATCCAGTTGGGCCTCTAGTCTGGATACAAAATGATATATGGTTGGGCATGAAGGCATACAGGTTTTGTATGGCATCCTGTGGTCTGTAGACTGCTGAAGCTGTCATTCCATCTGCTCCCATAAATGCTGGATTTGTGAAAAATCTGGCAAGCAGGCAGGCCAAGAAAATGTGGTAATCTGATGGAGACATTCCTTGAAAACCCTTGTTGTGTATGCATGAACATTATCCTGCTGAAAAATACCAGTTGGAAGGCCTGCCATGAGAGGCAACACTTTTGGCCGCAGGATGTCTTGCACATATCACTGAGCTATTAGTATTCCTTGTATCACTACTAGGGGTGACTGTCTGTTGTATGCAATGGCTCTCTGGATCATGACATCAGCAGTTGGGGCAGGGTGCCTTCCACAGCTAAGGCAAGATTGAAATGCTCACCACAAGGCCTTCGAACTCAAACTCGACTATTGACAGATTATAACTAGAACCTGGATTCATCGCTAAAGCTTACTTACTAATGGTGGGCAATTCATGAAATCTGCTGCTTCTCTCATTCGAATGATGCCCCCTCTTAGTCTGTCAGTGATGTCAAAATTTCAGAGACATGTCTATCAGGCAAGACTCTCTAGTAGAAAGACTTGCCTGGGCAGTAGAAACAGTTACACCAACAAAAGCAGTATAAACTCTTTTTAATTACATTGAATTCAGAAGAAACAATAAATGAGCAAGTGTCCTGATACTTTTGCCCAAATACTGAAAGTCCAAAACAGTTTGTTGATTTCACTGGTTGAATACAGAGTAGTAGACCTGGTAACTCACTGCTGAGTCAATTTTGCTACACTGTGCAGAAATCCATTCCTCCAGGACATCTGCTTCCGACCTGCTTCAGACCAGACCATTGCTCCATATCCAAAACAATGTTTAAATTAGACTCCAAAGAAAAGACCACTAATCAGACAACAAGTCTTATTTCTTAAATTAGAAAGTGGAACAAGTGAACAGAGACTGGGTCTCCTCCCACACCTTGGGGTCCAGTTAAGCTGGCCCCAAGGCCAGATGTTTTACTACAATAGCACCTCCACATCTCAACTGGAGCTTTATCTCATTAGCATCCAGAGGTTAATCTTCTAAAGTTCAGATCCCTAAAGGGCAACGTGAGTCAGTCATGCCATTGGATGGGAGACCCAGTGTGTGTTTATGTGTTCTCACTCAATCTGTCAAGTCAAGTGATGGCTATCTGGACTGAACTGCAGGAAACCCCAGAGGACATGAGGTAGGACAGTATCTGTTGTATGTGTGAGAAGGGCTTGTATAGGTTAGAGGTGTAATTGGACAGGAGGGAGAAAGTACTTAACTCATTGAAAACATTGCTTCCAGTCTGGAATGGCTCTGGTAAACCTTCAGACTTTTATTTTTTGGTCCAAGTGTTTTAGTTCCAGTTAGGATATGCTGAAACTCTGCTGATTCCAGTTCATGAGGACCAGCAGCAATCGTAGAGTATTTGTTCAATCTGGTTTTGGCAAGTAAACATATTAAGATGGTTTACATTAATGTTTTTCAACCCTGTTCCTGAAGGTGTAAAGAAGCACTTGAATGTGCAGGACAGAGTGCCTCCAGGACCAGAGTTGAGGAACATTATCTCTATCAATGTCCAATGTACCCAGCTGGTACATGACCAACCTTTAATGTTGAAGTGTGGTTAAATAATGTCAGATTTTGGAACAATATTGACAAAATATGTTAAATGTTTAATGGCTAATAAAACAAATCAAATCAACATCGCATGAGATATAAAATCAATAATAATGTTATAACAATGTTGCAATATCAACACTGATTCACTTTTCAAAACTGACACTTAATTCAACCTTGACCAACATGTTAATTCAGTGGTGAATAAATGGTGCAATGCTGGCTGGTAGGGTGAGTAGCACCAAAGGGTTTCAATGATTAAACATGATGTTTCCTTTACACAAAAACTAGTATCTAGTGGCGGCTCCTCTGTGGTCTAATGCGCGAGCACTAAGATCCAAGGATCACAGGCTTGAATCCAGGTTTCAAATCCTGAGTAGTATCCCAGGACATGCTGCCTGCCATCAGCAGCCAGAGCAAAATTAGCTATGCTCTCTCTGGGTGGGCAGATGGAGCTCTCTCCCCACAATCCACCAGTGCATCTGTTAGCTATTGCTTTCTTCCGATGCAATGGTAGCAGTTTGAAAAGAGTAGGAGTCTTCACCCTTCTAGTGTCTACAGCATCCTATGTGATATGGGAAGCATCTTAACAGTGTTTTTTAATTGGTGTCTGCCAACTGGGAACACTGGGATACATTTTTAAATGTGCTCCAGGACAGAAGACAACATT
This sequence comes from Acestrorhynchus altus, assembly GCA_034509495.1. Classification (NCBI taxonomy): domain Eukaryota; kingdom Metazoa; phylum Chordata; class Actinopteri; order Characiformes; family Acestrorhynchidae; genus Acestrorhynchus; species Acestrorhynchus altus. Next base: position 21,298,980 of record CM067510.1, read on the forward strand.
AGTCAAATGATTAACTGGCTTTTAGTGACTGGTGTAGGAATGTAGAACCCATTTTGGTGCTGTATACAACCACTTTTAAAAACACTTCTAAAAGAAAATGATTTCCATCATGTAGTAATAAAAGAGCAATAAGCTATTGAATAATTCAAATGGATGTTTTCAGGGTTCTTTGGTTTCGTGTGGACCCACAATAATTAAAATGTGGACATGTCTAGACATGACATTCACCACTTTATCCCATTGTGGCTGTATGGCAATGCGTCCACCACATTGGTTCAGGCAAAACTGACTGTAAATAAACACAGGAAATGGGGGTGCTGCAGATTTTCTCAGCTAACTTCAATAAACAAGTTTGACTCCATTTACTTCAAATCTTGACAGCTAGAAGTGTGTATCAGGATTAACCTTAAGCTTACATAGTGAGAAATAATTCAATAATTCATTCATTCACAGCTTTATACGTGTATCAACTGACAAGCTGAGAGATCCAGAAGCAGCTTCTGAAGTGTGAGAAGCATGTGGTCTGAGGTGAGACAGTAATAATGCAGTATTTAAGACTGCAGAAAGAATTCAGAAATATTTTTATTCTGACCACATTTGCATGTTGAGCATGATTGCCCCATAGTCAGACCAGGTCTTGAGAGGACCTCTTCAGATCCTGCTGAGTATGGAAAGCAGAGGTGGAGCTGACCCCACGGATGACCAATAGGACCAAACTGGTGGTGGAAAGGAAGGAGGGGAAATGTCAGTATCTGGAAAGCAACAAAAGTGGCATGTGAGTAAAGGCCTGGTAAAGACAGGTAGGGGCAAGTGATTGTTTAAGTCCTGCTAGAACCTTTACTTAAGCATTCATTTCTGGAGAGAATTTCTTGGCAGCTCCACCAAAGTTCCATAGAGCAGCAGCAGCAGCACTGTGAGCGGGGACCATGTAAACTTGAACAATCAGTGTGATGAACTATCAAAATGCCCACTTTAACCACAGGGTATATCATAAAAGACTGAAGAGTCCAGTACAGGGTCTCCAGCGGACCTGTTACTCACCTGTTCTGCAGAGACATCATCTACAAGATATAGGAGTTGGAGATGGAGAGAAGGAAGGAGAGAAGGATGGGGATGTTGAAGGTGAGTGAAGAAGCTGTGTGTAACAGGAGAGTGTGACTGGGTTAAACAAGCGCTATAAATCACACACACACACACACACACACACACACACACACACACACACACACACACACACACACACACATGCTCACTGTGTCAGTCCAGAGTTATCAAGAAAGGCTGTTTAGTCCATCAATATTATGAGTGAAGCCAGGAATGCGTGTGTGTGTGTGTGTGTGTGTGTGTGTGTGTGTGTGTGTGTGTGTGTGTGTGTATGTGTGTGTGTGGGTGGGTGTGGGTGTGTGTGTGTGTTTCAATAGACATGGGATATGGGTTTGAGCATGGAACAGTGTGTGATTTTGCAAATGTGTGTGTTTTGGACTCATTTTTGAGGTTAAGAATAAACAATAACAATTAATATCATATTAAAGTTATACTCAGATAATATACAGGGAAAGCTATGAGTGGTGCTTGGACATTTGTGAACACATGTGTGTGTGTGTGTGTGTGTGTGTGTGTGTGTGTGTGTGTGTGTGTGTGTGTGTGTGTGTGTGTGTGTGTGTGTGTGTGTGTGTGTGTTTTTACATCTACACTGCAATGTCATCACACTGTGTTTGTGGAATTTGACATTGTCAGATGGCCTGCAAACCTGGCACCTCTTCCTCTTTCTTTTTCCCTCAGCAGCAACCTAGAAACAAGAGGACCATGGTTACTTTACCATGGTGTCTTTTTGCTGATACAGAGACACACACAACACACTCTCATACACTTACGCACACATGCACATACACACACCCACACATACACACTCATACAATTACACACACACAAGGCCAGTGAGCAGTCATTCGTTTGGTGCTGTAGGATCCTGTTAGTTTGTCAAAATTGTCTAGCCCCCCTTTTTGTGGCATTGTAATCAAGAATCATGCTTGGTTTCTGGTCTTATGCTGATTTCAGCATTTTTGTGCAGAGCACTAATGAGCACAACATTTTTTCCCTTTTTGGGGCAGTAGGAAACCAGGGCTGTGGTGTCTGTGAAGGCAAACATGGAAGATTGAGGGGTCCTGTTCTTGATTACCAGCAGCTCAGCAGGGAGTTCAGTCCTGTTCTTTCAGACAGTTACGACCATTGTGAGCTTTCTTTTTAGAAGCTCCTGACTCAAATTGTAGTTTGTGAAAAAATTGTCCCAGGTTATGTTGTGCCTCCTGAGACCCTGAGCATTGTCGAGCACAACCCTTGTGCCCTGATGCTTCACTGGGGCTCTTCTCCCTCTCCTCCTCTCCTGTCTACCAGCCCTTGTCTCTCAATTATCAAATCGGATTACTCTGGAGAAAATGTGAAACGTCTCCAGAGATATTGTGTGCCTGTCTCTGCATCCCACATATTGACTGTTGATTCATCCTTAGACTTCTAGACCCCAGCCAGGATGAGGAGCCCCAGATACGCATCTAAATGTGTTTTGTCCAGCTCCTTCCACTTCTCCCAAAAAACATGCCTCCCTTCTAGATTAGTCATTTCCAGAATGATTTTCTGTATTGAATCTGGCATGACCAGCTCAAAAGCTGACTTGATGTCAGTCACCCGACTCACTGCTATCCTGTGGGCCCTGTTTTCTGCAGATAGATTGGTCTGATGCATATTTGGGGATGAAGACCACTGTATTTCACCATATTCTTTGACATGAATGTCTTGTTTGGAGGAATAGGAATAATAATTCCCTCATCTGGTTCAAAATCAAAGTTATTAGAATCAGAATTTACCTCAAGATAGTCTTCATCTTCAGATACAACCTCCTCTATTTCACTGTCATGATCAATGATGAATTCCAGACTCTCCTGGACTGTCTTCCTTTTGCTTCGGCTGGTCATTTTGTAAAGGTCTGCCTGACAGAGTGTAATATTGGTAAGACTCCCATGCAGAGAATCTTTGTATGTTTCACCCCTCCCCTGTTGAGAGTCCACTGTGTTCCAGTTCCATTGGGGTGAAATACTGTATGTCTCACAGTTGCAAAGAAAGAATTACTCTGACATTTCTGACCCTTTCACCTCCAGTTTGACTGCTGGGTCAAATTGACCCAAACAGTATCTATGTGATATATACATGCAGGGGTGGTTGCAAATGTGTGAGATGAACCATTTTCATATTATCTGTTGATTATACTAATTAAGGCAAGCAGAAGAAGTTTCATACTGAAAAAATACTTTTAACTATTTTTCCTAGATCTTCAAACTTTAACACGGGTCAATCTGACCCATAACATAACAGGAGGTTTAAGGTATAACAGTCATACGAAATGATTTTGCTCTGGAAAACCCGTATTTTATTATGTAATAAATGAATAATAAACCCAACAGTGGGTTTATCATCAATGTATGACAAATCCACCTCTGAATATAGCTAAATTTCACTTGCTTTCAACTGTATTAAATCCCAGTTTAAATGCCAGAGGAACCTTCCAGTGCATGTTTACTGCTGAGAAGGGAGGGGCTGTTTGCCCTCTTTCTTTGCTCACACAATGTATACATTTCAGAATAGAAGTGCTGATAACAACAATAATAAATTTTTGGATTATTACTTTTTTTTGGATTACTTTGAAGGATGTTAAACAACTTGATATTGTATTATTATCCTTATTATCCTGAAAATTAATATATCAGGCATGTGTGACTGTCACCTATAAATACTTCTTTAATGTTTTGGTGAAAAAAAGCACATCAAACTATGACAATATCCAACAAGATTAGTTTTGGGTTCTAAAGGTTAATAAAGTAGTAATGAGCAGCCAAAAAGAGCACTTGGGTGTTACTAAACTTTGGACTGTAAATGGAAACCGTACCTTAAGCTTAGTGGTCAGCGCTCCGGATGGATTTAGCATTTCTGTGTGTTTATGCATCACTTTTCAGCCATAAATGGAAACATGTTGCCAGTTTACACAGTTAAAGTGTTCTCTTATTGACCTGCATAAACACTGATGTGCAAAGCAGGCAAACCAACCACCCACCCCCACCTACACACGTTACGGATTTGGTGTCTTTGATTGGACTGTATGTATCACTCAGGATGTCTGCCATGGTGTTGTGGCAACAGCAAGCTGTGTTTACACCCTAAACAATACACTTTCAAGATCAGCACCAAGAATTTGACCAGATTAAACGACTTTGGCGCTTCTGTCCTTTAACTGTCATTTTTTTCTTACTTTACCATTTAATCCCAGCATTAAGAAAGCATTCAAACAAGCACAAAGGCCTAGATGAAAGTTCAAGCCTTGGTATTTTTGTTTTTGCCTTGGTTGTAAACACTTGTTTACAGCTATTGGGGATGAAAAACGGGCCAGCCTAATGGGTCACCTTGTCATAATGTGGTGACTTTTGTTTGAAACTTGAAACTCTTGATAGCATACCAAGTACTTCACTTTGCCAAACAGGGTTTATTGGTTAATATGAGAATGACTGGGGCTCAGTTTACTGTTGGCAGGTGACCCTGTGTTTTGACACAAGAATGCCTCATTAGCCCTCATTTTGGCTGTATATAGTGTCTGAGGTCAGTTGTGGGCATATGTGACAGGGTGGTATGTTTACACTGTGCCTGAACTGGATACAACAAATGCATGTTCCATTTTTTCTGCTTAGCTAATCGTAGGGTTTGATCCAAAGGTGCTACAAATTTTAACATAACCTGCTTGTTATCTTGGTCAATGTTAAAGGAAATGACAGGAAAATGTCATTTGAAGCTAAACAAATGCTAAATGGTGGCACTGCATGTTGTGAATGTGCAGCACATATCTTAGAGCCTGAGTAGAGGTGGGTAATCCAGGTCCAAAGCGTAAAACTCCACTCCAGGACTTTGTTCACGAATTCCTTGGCAGCTCTGCTGTGGCTATTTAAACCTGGATTACCCACCTGTAGAACATACAGGAATTTTGTAGTTCTATAATTACAGACTGTAGTCCATCTGTTTCTCTGCATACTTTGTTAGCCTCTGTTCACCCTGTTCAATGGTCAGGACCCCACAGGAGCACCACGGATCAGGTATTATGTGGGTGTTGGGTCATTGTCAGTACTGCAGTGATACGGACATAATGGTGGTATGTTAGTGCATGTTGCACTGATACATTAGATCAGACACAGCAGAACATGGTTTGGTGTTGGTCTGGGGCTGATTTGCAGCTGGTTTGAGGAATCTCAGTTCCAGTGAAGGGTGATGTTAAGTTACAGCTTCAAACAGCAGTTCGGAGGACCGCACAGAGCCCTAGCCTCAACCCCTCTGACTACCTTTGGCATGAACTGGAACACTGTGATTGCCATCCGTGTCTTTTTGTACAACAATAGTGTCTGACTTCACAGACAATCTGCTGACCCCTTTTTTAATTGGCCATTTCATCTGTCTTGAGTATCAGAATTATATCTGGATAAGGATGAGCCACATAACAGTGCCAGTGTAAACACAGCAAACTCACATTTAAACCAGATACAAATCCCCCTCCCAGTACAACCCAAACTCCTCCCAGTACAAACCAAACTGCTCTGAAAATAACCAAAACCCTGCATCATTAATATGTCCCCTCAAAAAACAACTCCATCATCCCCATCAAAGACATATAAATGTATTATTTTGTCACCTGTGTTGCAGCTGCTCTGATCGCGAACACCAACTCAAAGACCACAGGAGACGGTCAGGTGAGTAGCGCCGTCAAAGAGAATGTACTTGCATGGTTTCACTGCACACACAACCTTTCACTCCAGTGTGGTGACACGTGCCACTCACACATCAGCTGTTTGCAGATTATACACAAGTTATCAGTTATCAAGGAACAGGAAACACACACAAACAAACATGCGGTGTCAGGTAAAGGCTTAGAGGGCTGCTGTCGTCCTGTCTGCTGATGAGAGCAGGAGGTCAGGAAGGTAATATACAGCAACAGCAGCATGAAGAAGACTATCAGTGAAGTCTGATCTCACTGTAGGTTAAATCCAGTGTTTATTTCTATATTCCATTTTTATGTCACTGCACTTATGTCATTTATTTATTGTAATATATGTATTATACATGAGTATAAACACAGCCATATGCATGTTTGTGATGACTTATCATAAATAAGGCAGTGCTATTGCCAGGAACGGACGGAAGAGATGACAAAGGGTGCAAAAGCAAACGCAGGGGTTGTAAATTTAATAGTAACACAAAGCACTAAACAAACTGAATACACTGAACAATGTTAAATACAAAACTGACGGGAACTAAAACATGACTAACAAAGACTAACAACAGCAAACTATGACAGAGACTACAACAGAACAGTATAACAGTGGACTGACAAAGACAGGATGGGACAACAGGTCTTAAATACTAAGTGACACGGGTGACACCTGGGGAAGACTAATGAGGGGGCAGGTAAACAGATTAGACACAGGTGGTAATGGGAGGAACAAGGGAGGAGACTATGACAAAACAAAAACCTGTGCTAAGGAGCACATGGGGAAAACTGACAGGGAAGACAGCACTGAGAAGAAACAGACATGACAGCTATTTATATTCAGTAATAATTAAAGCAATCAGAGTATTGTGATATACAATATTATAAAGTACACACCTAGATTTCTCAGGCTTAAATACTGTACCTAACATTTTGGAACAATAAGAATTCATAAAATAACGAACAATTCAATTATGTTTCTAGAATTATTTTATTTTTATTTTTTGTTTAATTTATTTATTATCTTCTACCATTACATTTGTTCAACACTTTTGAAACAAACACAAGACATTCTGGACATTATATATTATTAGAATTTCATTCTGGGTCTTATTTTCATTAGAACTTAATTCTGTATGTTAATGTTATTAAAACTTTATTCTGAAGTCAATTTTTAATAGAATCTAATTCTTGCTCATAGTTTCTCCCAGTACAACCAAAACAGTACAAGTCAAACTCCTTCCAGTACAACCAAAACACCTCCCAGTATAAATGAAACCTCTCCCATTAAAACCTGTCCATACAGTGTAACGTGGTTTTCGCTGACTGCTGAAGCTGTTCTTCTGTGTGAAGACACTAATGACATGTATAAATGTGAAATTTGAGGCAGCACTATCTTTCACACATAATTAGAAGAGGCTGAACAAGTAAACAGCTGGCTGCAGTATAATGGACAGATTTGCATATTCCATCCCACACAGCGGTCGGATTTCAGTCTAACCAGAGACACATTTGAGTACCAGGTGTAAATGCATATGGTTCAAATCTTATCAGGATATAGTCCAGATAATATTAACATGAAGTGACCAGGTGTAAACAGGGTCTTTTTTTTTTTTTTTTAGAAACAAAGTCATTTTAGATCTGGACATCTAAACAATAACTTATTTTAAAGTTGTAGAGGACTGGCATATTAGAATTATTTTCTAGAATGAATCCGAAAAGTTAAAGTTATTTACTTCACATTTGAACTATAATTTCCAGCAGATGGACACATTACTGTACATTTTTCCTGAACAGGCCTATGCCGAGCTCATGAAGGACCAACAGGGCTACTGGCAGGAGACAGGGCGATGGGTGGGCTACGAAGAGAATTACGACCTGGAGGCTGGACTCTGGGGGCCTTCCCACATCTCCTACCTCACATTCAAGAGCCTAGTGCAGCTCCGAAGGACCATGAACACTGGTGAGGTCATCAGACACCATAAATTCAGTTCTGATATATAGTGTATCTGGAAAAATATTCACTGTGCTTCAATTTTTGTACATTTTATGTTTCATTCAATTTATTTTTCCCCTCCAATTTCTACACACAATACTTCAAACCTCAAATTTTGTTTGAAATCTTTGCAAATGTATTATACAAAATAAAATACAAAAATATGTGCAAAAGTATTCACAGCCTTTGTCATAACACTCAAAATTGAGTTCAAGTGCTTCTTGTTTCCACTGATCATCCTTTAGATGTTTCTAGAGCTTACACACCTGTGGTAAATTCAGTTGATTGGACATGATTTGGAAAGGCACACGCCTGTTTATTTAGGGACAGTGCATTGCACAAACCAAGCCATTAAGTCTATGGAATTGTAGACCTCTGAGAACCTCTGAGATTGTATTGATACACAGATCTGGGAAAGGGCTCAAAAAATATTCTGCTGCATTGAAGGTTCCAGTGAGCACAGTGCCCTCCATCATCCATAAACAGAAGAAGTTTGGAACCACCAGGACTCTTCCTAGAACTGGACTCCCAACCAAACTGAGTGACTATGGTAGGAGAGCCTTAGTCAGTGAGATGACCAAGAACTTGAAGGCGACCAAGTACCCAATTCCAACATTGCTCTGTGGAGGGAGGAGAAACTTGCAGGAGGATGAGCATTTCTGCAGCACTCCACCAATCAGGCTGGTATGATAGTGTGACCAGACAGTAGTCACTCCTCAGTAAAAGGCTCATGACAGGATTGTTGCAGCTAAAGAACTCTCAGCCCATGACAAACAAAAAGTCTGAACATTTTGGACTGAATGCCAAGCAACATGTCTGGAGGATACCAGGCACTGCTTTTACCTAGCTAATACCATTCTTACAGTGAAGCATGGTGGTGGCAGCATCATGCTGTGGGGATGTTTTTTGGCAGGAAATGGGAGACTAGGGTTGAGGGAACAATGCCTGCAGCAATGCAGAGATGATCACCTGCTCCAGAGTGCTCTGGACCTCAGACTGGGACAAAGGATTGTCTTCCAATAGGAAAACGACCCTACGCACACAGCCAAGATAACAAAGTAGTGGGTTTGGGACAATTTTGTGAATGTCCTTGTCCTTGATTGAACAGCTCTAAAGATATCTAAAAATGGCTTTGCACCTTTATCCAGTCTGATGGAGCTTGAGGGGTTCTGCAGAGAAGAGTGGGAGAAACATCCCAAAAACAGATGTGCCAAGCCTGTAGCATCATATTAAAAAAGACTTAAGGCTGTCATTGCGGCCAAAAGTGCTTCAACAAAGTATTATGCAAAGGCTGTGAATACTCATGTACATGTTATGTTTTAGTGTTTTGTTTTTAAGATTTAAAACAAGCTTTTCGCACTTTGTCATTGCGGAGTGTTGTGTGTAGAATTTTGAGGGAAAATTAATTGAATCCATTTTGGAATCCAGACTGTAATACAAAACAAATGTGCAAAAAGTGAAATGCTGTGAATACTTTCCGGACACACTGAATAAACAAACCAACATTAGCTGCTTGAAGGATGATAAAGTTGACATTTAATTCATGGCTGTAGGGATGGGTATCACTTTTTTTTCCATGATTGCAGAAAATCATCACAGTCAATGTGTAACTCCATTCGTCTTAACTCAAACCAAACAGGGGGTGAACAGGTTAGTCTGGTTTCCAGGATCAGTGAGGAATTTGAGCAGGAGTGTACTGCTTTGTGTCTTAAGATCAACTGACAACCCCCATAAATGACCCCAGTCTCTGCAGACCATTTGGCTTCATGTATCATCCAGTGCTGCCTTTTCTGCTCTGACTTCTTGAGGAACACTGCAACTGTTGGATCTATCTATTAACCTGTGCTGTTCCTCTTGGACTACCATCCACCTGCCTTGACGAAGGTTCTTCTAAATGTTCATCTTGCCCCCTTTCCTTTCCTTCATGTTCTCAGGCGTGGTGATGTTAGACAGAGAGGAGCGCTCACTTTCCAGTATTGCAGAGAAGATTGTGGACGAGATGGTCAGTAAGAAGGAGATTCAGTCAGGGGACCGGGAAGGGGTACTTCGAGCTCTGATGCAGAACCGAAGGTAATAACTTCACTTCTATCATCAAATATCCTGGAAAAATTGCCTGGTCAGCTTATCTCTTAGAATCCACATTTCGCAGGTAGTAACATGCTGTTTTCAAAGCTTCATAATCAGGATCAGAAGTAACTTACAGACATGATACACATCCCAAACAACTTAACCTATCAAACCAACAGCTCCAGTATGTGACATAAGTGAGTAATTCAAGTCAGAAAATAGCTGAATTTCAAGCAGCCTTACAGTGCATGTTTACTGCTCTGTCCACATGTACTTGCTTGATCTGCATGCCAACTCAAACTGATCACCAAGAGGGGACGGAACTAATTGCATCACTGACCCAGATGTTACGTTATAGAGGAAAAGAAGAAAGGAAGGGCTGTTTGCTCTCTTTCTTAGCTCAAACAGTGTATTTTTACACTGTGAAGTGATAATACCGATACATACATAAACAACTAAAAATAAAGGATATTCAGGTTTTGGGTTTTTTTGTTTGTTTTTTTTCAGGTTATTTTATTTGGACCACGGTCAAATCTTAATTATATCCTTATCAATCATTACAAACAACTCAGAATTGTTGCAGCTTATTCAGCTTATTCTGGATGATTTCTGAGTTAAAAAAATGTTTTAGTCCTTATAAGCAAATAAAAAAATAATGTAGGCACAAGTACATTTTTTGATCGAGACATGCTCAAATTCTGCTCAACTTTTTTAAAAGCCTACGATGCCCTGAAAATAATTCATTTTTATTTTTTGGTGAATAAAAGTTCATCAAACTACAAAACATTCCACAAAAACAGAAATCCAATTTTCTATTGAGTAGTTAGGACACCCCCATGTTTACAACTACTTAAAATGCCTAAAATTATTATCAGGTTCAGCACATCAGCTGGAAATGATAGACCATTGCTAGAGAGGACTTTGGAGGAGGCCATCTTACAACCTCAGACATTTCTTTGGTTTACTCTTTAGTTAGAGTAAGTAATAGGTTAAGTAATAGGTTAAAGGAATAGGATCACCACAGGCAAGATCTGAAGACCTCAATTTTTTCATGCTTTGAGCTATGCATGCAGTTTCCCACCTTTATTACCCTCACTTTATTTTACAGATATTTTATAGATAGACAGACACTCCCCATAGGCTCTCAGTACACTACAAACCACACAACACTTCATGCATTAGTGGAGATGACTAACTTGGACCACTTTTGGTAACACATTGCAATCTGAGCACAACCAATGGGTAAAAATAATAATAACATTTGAAAAAAATCAAACACAAGAAAGAAAACAGCAATGCAAAACAACTAATTAGAAGAAAAAGAAGAATTTAATTATGGAAATAGTTACCTTCATAAAAACAATAAATGAAGGCACTAAAGCCCACAACTGTGTCTGGGGAAACAGGAGAGAGACAAAAAAAAACAAAACAACAATACAAAACAGTGACCAATATTCTCAACATTCAGCCATGCTCAGTTCCTGCCAAGATAAATAAAATGCTGTGTGTTTATTTATTCATTTGTTAGTTTGGTTGCATTTATTTGCAAAAAAAATACTATGGTAATTTAACATACCCTTGAAGTTGGGACACATCCTCTTAGAAAATGGAGGGGAAAGAAACTCAAGAGCACCCCAGCCTTCTCGTGAAACCAGGACAACTATTACTAAAAATACAACATTAACCATTTAACCATGTCTGTAGAGGAGCAAACACCAATTGGTGGCTATAATCATGCTAATAGATAACAGTTTTGCACTTTAAATAAAATGCAAATCATTCTCTCACACAGCAAAAACTACAGTGTTAAATTTCAACACTTTTTCAGGGTTTATATACTGTAGCTCCACACTCCTGAGTTAAAGCAACACTTTCAAATTAGTTAAATATTTAACACCACATGAGAGTTTGTGAGTTTAACTCACAAAACAGGCTTAAAATAACTCTACGGGTTTGTAACTCTAAAATGCTTTGAGTTTTTTTTTTTTTTTAGTATTTATTTAAGTCCATATAATTTTTAAGCTTTGTCCACTATGAATAATTATAAGTATTTTCTTATCTTTCGCATTTAACCCATCCACACACATACTAGTAAGTTCACACACTGGGGAATGAAGTGGTCAAGGGCACTTCAGTGATGCCCTGCCAGTTGAGGAATTCAAACCAGCACCTTTCCTGTCACAAGCCTGGTTCCCTATTGGCCACTGCTGCCCAATCAGGGGAGACTGTGAACATAGTGCCCCACCATCAGAGTTGAACGGTGCTGGATTAACTCTGACCAGACCAACTCCAACAACTCTAACACTGAACAGAATTTAAATTTCAATGTGTTAAAATAACACTTTGAGAGTTAAAATCAACTCTGAAATGTTTAACTGTGAAATTTCAACACTCCAGTTTTTGCTCTTTTGTATACCTTGTTTACAGCCACTAAATACTAACGACTGTATCTTATTACTGTTTTTGACATGCATTCAGTGAAATGGCTTACAGCAGCACCTGCACGTGCACACACATACACACACACACACACACACACACACACACACACACACACACACACACACACACACACACACACACAGCTGTCAGTAAGACAGCACCACCAGCAGCATTTACACAAAACAACCACTTAAGCAAATCTGCTAGTTTAAATAAATTTAAATGTTACCTGCTTCTCTTGCTGTTGTCCCAGCACATAATGGAGGCCACTTACTCTCCCCACTAATGCACCCACCTACAATCTCTGCTCCATCTTTTTATCCTTAAAGGGACAAGCTGCCCATTGTTCATTACTAGTGTCCTAGTGTCCCAATGGCTAGATAGATAACAGTCTGTCACACAGTGCCAAAAACCACATAATCTAGTCTATTAGAGATTACAACTTGATGACTGGACAATTTGATACAAGTGTTCAGTTTGACGTAGTTTGTACAACCCTATGGACAGAAGTGCTGGGACACCTTTTCACTCATTTGATTGCATTCAGCTCTTGTCACTGAATACAATCAAATCCTTACAGCAATGATTGCGTTCAGTGACAAGAGGGTTAGTGATGTCGGGTGATGAAGCATCGCAACAGTACTGGATGGAGCACCATTATTGCAGAGAACACAGTTCATTATATTAACATTTACATTTGCAGCATTTGGCAAAAGCCCTTATCCAGAGTGACTTACAAAAGTGCTTCGCTGTTCACTCAGATATCCTTAGCTATCGTCTAAAGATATCATCTCTCCCAGTTTCACTGCTGCACGGATCAATACTGGAGGGTTTTATACCCCTCTAGCCCATGCCTGGCATTAGGTATGGTGTCAGTAGGTAACTGCTTGGTTATCTGCTCCAGAGAGTCCTATTCTATTGGCAGTACTTCTCTCCAGGGAATAGGCAAGCTGTGTGTACACATCTGTGTCAGCAATGGGTGCAACTTAAAGTAGCTGAATGCCTTCATTAGAAGGGTGTCCTTTAACATTTGGACATATGGTGTTTTTCACTCTAGCTGATAAACAATCATGAATCTAAAGGTCCATATTGATCTTTTTTCAGCTCTAAACTTAAAGGCTAAAACATACTGACCCTTCATATCATCTCTCCCAGTCAGTCGGCAGAGACCCAGGCTCTGACCCCACAACTGGAAATGCAGACTTTCTCTGTTGCAGAGAAGGTAGGAAAACTTCTTAGCAGTTAGATATTCATCTCAATAATAAATTCATTCATTTAACACATAAAGCGTTACCTGCTGATGCTAATTCTAATGTGCCATCCTAATATTCCAATATAATTCTAATTTTGTAATAAAGCAAGAGATTAACATTTGAAACCAGCAGGCCACCATCAAAGACCAGTTTAGACCATGTAAAACCAGTTACTAACAAAAGCTGTTATTGAGCTGGATTTTTCAACAGGGCTTACTTTTGAATTCTTTGTCAATTGTGAATCAGAACTTAAATTTCAAAAATGAAGTGTAGATTTTCTGACATTCAGACCTTTACGTTGTTGTCTTTTAGAGGGACACGTCTGATAGAGTGGAGGCCTCCATGGTGCTTGTAGGTGAGTGACACTGTGAACTCATTTCATGTTCTATCCATCTACCCCAATCACCATTGGTCAGCTTTGGACCACAGGATCAATGTTGACTGCATATTATATGAATGGTGCACCCTTCATAGAACAGCCAGTGGTTTTGCTAAGGTTCCAACGGGAGATGGACTGATCAGTGTTACTGAGGCTGATATGGATACTAATGTCGTCAATCATTTTTTTAGGATGGTCTGATCGCCGATACTGATCAATTTTTAAAGAGTATGTACTTCAAATTATTGGCCCATTAACAATCACATATTTGGGCAACACATTGGCCAGTTCCAATACATAAAGGATTGATCCTTCCATCTCCAGTTTTACATGACATTACACTAGGCTGAATGGTGGGTACACTAACCAAAAATGTCCACCCTGATCATGTTCTAGAGAACGGCAAACGCAAATTATGTCAAGTTATGGCCAGTTATGACAGAAACAAGCTGCGTTTGTGTATTAGACTATGTGTGTGTTCATGTACAACAGGTGCACTGGACTTCCTGGAGAAGCCGACTGTTGCATTTGTGCGTCTGAAGGATGCAGTAGTTCTCGAGTCTGTGCTGGAGGCTCCAGTTCCTGTTCGCTTCATCTTTGTGTTGGTGGGCCCCACCAAGAGTGACATGGACTACCATGAGAGTGGGCGTGCTATGGCTGCCCTGCTGGCAGATAAAGTGAGAAGGGGCTGGAGAATGAAAGGGTGGCCTAATATTTAGAGAGTAAATAAGTAACAGGGTTGGGATTTTAGCAGTGAATTAGCCAACACGGAAAATGTTCTTGACAAGCATCCTTGCTAATTTTGTCTATTTGTTTTTAATTAGTAATTTAAAAATAGTATTTTTATTATAAGTGAGACACAGACATACTTTCAAAGTGACCTCACCAGCCAATATCACAAAATAATTGAAAATTAAGCAAAAAGCATTAAATAAATGATTAACCTGATTCAGCTCAGTAAAGTAAAAGCTCAGTAAAATTAGATAAATTACAGATATTGATTTAGAAGCTAAAGATATAGACAGATTTCTGTGCAATGTCATATCAAAGATGGGCAACAACTAAGGGGCAGAAAGTAACCGATAACAGATAACAGGGATCCAGAACTGAAGACTATTTTAATGAGTCTATCAGCACAGTCTGAGCTAACAACCTCTGCCATTTCCTCCCTGTCCCCAGCGATGGACTGTCCATGGGGAGAACTGGGAAAGATCCCGATGGGTGTGGGCGTCTCAGAAGCCTCCCTTGGCCGATATGCATACAATTCCATGACTTCTTTACATTGTAACATTGTTTACCTGGTAAATACATTGCCAATAGAGCCCTGTCCCAGATCTGTACTGGTCATGTACAGTATGTACAGTAGCTGTCAAATTCAGTTGTGGCAATATGTAAAGGACCTAGGGTTGCCACCTTTTCGGTGAGCCAAAACAGTACAAGTTCATCTGAGTACTGATATCTGATAAATGGACTATCCTGACAGATGGCAGTCCTTAAGGGACCACCGCTGTATGCATTTTCACTGACTTAATGTTAGCTTAGTGACCGTAATGGTACCCCATGCTTCTGATAATGTCAAATAAGGAGTGAGGGACAGACTCAGCAAAACTGGGTGAAATTCATAGGACTTTTAACAGGCTGTAGCGTTGTTGTGAACATTTAGTGAATTGAAATTTAGTGGGCTGTTTAGAGACCTGGTGGCCAGGTGATACTGACATTCATAGTGATAGCTAATGTTTCACATAATGTTACATTAATATGCAATGAAATATAAACAGATCCAGCTCTGAAACTGTATTTTATTTTGTGAAATCTTTGTTGATGACAGCAGTTCACTTTCATTACAGTGCATTCGCCCCCCGACTGCACACACCCTGTAATGTTTGTAAACTGGAAACCCATTTATCATTCACTACTTTACCTAATACTCACAAATAGCTAGCTTGGGCTGTTTACACAGAATCTGAATAAAATATGGTTAAACCTTTCTAAATTGTGAGTCACACACTGAATAACATATTTTGAGTGAAATGCTTGAGTAAATGCCTCATGTGTTACTTATGTTTCTAATAAACATTAGTAAACATAAGCTTGTTAGCATTTAAAAATGGTGTTAAATTATTATTTATATGATGTAATTAATGTGTACTGGAGTAGGATGTGAAGTTCACATGTCATTATAGTATATAATAATAGTTGTGTAATGACTTTTGAAAAATAAGGATAAAATGAGAGGAAAAATGTTGAAATATTACACTAATTCCAGCTACTTCATTTTTATAACCATTACTACCTCTGATGTCCACCATAACAATATTAATACTCACTCAGGTTTTTAACCAGGCGGCCTTCCAGGCTCAGAATGATCGGGAACTGATTGATGCCATGACCGACTTCATGGACTGCAGCATTGTGATCCCACCCACTGAGATCCAGAATGAGGCCATGCTCGCACCAATCATTGGCTTTCAGAAGAAGCTCCTGCAGGAGAGACTCCGGCCCTCTGACCCTCAGCTCCGCCTCGACCTCAAGCCCCGCAAATGTGAGCACTAGGGCTGTTTGATATTGCACGTCATTAAAAATCAAGAATTATTTAAGGACAAATCCTAGTGGATTCAGGAGTCCACTTTAAGTCATGAGTCAAGTCAGGAGTCATTTCATGGCAATTCTCATTTAAGTCATGAGTCATCTGAATGACTGTGAGTCAGTCAAGAGCAAGTCGAAATCAGGCAGCAGATCAGTTAACGACCAAATGTTAGTCTAACTGCCAGTTAATCTACTTCTAAACTAAACACCTAAACTGAAGGTCACATCCACAGTACAGTAAGGAAGAAATTGTTTAAACTCGTCAAACGGACACTTAAATTATGAAATTATACTTTGCTTTATCATTTATTATATTTCTATTATTATAATTTCCTTCTACAGCCTCCATTGCCAGACCTCTTCCACCAGAGGATCCATTAGTGCGTACTGGTGTTCCATTTGGAGGCATGGTCAGGGATTTCAAAAGACGGTACCAGCACTACTACAGTGACATCACTGACGCATTGAATGCACAAGTCCTTGCTGCTGTCATCTTTATTTATTTTGCTGCCCTTTCTCCTGCTATCACTTTTGGAGGCCTTTTAGGTGAGTGGGTAGGGCTGCCCACCACTCCGGGCATGTGTGCTCTCTGTCCCCTAGTGTGTTAACTCACTAGTGTGTGTGTGTATGTGTGTGTATGTGTGTGTGTGTTTGTGTGTGTGTGTTTGTGTGTGTGTGTGTGTGTGGGGGGGGGGTGTATCACTGTGTGTGGATGGCTTAATTTGTGCACAAATTCCATGTGCACAGTGGGTCGATGTGCACCTTTCCTTCCTTTCCTTTCCTTCTTAGAGTCAAATTACAAAGTTGCTTATTAATATTGGGTTTTGCAATATTGCAGAAGGCAGTAATCTGTTAAAAAAAGGCGCTTCGGCTATGGCCTTCTTATTAGATTAGACACGCCCACGTCCACTTTTACTGCACTTACTAGCTGATCTAGATCTGTGGTTGTCTCACTTCTGAGAGATGTTGCATTGTCCATGCTTTTCAACTGACATTTCCACTACAAAATCTGCTGAGGTGGCAAAATGATACTTTTTCTAATGGCCTCAATACAGGGCCTTAAGTCACCGGAAACTTAATTTGTGGCCCCAAAATTTACAATCATCATCAAAAATTATTTACACCCAGAATTAATAGAAAGACAGATAGACAGAAGACTATGCTATGGCCAGGCCCATCACCAGATGTGTCCCTGATTGAACATGTGAGTGAGAATATTCCAGCTGCATGGGACGGATTATTGCAGGACACCATTAGGAACTTCTGCAACTCCATTCTGAGATGTCTGGCATGTTGCTTTATACGCAATGCCATACTGAGAGACATTATTTCTGTATGTGTAGCCCATATCAGTATAAATTTTTAGAATTTATTGTTCCTGGTAATATTTATCTTCCTTCCCAACAGCATTGCAATCCCACACTTGCTTCTGAATGCAACTACGTTTATGACGAGTGTACTACAGTTACAGTTATGCCTCATTTACACCAACCACCATGTCACCTTTATCTACCCAATTACTGTATTTTGTTGTTTGCTTTAAGCTTCTTGACCAGTGTCCTTTCCAGATATTCAACATAATTATCCAACATAATTATCCAACATAAATATGGTTAAAATCATCACTGATCAACTTTTAAAGGTGCATAAAAAGGGGCATTAAATAAAGAAATTACTGTTGCATCTGTACATCCCTATAACTGTTTAGCAGTCACACGGTAATTTATAGAGCAAGATTTTCCTGTGTCAGCATTTGGAAAACCACCTTCTAATGATAAATGTCGAAAAGGCTGTTTTTTAGCCTCTAGCATCAGACACCATGCTAACAGTCAGGATTCCTTTATTCTGCTTGTTTCTGCTTGTTCCCCTCCTGTTCTTGTAGCTGACAAGGTAGACAATATGATAGGTGTGCCTGAGCTGATGCTGTCCACATCAGTGCTGGGGGTCATCTTCTGCCTCGTGGCTGCCCAGCCAGTCCTTGTTATTGGCTTCTCAGGACCCCTGCTGGTGTTCGAGGAGGCCTTCTTTGGGGTAAGATGCAACCACACACTATATGGACTAAATTATTGGGACACCTGCTCCTCCATTAAAAGATTTAATCCTGCTTTTGTTGGAGTAACTGACTCTACTGTCCAGGGAAGATTTTCTACTAGATTTTGATACAATAACTGTCTCTGCATTGATTGCATTCAGTGACAAGGCCATCGGTGAGGTCAAGACATTGAGTTATCACCACCACCCCACCTTATCCCCAACGTTATCAACATTATCTGAGCACCTCCTGTAGTAAACTAAAGAAGCACACATCAAATACCATCTTGGCTGATTGACCATATCTGGGGTCAGGGATCAATCATGTTCATTTGATTATTCTCTGAATTATTCTATAAAAAAGACAGTAAAAACATAATACACTCATGACATATGACATCAATGATACTGCCTTTTTCTTATACATACAGCACGATTAGCAGAACATTACTGTGTTGTGTGACCAATAAATTTACAAGCCATGTGAGAGGCCTAAGAATCAACATGCCCAGAATCACTTCTAATGCAGATCAACCATGGAGTGCTTAAACGCTGCCCTCGCTATTAGACACTCCTACCTAGTTGCTCCACCTCGTAGATCTAAAGTCAGAGACAGAAGCTCATCTGTTTCTGCAGTTTTTGCTGATCATTCTCTAGTTCTTCATCAGTGCTCACAGGATGTTCTCAGTCCAGCAGTGACACTGAGGGGTTTAAACAATCCAGTAGCACTGCTGTGTCTGATCCACTCATATCAGTGCAACACACACTAACACACCACCACCATGTCAGTGTCACTGCAGTGCTGGGAATGATCCACCACCCACATAATACCTGTTCTGTGGTGGTCCTGTGGGGTCCTGACCATTGAATATTAGGATTAAAGGAAGCTAGCAAAGTATGCAGAGAAGCAGATGGACTACAGTCTGTAATCATTGAACTACAAAGTGCTTTAACATGGTAAAAGGAGCTGATGCCGTCGTGATAAGTGTAAGTGTGCTTGGGCATAGAATGTTATGTACATTGTGAGCACAGGCCAGTGGGGATGTGGGGAGGAGGTACATTTGTACTTGGGCATGGAACAAAGCAACTGGGCCTATTGTTGTAAGTGCACCCTTAAACACAGTTTACCTTATATATATATATATATANATTCCGTTTCGGAGCATTTCTATTGGTCTATTCCTTCTGAAATTCAGACACCTTGTAAAGCAGTGTTCCGTGGTCCTGGAGACCCTGCATATTTTAGAGCTCTCCATGCTCCCAACGCACCTGATTCAACTAATCAGCTCCTTAACAAGCCCCTTTAAGGAAACCCGTCAAAGAAGATTGGGATGCATCTGGGACCAGTGCTGAGAAGCACTGATGTTAAGATCATCTAGATTCAAATTCTGTCATAAAGTGATACAGGACTAAAATAAACATAGACAGTGAGATGTCCTCTGTGTAACTGACTCTAAACCTAACCCTGTTCTCAAGCCTTAAGTGTAATATTTCTGCATTGAAATGTAGTCCTAATCTTCTCCTTGAATAACACAGGTTAACAATGCAATTACCTTATATATATATATATATATATATATATATATATATATATATATATATATATATATATATATATATATATATATATGTTTGTGTGTGTGTGTGTGTGTGTGTGTGTGTGTGTGTGTGTGTGTGTTTGTCCTGTAACCATGCACCAGTTCTGTAAGTCCCAGGACATTGAGTATATTGTGGGGAGAGTGTGGGTCGGCGTGTGGCTCATCATCATCGTAGTGCTGATTGTGGCAGTGGAGGGCAGCTTCCTGGTGCGCTTCATCTCCCGCTTCACTCAGGAGATCTTCTCCATCCTTATCTCCCTCATCTTCATCTACGAGACCTTCGCCAAACTCAGCAGGGTACAGAGCACAGTCACTTACAACCATCTCAATTACCATTAACATTCAGTGTTCTTTATAGTTTACAGTGCCATGCAAATGTTTGTGGACCACTGGTGGAAATGTTTGTTACTGTAATAGACCTTATTTAGCTTGTTAGGTTTGCTGCTGTTGTGTCTTGTTCACTGTCTTGGTGAAAAAAAGCCAGGTGATGCAAATTTCAAGGTTTTCCTCAAACCTCATCCCAACAATCAGCAGCCATGAGCCCTTCTAAGCAGCTGCACCCTGAACATTAACATAACTGATGCCCACAGAGCAGGAGAGATTACAAGAAGATGCTAAAGTGTTTTCAGGAGCCATTTCCTTAGTTCTAATCGAATTAATCAATTATGGTGGAGGAAAGCTTTCGGACCCCTGTCTGACTGCAAAGTAGCTAAAGGAAGAGACTGATTAGACTCTGGAGTGGTGGTGCACTGTAAAAGGTCTGCACAAGACATATTGTTTTGTCCCACTCCAGCCCACTCCCAATTGATTTTCCCAATTGACCACATCCGCTCATTCTTGCCAGCATTTCTCCAACTCCAACTCAAACTATATATATACACACACACACAAGAGGGCAATCAGAATACTATGAAAAATGGGTTTTGATCATTCCAAATGAACCTGTCATATTTTATATTCATTACATTTAAATTGATATATTTCAAGCTTTTTTGTTTTAAAGTTGATACTTTGATAAGAAATATATTCAAATATGAATTAAAATTTAGAGTTTCTTCCTTGCCTTTAACTAGATCTTCAAGGCCCATCCCCTCATACGTAACTATGATCATCTGAACAACTCGGTTGAGGACCCGTGGCACCCAGTCATTAGAACCATTTTAGATAACTCAACAGGAAACGTTACCACAAAGACTTTTATTCATGAACGTGCCTATCCCAACACTGCCCTGCTCTCCATGTGCCTGATGTTTGGCTGCTTCTCCATCGCTTATTTCCTGCGCATCTTCAAGAACAGCTACTTCCTGCCTGGCAAGGTTAGCCTGCATGTACTAGTGTACAGTTCTGGATTGTACCAGTTATGTAAGAAATGTTAGCAGTGTGGATTTGTAATGATGTACAACACTTATATCTGGTTTTCATTTCAGCTCCGTCGCTTGATGGGTGATTTTGGTGTCCCCATTGCTATTTTCCTCATGGTTGCAGTGGACATCAATATTGAAGACACCTACACCCAGGTAAGGATCTCTGAAATGCTTTAAAATATTCAACATGATTCACTATGAATGTTAATGTTAATGAGTTGCAACCAGAAGGAAGTGTGGGAATGCAATGTTGCAGGGAAGGAGGATAAATGTTACAGGTACAATAAATGATTAAAAATTTAGACTGAAATGGACAATATATTTTGAGCTACACATACAGAAGTAGTGTCCCTCAGTATGGCGTTGGGTAAAATACAACATGCCAAACAACTTGGCACGGAGTTATTAAGTGTTACCAGAAACTTCATTCTTTATTTTTTTCCTCTGGTATAGTAAAGAATCCTTTTACAGAGTCAATATCCAGCAGCTCTCCACATTCCTGCCATCACATTCTGTCACAAACCGCCCTGCATGTGTTCACAGCTGATGAGACCAAATTATGTGTGCCATCTTTTCCCAGTCTTGAATGATAGAAATGATAAATGCCTCAGACAGCACAGAACTGGGTGTATAGTGCATGCTGTACCTCTCAGCATGTGACCCCTTTTGCCACTAAACAGAGAATAATGCCTTCGTACTTGTCAGAGGTCACCAAAAGACCCTACCATTTTTATTACAAGATGCATTAAATAAATAAATAAATAAATAAATAAATAAATAAATAAATAAATTTTTACTTTCAATTTTCTATTTTCGCATTTAGCTTCAAATGGTCAGAAAATTGGACAGATAAGTGTCACATGTTCTCATGGTCATCCATTACTCAATGTAGATTCAGTGTCACTGCTGCCAATGACATTAGGAACCTGCAACTCTCATATATAGTTTACTGCTGACTCAACTATGTACTGATAGCAAATTTCAACCTCAACCAAAATGAGGAATCTGATCAAAATTCAGTATATCAGTATTATCTTGCTGTCTGGGTAATTACTTTATTCTTTATTCTAGAATCTTATACAAAATCATTTGAAGCCTGGTGCACAGAACCAGCATTACCCAGTTCTTATTTTATACATTTAACAGGAAACATATGAATTTTGTTTTATAATCCTAAATACACTATTGTGATATATATATATATATATATATATATATATATATATATATATATATATATATATATATATATGTATATAATAATAGTGTATTTAATTGTTAGACTACAGTAAAATAGGGTAAAGTAGGGGTATAGCACAGCAGGCACACATGTATTAAATATCCCCCCCAGCAGTGTTTCACACATTGAGACATCTGTCCAGACCTTTGACCTTTGCTGACTTTTGTGGCCTGTGTTGTAGAAACTGGTGGTGCCTAAGGGACTGCAGGTGTCCAACCCTGCAATGCGGGGGTGGTTCATCAACCCCATGGGCGAACACAAGTCCTTCCCTGTGTGGATGATGTTTGCCTGTGTCGTGCCTGCTTTACTAGTTTTCATACTCATCTTCCTCGAATCGCAAATCACCACGTAAGTGACACTGACCTTTTCAGTGTGCAGAGCGCTCTGCTTGCTGCACACTCTGCACTAGAAAATTTTTATCGGTTGTCTTCAATGTGAATGGAAGAACTTTGCCTCAAACAACAAAAATGAGATAATTGGTTTTGTACTTGTTCGATTTGTTCAGAAACATAAATCGTTCTTTAGCATTCTGGGTGATATTTTGGTGATGTTATTTTTCTCATTTGTAGACACTGACAACATTCATTGAAGTGGAAGGTAACCGTTCAGGTGGCTTTTCCACAATGACAAGGTTTGGAAGGGAATGCTTACAAACCAGTTTTCTCGGCACAGTTAGCTAACCGTACTTGGGGCCATAGAGCTGTTCAGTGGGAGGGCTTAATGATGCAGGGATCTCCTGATTGGTTCCACATTTGTATCACCTTTGTGTCACCAGATCAGCGTTCATTATATTTCCAAATACAGCAATCACTAAGATGGTCTGTGGAAGACTATGTGTAGTGAAACATCTCCATTAGTGAAGTACTAACTGCATGCCAAAGTCATAACACACTCATGTCAAACTTCTTTGTCTTGTTTACAGGGATTCTCACACTATTTGGTTTTATACTACATCTATAAAATGGCCTCCTTGATGTGGTTTCAGACAAATGTGCTTAATGCAGGTAGATGGTACAACACTTAAGGCATCAGCATACTTCCTGTGAAATGACTTCGCAAAAGTTAAATCAAGCACAAAGTGCTTTTTGTCTGTGACACGCAGAAACCTCTATACCAGGTCTGAGAGCTGCTCCGTGTTTCATGGCCTCTTTTTTATGACCAATCACAGGATTTGTTGTCACATAGTGTCTTCTTCTGTAGAGTTTTTTTAAACAATTATATCAAATTGATCACCAAAGCCAGCTGAATATTGTCTCTGTAAGAAGTATGTTGAGGTATTTAGTTATCATATGGCCCTTCAGAGGAAAATAGGTTGTATCGTCTTTATTATATTGTCTTTATCTTCTCTTTTCCCATAGGCTGATAGTTAGTAAGCCAGAGAGGAAAATGGTGAAGGGGTCTGGCTTCCATCTGGACCTCCTCATTCTTGTCAGTATGGGGGGATGTGCTGCATTATTCGGGATGCCCTGGCTCAGTGCAGCTACAGTCCGTTCAGTTACACATGCCAACGCCCTGACTGTGATGAGCAAGGGGCCCAAGCCAGAGATTGAAAGAGTTCTGGAGCAGAGGGTCAGTGGGGTGTTGGTCGCCCTGCTTGTAGGTGAGCCTGTTTAAGGTCATGTTAGAGATACTGTGGAAGACTTCAAAGAGAACAATTGGTTTTTTCAACTTTTCACACAGTGACACAGTCGATCATCCAAGAGATATTTACTTCCTTAATTTAACGTTAAGGCCTGGGGGGCTTGAGTTCAAGTTGATTTATGTTAAAACATTGCCTTAACATGCAGTCCAAAACCACTTCAACTCAGTTGGGAAAGTATCTAAGTTTATCTCTGACTCTGTGCCTTTTCTGACATGTTCTTAGGCCTGTCCATTCTTATGGAGCCCATTCTGAAGATGATTCCCATGGCAGCTTTGTTTGGAATCTTCCTGTACATGGGGATCACGTCTCTCAGTGGGATTCAGCTGTGGGATCGCATTCTGCTCCTCTTTGTTCCCAAAAAGTACCATCCCAATGAACCTTATGCAACAAAAGTATGTTTCCAATAGTTACCTAACACAGTAACTGATCAAATAAGTCAATCTTATTACTAGGAACTCATATTAGTAGTGCAGACACTTGCTGAGTTATGTGGAATTGATGCTGTTCACAGTTTAGTGACCAGGATGTTCCACCTGTTCTAGGCTAGTCCATCTCGCTACATTGATTATTGATTAGAAAGTGCAATTTTGTTGGGCAAAGTGCAGAGATGTATGCAATGCTGGGCAGCTCATAGCTGCACTGAAACGCTAGCTGCTGGGGTATTATCTGAGGCACAGTTTTGAAAATTAACTAGATAACTTTTAATTAGAGCGACCATTCTTCCTCCTTTTTTTAAAAGGAACATGTCCCTTTTAGTTGTGTATAAAATGGCTGGATTTGATTTCTAAATTGTGTAAATGCCCAGGATTCTGCATTGATTTAAGCCCCTCTGTCTCAGTGCCATGACTGGTCAGTATGTACAGTGGTACTTTAAAGTTTATGAATGCTTTACAATTGTCTTTATTTCTGCATAAATTTGATCCAGAGTTTCACACCTAGAAATAAGGTGAAGCAAATCAAATGAGACAAAAATATTACACTAGTTCATTATTTATTGAGGAAAATGGTCCAATATTAGAGATCTGTGAGTGGCAAAAGTATGTGAACCTTTGCTTGCAGTATCTGGCGAGACCCTCTTGTGTAGCAAGTTTGACTGGGCCATTCCAAAACATTAACTTTCTTCTTCTTTCATCTTTCTTTAGTAGGACAACTCGTGTGCTAAGGGTTGTCTTGCTGCATGATTGATGTTCTCTTGAGATTCAGCTCATGGACAGATGTCCTGACATTTTCCTTTACAATTTGCTTTTGATTTTACTTTCTCCAAACATAACACTTCTCATTTAAACCAAAAAGCATCTATTTCAGGCTCATCTGTCTACAAAACATTGTTGCCTTCTGGCTTGTCCATGTGGTGCATATTAAACTGCAGATGGGCAGCAACTTTCTTTGTGCAGAGCAGGAGCTTTATCCTTGCAATCCTGCCATACACAACATTCACACCATTATTGTTCTGTTCTCCTGATGGTGGACTCATGAACATTAACATTAGCCAAAGTGAGAACGGACTTTAGATGCTTAGAAGTTATCTTAGGGACCACCTTTGCTCGGGTGACCATTAATTAATTAAATTAAATAGCTTTCCAATATATTGTATTTTTATTTTATACTGGTATAATAATTGAGAGAGCTAGAGAGTCCCTTGTTTTTGCTTTCTGACTTTGCTCGCCATATGGTGTCTGGCTCCCCCTGTAGGTGAAGACGAACAGGATGCACTTGTTAACAGCCATCCAGATGGTATGTCTGGCTGTCCTGTGGATTGTGAAGTCCAGCCCTTTCTCCCTGGCCCTTCCTTTCATCCTCATCCTCACCATCCCTCTGCGCATGTTTATGACCGGCCGCGTCTTCACTGAATTCGAGATGAAATGTGTAAGAAAGCTTGAGACTAAACTCTGACCATTAACATTTGGGGGAGCATAAATTACCCACCCCACCACACCTCACCACAAGTGTATCTCTTTCCATTTAAGAATAGAAAAGCAGCTCCAGCTTGGGTGGGACTAAACTGCTGTAGGCTGAATCAGCAGATGAACGGAAATGTGGTGTGTTTGTGACATCATAAAAACAGTGAATTTCAAACAGTACATTTTCAAATCTTATAGTTTACATGGGAAACCAAACTCAAATTTATTACTATTATATGGAAAACTTTAATAATAATTCAATACTAATTCCTAATGAGTATATATGTACTTTCAAACAAATAATTAACAATTAATGAAGCCCTTATATTTGCTATGTATAACCAACTTTCATCAAACTGGAGCACCTTTTAACCCAGACAAATTTAAGTATCCCCAAGGTTTGGAGTCATAGCTTTTTTTATAGAAACATTGCTTGTCCCAAAAAACCCTTTGAAGAACACTTTCTGTGCTTCAACTCTTTCTGTCTAACACTTTGGTTTAGTGGGCTGTGTCCGAAACCACACACTACCACACTACATTGTTTCAAAACTAATCCACAAGACCTGCCTAATGTTTTGGAGTTGATCCTGTTCTTATCCCATTAGAACATCATAGTTAGTTTTTTTCTCAAAGTGTCACAGATTCTTATACTTGTCCATCTTTGCTGTTTTAACACATCAACTTCAATAACTGACTGTTTACTTACTGTCTGATGTATCCTATTGCAAGGTGTCCTTGAAAGCAAATGTTATTCCTTTCACCTGTTAGTGGTCATAATAAAGCAGACCCCTTAGTGTAGCTGTCTTTGTAAAGTACAGATGTGTTATTTGGGATGAAGCCACAGTGATGTTCAATTTTATATACAACATTATTAATACTCCAACTACATAATGTGATTTCCTGGGTTTATTTTCTGTGGTTCACTTGCAGTATATTATCCCCGCCCACTTCCACAAGTAGTCAGTGATTTATCTGCTAAAATCCTCTCCCATGAGATATTACCTGCTGTATGTTTGACCTCTATAACCATTATTACCTATTTGTTGGCTAGGGCAGTGACACAGTTGATTTGGGTGATTTGGGCATTCACATTACAGGAACAAAGTGGTCATATATGTCTCTGGCTACCTCCGAATGTGAGTAGTCAGAATGTGAGTGATCAGATTTCAGTGTGTCCTTAAGACACAATGTACCTCTTTCACACCTGTACTTAGCACTAGCCACTTGTGATCAGATCACCCAGGACACATGTTACTACTAGGTGTGAATGGAGCCTAATTCTGCTTCTTTTTGTCCTCACTCTGTTCCCACAGCTAGACGCTGATGATGCCAAAGTGACATTTGAAGAGGAACCTGGAGTGGACATGTACTCAGAGACACGAATGCCATCATAGACATCTTAAGCCAATGTGCCAAATTCTTGCACCCTGCACTGACAAATATTTATGTTGGTTGATATGAAATTTACTTGAGAAAATGTCATTACATCACTGTGTTATCATGTCACCACCTGCCTTCCATTCCATATCTACTTTGATGTGCAATTAATAAATGATATTTATTTGCATGAATATGTTCTGAAGGCAAAGATTAACTTCCACAACACTTAATGAAATGTGTCTTTAGTGATTATTATGTTGTAAGTTTGCATAGACTGTATGTCCAAAAATATCCAGACACCCCTTCTAATGATTGAATCCTGCTACTTGTAGCAGCTGCGGTTGGTGTAGTGTAGTGGGTAAGAACACCACCCAGGGTGAACTTCCCTGCTTCAGTACACCAGTACTAGGCTACACCAGTAAGAGTTCTTTGGCAAGACTCCTAACTCTGTGTAAAAGGATTCAAATGCAAGTTGCTGTGGAGAACATGCGATGGATTCACAGGTCCTTAGAAAAGCTTAAGGAATCCATCCCACAGTGCATTAGTGCTCTGAAGTCTTTGTCAATGTATGACAGTTCTTTTTGCCATTGAGTGTTAATCTGTATGTATATGTAGCACATAGCCTTGCTGTACTGCAACATCCACAGCACTTTCACTTTAAACCTACATCCTTAAAACAGTGCTGAAGTTCTTTCATATAGTAAGAGTTTAATCCAGGCTTAGGCATCTACTGTATCTTTCTATATCTATGAAGAAATCAGGGTCATCTCTGACTGTCAATTGTCTTATTTTAGACCGTGGTACAATTTTATCAGTGCCTCGCTAATGTGTGAGAACCTTTAGAACTGAACTAATGTGAGTTCAGTTCGAAGCAATCAGGAGACCTAACCCTTCCAAATAAAGCCTTATTTTACCAAGACTGCTGCGTTTTCACTAATCCAGAGTCCTTCACACACCACCTTCTCAGCAAACATATTCATGTTCTGCAACAGCTCCCCTCACATTCCATTTCAGTTGTAGGAATGCTGATTTAGAAGGGGCTCAGAGTGACTCAGTGGTCTAAAGCACTATTACTATGATCTGAGGATTGCATTTTTGAATGATCCTTGCCAATGGCAGCCAGAGTCTGAGGGTAAGTGGAATAGGCCTGCTCTCCCTCTCTTGGTGGCATTCTCTCCCCACATCACACTCAATGTGTTGTTGATTGGCACAGGCGTCTGTTAGTCATTGTATCAGTGCTGGGGCTTTCCTCAGTGTTGGCAGTCCAGTGAGGATGCAAATGGCGACAGTTCCAAAAGAGGCAGTGTTTGTAATCGTATGTAACAGAAGAAGCATGTGCTTGGCCTCAGCCTCCATTGGGAGTGTTGTGTTTGATGGGGGACAGTGAAAATGATAATGGGGTTCCAAATTCCAAATCATTTTCTTCCAAAGTCACAGGGAGAAAATCATTTTAAAATTAAAAAGAATTGTCCTTTTTAGAATTGATACACACATGGACAAAATTGTTGGTACCCCTTGGCTAATGAAAGAAAAAAAAAAACACAGTGGTCACAGAAATAACTTGAATCTGACAAAAGTACAACAGAATCATTTTAAAAAGTAAACTCATTAAACAGGGCTGGACAAAAATGATAGTACTCCTGAAAATAATGTGAACAAAGGGACATGTTAAATCAAAGTGTGTCCACTAATTAGCATCAGAGGGGTCTACAATCTTGTAATCGGTCAGTGGGCCTATATGCAGGGCTACAGGTACTACTGTGCAGTTTGGTGACATGGTGTGTACCACACTCAACATGGACCAGAGGAAGCAACGGAAAGAGTTGTCTTGGGAGATTAGAAAGAAATCTTTAGACAAGCATGTTAAAGGTAAAGGTTATAAGACCATCTCAAAGCAGCTTGATGTTCCTGTGACTATAGTTGCACATATTATTCAGAAATTAGAAAAGAGATTAAAGGTGAACTTCAAGCTCAAGAAACATCAGTGTCAAATTGAACCATCCATCGTTATTTGAGCCAAAGTGGACTTAATAGGAGATGACCAAGGAGGACACCATTGTTGAAAACAAATCATAAAGCCAGACTGGAATTTGCCAAACTACATGTTGACAAGCCAAAAAGCTTCTGGGAGAATGTCCTGTGGACAGATGAGACAAATTTTACTTTTTGGCAAGGCACATCTCTATGTTCAGAGGCTGATATATGAAGCATATCAAGAAAAGAACACTGTCCCTACTGTGAAACATGGAGGAGGCTCTGTTATGTTCTGGGGCTGCTTTGCTGCATCTGGCACAGGGTGTCTTGAATCTGTGCAGGGTACAATGAACTCTCAAGACTATCAAGGGATTCTAGAGAAATGTGCTGCCCAGTGTCAGAAAGCTTGGTCCCAGTCACAGGTCATGGGTTTTGCAACAGGATTAGAATGGCCCAAGAATGGCTGACTGGAAAACATTGGACTATTCTGAAGTGACCTTCTATGAGCTCTGACCTAAATCCTATTGAGCATCTTTGGAAAGCATGAAACATGCCATCTGGAAAAGGCACCCTTCAAACCTGAGACAACTGGAGCAGTTTGCTCATGAGGAGTGGGTTGCATCATAAGCTTGTGCATCAAAATATTAAGTTACGGGTATTAATAATTTCTGCCATAATTTCTGTCCAGATTCAGTGATTCAAGTTATTTCTGTGACCATAGTGGGTTTTTCTTTCATTAACTGACAGGTACCAACAATTTTGTCCAGGTGAATATATGTGAATGTTCTCAGGACATTTTTCTTAAATGAGAACTCAACCAGTGACAATTTAATGTGTGTTAGAAATGATATGGGATGTTCTCAGAAATGTTTTGAAAGTCCCCATTGTTGTGTCTGAACCACTCATACCACACATCCAACACACAATAACACACCACCACTGTGTCATTGTCACTGCAGTTCTAAGAATGTTCCACCATCCAAATAATACCTCCTCTGTGGTTTTCCTGTGGTAGATCAGGGTGAAAGGTGTCTAACAAAGTATGTCAAGTCAAGTCAATTCAAGGCTTTTTATTGTCATTACATCTGAGTACAGGTACACAGTGCAATGAAATTACGTTCCTCCAGAACCAAGGTGCAACATGGAGCAGCAATACAGTATGAGAACATAAAGTGCAAATACTTCAAAAAATACAATAAATACAGCAAACAAGGACAGGACAGAACAGGACAGTGCAATACCAAGCGGTACAATGAGGTGAAATGTTTGTGGTGGGAATAAGGTGCAAGAGATATGTAACATACTGTAACATATAGATGTATATGATAACAGCAGTTACTGAGGTAGAAAGTTTATAGTTCTGGGTGAGCAGCAAATATTGCTGATAAGGATGGGGATGATCCAGTCTCTGTGTGCTGAGTGTGTGTGTGTGTGTGTGTAGGCTGCTGGGTGGGTACAGTCCAGTCTTTGTATTTGTTATGGTCTTTGTGTGGGTGTGAGGAGTGATGTGGGGTTCAAGTTTCAGTTCCAGTTCAGTCCCTGTGTGAATGTGGGTGTGAGGAGTGGTGGGGGTTTTAGCGCTGTCTCAGTGTGTTGAGGAGTCTGACTGTCTGGTGGACAAAGCTGTTGCAGTGTCTGGTGGCAGGGGCTCGGATGCTCCAGTATCTTCTGCCAGACGGCAAAAGGGTGAAGAGACTGGTGGCTTTGCGGATGCAGCGAGAGGTGTAGATGTCACTGATGGAGGGTAGAGGAATTCCAATGATCATCTTGGCTGTCCTCACTATCCGCTGTAGGTTCTTGCGATCCGTGATGGTGCAGTTCCCAGACCAGACAGTAATGCTGGTGCTCAAGATGCTCTCTATAGTCCCTCTGTAGAACATGGTGAGGATGGCTGGTGGAAGATGTGCTCTCCTCAGTCTCCGCAGGAAGTAGAGGCACTGCTGGGCTTTCTTTGTTATGGAGCTGGTGTTGAGGGACCAGGTGAGATTCTCTGCTATTTGAACACAGAGGAACTTTGTACTTTCCACTGCAGAGCCGTTAATGTTCAGCGGGAGGTGATAATCTGATGCTCTTCTGAAGTAAACAACCATCTCTTAGTCAATCTGGTTTTGTCAACGTTCAGTCTAAGCATGGACACCCAGACCTCCCTCTCCCCCAACACCTCAGCCAGCTCCCAGGCCAGCCGAGAGACATAGTCCCTCCTGCATGTCCTGGGTCTACCCCATGGTCTCCTCCCAGTGGGGCGTGCCTGGAACACCTCCCCAGGGAGACATCCAGGGGGCATCCGAAAAAGGTGCCCGAGCCACCTCAACTGGTTCCTCTCGATGTAGAGGAGCAGCAGCTCTACTCCGAGCTCCTCCGGAGTGACCACAGATCTCACCCTATCTCTAAGGGAGCGCCCAGCCACCCTAAAGAGGAAACTCATTTTGGCCACTTGTATCTGCGACCTTGTCCTTTCGGTCATTACCCACAGCTCATGACCATAGGTGAGGGTAGGAACGCAGATTGACTGGTAAATTGAGTAGATTATCCGGTAAACCTTCTTCACTACGACAGACTGATACACCGACTGCATGACTGCAGCTGCAGCACCAATCCACCTGTCAATCTCATGGACCCTCTCACCCCCACTTGTGAACAAGACCCCAAGATACTTAAACTCCTCCACTTGAAGCAGGACAGCTCCACCGATCTGGAGAGGGCAAGCCACCCTCTTCCGGTTAAGAACCATGGCCTCAGATTTGGAGGTGCTGATTTGCATCCCAGCCACTTTACACTCAGCTACGAACCACTCCAGTGCCTGCTGAAGGTCCTGGCTCGAAGAAGCTAACAGGACAACATCATCCACAAAAAGCAGAGATGATATCCTGTGGTTCCCAAACCGGACTCCCTCCGGCCCCTGGCTGCACCTAGAAATTCTGTCCATAAAGGTTATGAACAGAACCGGTGACAAAGGGAAGCCTTGCCGGAGTCCAACATGCACCGGGAATAGGCCGGATTTACTGCCAGCAATGTGAACCAAACTCCTGCTCTGGCCATACAAAGACCTGACAGCCCTTAACAGAGGGCCCCGGACCCCGTATTCCTGGAGCACCCCCCACAGAATACCCAGAGGGACATGGTCGAATGCCTTCTCCAAAGCCACAAAACACACGTGGACTGGTTGGGCAAACTCCCATGAACCCTTGAGTACCCTCTGGAGGGTGTAGAACTGGTCCAGTCTTCCTCGGCTAGGACAAAATCCACATTGTTCCTCCTGAATCCAAGGTTCGACTAACGGCCGAATTCGTCTCTCCAGTACCCTGGCATAGACTTTCCCGTGGAGGCTGAGAAGTGTGATCCCCCTATAGTTGCAACACGCTCTCCGGTCACCCTTTTTAAACAGGGGAACCACCACCCTGGTCTGCCACTCCAGGGGCACTGTCCCCACCTGCCATGTGATGCTGCAGAGGAAGTATTCCTTCCACCGCCCAATGATACCCCTGGTCGAGGTCAACAGCTCCCCACCTGCACTGTAAACAGTTTTGGCAGGGTACCCCCTTCTGAGGTGCCGGATGGTTTGCCAGAATTGCTTCAGGGCTGACTGATAGTCCTTCTCCAAGCCTCCCCAAATTCCTCCCAGCTCCTGGTTTTTGCCTCCTTAACCGCCCCAGCAGCAGCACGCTTAGCCTCCCAGTACCTGTCGGCTGCGTCAGACCCAGAGGCCAACATGGGCCGAGAGGTCTTCTTCAGCTTGATGGCATCTCTTACTTCCGGTGTCCACCACTGGGTTCAGGGTTTCTGCCACGGCAGGCACTGGCAACTTTACGCCCACAGCTCCGGATGGACGCGTCGATAATGGAGGCTGAAAATATGGTCCACTCGGACTCAATGTCCCCAGCCTCCCCAGGTAGCTGTAAGAAGCTCTCCCGGAGGTGGGAGTTGAAAGCTTCTCTGACAGAGGGCTCAGCCAGATGTTCCCAGCAGACCCAAACAATATGTTTCAGTCTGCCAGGTCTCTCCAGCCTGCCCCTCCGCCAGGTAGTGATTGGTTGACAGCTCTGCCCCTTTCTTTATCCAAGTGTCCAAGACATAGGGCCAGAGGTCAGATGAGACGACAACAAAGTCTATCATTGATCTCCGGCCTAGGGCGTCCTGGTGCCAAGTGCACTTATGGACACCCCTATGCTCGAACATGGTGTTCGCTATGGACAGAACTCTGCTCGATTTCTAATTGGGGAGGCTGTTCCTCCCAATCACCCCTCTCCAGGTGTCACTGTCATTGCCCACATGACCGTTGAAGTCCCGCAGCAGAATAATGGAGTCCCCAGTTGGAGCACTGTGAGGGGGGAAAAATTACCAAGTCTGATGAAAAGTGGCATTTGTTTGATACTCTACTTAACATGTGGACCCTCCAGAAAATGCTGAGCAAACACGATTGGACCACCAACTTTGCCATCAGTTAACAGGGCATTTACTTAGCCAGCAAATCAGTTACAGAAGTAGTGCCGCAATCTTCCAGACTGAGGTTCAAAATGTCCAATATACCCAACATGTTGAGAACAGATTGGGAATATTCTTGGAATGACAATCTGTTTCTAATATGTTCCCATATTCCCAACACTTATTTTAAGTTAGACTAAAATCCACCAGAACGTTTCTTCACCTTATCTTCATTTGAAGTTATGTGAGGTTGGTGTGCTCAACAGATAAGGGAAGCAGAGGTAAACACTGGGGTTGTGGATTTAATGGAATAAAAAATACACTAGATAAACAAAATGCAAGATAAACAAACCAACTGGATGACTATAACTAAAACAAGTACAAACACAATGACAACATCTGACAAAGACCTGGTGAGACAAAGGGTCTTGATGGTAAACAATGGTAAACATGCCCTGTTCCAACTTTTGTGGAATGTGTTGCAGGTATCCAATTCAAAATGTGTCCATGTGAACTTTAAATATCTTGTCTTTGTAGGGTTTTCAATTGACTATCGGTTGTAAAGCATTTGCAAATCAGTGTATTCTGTTTTATGTATGTTTTACACAACATCCAACATTTTATTTTTATTTTTTTTTAATATAATTTTTGTCTACTAATGTAGACATGCCAATTACCAATCGCCCTAAGTAGTCTCCCGCATTATGTGCCCTGCTCTCAATGCCAAGCATGAGAGATCGTCTCCTCCGTTTCCTGAGGAGGTCATGTGATGATAGCCTACCACCTCTTTTCGAACTGCCGCCATTTGTATCGTTGCCGGGCAGCCATTGTGCTTGGAGGAAAATGCCAGATCCCCGGATCTGACACAATGGTCGGCAGATGCCTGCGTCGACCAGCAGCACACTTATGAAATGTGGGAAGAGCACCATCTACCCACCCCCAGAGTAAGAGCAAGCCAGTTGAGTCCCCCTCTGGACCCCAGCTGCCAATGGTGAGCAGCATGAACCTGGATTCAAACCCGCGATCCAAGGATCATAGTGTTAGCACCTTAGCCCGCTATGGGTTTTTTTTTTTTTTTTACTTTACTTTGGTTTAGTTTGGCTGGATATTTTGGGTTTGTTTATTACTTTAGTTGGATATTTTATTTAGGTTGGTAGTTTGATTTTTTTTTTTGGATATTTCACTTTGAATGATAGTTTGGTTTGTTTATTTTAGTTGGACATTTTACTTTGATTGGTAGTTTGGTTTGTTTATTTTAGTTGGATATTTTACTTTGATTGGTAGTTTGGTTTGTTTATTTTAGCTGGATATTTTACTTTGGTTGGTAGTTTTGCTAATGTTGATATTATTGTGACCAGATTCCTCTCTGTGAGGTGTTTTTTGTGCTGTCTTTTTTGGTTCAGAACACACATTTTAGATCTTCACAAGTACAAATCTAAACTACACTAAAACGGACTAAACATGAATTAAAGTCTAAAATGTAAAACTACTCCTTTAACCGGCGACTGGGTGAGAAAGCGCCGCGATCGATTAGTTGGGTCTGAGCCCTGATGGAGGACGGCAGCCGTGGAGGATTTGCAGTTAACGACTCGAGCGTCTGACTTTTGTGTGTTTTGCTCACATTTTCAGTGTCAAAATCCCTACATGGGAGTAAACGCGAGCGGATTGGGGGGCTAAATCTCCGTTCGGAGCAGATGAGAGGCGGCAGGAGTGAGGCAGCCCGACACGGCCATTGTGCTGGAGGTAAAAAGAGCACAAAGCTGAACTAATGTTATTTGGGTTTGGAGAGCAGGCTGATGAAACGGCGGACCGAGCGGGGTGTTCTGTCGTTTTCACCCAGATACGACGCAGATTAAGGTCGTTTTAAGTTGACCGAGGGCAGTCATTGTCTGTGGTCAGCCTGTGTTTTCAATAGGCCCTGCATTTTGACTTCAATCACTGCAGTGTTTCATTCTTTTCGAGACGACCCCGTTCCACCTTAAATCGTGCTGCACTTACATTGAGAGACTCGAGGCGCCAGACTGGAACTGCATCACCGTTTAAGGTGGAACGGATAACTCCATGAAGCAGCTGGCGAATTTGAAACCCTCTGTCCTTCACATTATTGGGGACTGATGTTGCATCCAGTCCATCGCTGTTTACACAGTCTGCAGTGGATCAGCCCTTTAATTTCCCTGTAATAAGAAATTGCATCTGTTGTTTTTGTCTGGCTGTGAGGTTCCTCCATGTAGGAGCAGTCCAGGAGCATCTGATTGCAGAGGAGATTGCTGTCTCATGCTGTGTGAATTTGTGTGTGTTTATATAATTTTTTATGTGTATATATTTTTTATCACTGTAGCCCCTGCACTACAGCATGTAGAGACAGCAGTGCCTTCCCTTTCTGGTTTTTGCAAATGAAAATGGAGGAGATGGCCCTGTCCGGCATGGACAACAGTAAGATGGAGGTGGGTTATTGTTCTTCTTAACACCATATACATTTTCCACTGCCCACTGGCATGTCCAGCATTTGATCAGGACAACTGTAACATCCCTCTTCAGGAAGGCGTTGTTATCTTCAGTGGAAACAACCAAGCCACATGGTGCATTGCAGGTATTTGGGGGGCGGGGTGAGTCTGCAGGGGTCGGTGGGCATCTGTCACAGTCCGCTGTTGGACTGGCCACAAGAAATAATGATGAATCATCATTAAACAATGAATCTGGTAATATTCACTGATTAATCAAAACATATCTGTTATAGTTCCCTTACATTTCCAGTGAAGCAGCTTCTGCAGCTAAGTAATAGAAGCAATGTCACCCCCTACACTTCCTCAAAAGTACTGCAATCTGTCAGAATGATACCTTTAACATGTGGCTGTAACAGGGTTATGCAAAAATGTAAATGTTATTTTTAGTACAATCAATGTCTTATTGACTCACTGAGTCAAAATAAAACTCTTTTTTTTATTTAAAGCTGCTAGTTCCACACATTGGCTACTGAATGAATGGAAAGCAACCCCAGGGCTGACTGTACCTGATATATAAAAACTAGCAAGCTTTAGCTACTTTGAGAGATGTAAAGTAAACCGCTAATACTTTCTCTGGTTTTCTTGTAAGCCAGCACTCAATGAGACACTCTGAAGCACAGTAAACTAATCATCACATAGTGTTTAAAGTGTACATCCATGCACAACATCCCATCCACTCAGCTTGTTTGAATTATAGCTGTCAACAGGTCGAGACCAGCATGCAGGGGAGAATGAAATCAGTCAGCCAATCATTTTTGCTTCATATATACCAATATTTAACAGAGGAAATGTCGCAGGCCACTTCAATGTAATGGAGGGAGAAATTCCTGACCACTTGAGTTAAAGTTTAATTTATTAGCATAATATTTATTTGTTTGTTTGTTTGTTTATTTATTTCTTTTTTGGATGAGTCAAATTCACAAGAAATTTGAGTGTACAAAATTTGTAGATAAACAAATAGATATTTAGAGTTTTTATGCTTTAAAGTTGCTCATCTCACACTTTGGCTACTAGGCAAATGGATAAGCAATTTTTGAGCTGACAGTAACTAATGTATTACATAAAACCCAGGAGTGTTTTTGCCATGTTTGTTACTCTGATAGAAGTAATATGTTAGTTTCAGATAAGCATGTTTACTCAATTTAGCATTTTATTTAAACAATGCAACAGAGGACAGTTTTCCATCCACTGAGTTTTTGCACATGTTGAGAATGTGCATAAAGAATTATGGATAAAGCCCAAAATTAGAAGAAGAATAAAAATAGTCCAAAAAATACACTAGGATATAGGGGGTAAACATGGAGTATCAAGCTGTGAGCAAGTCTGATAATATAATACTGTTTCACTAGTTTCATTCTTTAATGCTCAACATGCATAGTAAACACAACACCAATTGCTATTGCACGTAAAGGAAAAGTTCCACACCACCCTCTACTCCAGACAAGTGTCCAGCTTGTTTAAAGCTATGGTAACCCATTTATCAGTTGGCTGGTGACAACTGATCCTATGGACATGCAGCTTTTCCAAGGTTCTGAAACACAGAATCCCAAGTTGATCTGAAACATGGTTTTGCTCTGTTCTTCCAGAACTCTCTACTGCATTTACGTTCCCACGTGTGTGGTGGGGTAGCAGGGAGATTTTGCCACGAATCCTGCCTGCCATTTCTAAATTGCAAATAATGCACCCATAAAAAATATTCTGTAAAGAGGATTCTGCTAAAAGCAAAGACAGAGAGAAGTCCTTCCATTCTGCTTCTTTCAATGCCTCTACTAATCATTTATGTCATCTGAAGTTTCTCTGCATAAATGTAGCAAATGGAAACAACGAATTTAGCTTCTTTTCTTTCTTTTTTTTGCCAAAATTTCATATTTTTCTAACCATTGAAAATGTTTGGATGAAAGCCTGACTAGGCTGCAGTTGTGCTGGCTTTGGATATTTAAATTTTCATTTCACTCATTCATTCATGCAACCACAGTGGGTTTCACTGGAGGCTTTTTGCGGATACTTTCAAGCACAGCTGAGATTCTGTGGCCATTATTGATTCAGGACTCATTACACACATGTGATGAATACGACCCGTCTGTTAAAATAAGCAGCTTGTTGCCCTCTTAAACATAAAAACATGTTACGTTGAAACATGATGCAACTGTCCATACAATGCTGTAGTTTACTGAAACAGAGAGAAACTACAGTACTTACTGATATTTGTTACTATGCTTAAAAATCACACTTTACCTACATTTACACTTTACATTTATTTACAGTGTTTAAACATTGTTGCTGACTGACTCACTGCAATCAGATGTGTTTGTGTGAGAGGGTGTGGGAGAGATAGGGCTTAGCCAAACATAGGGACATCATAATTAGACATCATGTTGATTAACTTTCTTAACTTGTCATTACATATTGGCATCATATGTTACTAACCTTCATCTTCATTTATTCCTAGTGAAGAACACTGTAGTAATGTAGTAAATGTTATCTTTAAACCTTCATTGTGTGATCCACTTTGTGGACTGGATCTGCTGGGATGTTGAAGCACTGATGTGTTAGTGTGCTAGGTTAGTTTCACTTTTACAGCAGCTGCATTGCAAAGTTTCCATTTAATTAGCTGGACATTCAATCAAAATGATTCAAATTAACTGTCCTAATTAATAATGAAATATAATGATACATTTGATATTATTTATAAATGCTGTTCAATTTTCTCAGAGAAAATTGTCAGACTGAAACCGATATGGTTTTGGAACTGTTTCTTTTCCTGGACATGCTAACTGGTGTAATGGTGTATTTTTCAGGGCATCGCTCAGGAGATCCTGGCCGACCTGGTGGAGGACGCATGCTTAGGGCTGTGCTTCGAGGTGCACAGGGCTGTCAAGCAGGGCTACTTCTTCCTGGATGACACTGACCAAGAGAGCACCAAGGACTTTGGTAAACACCCAGTTCACATTCATGCACTTACTACAGCAGCATCTCCCAAATCCTGTGTAAGGGTTATGAGTCCTTGCGCCCCCTGCCCTGGATATTAAGTGGACTTCCTGCTCAGACCACACCTGGTTCAACTAATCAGTTCATTAACAAGCCCTTTCAGAATGGCAGGAGGTATGTTAAAGCAGGGAATCATCTAAAATGTGCAAAGCAGGGGCACACCGGGATCTGGTTTGGGCACTACAGGACTCTTCTGCCATCTAACGATCCATTTACGTCTGTCCTGTCCTGTGAGTGACGAAAAGTGAGCTGAATATCAAATCTAACTCCAGTATATCATCCAGTCCTTCCAGATTAACCTTCAGATAATACTTGACATCTTCACTTAACTGACAGCTTACCCTTTAAAGGAATACATTGGCAAAATTAAAACTGACATGATTAAGTGCTGGCCCCAGATTCTGTCAATCAGCAAAGACATATTTAGTATAAGAGGTGAGCTGCTTTAGTTTACAATGGGAAATGCTAGGCTAACCCTGCTAACAAACACTGGATTT
Source organism: Acestrorhynchus altus (assembly GCA_034509495.1). Taxonomy (NCBI): domain Eukaryota; kingdom Metazoa; phylum Chordata; class Actinopteri; order Characiformes; family Acestrorhynchidae; genus Acestrorhynchus; species Acestrorhynchus altus. The sequence goes on from CM067510.1 coordinate 21,339,038, forward strand.
TGACTGACCCCAATCTCATCTCCTTAAAAATACACCTAATACTCCCAGTTTAATAAAGTCAAAACTATGTAATAAAGTGTATATATATATATATATATATATATATATATATATATATATATATATGTATGTATATGTGTATGTGTATATATATATATATGTATATATATATGTATGTATGTATGTATGTATGTATGTGTGTGTGTATATATATGTGTATATATATATATATATAATGTATATATATGTGTATATATATGTGTGTATATATATATATATATATATATATATATATATAGGGCCCTTACTTAAACTTTTAAGTAAAATTAACTAAATTATCTGCACAACATCATGATTTGTAGTGCTATTGCACATTCCGCCTCTACCCCAGTGCATTAGGGCTGGGAGATATGACTATAAATATCTCATTATGCTTAAGAGAAATGGTGATTATACAATGTGATGAACCTGAACAAAGTATAATGTTAAGAGCATCAATATTTATCTATAACAGGAGAAACACAGTTGTAAACCACACAGGTGGTTATCTGTATAACAGGTACAATATTATAATATGGTAATTTTTTTATATATTGAACAAAATATCTTTTGATATATTCATATGTATCATATATTGTCCAGCCCTACCTCAAATCAGTAATACCATTAATTGAACATTTTATTTTGGTTACATGAGTTCTCCAGATTGCACAATGAGTCATGTGACTACACACTTGATGGTATGTTTTTAAGGGGACATCAGATGAACACACAGCGAGGAAACTTAACAGACTATTAACACCAAAAAAGATCCAACTGATAAGAGCAAGATAGTTCTTTAGTTTCTGAATTTCATTTACACTGGGGTAAAATTCTACTGTTTCACTCTATAGATGTTTATTTAACTAGCTAAAGATATTTTCTGGGTGAACAGCAAAGCACTTTTGTAAGTCGCTCTGGATAAGGGCGTCTGCTAAATGCCATGAATGTAAATGTAAATTTGAAAGCTCAGTACAGAATGTGTTGTTAGTGTTATTGAACCATGTAAACATGATGGATTTAAAGTTTTAAAGTATTTGAATATAGTCATCATTTCCTTAGAAATATCAGGCCTGTGAGCTTCAGGGAGAAAGCTGATCTCCTGTGCGGGTGTCTCTCAGCGCAAGAGAGCAGGAGCTCTGAATCATTTATTTTATTCTGTCCATATCCATGTTCCTCTGGCAGAAATCGTGGACCAGCCTGGTGTGGATATCTTTGGTCAGGTGTACAACCAGTGGAAGAACAAAGAGTGTGTGTGTCCGAACTGCAGTCGTAGCATCGCCGCTTCCCGCTTTGCCCCTCACCTGGAGAAGTGCCTGGGTATGGGCCGCAACAGCAGCCGCATCGCCAACCGCAGGTACCATTACGACTCTCAAATAATTATCCAGAAGGAAGTTATTCACTGAAATTAATCATTCCCTCTGACTTGTTCACTGATTGATTTGTTGTGTCTGGACTGTGTGAGCCACAGCAGCATTAATGAACAGCTATGAGCCAAACATATCGGTTAACTACAGTGTGAAAATCAGAGCTAGAGAAGATATTATGCTGCATGTTCACATGGAAGTACTTTTAACAATTCATTTATTGATTGATATATTCATTGATTTACTGTGTGTTGCTTGATTACAATAAATGACCCAAAATAATGGATAAATAATATTTTAGTATTTTCTTTAATCATCTTCTCTTTAAACACATTCTCTACACATAAGGGCAACAAAATCTGCTACAAATAAATACCTTAAAAGGAGGTCCTTACATAGAGACACACAGGGCACATTAGAATAGGCCTGTATCACACCTGAATTGGTTACAAGATGTTTTTTAAAGCATTGTATGAGGACTTCCAGCTTTTGCTAGCAGCATATTCAACATGGCATTAGGATATCGCTTCTTAGATTCATGTCTTATGCTGTGTTCAACTGATGTCAGGAACTGGGAAACACATTTTGTGTTAAAATTCCCAATTTACTCATATAAAGGTTGTTTTCACACTGATCTCAGACCTTAGAGAGGCTCTGAAACAGTTCTCAGCTGGAGCTAATAAAGGCCTCACAACAAAACACCAGACACTTCACAGCAGCACCTCCTTTTGGAGAAAACTGGCATGGCACAAAATCTTCTTTCAGTTCATTTAATTAAAATACACAGCTGACAAATAAAGCACTGAAATAACCGTTACTTAACTTTTTCATCACTCAGGTCTATTTATTATTTCTCATTATATCATTTATTATTAAACCATACAGGAGATACTAATTGAGATGTCCTGTGTAGTTGAATGGTTAGTCATTTTACTACTCATCCATATTGTCATCACAGTTCTTGATGATGAGTTTGTTTCTAAAGATACAGTATGTATCTTTAAAAGCTTCACTTTGATTCTGAAGTTTGTTAGAAAACAAAGAAACTTTTTTTTTTTTTTAAGTAGTGAGTCCAGACCTTTCACTGATACTGATACTGTTTGTGTTTACTCTCGCCTTTCCCCAACTTTCAGAATAGCCAGTGGCAACAACACGAACAAATCCGAGAGCGATCAAGAGGACAATGATGATGTCAATGACAACGACTGGTCCTATGGGGCAGAAAAGAAAAGTGAGTTTAAATTTGAGTGCTTTTCCTGCTTAGACACACTGGACTCAAAATCTTTAATATTGTTTTAATAGAGTTTATTGTGTGAGAATGTATATGAATGGTTTGGGCCTCAATGTCATCATGTACTCTATTTGTTTCAGCCAAGAAGAGAAAAGCAGATAAGGTATTTTAAACCTTTCTGAATAATGCCTTAAAATGTTGTGTAACAGTTCTGCTTTAAATTTCCATCCTTACATACCATTAATTATTACATCCAAACATGTCTTCATCCACCCTGATTTAATGTCCTAATGATTTGATGTGCTGCTGCATTAAAAACCTTCCCTCTCTCCTCAGAATTCAAATTCTCCAAGAAGATCCAAATCATTAAAACATAAAAATGGTGAGTGTGTGCTCTGTTTTAAGTGGCAAATATATATCCTGGCAAATTTTGTAACGATGATATTATGCTATTAAAGAAAATGTGACGAGGGATTGCAGTGCTATTGAGAAGGAAGATAAATATTACCAGGAACAATAAATGATTAAATATTTAGACCAATATGGGCAATATTTATTTATCTACACATACAGAAGTAGTGTCTCTCAGTATGGCATTGGATATAACGCAACATGCCAGACATCTTGGAATGGAGTTGTAGAGGTTCCTAATGGTGTCCTGTGATAATCCCCGCCATGTAATTTGAATTTTCTCACTCAGTTCCTGCTGATTTTGTGGTAGTAAATAGTGATGAAATAATATATTGTGCAGCTAGTTCATAGATCATACCTGATATATCTGTTGATCTGTTAACATACAGCTCCTCAAAACCTGAAATACAGAATCTCAAATTATTCAATTATTCAAATATTTAATGGCGTTTGAATAAATCACTAATCAGTGTCAACATTTAAATTGTGAAACTTTTTCATGATGCTATTTTATGATTTTATTTTAGAACTAGTAAATTGCTTGACAATGTCAGGGTGAGCTGGTGAGGAAATGTATTGTTGGATGGTTTTAATGTTATATGTTAATGGTTCTCTTGAAACATGTTTTACCTAAATGTAAAATTAGTTTCCTTCCACTGTATGTAAATAGTTTGTTTTGAATGCACCCTGATCATGGACTCACCCTCCTGAACGTGATCGAAGGAACACTGTGTGTTACAGCAGTTCTGTGAAGTGTCTTGAATGTGTTTATGTAGTTGGTGTCACCATTTCATGTTTTAATATTTCTGTCTGCATGAATCGCACATGTAGGAGTGAGGATGACTCATTGACTGTCAGCGCTCCGAGTACATCCTTCAGCTTTGCTGGGCTCAAAGCTACGTGGGGAGAACCAGGAGAGTCCATATGTGTTGCTAAGAGACGAGTCGTTTCCACAGTAACAACATTGACGATGGGTTCCCTCCACTCACTACCCACAATGCCGTTAGGCTCACCTTGAGAAACGAACACACAACCTGAATTGCGCTGACTGGTGGAAGTGGCATCGATTAGCTTCGCCGTTCAGTTTACACAAGTGTTCTCTCTCTTTCTCTCTCTCTTTCTCTCTCTCTCTGTCTCTCTCTCTCTCTCTCTTTCTCTTTATCTCTTTTATTTTCCTGGAATATTTTGCACAATGAATCAATGTCGTGTTGATCGTCTTGTCTTGACAGCGTAGCTTGACGCTTCTTCACAGTGAGGCAACCTGACTGCGTGGAATGCGCACAACAATGGGAAGCTCTCAGGGAGGACATGGGCGGGGCCATTGGTTCCAATTGCAGGTGGGAGTGGCCGAGTGGCGGATGCCTCCTTTGACTTGAGACTTTTTTTTTTTTTTTTTCCTTCGCACATCCTCACACGCTCTTGGACAGCTGAGGAAGATGTGTTTTTAAATGATGGCCAAGAGAAGATGAGCGCAGAGGACAGGACTGATCCATAAATCATCAATCAATGCTGCTTATTTCACCTTTGAGTCATACCAGGCGTTTTGCACGAATACACAAAGGTGCATCTTTTATTTCCTGGTGGTTCTTGAGGCAAAAGAGATATGTCTTGATGCCTTGGAAGTACAATTATGATCTTCGCACTATTACAGGAAAAAAATGAAACTCTGAGACTCTGTATGGACACTTGAAGAAAGACATACGTATTCCTTTGAGGAGAAACGTATCAAGACTAGAGTTTCTCCTTTTACCTTTTTTTGTTTGTTTATTCTTTTCTTGGTCTCGTTTCTGTGTACTAGATGTTTACAGTGTAAGGAATCGTGTGTCTTCACTGTGTTGTAACTGTACATATATTTGACTAGGTGAAAAATGCTGCTATCCTGGCCAGGCCATGAGCCATATGCTTGTGGACATGTCAACACGTGTAATAAACGATCAGAACCATGGACTTGTGTATGGGTGTGTTATGTTCACTTTATTACCCTACTGGAAAAAAAACAGCCTCTGCTTGGTTAAGCTGGTAGATCAGCTTTGCTCTTTAACTGCATAGGGAATGTTTACATTCCTGTTTGATGGTTTATCTGGTCTACTAAATTGACCAAACTAGGTTAACCAGCATAACCATGCTGGTCTTTAAACCATTCAGGTTTAACTGTGGAGTGTTTAAAGATGTACTTGTCCAGTCCACATGGAACTTGACCAGCTATCAAGACCACAAGTCTGTCATGTCTGACCATATGTTGGCCTTACAAGGATCTATAGTCTTTAAGAAAATCAGCTACTGACTCCAGATGTTGAAATGAGTTCTACAGCACACAAAAAAGTAAATGAATGGATGGGCTCCACAGCACTGTACTGTAATTAAATTGAAGTCTGAGATTGGTCCTGTTAAAGGCTGAAGCTTTCCTTTGTCACAAAGCAAATCTGGGTGCAAGTCTCTTCTGAGCAAGCCAGTGGGCAACGGGCGAGAAAAAACTCCCTTAGGCTTGGAGGAGAGGAACCAAGGCTCAATAGGGAACCCATCCTCTGGTTGACAGGATAAAAGATAACAGGCATATAGAGTAAAATAATAAAGAACTTAGTGTGAGTGTGCTGTGTATGGGTGAGAATGTGAGTGAGCATAAGATACAATCTGTTAATATGGACGTCCATGCAGGTTAAAATGTCATAATCTGGCAGTGGAGTCTCTATAACTTGATGAAAGTACTGAATCAATTGACATCTTTAATATAGAAATACAGTGGTGTTTGAAAGTTTGTGAGCCTTTTAGAATTTTCTAGATTTCTGCATTCATTTAATTTTAAACTTCTCCAAATCAAACAAATGAGAAAAATATTACATTTCTCATTTATTTATTGAGGAAAATTATCCAATATAGCATATCTGTAAGTGAAAAAATACTTTGCTTTCAGTATCTAGTGTGACTCCCTTCTGCAGCAATAACTGCAAATAAACATTTCTGTTAACTCGTCCATTTTCACAGTTTTAACTCTTATGCTGATTCCATGAACTGCTTGCTTCAGCTCCCTCCACAACATTTCTATTGGATTGTGGCTGGCGCTTTCCAACGCATTAAATTTATTCTTGTTTAACCATTCTTTGTCTTGTTGCATGACCCATGTTCTCTTGAGATTCAATCAGATGTTCTGACATTTTCCTTAGGGGTTTCCTGGTGGTATGATGCAGAAAGATGCATCCTGAGCAAAACAAGCCTGAACCACCCCAATAACTTAAAATCCTTTCATTCATATACATAATCTTCATTACATTGACACATATATAGCTTCAGGCCTTCCCAACAACAACTTCTTGTGTTCTTTTTTGTGAATAAGTGTATAAGAGGAACTGAAGCTGAGGCTCAAGAAAGAAGGCATGACCTCAACTCTAGCACTTCACTGATGGTAAGTTTAGACCACAGAGGGCCTCAAGCTAATCATAACTTTCTTCAAAATTCACACACACAAAGAGGAAGAAGGTGATGGAAGATGATGCAGGTGATGGCAGTTGTGGTCAAGAATTCACAAAATGCAAAATGCAGAAGTAGCACCAACAAACAGGAACCACTATACTGCCCGTGCCTGGCATGTTTGGCTTCTACGATAGCCCTGAATTCACTAAAAGAGCCCACAGTGAAGGAAATCACTTTGAAGGGTTCTATAACTGTTGTCCACAACTCATCCAGGCTACATAAAGTAGAGTGACAAGACATACTCTTATTTACTCTTTTTCCATTACAGTAAATATGGTCACCAAGTAGTGAAGTGTAGCTGCACCAGTCTGTATTTAGATGGACCAGTGGACCCAACTAATGCCACAAGAATACACCACACACCAGTATGCAACCACCACCAGCCTGTAAATTGCCTTGGGTTCGGAAGCTTCATGGAATTTCTATCACACATGAAGCCTACCAAACGCCCAAAACAACTGGTACCATGACTCATCAGACCACACCATGTTGCCAGTCCTCTAGGGTCCAAGTAGCAACCTCACAAATCCAGGTAATGTGCTGTGTCCCAAAAGAGGCCCACTCTGATGGGTCTTCTGTTCCAAAATTCCAGTGGAACCTGTGGGGTGTGTAGGGCTCCTGCATTGCATGGTATTTCTGCCACAGTTGCAATTGACAATTTGAGCCAGATGCTGCCAGCCACTGAGCTGTCCACAGTGGGTGCTAATGCCTTCCATGATGTATTCCTGATACATTAAACTGTGGATCAAGGAATGTTAAATTGCTCGAACTTTGATACATACAAATGCACATACAGGCATGGGTGTTCCCAAGCCATCCCTTGATCTAAAACCACTTCATAATCAACTTACATTGCTTGACTTTTGGCATGTCAGTGTATTCTCTTTGCAGTGGATTCATATATAAAAACAAAAGCTACAACAACAACAATAACAATACTACTACTACTACTAATAATAATAATTATTATTATTAGTAGTAGTAGTAGTATTATAAAAGAATATAATTTTAATAATATAATTATTATAAAACATTATAAAACAACAAAAATAATAATCATTATAAATCACAATAATTATTATAAATCAATAATTAGAATAAGTAAGTAGAACAATCTACTTCCACACAGAAAACTACCAACTAACCACAAACGAACGTTTCCACTGTTGTGTACATCCAGCTCTTCTACTTGGTGTTAAACACCGTTTTGTCAAACACGTGCGCCGTTTAACGCGTTAAAGGACAGAAAACGAGAAACTCCTGAGGATTGGCTTTAACAACCCCCACGTGCGGGATTCGCGGGTGTTATTTGGCAACCCAAGTAGAACTTTGGCTCTTAAACATTGGTCAGATTCTAGGACCAAATCTGAGCAGCCAATCACAGTGGCGGATGAGTGGGGGGCGGGGCGAGAGAGTGAGAGAGCGAGAGAGAGAGTAAGAGAGTAAGAGAGAGCGTGTGCAGAGGGAGAGAGAGGGAAAGAGAGAGCAGAGGGAGAGAGAAAACAGAGGTAGGGAGAGAAAGAGAGAGAGCAGAGGGAGAGAGAAGGAAAGAGCGAGTGTGTGTGAGGTTTAGTGAGTGGTGGAGCTCGCGCAGCATGGCCTCCAGAGCGGGCTTCCTGCCGAACAGCCCGACGGGTCTCGGCAGCTCGAGCCCGGGTCCCGCGGGGCCCCCCGGTGGCGCGCGGATGTCGGGGATGCCGCCGAGCGCGGGGGGCTACCGCGGACTGCCGACCCCCGCCGGACAGTACCCGGTAAGAGCACTCCGCCCCGCGTTTCCGTTACAGGGTTGTTCCGACAGGGCCGTTACGACCGTTGGCTGAAAACCCTCTCGCGCTTTTGTCTGAGGGAGCGGCTAAGCTAACTGACAGTCAGTGCAGCCCGCCGCGTCCTCTGAACGTCCAGCAGACGTGGTGAAAGCGTTTTCTAGCCAGCAGCTGTTTTGAGACTGAGCGAAGGGAAGACCGTATCTGCGGCCACAGGACGCTGATCCAACTTCCGCGTTTAAAGACAAAACCGTTTTCGACCCGAATGAACCGGTTTAATGAAGCGGGCTTTGCGTGTCGGCCAGTTTTGGCATCTTGTCATCACTGTTTTGACGTGATGTTGCATCACATCTCATAAACAGATGTGAAAACAACAGGGGGAGGGGGTTCCAAGTGCTGAGTGGGTTAGGGGGTTCTAAGTGCTGAGTGGGGGGTTACAGGGTTCTGGGTGCTGAGTGAGGGGGAAGGGGGTTCTAAGTGCTGACTCTGCTGTGTTCTCATATGCTGTGTTTTTGAACCCTGCAGAGACCCAGCATGCCTCCCAGTCGAAACATGTCCCTGGGTGGGATGGGGCCAATGGGTTCTCCCATGCCTGGGCCGTCCTATGGAGGAACTATGCGCCCTGGCATGCCCCAGACAGCGATGGACCCAATCCGCAAGAGACTTCTCCACCAGCAGGCAGGGGGCCTGGTGGGACCACGTAGAGGGTGAGTGCCACGGAGATGGGAGGTTTGATTAAGGATATTGGGTGCATTTCAACTGTTCCAGAAAGTTCTGCACCGTGTTTCAGAGGCACGCAGGCAAACACTTGTCTTTTCACTTTATCATAAACCCTCCCCTATAAATGTTTGGTCATTCAGTCAGTACAGAAATGGAGATTGGTGTTCAGAAGTCTGGATTTCAATTGTCATATGAATTAGGGGTGGAATTGTACACACGTTTTTGAGCTGTATGTACACTACACCATTCTTACCCTGGTTTTAGCCCCGATGGTCTGTCTGGCTGGTATGAGCTGGTTGACTCTAGACTGCAGATTTTTCGGTTTGTCACCAGTAGTGTGTGAAGGGCACAGACTTCGGCAACTTGTTCGTCCTTCAGATCAACTGGAACATAGAAAAAAAATTGGTGTGTTCAGTTCAGTTCAGCAGCAGGATGAAGTTGTGTAGTGTGAGACCCCTAGTCGTTTAGTGTGTGAAAGATATTTTTTCATTCACTATAAATTTCAGCAACTCAGTCAGGAAGTATGAGATACCCAGTCTTTAATAATCTGCTATGACTTTAAATGTTGTATAGTGTCATGCCACGCAGAGCTCAACTCAAGCTGATTGATGTCTGATTATGGTCAGTGCAAAAGACACATTTTTGTGTTTCCAGTGAACTATGACAGCAGTGGAGAGTGAGTGGTGGATGCATTAGTGTGTACCTCATTTCTGTTTTGCTTCCTGTAAACAATGGTTTCTCATCAGCATCATTGTACTATAGAGAACTGAACAATTTGAGCAGAGGTCACCAACCCCAACCAGGAGGGTACCTTCCTGCAGGTTTCAGCCAATCAGAATTTCTAAAGGCAGTGATTTGTTGGATCAGGTGGGGTGGTTTTCCAGAGTTGATGACCCCTTCTTTAGAGTAATGGTGGGGGTTCTACAGGGAGGTGGAGCAATAGTGGACTCTTTCTGTAATGGCTCTATCACAAAATGTGCTGGACTATTTAAACTGCAAGGGAATGAACTCTTGTCTAATACTGCTGTCGTCTACTGGTGAATAAGCACAAGCCCAAGTGTGTTCACATAAACGAGAGAGAGAGAGAGAGAGAGAGAGAGAGAGAGAGAGAGAGAGAGAGAGGACGAGGGAGGGAGACAGAGCACGAGGGGAAGAAAAGCCAAGACAAGACAGTAATTATTAATCATATTAGCAGTATCCAATTACAGAAAACATATTCTGTTTACACTATATCAAATGTAGACATAATCCATCTGTTTGATAAAAAGTTTACAAAAACCATGAAAAAAGAAATTAAAATGACAGAAAATATAAAACTTTCACTTCAGATAATGGGGAAACAAGCCACTTATCTCACAGAACAGTGTGCACGAGGTAGTTGGAAGGTGGAGTCACTGCTTCCTCTGGCTGTTTCATTCTTGGTGCTTCTCCCTTGATTAGTGACTGTTGAGAAACGTGTGCATGCACAGACTGAGAAAAGTGAAGGGAACCAGAGTTTGGTGTATACATGGGCTGAGAAATCTGTTTCCTGAGCTAAAACCCAGCACTCATAATCAGATTTCTTGGCCTTAATCTGATTTTAAAAACTGTAGTTTGCTGTATACATGCACTGAATAACCTGATCATAATTGGATTTAATCTGATAATCATACTCACTGTTTACACTTTACCTCCCAACTGTGTGGGCTGAGGGGGGGCCTGTACAACACTAGGTGGGGAATACCGTTACTTGCACAACTATCAAATGGGTTCAAATAAATGCGAATAAATCTATCCTTATGTATTTAGGCCATTTTATACCATATTCGTACCATACTGTGAACCAGGACTGTGAACCAGTGTACCAGTGTACCCCTAGTATGCACTTTTACCTGTTCCATACACGCTTCTGTGAAGGTATCAGTGCTGTGCTCAGAGTTCCTGTGGTAACAAAAGAAACCAGCCCTCAGTGAATGGGGGTACAGAGCAGCTGACACACTTAAATGCATCCAGCAGGGAAGCAGCAGAAGGGTTCCCCCACATTAACAGCTGTGAGCTTTAACAGAATGTTCATCTCAGAGTCTGATCTTCTAGCATGTGCTAATTGACAGTGGTTTGTCCTTTGGTGCAGAAAGGCCTTTTTGTCCTCTTCGTCAGAGATGCATTTGTTTTCTCCCCAAGGGGAGGATTGAAGGCGTTTGTGTGAAACAAAGGAAGCTTAACTCTAAAAATGTCTCATGATCTTTACTGCTAGAATACGCCGAAAGGGAGAAGTGTCATTAGAGCTGTGTCATCTGTTCAGCTTTAAAAAGAAGCACAGGAGGAAGATGGATATTATTTTGATTATTGTGTTTTGTTTTATTCACTGTTTCTTGGTCATTTTGTGATGGATTTTACTTCAGATTCAAGAAATTTGGCCCTTGGGTTCAACAATGATTATTCTAACCTTTATTTTTAATGTTGAATACAAATATTTAATATTGAATACAATTTTTTTAGTAATTAGTTACATTGTAGTTACTAAATCATTTTAGCGATCTCATTACACTCATTGACAAAAACAACTCAATTTTGGCTCCATTAAGGAGCTATTGTAATGGAATGAAACTTTGTATATGTGAATGTAAGGATGGTCTATGTAAGTGATTAGAGGATTAGAGTGAAAGGATAAGTTCAGTGGGGAAACTGTACAACTGAAAGGAGGCTCTTGTACACTGTTTGGCCTCTATCCTGGATACAAGATGAGATACAGTTGGGCATACAGGTTCGGTTTAGCATCCTGCAGCATGTTTGCACACAGATGTTTCAGCTGGGCCTGTACATAGGTTGCCAAAGCTGGTGACCCAGCTGGTCCCATAAATATTCAATTGATGATGAATGTGGTGACCTGGCAGGCCGAAGAAGTGGTGCAGTGTGCAGGAGACATTTCCAGGAAACCCTTTCTGTGTGTGGGTGAACATTAGCCTGCTGAAAAATTTTAGTTGGAAGGCCTGCCATGAGAGGCAACACCTGGTAGCAGGCTGTCCTGCATATATTTTTGAACCAGCAGTTGGGGCAGTGTGCCACTCCACAGCAAAGGGTTGGGGTGCTCAGCCTAAAACCTCTGTACTCAAACTCAACCGTTGTCGGAATCCAAAACGAACCTGGTTTCGTTGTTAAAGATTTGTCGCTTTCGAAATCTGTAAACTTGGCAAAATATTTTCGAACGTGTTGTAGAGGCATGTCTAATCTCTCTAACCAAATGGTACACAACCCAAATGTAGATTCTGAGAGCCTTTATGTTTGGCAGCAGGGGACACAATTTTACGCCCTCTTCTGCCAAGACCCGGTGTGTAATGAGACCACACCTGTAATGATTAACATATCTGTCTCAGACAGAACTGCATGCTCGTCAGACATATTTATAGGTGTGCGTTATTTTTCTTTAATGAGTCCAAAACTGAGAAACTGGTGCTGCATCATTTCAGTCAGAGCTTGCTCTGTTCTGCAATGTATGGATATTTTTTAATCCTACGGGCCAATCAGAACTTGTGGTTGCAGACCAAACAAATGAAGATCAGTGCCGTGGCAGAACGGCTCATCTTTTTTGTAGCAGAACAGAACTGCTTATATGCCAAACAACATACTGAGGTTGTAAAGAAAAATATATGTTAAAACAGCCGAAAGGCTGAATGTTTGAAGCCTGTATTTGAATGAAAACAAGCAGAAAACACTTTTGCTTGGCGATGTGTGTTGCGTCATTAGTGGAACAAGCGTCACGGAAAGGTTTTGTTTGTTGTACACACTGTCTGATTTTGTGCATGGTTACTGAAACTTGTATTCTGAATGTCATTGGTCTTTGTTTGTATTTTTTGTTTGTTTGTTTTTAACCCTATCTCACTCAAACTCAGCCAACACTGCTGTAAAATCTGAACATATCAATAGCATATCTGTTCAAATGTAAGCAGCAACCAACCCTAATTAATAAACTTGATCATGTTTACACAGAACTAATTTTCATTGTTTCATTTTATTATGAAATGATCAATAGTTCAGTTCCAAGAAGTCTAGAATGAAATTTTCAGATTGTCTGCTTTATCTTTCCAGGGTTAAAAGACGCAAGATGGCTGACAAAGTCCTGCCACAGAGGGTAAGTTGGTTGATTTGTGCTAATCAGGCCATGTTTTGTGTGTTGTGTGTTTGTACAGTGGTTTCTGATCTTACTTTGTCTTGCAGATTCGAGATCTGGTGCCAGAGTCGCAAGCTTATATGGACCTCCTAGCATTTGAGAGAAAGCTGGATCAGACCATCGCCCGCAAGCGCATGGAGATCCAAGAGGCCATCAAGAAGCCCATTACTGTAAGTTGATTGTGGATATTTAATGTATTAAAGAGGAGAAAGGTTAATGTGATAAAACAAGCAAAAACACAGCATGCTATATATTTTATATAGTTCATATCTTTTTGGAATTAAATCACACTTGCAGGGTAACCTGTGTAATAAGGGCAATATTAGGAAAATTGTTTTATATCTTGTATTAAACAGCTTCAATATATCGATACTTGCGATATATTGCCCAGCCCTGATGTAATGCATATGAAGGGCTCAGTAACGCATTCTACCCAGAGACATAAAACTCAGCACAAATGTATTCATGCACAGCTACATGAGGCAGGCTGAGAGACTTTGAGGCCACATCCAGATAATTAATGGAAATGCATTTGTAGTGAAAGCTCTTCTTCAGTCATTGATTTCTGTAAGTCTCTTCCTTTCATTTTGATGGTCTTTTTCACTGAAGCTATGTGACTAATGTAGCTAACCAGCAGCAGACGCTTATACTCCTTCATATTGCATTGCACATTGTTAAGGCTGTATCATAACACTTCATTCACACAGAAGTCTGTAAGTCTATGTTGATTTGAATTTCTATTAAACTAATGTACACATAAAACTCAGCCTCCAGGGTGGTCAATACCTGTTTTATATATAATCTGTATATATTTCTGGGTTTTATAGGTATGAATATTGTTTTAGAGTGTCAGAAACGGCTTCACAAGTATTACATTACTTGATAGAGTGACACAGATGTTATGCAGTTAACATGAAATGAACTGTTCTTGTCAGCATTGTTTTGTTAGGACTGTACACATGCTGCCTTGTAAGAGTTGACAAACTGGTTTCTGTGTTCTCGCCAGCAAAAACGCAAGTTGAGGATCTATATCTCCAACACCTGCACACCTGGCAAGCCAGAAGGAGAGGAGGCTGAGAAAGTGGCATCGTGGGAACTGAGAGTGGAGGGCAAACTTCTGGATGATGTAGGTTGCTTGCATGCATGTGGCAGTTTTAGCACAGTAGGGTCCTAACAAATTCGTTTATTCCATTTAGACTTTTAGGTTTTTGTTGTTGTTTTTTCTTAAATGTAAAAAGCATTTACACAACCAATAGGAAAAGTGTTTTTCTTTTAAACTATTATTAATTTGTATTGACTATTGACAACTTTCTCCACAAGGGGCCAGAAGTAGCATTGGTGCGTTAGTGTGCGACATTTAAATGAAAGCCAGTTTTACAGCTCCATCAGTTTATGACCACAGAATGTGACTCAATCCGCCCCAAATTCTTGCCTTGTGTCAGATGATTTTGTTGTTTAGCTAGTCTTGTTATTTGGAAGTGCAGACTGACTGAGATTAATTTCACAATGCTGTTGGTGTGTTTTGGATGTAACACCGTCACTGCCAATGTTTTTTCATGTCTTGTCTATGTTTGCAAAACTCATAGAAAAGCTGTTGTCCTGCAGGGTAACTTACTGTTCAGCAGTTAACACTGTGTTTTGACAGTATTGGCGAACCTGAAACTAGTTTGTTCATCATTATTCCCATTATACCATGATGTATGGCACATAGACTAAAGCATGTCGGCATGTGTAGTAAGATCAGGTGCTGAAGGATTTACTTCGTTTTTTCATAATGCATAATGTTTTATCCAGATATCATTACAAACAGTTCAGTGTCTAGGGTGCCAGACTGATTTTTATTGGGGCGAAAAATTACATTGTGTGCACTTCTTCTGTAAAGAAGCAAATGTACTAGTAAAGTACTAGTGGAACCCCAGCTGGCTGACTGACAAATTATATAAGACCACTGGACCATTTACTGGCTTACACTGACTCTCAGCTCTACATACAGCCACTGTCAGAGCTGCAATATAATAGGGTATCATTTGAAAATTTCAATATGGATACAATACTTTCAATTTGATACCGATACCAAAATTATACTTTTTTTGCTGACCTTTGTTCAGACTTTCACTGCCCATGTTGGTCATTTCGAATTTTATTCTGGTCATTAGCATCTACTGTGTAAATTTCATCCTATTCTGTGTTTCTCACATACCCTGATACTTTTATGCACCAGAAAAGGGCAGGACAAATTTCAGTACTGCATAATTTGGACAAATCACAGACCAGTGCTCAGTACTGTGTGGCTAACAACACACTAGCACACACCATTGGCTGTTTACGTCACCTGATCTAAAGCAAGCTACTGTCTATGAATGCATGATTATTGTTATTATTTGTTGTAGTGTCCCATTCATGTTAATGGTCTTTCATTGCTAAGTAAACTGGAAAATACTGTGGTCAGTAAAAACCTGTGAAGTCATATCCATACTTTGTATGCTTTCAGGCCTGAATCCCCACAGTGTATGTTGCAGTATGTGTAAACCAGCTGTTTACCAGCTGAGTTCTTGCACATTACAAGGTGTCTGAAATCATTCACTATCTTGTCGTATTATGTTCCCTATAGTAGTGCTTTTAATCTACATTATGCATGTAGGGGCAAGTGAAAAGTGTACAGTTTTGGACAGTTTTAGCTCTAGGTTACGATGAAGCAGTTCGAGAAACCCCTGTTAGACTGGGGTTTGGAGCCATCAGTCGAGGTTCTTGTTCCTTTAATCAGAAAGTGTGTGGTGTTACAATCAGGACAGATCGTGTAATGTGGGCACTGATGACTAAATGTAATCAAGCACAGAAAAATCAGTAACAGATGTCACTGTGTGGGGTCTCACATTTTCAGCATCTTTTAGGATTTTTAAAATCCTATAGTGTGGGCCAATATTAGTTTGCGTCTTTGAGTAAAATTATTTTTTAAGGATTTTATTCTGTAAGCAACTATATGATTCGCATCATTCTGACAGATTCAGAATGTTCAGTTCTTTCCAGCATGGGGGATGTCATTAGGCTGGTGGGGTGCAAAGCATCCTAAGGTGTCACTTGTCGTAAGGTTGCATTTAATTGTATTTAGTGCTTAACTTGTAAGTGCCTGTATATAACATGTGTTCCAGGGGTAAGTTTTGGAATTTTTAATATGATCGTGGGTGGTACATGGTCTAAAATGTTTGAGAACTATTGCTTTAGACCATAAAAGCTTGATGCACTGATTGAAATATGGTTGAGTGTGACAGGGATGCATACCTAGATGCAGTGTTTGTTATCTGAGGCAATATATCTGCCACGTTGGAAAGGTCAATACTTGCTTGTAAACAAACACAGCTGTACTGAGATATGATGAATTCTCAAGATTTAATCAGACATATGTTCCTCATTACCCAACTGATTCAGATAGTTAGTTATTAAATAGTAATAAAAGCTACTGAGAGATAATGTGATATGCTGATTAGCTGTCTGGAGCTGTAGGAAAGTATTCAGTCTGCATCTGATGTTTAAAAATGAGTTTAGTGCTCCAGCAGAACAATATCACCACATCAGCAAATCCATCATTGTGTGAATAAGTTCTAACCCTCATGCACATAAAAATGCAAAGAAAAATGAAGCACTTTAAGATGGACAAGGCCGAAGTCAGATCATATTCTCCAGTTTCTTTTTGGAATTTTCCACCTTAAATGGTGTAGTCTCAGACTCAAAATGTAGCTGGTGAATAATTTATTTAAATTAGAGGACCCAGAGGAAACCCACCAAACTTCACACAGAGTGACTCAAGCAGGGATCAAACCCACAAAACCTGATCTCGGAGCTGAGAGACACACACTACCTCTGGCGCCCTATAAGTGTGATCCAAACATCATTTGCAAACGTATGTGAAAGTCCTCATGATTGGATGGAACTGGCAGTGAGTTTATCATCCTATCATCTTCATTTTTTTGTATGAAGGAAAAAAAGTTTGAATCTGCTGATTCTGTTCTGAAGGACAAGGTTAAGGTTGCTGAATGGAGGAGCGAGTGAGAGGAGTCCAAGAGAGATGGACATAAACAGAGATATAGCTCTTTTATCAGTCATTCACATGTTAGCGCTGGGCAATATATTGATATTGGGATATAAATAGATGATATGAGCTCAGGCGATATTGTTTCTATCAGGGGTGCACAATTCCACACTCCAGACAAAGTAGGTGTGTTTGAGTAGGGCAACCACCAGATCTTGCTGAAGAGTGGCCCTCTAGGACGGGATTTGGGCCCTTGTTTTTAATGAATGTTCTGTTTATATCTTGCAGACAGCCTCTTTCTGCTCCCTCGCTTTGCTCTGCATCCTGCTCTCAGCTCCCCCTAAGTAAGCATAGGAGCTTATGTGTATTTGTTGAAGAAAATGAAAGATAATAGCAGAGTAAAATGTGTGTTTTGGAAGCGAGCATGTTTTTCTGTTTCTCTAAACCAGATTACTGAAGATGTCGATGGAGTTGTCAGTTCTTCATTTAAAATTTTGTTCTCCATAGACAGTTGAACTGGCTGCAGGCATGTTGCTAATGTTAGCCGCATTTGGCAGAACTGATATTGCAGAGAACGTTGTCTGCAGCAGGTTTTGAAATTTGTAACCACACTTGATACTGCTTTGGCTTACTGTCACCTGACGTTACACTAGGACTGATATTTAGCAATCATCGATTTGATGTGAATTGGTACTCTGTACTTTTGATTAAATTTGGTTGGTACCATCTTTGGTACCCAACCTGAATAATTACTTTGCTTTGTTCACTGAAGTCAGATGGATGGTGTCTCTACAAGAAGTACGGTGAGCCCTTAGTTCAGCCACATCCAGCATGATGCTTTGTAACAAACTAACATCTGTTATGCTGAGCACAGCGTTCCAAATATAGCACTAAATGTCAAACAAGTCTCAGTTCAGCTGAAGCAGCCGTCTTGACTCCCACAGTTACAGCTCCCAATGTCCAGCAGACCTGTTTTACCACTTTCAAAAATCAGGCTCTCTTGTCTGCTTGAGTTCCTGCTTGTTTCAGAGGCTCATGTCCTCACTGAACTCTCTTGAACCAGATGTGTTTGCCAGCTTTTCCCATGATTCCCTAAGAGCAGTTGCGTACTTTTCAGAGGGCTGAAGAAGGGGAGGCCAGAGAAGGGAACTGAAACATCTGCGTGAAGACAGAAGGTCTGTGCAGGCATTGAGGGCTAGCAGAGAGAGACTGATTAAGCTGCAGCCGCATGAAAAGAGGAAATGTTTTTTCTCATTTTCCTCCCTCTCTCTTTTCTGCCTCAGTGGTTGAGCAGTGCGTGGGATGGTAGGAGTGGTGCCGGCGGAGAGAGAGAGGGGGTTGCACAAGTGCTGGGAGGGGTGTGAGTGTGTGACTGTGTGTGTTTGTGTGTGTGTTTAATCCCAAATGCTCAGATGTGGTCAGTCCTAAACAATGCAGCATCGATCAACAGCATAGGAGCTAAGAACATAACAACAATTAACATGTCTCTGTCTCTCTCCCTCTCCTGCCCCACCCCCAAACTGTTTCTCTTTTCTTGTATTAAACTGTCACCAGCCTGGGAAACAGAAGAGAAAGTTTTCATCCTTCTTCAAGAGCTTGGTCATTGAACTGGATAAGGAACTGTATGGTCCAGACAATCATCTTGTAGAGGTATTGGACACACTTGACATTATTGTGGGTACTTAGAAATACTGTTGTCACATTGTAGTAACACAAGTATCACCATTGAGTTTTGTAGATAAGCTATGCTCTCTCAAATTCCCTGTATGTGCACAATGTCTCACAGTAAAGGTGAGAACATTAAGAGACAAAGAATAAACAGACACAAAAATGAGTGATTCCTTCTCTCTATAGGCAGTGAGAGGGACCGAGATGAGAAAGAGAGAAAAAGGAGGAGGGGTGGAGGGGACAAACAAACTGTGGCTAGTGTAGTGATACCCCTAAACCACTGCAGTTCCTCAGATACCATGCAAATGTAGTATTCTGTAAAATTGTGTTGCTTTGTTTTGGGCTGTTCTATACAAACTACCTTGAGAATGGTGCTGTTTAGTGCTGTAATAAAGTTTTCATCTGAAGGTTGTACAGTATATACCAGGTTTAGCTCATGAACGCAACTTCATTCTGTTCAAGTGCTTGTCAGAATATCCACCCACTTAGAATGGGGATGTCCCAAAAACAAAGACACAACAAAGAGTCATCCAAAAACATCACAAAATATTAGACAAAATTAATTGATATTGGTCAGCTAAGCATTAGGGTGTCGTAACAAAATAATAATAAAAAAATACAGAAAAAGTTAAAGGTCGGAATATATGTCACACCTTGTTAACTGTCTACACCAATCAAATGCAGCATTTCTCTCAGTGTCTTCAGGATCTTTCCATAATTGCAATGATAAAGCAGTTACAACTGAGATTTGCAGTATTATGTTAAGCTAATTGTGATGCTAACAGGCTAATGACTGAGATGAGCAGTATTTTGGTAGGATAGCTGTGATACTAACAGCCTGTACATTAATACATAACAGATTAGAAAATAACAAGGTTCTTCCTTGGAAAGAAACTTGGGTTAATATTAAAATACCAGCTTTGTCTGTTTCTGTGTGTTGAGTGAAGTCATCCTTCTTTTTTTGATGAGTGGGATGTTTGTGAGCAGGGATTGTGTAACTCTTTGTGAGATGGGATTGTTGAAGTGTGGGATGGGATTATGTGGTTGTTTTTGTCTAAAGGGGGTTTGTTTGTGCTGTGTGACTGTTGTGTGGTGGGTGCTTGTGTAGGGGGTGTAATGATAGGCTACAGTTCTGTGTTGTTTTTTTTGTGGGGTGTAATTGTGTTTCTTTGACCTTCAGTGGCACAGGATGCCTACCACTCAGGAGACAGACGGCTTTCAGGTGAAGAGACCTGGGGATGTCAGTGTGAAATGCACCCTCCTCCTCATGCTGGACCACCAGGTAACACAAACACTGCAATTAAATACTCATGTGAAATAGTTTGGACACCCAATTAAACCGTTTTAACATATTTAATTATATGGACATCTGACCTTCATTTTAAATATGTTGAGAGGTGATCAAAGTAAAAACAAAACTGAAGAAATGTCTTTTAAACATCAGTTTAGTTCTCCTGGTTAATCTTTATTTAAATGGCTTTAGGTAATTAAATACTGCCAGTTTCTTTTAAAGAGCTCTGAAGAGAGATGAAAGTAAAAGTAAAATCTTTTGGCTGCCAGAAATTGGCACTTATGACAGCCTGTCTCTTTCCCTGTTTCTTTCCCAGCCTCCGCAGTACAAGTTGGACCCAAGGCTGGCCCGGCTCCTGGGTGTCCACACCCAAACCAGAGCCAGCATCATGCAGGCTCTCTGGCTTTACATCAAAAACAACAAGCTACAGGACAGCCATGAAAAAGAATACATTAACTGCAACCGCTACTTCAGACAGGTGAAGTCAGAAGCTTTGAAACTAGAATTTACTCTTAATTAAGAAAAGATAAAAACTTACTTTTATTTAAAGGAGTAGTTGGACAAATTTGTGTACACAAATCTTTTTCCGTACAAAAGTTTCAAAAGGTTCTTTGTATTAACAAATAGCCTTAAGCCTGACATTAAAGAAAACTTTTCTTTAATCTCCTCCTGCTTTGTTGAACCATGTTGTGGTTGCATGTGCAAATTGATTAGCTACAACTCATTATGACTAGCAATATAAACACTCTACCACAAATTCACTGAGGAGAAAAGTGAACAGGATCTAGCTCCTGATTTATTGACTCTGCTTTTTTTTATCTGGTGTAGATTTTCGTTTGCCCAAGAATGAGGTTCTCTGAGATCCCCATGAAGCTGGCTGGACTCCTGCAGCACCCTGACCCCATTGTCATCAATCATGTCATAAGGTGGGGGTTTCTGTGTGTTGGGTTTGCCTCATTTGTCTAGTCTTGTTGGTGTGGTTAAGTAGGGATTATTACTTCTGTCACTTGTTTTTACCGACATCATTTATAGCAAAATAGCATTTATAGCATGGGGCAGTGCAGCATAATACTTATCAGAGGTTGTTGTCAGCAGTGCATTAAAGATGCACAAACAAATGAAAACATGTTACAGCATGCTTTCTGTTAGTTAGATTACATGATTAATGTGGGAAAACTAGTAAATGATCAAGTCAGGTTTAGAAATATCAGTTGCAGCCCTACTGTAAAGGACTCCTTCTGTCTCTGTGCCCTTGGGTATGAGCAGCGTGGACCCCAATGACCAGAAGAAGACAGCCTGCTTTGATATCGACGTGGAAGTAGACGACCCACTGAAGAGTCAAATGACCAGCTTTCTCTCCTCTACTACTAACCAGCAGGAAATTGCTGCATTGGAGATGAAGGTGTGTGTCATGCTGTAGTCTGTAGACTTTTGGAAAACTAAATTACTGTTTTCCAAACTTTTTCAGGTTGTTTGGTGAGTTTGTAGCAATTTAATGCCCATTTCCTGATCAAGTTATTTTCCCCCGATCTGATCAAAGTCTCTTAATATCTTCTAATACCAATTTGATCTGATCTTTGTTTTTGTATTAATAATACAGCCCCACAGGTCAGATAAAATGTCCTGCTAATTAATAATGAAGTAAACTCACTTTATTTTAGTAACACGTTCTATAATGAGACACATTTATTTAGTTTAGAAATGACTTTTCTTAAAATTTGTTATAGTGTATTTAGTACATTACATTTCGGCTCTCAGTGCTTGTAAAGCCCTGACGTAAAATCTGTTTGTATGTGAGAGTAACAGTACACACACTGGACTGATATTTGTTGTGTCAGACTCATATTTTTGTTGTTTGTTGAATAATGATGAATGTATAATAATTGCGTTATGTACAGCATATGTGCTTAAACTTTTGCATTAGCCTCCTCTCAATTTTAAAGTCTGTGTTCAGAGCTGATTTATAACCAAAGAAAGACACACTCATAAAACAGCTCTCAGCAATAACTTTATATTGTCATACTTTATACACATATTACAGTGCATCTGGGGAAGTATTCACGGCACTTTTTTCACATTTTGTTTTGTTCCAGCCTTATTCAAAATGGATTAAATTCCCTCAACATTCTACACACAATATCTCACAATGACCATGTGAATTTATTCAAATGTATTAAAAACAAAAGCACAAAAATATAACATGTACATAAGTATTCACAGCCTATGCCATGCCAGTCAAAATTGAGCTCAGGTGCGTCTGATCATCCTTCAGATGTTTCTACAGCTTGATTGGAGTATACCTGTGGTAAATTCAGTTGATTTGACATGGTTTGGAAAGGCACACACCTGTTTATATAAGGTCCCTTAGAGAGACACAGATTTGGGGAAGGGTACAGAATATTTTTCCCAATGAGCACAGTGGCCTCCATCATCCATAAATGGAAGACGTTTGGAACCACCAGCACTCTTCCTAGAGCTATCTGCCCAGCCAAGCTGAGTGATTGTGGTAGGAGGGCCTTAGTCAATGAAGGACAAGCATTTCTGCAGCACTCCACCAATCAGGCATGTCACTCCATACACGACTGCCCGTCTTAAATGAATCTCAGACAATGAGAAACAAAAAGATTCAACTTTTTTGGACTGAATGCCAAGCTACATGCCAGGAGGAAACCAGGCACTGCTCCTCACCTAGCCAAAACCATTCCTACAGCGAAGCATGGTTGTGGCAGCATCATGTTGTGGGGATGTTTTTCTGCAGCAGGAACTGAAAGATTAGTCAGGGTCAAGGGAAAGATGACTGCAATGATATACAGAGTCATCCTTGATGATAACCTGCTCCAGAGCGCTCTGGACGTCAGACTGGGAAGAAGGTTTAGCTTTTAGCAGGATAATGCAGAGCACACAGCCAAGTAACCAAGGAGTGGTTTCAGGACAACTCTGTGAATGTCCTTGAGTGGCCCAGCCCGAACCTAGACTTGAACCCGATTGAACATATCTGGAGATCTAAAAATGGCTGTGCACTGACACTCCTCGTCCAGTCTGATGGAGCTTGAGAGGTTCTGCAAAGAAGAAACTTCCCAAAAACAGGTGCCAAGCTTGTAGAATCATACTTGAGGCTTTAATTGCTGCCAAAGTGCTTCAACAAAGTATTGAGAAAAAGACTCTGAATACTTATATACATGTTTTTATTTTTAATACATTTACAAAAATTTGAAACAAACTTTTCTTACTTTGTGTAGAATCTTGAGTGAAAAAACTAATTTAATCAGTTTTGCTGCAACAAAACTGCAGTTTTGATATGCAAAAAGTGGAGTGATGTGAATACATCCCAGATGCACTGTATGTTATGTTGTCATGTTCCTCATGTTCCCAAAGTGTTCTGTGACCTTCAGAGGAGTCACAGCTTCTGTGAGTAGGCACAATGTTTATTGAGGGTGCCTTGATAACACCAGATGCTATTCTGAACACTGTAGTTAAAAAAAATTCTTAAGATCCCTAAGCCCACGTGGGTTGTTATTCTTCCATGATTCCTGTGTTCTTTATCTGACTGATATAAAATATACTTTAAAAGAAATAAAAAAAAGCACAAAATGTTTGCTGTGTGCTCATCTCGCTGCTGAAACGCCACCTTTAATTATTGCATTATTTATTATTTAATTATTGCTTGCATTCTAGGACCAAGTCTCGTTAGCACTGTCATGTTTATTGGCTAGTTGTCATTATCACACAGAGCTCAACAATGAGCTTTCAGCAGCTGTAGTTTATGGCAAACTTAGCTGAACTAATTAGCTAACAAAGGTGCGGGAAAACCTAACTTTTGTTGTTTCTGCTGTTTCTTATCAGATCCACGAGACCATTGAGTCCATAAACCAGCTGAAGACCCAAAGAGACTTCATGCTGAGCTTCAGCAACAACCCCCAGGACTTCATCCAGGACTGGCTCAAGTCTCAAAGCCGAGACCTCAAGGTACCTCCCTAAAAATGTCACAATGACAGCAAGGCTAAAGTATTTGCCCTGAACAGTTAAACGTACCTCCAAAAAAAACATTTACAAGCGAGGAGAGTATCACTGGTTTCCATTAAAAACTCATTCAGGCTGGTGACAGGTCCAATCGCATCACACTGGGTGAGAGGCTTTACAGGATACTTGTAAGAGAGAGACTGAGGGGGAGGAATTGGCTAGCTCACCCTGCTTGACCCTTGTGTGTCTGTTTTGTGTTTGTTTGACTCAGCTGATGACGGACACTGCCGGGAACCCTGAGGAGGAGAGGCGGAGTGAGTTCTACCAGGCTCCATGGGTCCAGGAGGCTGTGGGCCGTTACGTATTCTCAAAGGTATGTGATATGTGGTGGGAAATGATTACCAATGTACACTACATGTCTAAATGTTTGTGAACACCCCTTAGTTTTAAGTTTCGCCCATTACTGAAACAGATGTGCACAGCCTATCTAGTCCCTGTAGAGACGTTTTCCCAAAAGAATAGGACTCTCTAACAAGGAGCTGATAAGTATGAACCTATTGCCATCGTGCTCGATGCCAAGCATGAGCTAGAGGGGTATAAAGCCCCCAGCGCTGAGCTGTGGAACTGTGTTCTCTGGATTGGTGGTGCTCCATCAAATACTTTTGGGAAGAGCAGAGTAGTTGCAGTACCAGATAGCATAAAGGCCCTAGCTCAGCTGATGCTGCAATAGATCAGCTGAGCTAGGGCCTTTATGCTATCTGGTACTGCAACTACTCCGCTTGTCATTGGCCATCTGGAACTGGAAAATTGATTACACACGGCAACTGGATAGTTGGCAAAACAGCTCAGCATGATTCCCATATTGTGCTTGGCAATGGTGTATTTGGCCCGAAATTGGCCCAACTGATTTTTGCTATTTGGAGTGGTGACATCCTGACCTCAGTAACACTGTTGTTGCTGAATGGAATCGGATCCTAACAGCAGTGCTCCAAAATTGTGTAGAAGTCTTTCCCTGGACAGTAGAGACACTTACTCCAACAAAAGCAGGATCGATTTGTTTTAAAATGCTTGACTATTCACTGAGCTTCACTGAGCTTGATTGTGTTTTATGGTCTCCAGGTCCAGCAGAGAAGACAGGAGCTGGAGCAGGTACTGGGCATTCGCCTCACCTAAACCTCAGGCTGCTGGTAGGGAACTTCTGAGCGCTCATCTAGGATTGGTCATTGCATCCTACCCAGTCCTAATCAACAGTGTAAGACGGAGGGAATTACTGGATCACTGCTAGATTTGGCAGGCTTCTCCTCAGCCCTTCAGAAAGAGGTCCAGCCACATGACGCACCAAGCCCTACTTGAAATGCTGCAATGGTTCAACTGGAATGTTTTTTCTTTTAATAAAAAATTCATACATATCTTCTTCAGCCTAGCGTGTAACACAATGACAGTACACACACATTCATGTCCTTTGTCCTGGATGAAGGAAAGTTTTGCTTTATCTCCTCGTTGGATCATAAGTGCTTTCTGAATAATTTGTGTTGTTGGAATTTATCAAGTTTGCCTTTCTTTTCTTTTTATAAGAGCTTCTGGTTGTAGCACCTCTGCAATGCCATATCTGCCTACATATTTTGTGCCTGCAAGAACAACAATGTTGTTCTAAGGCAGAAGCTTAGATTAAAGTAGTTTAGGAAGTTTTACATAGATTATAGACTTTTCTGTAGAATCCATCTCTGTCGGACTCTCAGGAAAATTATGCTGATCTGCTTTCGAGAGCCATTGTTCGATCCACTCAAGCCCGACGGAGACAATCTGTTTTGCTTCAGTTGATTCAAGGTCCCCCAACCCATTCCCCCCTTCTCCTCAGTCAGTGTTTACAGACTGTTTTGTGTTGTTAGGGTGTTTTACTGTGACTGTGCCAGACAGAGCTGTGAGTGTTATACTTGTGTTATAACAGTGGTTTGGATTCAAAGCCATTTTAATGCAGTTTGGTAACCGACGCTGAGATCCTAAAAACTTGAGCAATTCTGATTCCTTTGGTCTCCTTCAAGGAATAGTTTGGCAGAAAATCTCCTTTGTACAGTTCCCCCTGTACTCCATATGTAGTCAATCAACCAAGGCATGTTTGATTGTTTAGTTTTGCACTGAAGCAACGAGGCTAAAAATGCTGACAAGTAACAGAAGCATAGACTCCACCAATCAGCGTTAGCACAAAGTGAACAAAAACAAATTGGTTCCCTTTACTGTATTTATTCGCTATATGATGGAACATTGTCAGAAACCACATTCCAGTGCATCTAAAAACAATATATCCTAAAAAAAAGTTCAAAAAGATAAACGGTCATATTTTATATTCATTTACTTTGAGATATTTGAAGGTAGTGGTGGGTGATATGATGACTATTTTTATTGTATTGTGGTAAAAAACATACTTTTCTGAGTGTATTGTGGATGTGGATAACTGACCAAATATACATTTCATTTAATTGGATGAGGTGCTGCACATTTTATATCTAAATCACTTTTCTCCATGTTGAAGAGTATTTGGATAACACTTTTTCACATTCTGCCACTACTTGTGTATTTTGTCTGCACATCAAAATATCACAATAAATATTATGTATTGTGAAAATTAAGATATTGTGATACATTTTTACCATATCGCCCACCTCTGTTTTAGTAAATCAATAGTCTTTAGGGCTGCATGATATTGGGAAAAATTTTAATTCAGATATTTAGCTGATCTGTAATCTATATTACAATATTTAAAATCCAGGTGTTTTCACCAGTTTAAGGTACAATATGTTATGATATTAATAATGCAAGCCATGTATCAAAGGTTGGAGTAAAAAACATTATTGGGCAAATATAATTTAGGAGTCCATTATATCTAGGCATAGATTATATCTAATAATTAGATAGATTTGATGTTAAAACAAAAAGAAAATAGAAATGGCACATCAAATGTAATTTGTGTAAATTGTGGTACTTGGCAATTTATCTTTTAGAAATAAATTATAAATAAAAATTCAATTCAGATTTTTAGATGCACTACAATTCTTTTAGAGATTATCATTCTGATATTTCACAGTTTCTGTAATCCAGCAGACTAAATTATGCACGTCAGTCTTGAATGTCACCATATTTAAATTCACCCAATTGTCTTTCCAAATTCCGTGGAGCGGCAACTCAGCCATTACTTATTATTTATCTATAGATGCAGTTTCATTTTTATGCGCTGATTAACTAAGAAATTTCTACCGAGTTGTAAAGAGAGTTGTTGTTTTTTAATATACTGGATTCTTTTATTAATATTTTAGTAATGGCGGGTTCTATAAGGTTAATTTGTATAAATAATCAAAGTTGGCAGCCGAAACCTCCAGCAAATATTTGGTCTTTCACTAAAATGACATGATGATTTCAAATGACTATCATAACAGTTACAATTTCATTGCAAGTGGCAATCATCGGGGTCCAAGCTCTGTGCACAATTAGGGAGCCTGTAGAGCACAAATGGACAATGTTTTTAAACAGGTGTTTATTTATAATAGAAGTAGGGTCTCAAAAGGTGATTGTTAGTCATAACAAAGTAGTTTTTTAACTCAATCATTTCACAATGATTACCCCTCAAGTTTCAGGTTAAATTTGCTACCTGCATGGAGCAGCTACAGGGCAATCATTTTTAGTTATTGAACTGCTTATGAGTAATAATTTAATGTATTGCAAGGCTTATCTCAATCATAATGTTACAATATAATATTTTTTCTTTATATTGTGCAGCTCCCCTGTTAGCTACAATAGCCTTGTAGCTTGAGTGCAGAACAACAAAGAAATAAACTTCTTTTAGAAGAAAGGTCAAAACTGTAGATTGAATTCACTTTTAAACTTTCATTAAACAGGTCTCAGTGGGCAAATTGAAGCCATATTTTTGATTTTTAAACAGTATGTTATGATTTGTTCCTCTTGTGCTTTTTACATTCCAAACAGCAGTTAAGCTACTGCTGTCATAAATGATTGTTAAAGAGATTTGCTCATCAGGATGTTGTTTTCTGATGACACATGCACTTAGTCATTATATTTGTTTTGCGAATACTTTTAAATCCAACCTGTGAGATTATATATATCATTTTTTAAAAGTATTGAGACAAGTGCCATTGTCAAGATGAATTTCAATGCATTCTCCTCATTTTTATAACTGGGTTGAGTGGGGTTAAACCTTTTGTAAAAAAATAAATAAATAAATGCATGTTCTATTTTGTAGTTTTTGTATCAATCAAATGCTTACTTTTATACTTTTTTACTGGGCAATTCTGGTTTTGTACAATAAAATTGTCTGCCCACACAAAGGTTTTGGTTTGTGTCATTTTAATTTGTTCACTTATTTCAGGGCTTCCCAACCTTTTGCTTTTTGTGGCCCATTTAACCCACCACAAAAAATGTTCCACTGACCACATGAAAGTTTTGACAATATAAAATCTTAGCAAATATGGATGTATCACAGTTGCAATTTAATACATTATAAAATGTATTTAAATTCAACCAAGGCATATTTTACAAAACTAAAGGTTGCAGTGTTTGTCTGATGTGATTTTAGATCCATATGTACTAGTACAGAAAATTTGAATAAAAGTTGGATTATATTTTTTCAGTACATTTCATGATCAGGGTGGTTTATAGCTCATAAGAGTTGGAAATCCTGAATCTCTTTAATCTTAAATATGAAAATGATTTTAATATTTAAATTCAGGTTTGATTAATCAGTATCAAAATTAAAAGAAAAGAAAATTACTTTTGATGCTCTTCATCTATGTTTGTTTGCACAGCTGTAGTGGATGGAAGCATACTTCCAACCATATTGTCTCCAGATTCCCCTCAGTGATATTAGGGGTTTGCACATGAGTGGGATAGCCTCTCAAAATGTTGTATGAAAGCCTGGTACTCTTCCTGAAGCTGATGGTCAAGCATTCCTAAAAGGCCTCACTTCAAAAGCCATGCATATGCTGCCCACTCCATCCCATGCCCCACTTCTACTAAAGGTTTGAAGGCCATGTGCTTCATTTGGTTATTTACCAGGTCCCTATGCTTTATCTAATGATGTAGGGAGTAGAAGGGACTAAAATGCTTTAGAGTATGTACTTTAAAACTTCAACACAATTGAATAAAACTTGATTTTTATGAACTAATGTAAAACAGTTTTATCTAGTTTAATCTGTTGTCAGTTTGGATTCAAAATAACCGTTAGTGAACAGTCGTTTTTGAGCCATGCAGGATGGAAGCACTCCTTTGGCTCTTTCTGGTGCTGCTATCTGACCAAACAGGTTGTTCTGGTAATACCCGTCTATGGTCTCAGCTTACACCTTCCTTCTGGAGTGCTGGAGTGCTGGGCGTGGCAGGAGTGTTTACTGAAAGGCAGGCTTGAACAAAGCCACCTCGCTGCTGAGGCATGCAGGTGCACTGTATACTCAACACAGACTGATTTCTGGGCCGAACTGAGCTTAGGAAAATGTTAGCACAGCAACTTCCATACCATCAATGGAGTTCTTATCTTGATGTTCCTCATCTGGGATGTTTTTCAGCAGTCGTTATACTTTCTATAGCTTGAAAAGAGGAATTTTGTAAAATCGGCTAGCATTATTTATTATATTATGTAGACAATATGAAGCATTTTTGTTTTTTTATTAGATTTCATCACATTTTGATTTCAATTTGATTTTGACTAGCTTTTGATTAGATCTGATTTGATGGAACAAATTTACAATTTTAATTTTATTTTAACCAAAAGATTCTGATTGACCAAATTTCACATATACACTTGCCATATGTACTTTTGTGTTGTGTATGCATGGGGAGCAATGTATCTGGTTTTATTTTCTTATATAATTAATATAATTATTTAAAAAAATCTTATGTAATTAATTATTTTGGGGTTATTTATATATTAATTACTAATTATTTAATTTAATTATTTAATTATCACTGATGTTGTAGAGTTCCCAGAAACAAAAATATGTATCAAATAATTTCATACACTTGGCATTATGGTTATGCCTAAATTAAATTTGTAATTGTATTAGATTTTTTGACATGATTTCTGTATTAGAAAGTGAAAGTGTGCCTAAAAGTCACCACATTTGTCCATGTTTTGTAAATTAAAATCAAATTTTTCAAAAGAGGTGAGTAAGAGAATAATGAAGGTGAGCCACACTCGATGTTTTAATGCCTGACTTTATTATGTAATTTAAGATGCACAGACAGACTGTCTCAACTGCTTCATTACAAATTCTCTCACTTCTCACTGCATATTCAATCTCTACTAGTTTACACATTAAAATGTTTAAATATATTTACCGTGGCTAATGTCCACACAATTCAACAGTGTAACACTTTAATTACCTTTTCTATGATCTCACTTTTTTTAGTGCAGCTTCTAGTAATCTTGGAAAAAACATGTGTCCCTCAGGAGTGGAGGGATTGGGAATAAGGTGAGATTTAGTTGCAACAATGTTAAACTAAACAAACAAGTTCTGCAAAGGTTTGTGGAGAATCATAATTGATAATATTGACGTTGGCTGTGTCTGAAACGCAAGAAAGGCTCCAGTATTCTAATGCAGTAAGACAAGTCATCTAGATTCTGAAGTCTGAAGGATATTAATTTTGCCTTCTGTTATTGCGTGAAAATGATAATAGCTAATGATAACACAGCTATATCATATTTAGCAGTGAGCTGTTGATATCATGGCAATGTCAGGATTTATTGTCGTCTTTATAAATGACGACATAAACCCCGATTTATAAACCCCAAGGGCAGCAAGGCATCAAGTCAGAAAGCGATTTCCAGTTTCAGACAGAGATGAGTGTTTGTTTACTTCATGTTTGTTTAGCTTTTACCATCATGAAACTATAATAGTATGTTATATTGTTAATGGGATTATTTCATATTGTCAAGTGTAAAGGTACTTAATCCATACATTAATTAGTAAAGCATGAATATTTGTGAACATCTCCACATTAATCAGAAGTTTATTGTTAAGTTTAATCTAATTTACATTTACATTTATGGCATTTAGTAGACGCCCTTATCCAGAGGGACTTACAAAAGTGCTTTGCTGTTCACTCAGAATATCCTTATCTAGTAGACGAGGCTAGAATCTAGAGATTCCTCGCACTTAGATCCTGCTGAACTCAAGTGTCTTTATGGAGTTAAATACTCCTGAAACAGATGAGTCTTCAGTCTGCATTTGAAGATTGTGAGGGACTCAGCTGTTCGGACTCCCAGGGGAAGTTCATTCCACCATTTTGGTGCCAGAACAGAAAAGAATCTGGATGCATGTTTTACTTGTGTTTTGAGGGATGGTGGGTCAAGCCGAGCTGAACTTGAAGCTGGAAGGGTTCTTGGTACAGCTCGAGTTTTGACCATTGACCAAATTTAATCTCATTATCTCATTAAATTCATTGTGAAGTTTAATCTCCAGTTTAATCTGAAATTTATTTTGAAGTTTAAACTGAAATTTATTGTCAAGCTTAATCTAAAGTTTATTGTGAAGTTTAATCTGAATTTTAATCTCCAGTTTAATCTCAAATTTATTGTGAAATTTAATCTATAGTTTAATCTTGAATCTCCAGTTTAGTGTGAAGTTTAATCTCCAGTTTAGTGTGAAGGGGCTCTGATAAAGGGGTGGGAGGCCAGGCTCCAGTGGCGGAGGGCTCCACTGGGGGCGCTGTGGAGCTCGCACAGAGCGGGTGTTTGAGCTGCGGTTAAAATGGCGCTGGACGGTCTGGATCATGTAAGTGTTTGTGATTTAATCCAGTTCAGGGCGGCGGTCTGACGGCCGGCGGGGGTGGCGGTTGGAGCTGCTCTTGGCGCGTCTCCGGGCGCAGAGGAGCCGCAGATCAGCCTCAGAACCGCCGCAGAACCGCCGCAGGTCAGCCGCTGAGCTCGACTGAGCGCCGCTCTGCTGTCTCATCGTTAGCTGTTCGGCTAACAGCTCCTGCTCTGTCTGTAGTTCAGGAGGACCGTGTCCTGCTGTCCTCCTCCTCTTGCTGTTTGTGTCCTGCTGTCCTCTGAACGTGTCCTGTTGTTTTCTGTCCCTCAGATGGAGCTGGAGGAAAGTAAAGGTGGCTCAGGCCTTCGGCAGTACTACCTGTCCAAAATAGAAGAGTTACAGGTGAGGAAATGCTCATTTCTTTGTATTGTAAACGTCCCTGTCTGCGTCCCACAGTGGTGTCACAATGAGGTGGACAGTCTGATGGTAGTTTTCATTACAGTGTGAGCAGTTATGGTCATATTGTGGATTTAGTCAGTGCTTAAAGAAGCTAACCAGCTGCCATGGTTTATCACAAGGACTGTAATTAGTCCTGTTTAACTGGATGAAGCAGATTTGGAATAAAAGAGAGCATTTGGACAACAGGTTTATGTTTGACTTTTATTGGAGTTTTTTGAATTGGTAAACATTGATTTCCTAAATGTGTGAATATTTTGATATATGTTGCACTCTCGTACACCAGTGTCTTGAGCAAGAATTGTTTAGGGTTAGCATTTAAGTCTGTAACCAAACTAGTTGGCAGCTAATTTAAAAGTCAGTGACGGTGACGTCATTTGTTTGTGTTTAGATTCACTTCTGTATGTCCTGGAAAATCTGTAAAACTTGACAATTTAGAGACTTTTTCCAGCAAAGGAAACTCAGGAAAAATAAGAGAATTGCTAAAAGATAGCCTGGAAATATCAGTGAAATCCTGGAGAAGTTATACATTGTTACTGGATGTCCAGAGCAACATCTTTGCACATTGCTTTACATGACAGTTATGGGAAAGTCCTGGAAAATGTGTGGGCAACATAGAAAATGAGTCCAAAATATGATGCAATTATATCCTCAGGAAGACCTCTGTAGATCATCTCCGTTCAAACATTTTTGCAACTGATAAATGTTTTGTACTGAGAATCTGACAAAACTGAAATGTGTCTTTTGCTTCTGTAGTTGACGGTGAATGAAAAGAGCCAGAATCTCAGACGTTTGCAGGCCCAGAGGAACGAGCTGAATGCCAAAGGTATTATAAAGACATAAATAACTATAAATAACATCCTCACATCATGTTCTCTTACTGAGGACTCTTGTAATGTACCTATAATAGGGTTGGGTACCGAAGTCTGTACTTTCAGTGGTACCAACTGAATTACGTTGGTTCTACCGAGTACAGATTCAAATCAATAAGTCAGTCAATGCCAAATTTTGATAAATGCGTAACACAGTGAGAGCAGCAGTGAGCTGAATGCAAATGTTAGCAACATTCTGTAGCTAGTGCTGATGAATCACTCAGGTGAACTGGGGATTTACGGTCAATGGTTAAATATAATAGAGTGGAATACAGTTTTACAGCTTCTGGAGTCTTTGACATTTATTCCAGTGATACACTGACATTTGTATCTTGTAGTCCAATAGGAGACAAAACGGAAAGCTTTTTTATACCCTGGGGACACGTACGTGCATCTTCTACCCTGAAACAAACATTGCAGAAATGTTCAGAGGGTTCATGCATGTTTGATTTTGTTTCTCATTCCAGTAAAAAATGTCACCAGTCTTTTTTTTTTTTTTTTTTTAATAATCATCTTCAATTCAGCTCAATTTCTGTAAAATGTGTCTCTTGGTGAACATAGTAAAGACTCTGCTGGGAAGCAGAAAAAAACCCACTGACAGCAGAGAAACTGATTACTCTGTCTTTATATGACAATGGTGATTCATCAAGCACGGCCAAACATCTGCAGTGAATCAATCTGGTGTGTAAACCCACATGGAAAAGAGAAAACGGTGTAAAGTATTCAAAAAAGTACTCATGAGTACTCAGTATCACGCTGTCTATTCAGAGGTGAACGGTACCCGACTCTAGTCTACAAGCAGCATTGGAAACAAGCAGGACTGCTTTTTTAATGAGGTTAAAGAAAACACGGCTGAATCTGGATGTTCTCTGTTTCAGTGCGTCTCTTGCGGGAGGAGCTGCAGCTGCTGCAGGAGCAGGGCTCCTATGTGGGTGAGGTGGTTCGGGCTATGGACAAGAAGAAGGTCCTAGTGAAGGTGTACTATGTTGATCTTGCTCACCCCTTCCTTTAAGTGTTCTCTTTTATTTCCTTCTGCTTTAAACAAACCTTTTAAATTATGTTTGTGTGTGTTTTAGGTTCATCCTGAGGGCAAATTTGTGGTGGATGTGGACAAGAACATTGACATTAATGATGTAAGTCCAGCTATTTGATTGTTTTTTGTGGTGACTGTTGTGTCAGGGCTCATATGCTTGTTGTGACTTATTTAGTAGTTTTATATGCAGTCCAGGACTGGTGTTTAGGCACAAACGTTTATGTATCTGGACCTTCATGGAGGCTGCTTGTAGATCACCATAGTGCTGGCCTGTCAAACTGGATCAGAAACTGGCTGGTGTGGCAGCAGGTTTTCACACTAAACCAGCAGCAACGCTTGATTCGATTTACTTAACTGGCCAGTCGTCAGATCACATGAGCTTCCATTTGGCTGGAATGAAAACTGGTTTAACACTCCTGTAGTGTAACATGGTAAAAGCTTCTTTATGACTTTTCAAATATGGAGCCTCGTAGATGGTAATTTGAGTAGCTTCATATTTTGATAATATAAACAGAATAAACCTCCAGCTGCTCAGACCCTCATTATTCTCCAAAGGTTGTTTTGAAAAGTTTATCTGCAGTTGTTTTTGTTTTTTTTCCCCTAGTGCTTGGGTGATATGACCTGATGGTTTCATTTCTATATGAAGCAAAACTGGAAAATTAATAAATGAGGAGAAACTCTAATGTTTTAAAGAATAATGGCTGATTTGGGCAAGATTACATTGGTTAATTACCCAGCCCTGTTTTCTCCTCCCCAAACTTTGGCTTCACCCATTGTTGATGCTATTTGTTGATGAAGAAAATGTTGTTCCTTGAAGTAAACAAACCCTGGCTGTGTCTTCTAAACAGGTGACCCCTAACTGCCGTGTAGCACTTCGTAACGACAGCTACACATTGCACAAGATCCTTCCCAACAAAGTGGACCCCCTGGTCTCCCTGATGATGGTTGAGAAAGTGCCTGATTCCACTTACGAGATGATCGGTGGACTGGACAAACAGATCAAAGAGATCAAGGAGGTGATCGAGTTACCTGTGAAGCATCCTGAGCTGTTTGAGGCCCTTGGGATTGCACAGCCTAAGGTGGGTGTCTAAACCAGGGGTGGGCAGGTTTTATGAACAGGATGGTCACAAATGTTGGTTTCTGACTAGAGATCGATACTGTTTTTTTCAGACAGTAATTCATAAACAGAAGAAATATTCTTGGTTAGAATTTTAGTAGTGCCTTCATCTTCATTTCAGTCTATAATTCCAATATTCTGTACACATTAAAACAATTACACACTAATATATTGGGGAAAAAAATGTAAAAGAACCAAAACATTTCACTAATGTGGTGTTTTTGTTAACAGGTTGCTTACAATTTACAAATCAAATGACCATAATCTCGTAATCACAAAAAAAGGAAGTGAACTTTATCATGTTACACAGCCTTGTATGCAAGGACGTTGCTTAACCCTTTGACATTCTCGATGGATAACGTTAGACAGGTTTAATGAGGATACTAAGTGTGTGATGCACATATACAGTCAATGGTCGGAGCGTGTCACTGTGTCAGGCTAACGTGCATTTTTATTCGCATTGAAGGAAAACATGCACATGTGTATATTCTTGAGCTGAATTTTTATGGATGGAAACCCGGTTGTTGCCTGCGTCAACTGAACCACACACAAACAGTTTTTGCAGCTCTGTGTGAATGAGGAAGTGTATAACGGCACTCAGCCACATTGCAGTGTTTGAGAGCTGCCACCTTCTCTACCCCACACACACAGCGTGATTTTCTGATCCAGGACAAATAAAATGGAACTCATAATATTGAGGCTGATAGTTTAACTAATTAAAGTTAACTGTAAGTTAGCGAATTGAAGCAGAACTTCATAGTTTACTAGTAACATAGTAAATATATGGTCATGGGAAATATCAGAACTGAACCCATACCTTTATCTCCCAGGATTGTTCTTACTGTTGTCTTCAAAAAGGTTTGACTAAGGGTCCTTCACATGCGGCAGCAGCAGCACGATCCACCGCGAATGTGCCTGACTTTAAATCAGTGCAACTAACCATGGATATCAGCCACTGCCGATAAAATGGCAAATATGAGCCCGATATAACCTCTCTTTCTGATTATGATCGAGGCATCAAACTGATGTACTGATTCTGCCTTTAAATCATGTTGGAAATATTGTATTTACAAGAATTATGTGAATTAAATACCACAGTGTCATATTTATAAGTAAGAAGAATCTATTCTTAAGACATGACTTTTAACAAGTTCTGCTTGTTAATTGCAGTAATGCCACATGAACGTGTTTCCCTCCCCTGCATTCATGTTGAATTTTATCGAGAACAAACTCTACAGTCTTAAGTTGAAGTGTCTGAGAAGGCGTTGAAGGTGGCATTTCTCGCTCATCTCTCTCTTCATTATTGGAATAATTAAGCCGCATTATTTGAAAATTAGTATTTCTTGCTCCCAGGCCCCCCCCCCCACAGAACATGAGTTAGTTTGGTTCTTGTCAAAGTGTCTCAGATTCTGTGTTCTAGACAACTGGATCAGAAGGTCTCCAAAACATCAGGCAGGTCTTGTGGGGTGTTCCTGGTATACAGTTTTCAGTATCTAACAAAAGTAAACCAAAGAAGGATAACCAGTGACCTGGCCAAATGGTCATGGGGGGCCAAGACTCACTGAATCTGCTGTAATGTTAATCAGGTGCCAATAACAAAAAACCTGTTGAGGCATGTACGTAAGGAGTGCTGTGGTATAAGGGGTACCTACCGAATAGGTGATTTTAATATTGGTGCTTATCTGTGTAAAGATATGATCATACACTCTGTGTACACCAATAATCCCCAATAATCAAGCTATTAAGAGGTCAGGAAATCTACAGGTGTTCTATATATATTTATATAAATGCATATAAGTGTATATAGTTAAAAACAATTGAACCCCTTTTCATAAATATGATTTTACGTAATCAGTATTTCTATTATGTCTATTAAACTTTTTGTTCTGTTAAAATTCTGTTTTTGTCCTCCTCTAGGGGGTGCTGTTGTATGGACCACCAGGCACAGGGAAGACCCTGCTGGCCCGAGCCGTGGCTCACCATACAGACTGCACGTTCATCAGGGTGTCCGGGTCTGAGCTAGTGCAGAAGTTCATTGGCGAGGGTAGGTGGCAGCAGGCTGTGCTGCTTTCAAAACCTGTGGAACACTGTTCTCAAATTTTAGTGTTCTGCTCTGAGACTGAACTCCCGAGTCCCTCATCTTTAGGGACTAGCCAAGCAGTGTGCATTTGCACATCTGAGTCAGTCTGAGGCAATGGGTGGAATGTACAGTAGCTGAATGGATTCATTGGAAGGGTGTCCTCAAACATTTGGACAAAGTGTAGAAGGGACACTTGAGCTGCTGCTCAATTGCTCAATAGAAATGAAAAATGACTTTAAATGGTCATCTGTAACTTTAATGATGAGTCCTGTTTAGTGTTGGCTTCTCTCATATCTTAAGATTCTTATGTTGCTGTGGTTGCAGGTGCCCGTATGGTACGTGAATTGTTCGTTATGGCTCGTGAACACGCGCCTTCAATCATCTTCATGGACGAGATTGACTCAATTGGCTCTTCGCGACTTGAGGGAGGATCTGGGGGGGACAGCGAGGTGCAGAGGACCATGTTGGAGCTCCTTAACCAGCTGGATGGCTTTGAGGCCACTAAGAACATTAAGGTACGTGGCAAATCGCTTGCTTGTGTGGTTGGTTGGGTGCGTCTGCTTGTACTACATAACCACTGAGCAAGATCACATGTACAATTCTGTGACCTGGTGACCTCTTCAAACCTCTCCAGTGTATCAGATGATGCACACGTCTAATTGCAATGCATGACTGCAATAATGTCACACCTGACTGTCATGGAGTCACTCAGAATGGCGGGACGACATCTTCAGTAACGAGTCCCACTTGTGACTGTGGTGGCAGTGACCAGCGAATCTGTGTGTGGAGGCACCATGATGTCCAGACGTCCTGGCGTCGGGTTTTTGTCCCATAAACATAATAAATACAGCCACCTTGAAAGGTCTGCTTCAAATACATGAAAACTATTTATTATCTATTTACAAAACTATTTATTTTTAGATTGTTGTGAGAGAAGCACAAGTAACAAGACACATGATCCAATCTGAGACGCACAGTGTAAGCCTTGCTGGCCCAGTAATACATTCAGGGGTCCATGTGATATCAGCATGGTTTAGCAGCTCTTACTGTTGGATTACGAGCCAAGAAAGTCTGTTAAAATGCTAATTTTACTCCTGTAAGGGATGCTTTCACGCTGATCTCCCAGCTTTGAGATGCACAGCAGGTATCCTCAGCCTGAACTAATAAAGCCAACAGAAGCTGTCCTACCTCGCAGCACAGCAGCGCCTCTAGAGAGGCAGAACAAGTTGATTTGATGCCATATAATGATTGACTCACTTTGTAATAAACTATATTAATAGCATTGGTTAGCTTATATGCTAGCTAGTCTATTTGTATGTTTCAGTGCTGCAGTTTGTGAAGCTGCTAAATATTGTTGCTCTCGTCCAAGAATTTTATACCTCACATTTCTACTTCTGTACTGTGTCTATCTGCAGGTCATCATGGCCACTAATCGTATTGACATTTTGGACTCTGCTCTGCTCAGACCTGGACGCATTGACAGGAAGATTGAATTCCCCCCTCCCAATGAGGAGGTCAGTGACCAGTGCACAAAGCCACTACAAATGTGTGTATATATATGTTATAGCATCCTCATGCAGTGTGTTGGATATATCATGTTCATCAACTCTGCAGGCCCGTTTGGACATTCTGAAGATCCATTCCCGCAAGATGAACCTGACCCGTGGAATTAACTTGCGGAAAATAGCCGAGCTGATGCCAGGAGCCTCCGGCGCTGAGGTCAAGGTAGGATCACCAGTCAAATCAGAGTCCATTTCTGTTAAATGTTCATGCACCAGGCCTAGTTTATCTTACCAACAACAGGTACTTAAGCTAATTTGGAGGTGACTCTCATCTGCAGCTGTCTTGCTCCATATTTTCACTGCTCTCCAATATTTTTTAATATATGGTGATTCCATTTTGGCCATCGTCTTTAATGGCTAATCTCTGCCTCAGGGTGTCTGCACAGAGGCTGGTATGTACGCCCTGCGAGAGAGGAGAGTTCACGTCACCCAGGAAGACTTTGAGATGGCTGTTGCAAAGGTATGATTCTCATTTGGGTCTCATTTATGGGCTTGAAACGTGATCTGTGGCACAGATAAAGTGCCTTTAGAAAGCCCTGTTGATGGAACTGGGCAGAGTTGCTCTGTGGAACTCGTACTCTGGGTTCACTTTACTGGTAACTGCTTGCTGGTCTACAGTTAGATTCTGTAGCTCGTTTACTGATGTACTTTTTCTTGGCCATTTTTAGCCCTTCATTAGTCATCAGTTTTCTGCCACAGGGGTGTTTTTGTCGGTGGACCACTGGGCTTAATGCACTGGTACCAGTGATGAATAACATTATCCTCTGCAGAAAATGGTCTTGAGCCACTTGCCCCAAGTCTCTTTTTATGGTAGATAATGCCCCTTATTGGCTGCAGAGGGTTAAAACGTCAGTCTGTGCAAGTGTTTTGATTGATCTACCATCACTTTATGCAGTACTGGTTAAAGCCAGGGTTGCATTATGCAGTTTTAACCCTGATGTTACTCATGATTGTCAGTCTGCTGGAATCTGTGCTGGTTGGCTTTAGTCTGCAGAATTTTCTTTGTCAGTCTGAGTCGACAGTTGGAGTGAGAATCGAATAGTGAGGTACAGTCTTCAATTGTTGGCCTCTTGGTTGTCCTTCAGACGATTTGAAGCCTATTACACATTTGAGCTTAATCTATGATCTACTAGTCAGCTATTTTGAGTGCCTTCATTCTGGCACTAGTCTGTGGGCAAAACACCATTTTTAATTTTTTTTTACATTACGAGTCCTCAAAAAATGTGAGCTGCTGTTTTTCCATGTTTAATCTCAGCCCTCAAGGTAACACAAGGCATGTTTTGGGAGGGTTTGGTTTAGCAGCAAGTTAAAGTCATGAAGTCACTTCCACCACCTTATCTCTACCCTTCTTCCCTTCTCCTATCTATCATGGGGGGTCGCTCAATAGCAACCCCGAACTCCAGTCCAAAACTCAGACACGAGCAGAACTAACCCGTTTTCCATTCTTCCAACAGGTGATGCAGAAAGACAGTGAGAAGAACATGTCTATCAAGAAGCTCTGGAAGTAGAGCCTCCAACGTTTTGCAGCCCCTCACTTCTATTGTTTTGTTTTCTTCTGTGACTTGATTTATAGTTGTTACCTAAATTTATTTTAAATAAACTCTCCTGCTAAGACTTTTGGTGAGCTTCTCTGTCTCATTCTGTACCTTTTTATATATTTAATTTATCATCCAAAAAGGTACATTGTAAATGTCCTGGTGGTCTGCTAGTGTTGTACAATATTGGGTTTTTTGCCAAACCTGTCCAAAGCTTTATCATCTTCATGTTAGACCTGAATGGTGCCTGTCTGAGTAGTAACTCCACAAAGCAGCCGCTGGAGGTCAGGCATTGAGCAATGATGGACCATGTGCTGTATTGAAGTCTTGGCTGGCAGTCAGTTTGGTCCTCATCTGTGGAAAGTTTAGAATGCTATTGGTCCTGAATGCTGGAATTAATTGCTGAGGAGGTTTAAAAAAGAAATGCAAGTAACATATACTCATGCAACATGCCTGATGTCTTTACATTGAGTTGTAGATTTTTCTAATGGTGTCCTGCAATTATCCACACCATGCAGCTTAAATATTCTCCCTCAGTTCCTGCAGACTTTGCGTTAGGAGTGGAGTGTTGATGGCCTGTCCAATAGCATCCCACACGTTTCCAAGGAGGTAAAGGTCTAGTGATGCAACTGGCAATGGTATCTGTGTCTTTAAGGAAAGCTCTTGAGGCGGCAGATGTATATGTTGATATGGCTGTTGGAATAGTGCACACTGATTCGCTGATTGTCTCCTAAAGGAGGCCTCGTCACTGAAGATGACCTGCTGCCATCGTGAGTGACTCCATGACAGTTTGGCAAAACACCATTGCAGTCTTTGGAGATGTTGACATGTTAAGGGTAGTCAGCATGTAGAGGTGCATGTAGCCCCGTGTCATAGTGCTGGCTCTAACAGTTGCACAGAGGGCATCACTGCTGCTTGAATGCCCACCATCATTGCAGTTGGGTCACTCTTGCGCATTGGACAATTTTTTTTCGCTCTCTCGCTCTCTCGAACAAAAGCTGTTCACAGGAGAGGATATGACTTATTTTAATGGTAATTGGACAGATTTACTCTACTTTATACACAATGTTTTATGTTTAACTGGGAATGTTGTTAGGAACATTCCTGGAATACTATCTGTTATGTTAAATTCTAATCTTCCTGGAACCTTTTTAAAGCCACAACTTCTCTGCTTGGTTGGTGACTCTCAGTTCTGAGGGTCCATGTCAAACACCTAACCTGGAGTTAGAAATCTAAATGGTAGGAAAACCTCCAGGAGCAGAGTTCGAGATCCACGATAACCTGGTGATGACGTTTAAAATGACCACTGTTGGAAAAAGAAAACCACAGTCTTATCAATCTTGTCCACAATCATATTAAGTTATTAAGCCTATTAATAGTAGCCACCTGTGCCAAGGAACTCCTTCCGTTAATAAAGGCTTTGAACTTTGAATGAACTTTGGATAATATCCTGGCTCTAGGGCAGGTTTTCCACTTTTGTCTCAGTTCTACTGGTTCTGCCTGGTAATTGAAGCGAGTTTTTCCTTTTGACTCCTGATTCTTGTTGGTTCCTCTGACGTTCTTCCTCATCCCCATGCTTGGTCCTAGAGGCACCCCGACCCTGCATATTTTCAAGCTTTCCCTGCTCCCACCACACCTGGTTCAGCTTATCAGCTCATTACCAAGCCTTTCAGAGTTGCATTAGGTGTGTTAAAGGTAAAACGTGCAGGGCAGGGGGTGCCTCCTCCACCAGGGTTGAGAAACACTGTAGTTGTCCTCATTCTTGGTTCCTCTTACTGAATGTTCCTCATGGCCTTATGCCGATGCTTTTCACACTCACCTGATTCTCATTAATTTAAGCAGTTATGCATATAAAACATTCCTAAATGTTGAAGATTCACATTCATCTGAAGCAGTTAAGGCATCCAATTGGGCTGAAAACCTGGCATCATACAAAATTACCCCCACACTCCAGGCCTGCTGGATGTGTGATGCACAACAAACCGTTGCTCTTGGCAGTGACCATAGTGCCTCCACACACAGAGTAATAATGTACAGTAGTAATTCCACTAGTGATTATGAAAAGTCCTAATTCAGTTTTCTTGTAAGGAAAAGGTTAGGAGACATCCACAGGGGAATAACGCTGTGCAGCAGTGGAGCTGCTGGGATGGGATGAGTTGGCGGGTTGGAGACGAGGTGGTGTGAGCATCCGACAACCTGACCTCATCAAAGCTCGAGTTACTCAATGAAATCAAATCTTCAGAATCCCAGAAAGTCTTCCCTGGACAGTAGAGACGGTTACTCCAACAAAAGCAGGATAAACTCTATCTAATTCCACTGATTTCAGAAGAAACAATGAATAAGCAGG
This sequence comes from Acestrorhynchus altus, assembly GCA_034509495.1. Taxonomy (NCBI): domain Eukaryota; kingdom Metazoa; phylum Chordata; class Actinopteri; order Characiformes; family Acestrorhynchidae; genus Acestrorhynchus; species Acestrorhynchus altus. Next base: position 21,381,886 of record CM067510.1, read on the forward strand.
TGTCCCAATACTTTTGTCCCTGTAGTAGACATTTCCTCTATCTCTCAATATTGTTCAAATAATGATTAAATGTCCTTAAATGTCCAAAGAAAGGACTCATATTTCTATTTTTGGAACATGACTGTACACTGGAACTCTAGAACCTGACATAAGATTATGTAACATTATCTTTTGACTCTAATCTCTATAAACGATGTTCATGAAGGGGACTTTGTTCAATATTTTTCAGATTTCTTTAAAGCAATGTAATGAAAATGGAAAAAGGAAACATGGAAATAGATTCGAATAGGGTCGTATAGCATATCTAACTCCCAGCAGAGAAGGAATGAGGTCAAGACACTATTCATCTGTGACTTCAGTCTCAGTTTTGCCAGTGAAACTCTACGTCACTCGCTCAAAGTCCTCCACAAGGCGCCATAACGTAACTACCTGGGACACCCTGCTTACGTGGGTAGTGAGGAGATCCATTCTCAGTGTTCTTCAGACTTGAGACACAAGCACCGGCAGCTGATTCACTGTAAGTAAAAAGTTTCTGTTAATAATGGAGATTCTGATGATTGAATTCATATTGATTATTGAGGTTATCATTTATGGTAGAAATTGGACTGATTTTACACTTTCCTGGGAATCACGTAATCACAGATACTCAGTTTTAGACAGAATGTGAATCTGATAGTTAGTCTTTACTTTGTGGTAGAGGATCATGATAGGTGGACCAATAGAAATACTCCAAAATAAATTGGAATAAATTCTTTTTACACTGCTTTCATTCAAAAGTTAAGAAAGTTTTTTTTCCATCTACTGTAAAGTTGCTGTTTTGGAGATATAAGGTTTTTTATGTGGTTTTTATACCAAATTCCTGGTATTTCCTCTATAAAAATCAAATTTTTACTCTGAAAACTGGTAACTGGACCTGCTCAAGACCAGTTTTTGCTGATAACTGGTTGAAAATCTGGTCATATAGGTGACAACATACCCTACGCTGGTTCAGCATCTTAACTCTTGACCAGCATAGTATTTTCTTTCTAATATTTTTTTCATTTTTTTTTTGTAACAGCCAATTACCCAACCTCATATCTGTCCCCCTGTCCCTCTGTCCCCCTCTCCCACTAACAATGCTCCCGACACTAGGAGGGGGAAGACACGCACATGCTTGCTCCATTATCAAATTGCTCCCCTATCACGCCCAATGCTCCCGACACTTCAGGAAGGTGAAGACAAGCACGTTTCCACCACTGCCAGCATTGTATCATTGCAGACCAGCCAATATGCTTGGAGCATCTACCAACCCAGAGAGAACATGGCCAATGTTGTGCTATCAGACTCCAGCTGATGGCAAGCAGCACGACCCAGGATTAGCCTGGTGAGCCTCTCAGAGTCCTTTCATTTGGGTCATATCGGTTGACGTGGTTGGTCATACTGGTAGTCCACCCCAGCCATCAAGCATACCTTATGGTGGTGTACCAACCTGAGGTTTTTTTAGCATGGTCTCTGCATCAGGATCTGTGATTATACAATATTTTAAATTGGGAACTTGTAAGTCATTCATAAATCATCCTGGAAGTCTTGATAGTTTGTTTTCTGACATGCAACCATTTCTTTTTTCTTTCCAGAGAATACAAGCAGCAGCCATGGCAACAGACTTCTACTATATAATGTAAGCTTGACATTTTAAAAAAACTGTTTAATTAGACCTTCTTGCCATCTTTGCTGGTTTAATCTGAAGTTTCTGAGTTGATGTTTTCCAAGCTTAGCTTCTGAGTTAATGTCAGTTTGAACATTAAATACCATTAGATTCCATGTGAGTCAAAATTGTCCCAAGAAGATCCAATGAAATGTGTTTAATGGCTAAATGACTCTTCATTTTCCCCCCATGATCTCCAGGGTCTTTGTGTCACCTATTTTGGTCTTCATCTTCTGCATGATCCTTCTGAAATTCTGCTGGAAATGCTGTTGCACAGCAGACACACTGGACTATGGGGAGAGCTCCAGCAGCCACATCTATGTCATTCCCATCCCTGTTCACGAGGCAGAGGATTACAGCTCTGATGAAAATTCAGTGGCGAGTGTAGACCGATATGCACCTCCTTCATATGACACCCTCGAACCTCCACCACCATACTGGGAGGTAATGTGCATTTATCCAATAAAGTACATGCTGGGAATGCTGGGAATGGGTCTTAAGAACACTATATTGTATAGAATACTGGTCTCCCACTGCCTCTCAATGAATGAATGTCTTTACATGCACTCAATAATCAGATATTTTAATAATTCAAGTGCACGTCAATGCATTAGTCAGATTTTTTATCTTGGGTTGTCAGGTAATGAGAAAACAAGATTACATGACTCAGATAATAATCAGAAAACAGCCAATAATCTCATAGAATTCTGTAACAAAAACTTCCAACTTTGCTGCTTTTTGCAAACATGGACCTATTTTACCCCAAAATATGGATCTTTCGGTTTTGGTTTCTGATAGTAGGCAATGCTGCCTTGCATTCTCTTTATTGCTGCAAAGACAATACGGAAGTATTGTCAAAAATTAGGCAAAATATAGACATAAAATGTAGCATCCATAAGGGGCCACTGCACTGTCCCCTGTGGAAAAAGGAATGTTAAATGCCTGCACAGCTTGGAAATGGAATTTCCCACCCATCTGGCACCCACTATCATGACTCACTCAGACTCATATTTCCTTGACCTGTCTGTCCGGTGTTCAACCTCACTCACAACTTGTACAGGTGTGGGTGTTCTCGAGCTGTTCCCTGCAGTAAAAAAACGTTGTAACCAATTTACATACTGAGATTAATGGTGATAAAAGACCCTGGAACTTAAGGTCTGTACCTGCTATTATATTGTCTTTATATCAGTTCAATTCTGTCATTGTTAATATGGAGAAACTGTGTTTGAAACTACCTCCACCAAGTATTAATGCTGTAGCGTGAGTGTCCTCTCATCAGTTGTTACCACCATGTTACTTTGTGGCCGGCTCTTTGATACTGCAATTCATTCTTTGCTGTTTTTTTTAACACATTTTGTTATTCAGTAAGACTTGTTCGTTTTCCCATTTTGTCCCTATAACAGAAATGTAACATTCCTGAGGAGGCGCCACCAGCGTACTCACAGCTGGAAATACCAGAAGGTGCAGCAGGACATTTGGGTTTACCTTCAGAACCACAACACCCCCTCGGTGATGAAGTATAACTAACAGCATAAGGCAACTCTCTGAAAGCCACGACAAACAGACAACCTCTGAAGGCATTTGAATGTGTCTGTGTTTAGATGATCATTTTGTAGAACGTTAAGGATAAACTGTACAGTAATGTGTAAAAGGTTGACTGTAAAAAATCTTATTGATGTGCAACCTGCTTGGCACAGACTCTTTTGTAGATAGATATGATTTGTCTTGGTTTATGTGTTTCTGATGCACTTTATAACTTGTATTATTTCGCTGTTGAAAATAAAAGTGGGTGTGTCCCGAATGGCAACCGCTTAATGCCTGGAAGCTGAAGAAGGGGCAGATGATATCTTATCAGAGATGATATGAGGAAACTTTAGCTTAGTCATTATTGTATGAATAGATCATTTACCAGAGTTGTGGTCCGTAGGTTAGATTTATTAACCGTCATAAAGATTTGCGGTGGTTGGGAACAGAACAGCTACAGTCCAGCAACGTACAGTTCAGTGTGGCGCGACTGTTGCTGTTCCAGAAATCTGTGCATGTACTGGATCTGACCAGAGAAATGTGGAATTGGGACAACTTTAAAGGGATTTATTTCAAATCCTACTCTAGTCCCGCACTGAAGAGCATTTGAGATTCTTCATTCAAAGGAAAACATAGTCTGTGACAAGGTTTATCCCTACAAATGTATGGCTTTAGATATGGGGCTGTCACCCCAAATTGCCAGTGTGGTGGTAGAATGCCGGCTACCAGCCTACTCCAACATGCTACTGCAGTATGAGTGTGCCAGCTGCAACCCTCGTGCAGAATCTCTATGTGGTGTTGGCATGCTGTCGGACAGCATACTTCAACATACTACCATGGCATTCACATGGCAGCTGCCACACTCTCCAGAATTGTTAATGCAGCGCGAGCGTGCTGGATACCAGCCTCATTAGCACTGTTTACAAGCCAGCGCCCAGTATGAGCTCACGTCATGTCACATGAATTGCACCCAACGCTATCCTGAGACTTTATTCTGAGATTGTCTGGCAGGCAGACATTATCTGTGTGTTAGGTCAAACATTATCACACGGCAGTTAACAGAAACAGTGGAGGTGAAGTATGAAGAGCTTCAGGAAGATAAGAGTGAAGTGGTGGTGCACTGGTCTACTGCAGCAACTCCCGCACTAATATCACTTTCATGGAGGAGTCACCAGAAGAAAACCTTTTCTGTATCCTCACAAAATGCAGCGTCAGAGGTTTTCAAATAGACATCTGAACAAGACTGGTGCATTTTGGAAACAAGCCCCGTCGGCTGAAAACAGTCAATACATCTTTGCTGATATAAACAAATGTATATTTGGAGATAAAAGGGTTCTCGTCGTAACTCTAAAACTGTTAAACATGGGGTGGGCCTTCAAACTTTTGCCACATTTCAGGCTTCAAAGTTAAAGATATAAATTTTTAATTTTTGGTGAAGAATCAACAAGTGGGACACAATCAGCAAATGGAATTTATTGGATGTGTCAAACTTTAACAAATAAAAAACTGAAAAGTAGGGCGTGCAATATTATTCGGCCCCCTTGCGTTAATACTTTGTAGCGCCACCTTTTGCTGCAATCACAGCTGCAAGTCGCTTGGGGTATGTCTCTATCTGTTTTGCACATCAAGAGACTGAAATCCTTGCAAAACAGCTTGAGCTCAGTGAGGTTGGAAGGAGAGGGTTTGTGAACAGCAGTCTTCAGCTCTGTCCACAGATTTTCGATTGGATTCAGGTCTGGACTTTGACTTGTCCATTCCAACACCTGGATCCGTTTATTTGTGAACCATTCCACTGTAGATTTGGCTTTATGTTTTGGATCATTGTCTTGTTGGAAGATAAATCTCCGTTCCAGTCTCAGGTCTCTTGCAGACTCCAACAGGTTTTCTTCCAGAATGGTCCTGTATTTGGCCCCATCCATCTTCCCATCAATTTTGACCATCTTCCCTGTCCCTGCTGACGAAAAGCAGGCCCAAACCATGATGCTGCCACCACTATGTTTGACAGTGGGGATGGTGTGTTCAGGGTGATGAGCTGTGTTGCTTTTACGCCAAACATATCGTTTTGCATTGTGGCCAAACAGTTCGATTTTGGTTTCTGACCAGAGCACCTTCTTCCACTTTTTATGGATATCTTTGTGAAATGGCTTTCTTCCTGCCACTCTTCCATAAAGGCCAGATTTGTGCAGTGTACGACTGATTGTTCTCCTATGGACAGACTCTCCCACCTCAGCTATAGATCTCTGCAGTGCATCCAGAGTGATCATGGGCCTCTTGGCTGCATCTCTCATCAGTCTTCTCCTTGTTCGAGATGAAAGTTTAGAGGGACAGCCGGGTCTTGGTAGATTTGCAGTGGTCTGATACGCCTTCCATTTCAATATGATTGCTTGCACAGTGTTCCTTGGGATGTTTAAAGCTTGGGAAATCTTTTTGTATCCAAATCCGGCTTTAAACTTCTCCACAACAGTATCTCGGACCTGCCTGGTGTGTTCCTTGGTCTTCATGATAGTCTCAGGGTTCTGTTCAAAGTGCAGAGAGCATCACAGAAGAGGTGCATTTATACGCATTATATGCATTTAGACTTGATTACACACAGGTGGATTCTGTTTATCATCATCAGTCATTTGGGGGAACATTGGCTCATTCAGAGATCCTCACTGAACTTCTGGAGTGAGTGTGCTGCACTGAAAGGGGCCGAATAATATTGCACGCCCCACTTTTTAGTTTTTTATTTGTTAAAAAAGTTTGACACATCCAATAAATTTCATTCCACTTCACAATTGTGTCCCACTTGTTGATTCTTCACAAAAAAAAAAAAAAAAAAATTATATCTTTATGTTTGAAGCCTGAAATGTGGCAAAAGTTTGAACAGTTCAAGGGGGCCGAATACTTTCGCAAGGCACTGTATCATGCTTTGGGGTTGTGTTGCAGCTGGTGTCACGGGGAACATTAGAAGCGGATGAGCTCCAGTAGCTGGATAATTACATGCTGCAAAAGCAATACAATCCAGGATACAGGAACAGCAGACGATTCCAATAACAGAAAGCAAATCTTTGTTCAAGGATTTATTTCATAATATTCAAGTTTATTAGATTCAAGACTAGATTCATAATTGTGACTCATCTCAATCCCTAAACAAATCAAAGAAAGTGGAAAGTATAATCAGTTCTGTGGTTTCTTTTGGCTTAAGTATCAAATTACGAAAAAAAACAATTCTGATTGGTTGAACTCGCAAAACACTTATTGCTACCTTTTTTTTTTTTTCTTCTTTTGAACAAAGTACCTCATCATAATCTCATCATAAATGTTAGATAATCTCTAGGTATTTACAGTCGGCATGAAAGAAATCTAAAATCACACGTACAAGAGCATTACTCCACTCTTACTCCATCTTCGTCATCTCAACACCGCAAACAACTCTGTTATTTTATTTTCGCTAACATGAACGCCACAAGCTCTAAAACAGCAGATCACAGCATCTGTACAAATATACAGGGTCGACTACCAACATGTACCAACATATTGTTCAGTCTCGAAAATCTACCACACCTTCAAACAGACACACATATATCTCAGTTTGTTCTTTTCTGTACACAGTAATAAATATCCTGTAGAGTAACATCTCAGCGATCTTTGTGCAACAACCTATGCGAGGCTAATTGCTTGGATTGCAATGACTGGACGAGCTCATGGAACTACTTTCTGTTGAGGCCCGCAAGAGCCAGGATGATAACCTGTCGTTCTACCAAACGCCTGTTTCTTAAATCTCATTTGTGTGGAGGACCGCTTGAAGGCCTCCAGTCTAGAGAACGTCTCTGACTACACCCTGAAACCTACTTCAGAAGACCCAGCTAACTGGCACCCATTGCTGATCCGTGCTCAGTCTCTCTAGCGCCCCCTTCAGGCTGCGATATGCTCCGTCCAGGTTATCGTTAATGATGGTGAGGTCAAAGTAGTGACCGTAGGCCCGCTGGATCCTCTCACTCTCGTCTACTGTCCGCTTAAGCTCAGAGTCCTGCAGAGAGAGAAAGACAATAAAGGATGCAGATTCAAAAGCCTGGTTTAGCATTACTGACATATTTAAATATGTAAATATGTAGGCCCTGACAAGGTCTTTTTAATTCATACAAATATTTTAATATTAACTATAATTATATAATATATTAATATACAATATTACAATGGATATGATGCAGTTATATTATATTTACATGCTTTAATTGCAAATTGCAGCCCAATCAGAACAGCCAGATGTCAGATCAGCAATAATTTAATAAAGTGGTGACATTTCATGAAGTTGATTCATGTATTCATTGGATCTCACTGATAGAAATGTTTTAAAATATAATTCTAAAGTTTGCCGGGTGTTTATCTTGCAGCATAAAGCTGAAGTTCCACCTTAAAATAGCACCGCAGTTACTTTCTGCCTCCTGTTCATTTTGCACCATTTAAGGTGACAATTCCAGTAAAAAGCTGGAGCCACACTGGGATTGTTGTGTTTATGAAAATGTTCAAGACAGAAAAAAAAGCATAAAGAGGGAAATACAAATTTGAATAAATGTTAAAACCATGGAAAGTATATGGTTAAAAATAATATTTTGACAACAAAAATAGAAGAGTCCCCCTCATCTTTTTCTAATCCTACCCTTGTATGAGCATCTGTTTATGGATGGTCCCCCCTCTAAACAAAAACAGCCAATCGGCATGCTGTTTCTGCTGAAATTATGGATAAAAGCCCTGTCCTTCAATCAGATCAGGAGGGTAGCAATAGTGGGGAAACTCACATTTTTGGTCTGTTAATGAGCAAATTAATATTTAGTGATTTATCTGTGATTTTATCAGTGATTAATTCCACATTGGTGGAATTGTATCCCAGTCAACTCTTATGTTAGTGGGTTTCCTCCCATGAATTGCTTGCTTCAGGTCCTTCCACAACATATCTATGGATTAAGGTCAGGACCTTGACTGGGCCACTACCTATATTGTTCTTAACCATCTTTCCTGGAATAACTTGTGCTTTTAGGGTCGTTGTCTTCCTGAATGACCCACACTTTCTTGAGATTCAGCTCACAATTCAGTTTCCATGTATTCATTTTAGGTTTCCATTTACAGTTTAAGGTGGAGATACGTGATTTTGGGTGTTCTACAAGCCTTTCCATTAATCCTTACTCTACACATTTAAGCCTGGAATAAACTCCACACAGTTATCATTATAACAGGGTTTCTGAAATCAAACTCACTGTGAGTTGTTTGGTGATGACTCCAGCCTCAATGGCAGATCTGTTCATGTCCTTCAAAACTTCAAAGTCAGGAGCTTCGATGAACACCACGTATGGGAGAAACTCTGACGTTCGCAGGACTTTGAGGGCCTAGAGCACAACCACAGCAAGTGTTAATGACTCAAATATCTCATGCAATCATATTATTATTAAATATTCTAATGAAACCTCAAAGGTTATGTAATTCACAACTCGTGTCATGTTTGCACATCAAAAGCAGGTAATATAGAAGCTAGTTAGGTATTTCTCAACACCCACATCAAGCTGAAATCCTGCATGCTTTACCTAAGAACTATCTAACAACGGTTAAGTTAAGAACAACTTGATCATCAAAAAACTGGGGATGCATTTGGCAAGTTAGATGTACAGCCTGTCCATTGAGGGACTTCCTATGACCATTTAAACCAGTTTCAACAGGTTTGGCCACTGGGGGGTGCTGCACATCTTGCATATTTTTTCACATATAGGGGTAAATTGGATTTATATACCCATCAGTCATTACATTAACGCCACCTTATACTGTAGGTTTCCCTCATGTAATAAAACACTTCTGACCCCTTAAGCATGGACTCAACAAGACCCACTTACTCATTCGTCTACAAAAAACAACTGTTGGTGGGAAAGTAAGGAGCTGGAGAAGCAGCTGTTGGCTGTGCAGTGGGGAAGGAACTATTATTCAGCGGAAGGAAATTCGTTAATGCTACATTCACAGCTCAGCTGATAGATTTAGTAGTTTATTTCTTTTCCAAACTGTTGTAAAAAAGCATTAGAACACAACACAGTGCAGTATATACAATATATGGTATAAGCAATGATATTCACAATATCCAATATCACATTTGGATCATAATCATAACTGTAAGACTGCAGTTGTCATTAAAAGGGAATTTTGTATAGAATTTGGAGAAACTACTAGTTTTATTAATTGAGATATTTAAACTGTTCATGTTTGATTTGATTTCATTTACTGCAAACAGCTGAAAGTAAATATTGCTAATAAAGCTCATTTACAGTGAGGGTTGAATAATTAGGGTTCTCTTGTTAGCTAGTTCCTTAATAGTAAGGTTCTCACTTAAGTACATGGAGCTATGCAGTAGTAAACCTTAATGCAATATAAAAACACAATGTAATGTGCATCTGATGTTCCTCCAAACTTCCCCAATCTATCAAATCAGTGTGTGATGTGGGACAGCACCTGTGGGTTGACATCCAGAATGCATATCTTTCCAGAATCCACCACTTCATGGATGGAGTTAATCTTGGTGCCGTACAGATTACCGTCATACTCTCCGTGCTCTAGGAAACGGCCGTTTTTAATGTCCACTTCCATTTCACTCCTGGACATGAAAAGATACATCTGCCCCTCCTTCTCATCCACTTTTGGTTTACGGGACGTATCTGCAGACGTAGAAGAAATCGTCAGGTGAAGAAGTGGGATTCGCACAAAGCAAGTTGTGTGTGTGTGTCTGTGTGTATGTTCTCACAGGGTGTGGTGGTCCCGTAGCGGTGTGGCTCGGACACCAGCAGTTTGTTCTTCAGGCTGCGGCGGCCCACTCCCTGAGCTCCAATCAGCACCAGAGTCTTCCTCCGGAATGGAGGAACCTTCGCCACTTCCTCATAAATCCGCAGCTCATGCCTGTCAAACTCTGAGTACAAAAACACACCTTGCTCTGAACCAGAACCACACTGCTGCCACTAATGGCCACTGAATTTATCCGTTGGTTATTTGGCTCGTTTCCAGCCTCAAGGTCTTGCCAGTTTCAACCGACAGGAACCCAGCTGCCCCAGCATATGTTTGGCTACCTTTAAGTTTCTCTATTAAATATTCTGTTCTGTTAATTATGATTAATCACAGAGGGTGGTGATTAATACAATTTATATTGACAACTTTTGTTGTGAAATTATGGAGAGATGTGGACCAGAAAGACTCAACATTGTCCGCTGTAGGTAGGTATTTTTGAGGTAGGTAGTTTTTTTTATATTGGGATGAAATTAAAAGCTGAAAGAAGATTATTTGTCCATTTTAAGATTCATTCATTCATTTTCTGAACCGCTTATTCCTGAATAGGGTCACGGGTGAGCCGGTGCCTCTGAGCGCAAGGGCGGGAAACACACACACAAATCCATCCACACACTAAGGGCCACTTTAGAGTCTCCAATTCACCTATCATGCATGTCTTTGGGGGAAACCGGAGTACCCGGATGAAACCCACGCGAACACGGGGAGAACATGCAAACTCCACACAGAAACTCCCCAGGTCGCCCCACCCAGGGATCGAACCCAGGTCCTTCTTGCTGTGAGGCAACAGCGCTATCCACTGTGTACTGCCCCATTTTAAGATTATATACCTAAATGAGTATATGTGTAATAATGTAGCTGCATTTTATAAATATAAAATAAATTATAAAAAAAAGTCCCTAAACCATCCAAACCGTGGTTGACCCCAGTATGTCTTCAGCAACCTCTCTTTTAAAAAACAAAATCTGACCACCCTAATAGCTGGTGACCAGTGTGGATACTCCTGCCAGTCTATTTCCCCTGCTATTATATATGTACATCTATGGGTTATGCTTACCTATAGAGCCATTCAGACAAAGTACTGTTCAGATAGCAGCAGCTGGCTACTGTCAACAGCCCCAGAGATAATTCATCACCAGGGGAAGCTTCTAGGTAACGTAAAACTGAGGTAATTACATTGTGATGGAGGGGTGGCAGGGGGACCACCATAGTCACCAGAAAAGTGTACCGTTCCAGTAAGAGCTACTATGAGACATTCACTGAACCGTGTTCTTGTGTTCAGTAGTACACGGTCACTTTCCAGTGAGGTGGAAATCGATTAGATAGGACACAAAACAACACAGAAGGCTTTGGCCAAATTCAGACAGGTGGCACAAACAGGCAGCTCAAAGTCAAACCACACTGGGGGACACTCAGGAACACTGAAAGACAAGGGACGAGGACAGCGAAGCAGCAAATGGCAGTTACCTGCATTTTTGGTGGTCAGGTACATCATTTTCTTCTTCTTCTTCCCCCCCATGCCTGCACACAGAGGTCCTGCAGACATCAGCACAGAGCCAGGTAATATTGGCAATAATAATAATAATAATAATAATAATAATAATAATACAAGTTACACAATTCACACCAAGACTGGCCACTTTATTACAGTCTAGCCCAGAGGTCACTAATAGGTAGACCACACTGTGCTGTCGGGACTTGGAACTATAAACAATAAATGAATTAAAATTGTTTAATTTAAAGTGTTTATTTTAATGGATGTAACTTTTCTAGTCTTTATGGTCTGGTATTATGTCTTGGGTGGCCCAAGTGACCCTAACATGCTTACATGCTAACATGCTAACATGCTAACACCCTTAATTTCCCTGAGGGAACCCTCCCAAGGGATCAGTAAAGTTCTATCCTATCCAATCCTATGCCTAATAGATCACTACTACTGTCACGGCTACACTGAGAATGTTCCATTGCCCAAATATTGTAGACAGAAATCAAACAATGATGAATTGATTTAGTACCAGATGGCCTACAACTGTAACTTTACACCGATATACACTGTAGCTGTAGTTGCAGCATTAACATCAACTTGAACTGGCATGTGTTTGACAGGAGAGGGCAATGTTTGCTTGTTGGAGAATAAAGTGACATCATGACCAAGACACAGTCCTTTAAAGAAGCCTTTGCTTGGTAAGAAGCTGATCGGCACTGGCGTCAGTTTCGGGAAGCTCTGAGGATGAGCAAGTATTGATGTAGTTTTGTTTTTTCCCTGAAAGATCAAAAAGATGCTGAGTGATGTCAGGTTTGGTGCTGTTGTCATGTTGACTGACAGTCAGTTAACGGATTAATGAGCACCGAAGGGCCTGGTTCAGGATTGCTGTGTTCAAAGAGAACTGGATATTGTAGATATGATAAAGCGACAGCTTGGTGAAAAATCTAATTTACACAACTTTCCTCTCATCCCACATTTAGCTGATTTTTCTTTGGTGCTTTGAAGCTAACAAACAGGGTATGGAGGGTTAGTTTTTAGGGTTGCACTGTGGCATGCAAAAGTTTGTGCCCCCTGGTTAAAATGACTGTTACTGTGAACAGTTAAGATAGTTGAAGATGAAATGTTCTCCAAAGACAAGTTGAAGATGAAACATTAACATTTGTAAGCAATACCAAGGACAGTGCCTTGCAAATGTATGGCTCAGATAACTTTGACTATTAATTAGCCTGACAGGGTTATGGTTTGTTCACAATCATCCTTAGGAAAGGCCAGGTAATGCAAATTTCATACATTTATAAATACCCAGACTGCTCTAACCAGCTCTTCAACTGCCAATCACTCTGAAAATGAATACAGTTGAGGTCCACTATGAGTGCTGAAATGTCTGCCACCCTGATGAGGTCACCATACATCTGGGAGCACAAAAGTACCAGATAGCTCCGGTAGAGCGTGGTGCAGAGCCATATTTCACACCAGCTTCATAATCAGCATGTCAGAGCGTGGAAAGCAGCCTTTGAAAAGCTGTGCGTGTTATGATTGGAACATCCATAGTGCCAGTCTTTTCCACACCAGTCACACATGCCAACTGTGTAGCCCTATGATTTCCACAATGATGCATACACACCGACCAGCCATAACATTATGATCACTTCCTTGTTTTCTACAGTTTGTACACAATTTAGTAAACTCCACTTACCACAAAGGAGTGTAATAGTTCTATAATTACAGACTTAGCCCATCTGTTTTTCTCTGCATACTTTGGGAGCCTCCTTTCACCCTTTCTCAGATCAGATGAGGGCTGTGCTCGTACCTGCAGTGGTGAGCTCCAGGTCTCTCTTCACAAAGGCCTTCCTCTTCTCCTCAAGCAGCTGGCTGGGGATCAGCCCCGCACTGCCGCCCTCAGGATGACACGCCTGCAGCAGATGGACAGACCAATTGAGAATGACGTTTCTGGATCCAGCATTTAACAGAAAGACCTGCTGGTTTTGTGAAAGAGTTTGGGTGGGGACGATGACCATTCAGCAAAAGGAGACTGGAGTATATTGGAATTACACAGGTTCAAAAAAAGTGAACCCACAATGTCGTTGTATAAAGCTCAGGGAAACAGTGAGAGATTATATCCAGGACATTTATAACCATTAAAGCCACAGCTTTTCATTCTGGGTTCATATCCAGCCAATTATAACATCAGAAAGAGAAAAACACTTTGAGAAACATGTTTTACTGGCCAAAATGATCATGCTAGAAAAGGACTACTAAATAAATTGCTGAATTAATAATAATTTCAACAACACATTACTAATGTTTTAACTGTGAAAGAATTCAAAAATCATCATTTGGTGATGAAACCTTGATTGTCAGAGATTTAGTGTCTGGGAATGACTTTACACCATTTCTGGCATAGATTTGAAGTAGCTCAGCTTTGTATGGTGGAGTGACATGGATGCCTTAAGTGTGGAGGGGCCTCATATTTCTGGATCTATGTATGCATGCATTAAGATGTTACATATATCAATAAATGATGTTACAATCAATCAACCAATCAATGAAAGAATCAGCTAGTAAATAAAATCATAATCAAATTACTTAAAAGAGGGTTAGGCAAGCCTGGTTCTGGAATGCCAGATTCCTGCATAGTACTGATTTCCCTTCTCCAACAGACCTACTAAACCTGGTAGTTAACAGGTAAGCTGAATTTACACAAACCTGTGGCAGAATCTGGCACGTCAGGACCAGGAATGCCTAGAGCTTTATAACATTTTGTTATGTTACAGCCTTTTTCCAAAATAGATTCAATCAAATTTTTGATTGAATTCTACACACAATGCCCCACAGAGGCAAAGTGAGAAACGTTTGTTTGAAATCTGCTTCAACAAAGTATTGAGCAAAGACTGTGAATACTTTACATGTTATATTTTTGTGTTTTATTTTTATTACATTTCAAACAAACCTTTCTCAATTGGTCACTGTTGGGGTATTGTGTGTAGAGTTGTAAAGAAAAAATGAATTGAATCAAAACAAGAAAACAACAACAAAACAAGAAAAAGTGAGGTGCTTTGAAAACTATTTGGACGATCTGCACTGTACATTCCAACCCTGAAATACAGTCTATAAATATGCAATATACAGTATAGTGTGTAAACAGTGTGTTCACTGTGTTTAGTGTATGAGCTGCTATGACCACAGGAAGTAATGTCCACTAGACATTAGGTCAAACAGACCTGCCACCAGTTTGGGTCCTCCTGGTTGAAGATCTGCAGGATGTCTCCACTGTTAAAACGGAGGCCGGCCTCTTTACAGGGGATCAGGTTATCATGAGCTGGGTCGTAGTCAAAGTGGCACTTCACAAAGGCCTGAGGGTACACACACACACACACGCACGCACGCACGCACACACACACACACACACACACACACACACACACACACACACACACACACACAGGGATTACTGAGCAACTATACTATAAGGCACCAATAAGAGCCATTGGGCAAGACTCCTAACTACTCTGGCCCACCTCTGTAACACACTGGACATGATGGTGGTTTGTTAGTGTCTGTTGCACTGGTCTGAGTGGATCAGTCACTGCAGGGCTTTTGGAGTGTTCAAACCCCTCAGTGCCACTGCTGGACTGAGATCCAGCCAACAGTGTCCTGAGGGCAGTGTCCTGCACTGATGAAGGACTAGAGGACAACCAACATTAACTGTAATAACACATGAGCTTCTGACCCTGACTTTACATCTACAAGGTCAAACAACCAGGTAGGAGTGTCTAATAGAGTGGACAGTGAGGGGACACAGTGATTAAACACTCGAACAGCACTGCTCTGTCTGATTCACTCATGCCAGCAAAACACACAGCAACACACCACCACCAACTCCATGTGAACACCCAAATAAAAAGGAGGCCAACAATGTATGCAGAGAAACAGACGAATTACAGTCTGTAATTATAGAACTTAAGAGTGTTATTGTATGATACAAAGGATAATGACACAAGTAGAAACAAAGAGGTGGTCATTTCATATACACACAAACAAACAAAACACACCCATAAAGAAATGTAATATATAGTGCCTATACAGTTGTATACACACACACACACACACACACACACACACACACACACACACACACACACACACACACACACACACACACACAGACACACACAGACACACACAGACACACACAGACACACACAGACACACACACACTTTCTGTCACTCTGAATGCTTCACTACAGAGCTAAATGACATCTGTGCAGAACGCTGTCAGCAGGGATGGACAGACAGACTGAGGAAGAAAAAGAAAGGAAAAAACAAGGGAGGGGGAGTGGAAAGAAGGAAAGATGGGTAAGGGAGTGCCAGAGTCGAACTCTTGTCACTATGGCAACCTTAACCCCCCTTACTCCAGTAAAATGTTGCTGCGAAGCCACACAGACACTGCCCCCCAGCATTAATTATATATTTATGATGCTGTTTCATATATATATAGTTATATATGTGTGTGTGTGTGTGTGTGTGTGTGTGTGTGTATTTATAAAATAACATTCTAAATATATAACATACATATTTATAAAATACACCCAATGAACACCTTCTTAAAATATTTAAACATATGGACATTTGATCTTCATTTTTAACTATATTGAGACATGCAGGTGATATAGATAAACTCAAGAAATCATTTGTAAAACATAATTATTAAAAATACAATTTTCTTGTGAGGGACAAGTTAGGACACCCCATATACAGTGGGGAGAACAAGTATTTGATACACTGCTGATTTTCCCACTTGCAAAGCATGTAGAAGACTGTAATTTTTATCATAGGTGCTCTTCAACTGTGAGTGATGGAATCTAAAACAAAAATCCAGAAAAATACATTGTATGATTTTTAAATAATTAATTTCCATTTTATTATGTGAAATAAGTATTTGATACACCAGAAAAAGACACTTAATATTTGGTACAGAAACCTTTGTTTGCAATTACAGAGATGAGACGTTTCCTGTAGTTCTTGACAAGGTTTGCACACACTGCAGCAGGGATTTTGGCCCACTCCTCCATACAGATCTCCTCCAGAGCCTTCAGGTTTCGTGGCTGTCACTGGGCCACACAGACTTTAAGCTCCCTCCAAAGATTTTCTATTGGATTCAGGTCTGGAGACTGGCTAGGCCACTCCAGGACCTTAAGATGTTTCCTACGGAGCCACTCTTTAGTTGCCCTGGCTGTGTGTTTTGGGTCGTTATCATGCTGGAAGACCCAGCCATGACCCATCTTCAGTGCTCTTACTGAGGGAAGGAGGTTGTTGGCCAAAATCTCACGATACATGGCCCCATCCATCCTTCCCACAATACGGTGCAGTCGTCCTGTCCCCTTTGCAGAAAAGCATCCCCAAAGAATGATGTTTCCACCGCCATGATTCACGGTTGGGATGGTGTTCTTGGGGTTGTACTCGTCATTCTTCTTCCTCCAAATATGACGAGTGGAGTTTAAACCAAAAAGTTCTATTTTTGTCTCGTCAGACCACATGACCTTCTCCCATTCCTCCTCTGGAGCATTCAGATGGTCATTTGCAAACTTCAGACGGGCTTTGACATGCGTTGGCTTGAGGAAGGGCACCTTGCGTGCACTGCAGGATTTCAATCCTTGACGGCGTAGAGTGTTACTGATTGTTTTCTTTGAGACTGTGGTCCCAGCTCTATTCAGGTCATTGACCAGCTCCTGCCGTGTAGTTCTGGGCTCATTCCTCACCTTCCTCAAGATCATTGATGCTCCACGAGGTGAGATCTTGCATGGCGCCCCAGACCGAGGGAGATTTTCCGTTATTTTGCATTTCTTCCATTTTCTAATAATTGCACCAACAGTTGTTGCCTTCTCACCAAGCTGCTTGCCTATTGTCCTGTAGCCCATCCCAGCCTTGTGCAGGTCTACAATTTTATCCCTGATGTCCTTACACAGCTCTCTGGTCTTGGGCATTGTGGAGATGCTGGAGTCTGACTGATTGAGTGTGTGGACAGGTGTCTTTTATACAGGTAACGAGTTCAAACAGGTGCAGTTAATACAGGTAATGAGTGGAGAACAGGAGAGCTTCTTAAAGAAGAAGTAACATGTCTGTGAGAGCCAAAATTCTTACTTTTTTCAACTCACAGTTGAAGAGCACCTATGATAAAAATTACAGTCTTCTACATGCTTTGCAAGTGGGAAAACCTGAAAAATCAGCAGTGTATCAAATACTTGTTCTCCCCACTGTACATTACTATTTAAAATGCCTACAATTAGAATCAGGTGCAGCACATCAGCTGCAAATGATAAAACCATCTCCCCTAAAGTCCACTAATGGTCTAACTTAAGTCTCAGGCATTTTTTTAGTTTGTTGAAGTGAATGAGATCTGAAAAGCTCTCCAAGGCCTTCAGAAAGAAGGCTGTAGATGCAGAGGAGTCTGGGAAGGGATTTTAAATGATCTTAAAACAATTCAAAATTGAGGAGTTCAGCCCAAGAGCAGACTGCACAATGCATTACGAAGTATCCAGCAATTGTAATACGTCACCACTGCCTGAGCTACCTGAGACCTAGTCTGTACCAAGACTGACACTGAAACATCACGTTGCTGAAAGAATTCAGCAAAGAAGTGGACAAATCCTCAGACAATGCCAGAGAAACATTTGACATTACTACTAAATAGTTGCACTCACAAGGAAGTGTTGGATCGCAAGGCTACTGGGAAGGAAGATAAAGGTTACCAGGAACAATAAATGATTAAAAAGTCACACTGACATGGACAATATCTATTGAGCTACATATAAAGAAGTCGTATACTTTAATATTGTCACTCAGATCTGGCAGATTCTGTGGTAGGGGTGGACTGGTGATAGGGTGTCCAATAGTGGTTGCTGTGGTTCGATTCCCAGTCTGGGCTACACCAATAAGAGTCATTCGGCATGACTCCTAACACTACTCTGTAGTGTGATAAATCTGGATAAGAGTGTCGGCAAACTGCTATAAATGTAAAGCGTAAAAGCATCCGACGTTTTCAATCAGGGATCGGACTGGTGATGCCACTTGTAGGCCACTGATTGCAGGAGCTTGCACCCAAAACCATGACACCAGGCCTTCTACACAACAAACCGTTGATCTTGATGCTGACAACGCTGCCTCCGCAGACAGATTCATCAGGTCGGTTATCTCCACCAAGACAAAAGTGGGCCTTTTCACTGAAGATGACCTGTGCCATTCTGAGTGACTCCATGACAGTCTCATACAACACCACTGCAGTCCTGCGTCACAATCGGATGATTATAAATAACAGTACATTATATTGGACCATCACAACTCATCAGAAAATGCTCATTTGTATTCTGCTGAATCCAGACATGATTTACACTTTAATCTCATCCAGCCAGTGAATCCCTGCCCCCTGTGGGTGGGAGTACTGTCATCTTGGAAGAAACCCACCAAGAAAGGAAAAAAAAAATCACAAGACAAAGTTCATCAGCCTGAAACGCTTTGTATTCATCTATAGCACCTTCCTTCTGAGAGGACAAGTGGCAACAGAATGACAGGACCCCCCCATGGAAGGAGTCAGGGATTCAGGTCTGTCTGGAGGATGCAGTGAAGGATGACTTGTCTGACTAAAGCATGGTTTTCCGTCTTCCCTGTAGAGCAGTGTTGGTGGTGTTTACACCGGTGACCTCTCAGGTTCCTCTCTGTAATGAGGTTTCTGCTCTGGACGAACTGTTCTCACTTACGGTCTTATCTTGTCCTGACATTATCAGTTACCTGTGGAACAGCTGTTCTTACAGTTCACACTAATGCAGGAGCATCACACTCGCTGAATGTGTACTTTCCACCACAACCTGCTGTCCTTACTCATGTCTTCCACCCAGATCTACAGGCAGAGGTCACTGCAGTCTCTGTACCGACAGTATCCATACGCAGGCCAGTTGACAAAAGACCATGCCATTTATACCTCATTAATAACCCCTCTTTCAAAGCGTGTTTCCCATTGTCATCTTGAGCCACCATTTATGTCAGCTGGACTTGTTCAGCATTTCTGATGCACCCCACAGAGCATTGCAGGACGTTAATGGCTTAATTGTATCATGCAGTCCACCTGCCTGGAATCATCTGCTCTCATTATATTTCTCCACTCATTCAATCAGGCTTGTAATTTGTCAGCCATCTACATACAGTGAAATGTAGTGCACCTATGCCTTCCTCAGCTGGCGGCGAGTATCTACATCTTTGCTTTTTCCTCAGCACCATCTGTAGCCGTGCAAACCTTTAGACCACAAACAGAGGCAGCCCAACTGTCGGAAAGAAAAGCAGTCTAAGTGCCTCATGTTTAGAGGTCTGACCCAGGATGGAACTGAAGAGGTGGCTGGTGGAGCACATCAGAGACCTATAGATGTGGCTTAAATCATTTTTTTTTTTTATATCTTTGCAGTCTATGAAGTGCAAATCTAAATCGCATTCAGAGTCTTTGAAGTGCAAGTCTGAGTCAAGTCTTGAGTTGCTGAAGTGCAGGCCCAAGTCACGTCTCGATTCTTTAGTAAAGAATGTGCACGTTGCTATCTATGGACACTGGACATTTGCTAACACACTATCCACACTTAACCAACATGCCAAAAGTCATGGGGTATCAATAAGTAAATTGATTGCGAAGGGCCACTGTGAGTGAGGTTGAACACTGGACAGTATGTTCACGGCAAGGAGATGACAAGTTCTAGGCATGATGGTAGGTGGCAGATGGATGGGACATTCAGTTTTTGAAGTTGTGTGAGGAGATAACATTCCTCAAACCACAGTGTGAACAGACAAAAGACTATGGCAGAGCTGTCCAGTGTTCAACCTCAC
Source organism: Acestrorhynchus altus (assembly GCA_034509495.1). Lineage (NCBI taxonomy): Eukaryota > Metazoa > Chordata > Actinopteri > Characiformes > Acestrorhynchidae > Acestrorhynchus > Acestrorhynchus altus. Next base: position 21,402,237 of record CM067510.1, read on the forward strand.
TCATGAGATGACACCTCACAAGTTATACAGGTGTGGGCATCCCAAGCTATCCCCTGGTCTAATGCCACTTCATGATCAATTTACATACTGATATCCCATGACTTTTGGCATGTCGGTGTATGTGTAAATAAATAATCAGACTTCAAGATGCTGCAAATCTAGTGCAAAACTACAGAATCCATGGAAATCAAACACATCTGGGCTAAGGGGAAAACCAGGCACATTCCATTTTTTGCTGAATCATTCCTTTAACCTGAATATGATAAAAGATGTGTGGATGGGACCCACCTTGAATCTCATTATTACTGGACAGAACACTGGGGGTGTGACTAACAGGACACAGGCCCACCAATCAGCATGAACCACAGTGTTGTGGGACTCAGGATTGTGTGCGCATGTGACTGTGGGTTGTACTCTGCTGACCTGGCGGGGTGTGTGTGGCTCCTGGTAGCTCGGGAGGATTTTGAGCACCACGCTGCCGCTGGCTTCCTTCAGCATGTCCTGCAGCACTTTGGGGTCATTTCCCACCTCCTTGCCATTCACCTCCTTGATGACGTCTCCGACATGCAGGAGGCCCTGCTGGTCAATCATCCCTCCGTGAAGAATCCTCGCAATTACCAGCTCGCCACCTTCCACTCGGAACGTGACGCCCTGAAAATGCAGGCGAGGCAGCAAAAGGAGCGACTATCATAACACATTAACTCTATATAAGTATCTAAATAACTGATTGCATAATAAGACCAACGAAATGTTATGGAAAGCATCACATCCTTCAAAATAATGCTATAATGCTGCTCTCTGTTCAGACTGCCAGCCCAAATACGATTTTTGGCATTTCTAGATTTGTTTGGAATCCAAAATCACATTTGAAGCTGATTTAAACATCAGATTTGTACAGTTGTCTCTCAGTCTGGACACTGTGGATACTGAAATTTGATTTTTCTGTGCCAATTACCACACCCGCTCACTAGGACTCCCCACACCCCACTAGGAGGGTGAAGACAAGCACATGCTCTATGGAAAGTCAGCCACTAAAGAAGCTCCGATCAGCCAACAGAAGCCGATGTTGTCCAGCATCACAGAAAGAGCATGGCTCTCAGCATGACCTAAGACTCAAACTCATGATCCTTGGGCCATACTGCTACAGCCTTAGTCCACTGGGCCAATCAGAGCCCCCTCAAACCAGATATCAAAGTGTCTTTTGTGTCACTTGCAACACGACAAACAACAATTTCCACGTCAACTTAGAGTGACGGAAGAGCAGGGGTCCAGGAAGAGCGACAAAGGCCATGTATCCAGCGTGGCTATGTAGTTGCTTGTTACCATAGCAACACATGGAAAAAGGGTGTCTGGACATGCATATCTGAACTGATCACTTGCAAATAACAAACAACAGTGAGAAAAATGTCTGATTGGCCTGCAGTGTGAACCAAGCCATATATTGCCGTGAGCTGCTCATTCACCTTCTATACACGAGTCAGCTTTTAACACTGACAAGTGACACGTTTATAGATTATATTAAAGAAATATTAAAGAATGATCTGCTACAAAGTCTACAACTACATGTATAATTTTAAACTTCATATAATTTGACAAAGCATTGATCTCAGTAAGCTGCTCATGGTCATAAACAGTTCATAATGCCTTTATGAACAGTAAATACTGATCTGACTGATAAAAGGAGTTCAGGTGTTACCAAGTGTTCTCCGGAGACTTTGCGGATGCCGACCATCCTAACCGCATCAGGAGGGACGGGCTGGTTGTTAAGGGCAGGGTCCATGAAGGCACAGGGGCTGGGGGGTGGAGTCTCGTAGCTTTTGGAGGCCACTGAGTCGTGTGTTTCCAGCAGTGACTGAGGAAAGAGTGAGGATGTTTATGTTGGTTTTAAAACAAGGATGTATGTATGGGTTTGGCAGGCTGCTGGACAACGGGCACAAGAGTGTCTGTACCTGAAAGTGTGGCTCTCTGAGTATGCAAGCAAGTTCCTGCGCTGTCTGGCTGTGGTGGCTGAGGGGAGTGAGGTCTTTCAGGATGTCCTGCACCAGCTCCACGTTGTTGTCCCTCACCGCCTCTAGCTTGGGTTCCTCAAACCTCTCGTGAGCCTGTTTTAAAAACACACACAGTGGATAACAACAACAACAACAACAACAATAATAATAATAAGAAGAATAATAACATTAATAACAACAACAACAACACAACAATAATAATAATAATAATAATAATGCCTTTCATAGGATGGATTGAAAGGAATAAGGGCAGACATCAGAACTGGGAAATATATTGTTGATATCAATATATTCAAAGCTATTTAAAATAAGATATAAAAATATGACTATATTGTAGTATCATACCAGAGCTGTTTGCTTACTTTGAAGTTGCACTTGTCTTATGTTTATTATAAAAAATAAATATTACAATACAATAATCCTTTTAAATCTGATGTTACAAACAATTACTGATACTTTATTCTGATTATTATACTTCAGATTGTCATCATATTGGATCATATATCACCATTTCTGTCAAGCATACTGATATATGAGTTTTTCTTAGTCATATCACCCAGACCTACAAGACAATATATGCAAGACAAACATTATGCATTTAATAAACTGGCAATTTAAATACAATTTGGGGAAGCCTTTAAATAAAAAATAGAAAAGGTTATTACTATGACATAATAATAAAATAAACTATAAAAATAAAAACCATATGAATATGTTATATACCCTGATCAGAACATTATGACCTCTTTGTTTTTACACTCACTGTCCACTGACCATACAGGAGCACTTTGTACATTAGTTCCATATTTACAGACAGACGTCCATCTGTTTCTCTGCCTGTTTTGTTAACCTCTTTTCATTCTGGTCTCCAGTGGTCAGGACCACCACATAGCATGCATTAGTTGGCTGGTGGGTCATTCTCAGCACTGCAATGACACTGACCTGGTGCTGGTGGGAAGCTGTGTGTGCTGGTATGATGCACCCTGTCCTGTGGGGTCCAGATCATTACAGATCAGGGTGAAAGCATACGTTTAGTGTGTTTTATTGTCCATTATTCAGAGTTGTCTTATGGCTCTGCTCTTTATTATGCTTTCTTTTGGGCTTGACATTGTAGCTGGTTCTTTGTTTATTAAACCTTGCCTGCATTTACATCTGCCTCCTGCACCCTAACAGGACGTAAGGACCAGTCAGGCTGAAGGACGAAGAATCTAAAAAAGAATTAAATGCATGGAATGGGTGTTGGATTACAATAATTTACAAATATAGCAGGAACCAATGTAGATAAAAATGACAGAATAAAAGTATATCTTGTTCCATCTTGAGAATGTCTCCCCTTAGTAGCACATCTATTATTCTGTAGTTTAAGTACTTTTTAGAGCTCATTGATTAAACACACAAATGTCTGAAAAGTCTTAAATCGGCACTGAAATTCTAAAGAGTAATAATTCACTCTGAAATTTTTCACACTCCATCTACTCTTCTTAAAGCTCTGCAATACCACCATGAACAGGTTCAAATCACAACCCACAGAAGCCTGAACAGCAACTTAGCTTGAGGCAAAACTGGTGAAAGAGAAGCACTGTGTGTTTCTGGCGCCGAGACATCAATATTACAACCTGCATCCATTTTTCATCCCTGCTTTTCTCCTCAAAGCAGACAGAATTTGAAAGCTGTAAAGCTTAGCACTACCTGAAATGCTTGGGCTTTTTTTTTTTAATTTTATATATGCTCCTTATCATTGATCCTCTCTCGCACTCCCTGTCCCCTGAAGTTCAACACCTTTGCTTATCTAAGGTACTACATGGTAAGTGAGCATTCTAAGGAAGGGCAGAGTTTTTCCAGCCAGGATAAGTCTGCAGGAGTCAGCACTGCTAAAGACCACTGCAAGACTGCTAAAAACCTCAGGGCAGCTACTGACGTTTGCAGGTTGATTCACAGTTGCAAACGGGGTCTTAAACGAGCATGTTGAGTCTGCCTGAGCGCCATGGACAAAGTACTATACCAGACTGAACTGATCATACTACAACCTTTTGGAGCGGGGGGTCATCACCCCTGCTCCTGCAGAACTACCTACCTATACCTTCCTAACACACCCCCGTCAGCCAATCGATTCTGAAGGCAGTAATTAGTTAGCTCAGGTGGGTTGGATTAGAGTTGAATCTAAAGTAAGGGTGGGCTCTTCCGGTCCTGGAGGATCGGATTGTTGCACAGTTTTCCGATTTCCTGCTTCAGCACACCTGATTCAACTCACCTGTTCATTGCCAAGCTTTATCTGGTCTGTTAGAGCAAGAAAACAAGCAAACAGTGCTGGACTCTGGCCCCCATTGCCCACCCATGATCTAAAGTCTGCAGGAAGGTTGCTCTCCAGGAGCATGGTCGGTGACATGTTCCAGAAATTTGGACAATGTGTAAAGCAGGGGTGGGTAATGTAAGTCCTTGGGGCCTGATGTCTGCACTGTTTTGTGCTTTTGCTGCCTTTTTTGTTTTCCTTTTTTGCTGCCCAAGCTACCTGATTCAACTCAGCAGGTGCACTTGGTGTGGAGGAGCAGGAAAATCATCAAACTGTGTTGGACTCCAACCCTTGGTTCCCCACCCCTGGTGTAGAGGAACCTTTGTGGATATTCAGTAGTTTGAGAGAAATGCTCCATAGTCAGGGCCACCTATCAAGCCAGACCTAATAGGACCATGCCTGGATCAAGTTCAAGAGTCAATATTAAACAAATGGACACACGAATGTGTAGAATTAAGATATTTAGAGCTTTGAAATCTATTCAAAAGTAAAGGCATTGGATAACCATTAAGTGTGGTGCATACTTAGGCAATACTCTTCAATACTTTGTTAAAGCACCTTTGGCAGCAATTACAGCCTCAAGTCTTTTTGAGTATGATGCCAAGTTTGGCACACCTGTTTTTGGGATATTTCTCCCATTCTTCTTTGCAGAACCTCTCAAACTTCATCAAACTGGTTGTATCTATCCATTGCTGCAGTCATATGTCACTCAACCTCAATATCCTCACAGCATGAAGCTGCCACCACTATGCTTCTCTGTAGGAATGATATTGGCTAGGTGATGAGCAGTGTCTGCTGTCCTCCAGACATCTCTGCTGTCCTCTCTCTCTCTCTCTCTCTCTCTCTCTCTCTCCATTGGGTTTTTGGTCACCTCCATGAAGCTGCCACCACTATGCTTCTCTGTAGGAATGATATTGGCTAGGTGATGAGCAGTGTCTGCTGTCCTCCAGACATCTCTGCTGTCCTCTCTCTCTCTCTCTCTCTCTCTCTCTCTCTCCATTGGGTTTTTGGTCACCTCCATGAAGCTGCCACCACTATGCTTCTCTGTAGGAATGATATTGGCTAGGTGATGAGCAGTGTCTGCTGTCCTCCAGACATCTCTGCTGTCCTCTCTCTCTCTCTCTCTCTCTCTCTCTCTCTCCATTGGGTTTTTGGTCACCTCCATGAAGCTGCCACCACTATGCTTCTCTGTAGGAATGATATTGGCTAGGTGATGAGCAGTGTCTGCTGTCCTCCAGACATCTCTGCTGTCCTCTCTCTCTCTCTCTCTCTCTCTCTCTCTCTCCATTGGGTTTTTGGTCACCTCCATGAAGCTGCCACCACTATGCTTCTCTGTAGGAATGATATTGGCTAGGTGATGAGCAGTGTCTGCTGTCCTCCAGACATCTCTGCTGTCCTCTCTCTCTCTCTCTCTCTCTCTCTCTCTCTCCATTGGGTTTTTGGTCACCTCCNCTCTCTCTCTCTCTCTCTCTCTCTCTCTCTCTCTCTCTCTCTCTCTCTCTCTCTCTCCATTGGGTTCTTGGTCACCTCCATGAGGCATCCCTGTGCTGATTTTGTTGGGTGTTTGTGGCCACGCCCCCATTCCCCTGGCATGTATTCACACAACCAGCAGCTGATTTGACTCATTTAATCAACTGGCTGATTTTCTGTTTGAATGGAATGAAAACCAGCATCTACACCGGCCTATTGCAAAAAAGGTTCGACACCCCTGCCTTAGACTGTCTAATGTGATAAGGTCCTCAATGAGCATTTGTGTGCCTTTTGTCATCAAATAAAAACATAAATTTAAATTTAAAAAAGTGTAAAATGAGTCTCTAAGAGACTGTCTCAGACATTAGCTTGAAGTGCAGCATCTGCCATCAGAAAGGGAGGTGGGAAGGGGAAAGACCTTGCTGTCAAAACATCAGGGCAAGATTAAGTGTGATAGAGAACATCTAGACAAAGAGCAGGACCTCTGGAACAATGTGCTTTGGACAGATCAGTCAAAAGTATAGAAGACACGTTCGGAAGACAAGGACAAGAACCTCCAACATGGAGGTAAAGCATGGTGGTGTAAGTTTCAAGGTTTGGGGTTGGTTTGCAGCAGCAGGGCCTGGAGATCTCTCCATCAAAGAAACCACTATGAAATCTTTATTGTGTCAGAGGGGGCTTGAGGACAATGTAAGACCATCTGTACTGATGCTGAAACACCACAAAGCTCAAAGAATTCCACACTGGGAGTGGGAAAACCTTTCTTCCAGTCGATGTCAGAGACTGTATGACGGTTGTAGGAAACATATCATTGACATTATAACAGTCAAAGGAAGAAATATCAGCTAGTGTAAGGTGTCCTAACCTTTTAAAGACATTTCTTCAGTTTAATGTGTTTAGTTGCATCACCTCCATCTCTCATTATAGTTAAAATGAAGATGTTTGTTATTTTTGTTGCTTGTTTTGTTTTGTGTGTGTGAATGTGAATTTTCCTGTCCTGCTCTTTCAACCTTTGTAAACAAGAATCTGTTCTTAATTGCCTGCCTGGTTAAATTAAAGGTTAAGTTAAAAAAACAGATGTTAGTTGTTCTCAAATAACTTTTGGCGATAAGACATAGAAGATGACACCGTGCGAGACGAATGGTATGTCGTTACTCGTTGCTAGACACACACAGTAGTTTGAGCTGAAAAAGCTACTAAAGTTTGGTCCCAACGGCAAACAAACTTTTCAGGTTCCAGAACCTATATTTGTTGGTGGAAATGTTCAGAACAGTTCAAAATTACGTTTTCAAACTGGAATGAGCCCTTCAGTACCTGCTACCTAGTAAGAACAGTAAACCAGAGGTTGAGTTTGAGCTAAATATGGCACATGGATAACATGCATACAGGTGTGATGTTGTGGAAGCCCCTGAATGGAATCTCTCTCTGAGTGTGTTACTGCTAGATAAGTGATGTGGCTGACTTGGAAAAACCCCAGGGATCATGTTCAGCAACATCTGCAAGAAACGTGGGTGGGTAACGTTAAGTCTAAATTGGAGTAACTGGGAAACATACAGAAGTACTAGGAACTCAAGAGGAACTTGAGAGAATGTGGCAAGTACATGATAATGTAATAACACTGAGTAAAAGGTGAGCTTTGAACTGCAAGAGTGGCTTCTAAATCACAGATACCGAGGCAAAATCATTGTCCACTTAGAAGTGCATAATCCCAGAAAATATTCTGTGCCTCGCCCTCAATCTGTCAGGTAGGAGAACCTATTCTAAGATAAGATACTCCCCCAGGAGAAAGGAGAGACATACACCTCTCCCTGACATCCCACACTGTGCTCTGCCTCACTGAAAATGGTCCTAATCACCACTTTATCTTCTTGACTGCAAGCGACCCTTATGACCACTTTGTCCAGAGACCACCCCCTGACTGTGATTAATCCTAGACACCAACCCCTTTATTTTGAGACTGCCCGTGACGGTCCCTAATGACTGTAAACAAAAGAGTCCTCCTCTTGACTCAAATTGGTTCTACGCACCAGCTCACTTGTTCTAAGACCATCCTCTGACTGTGATTAGGCCTAAGGAGCAGCTCACTTACTCTAACACCTCCTCTTGATTGTAACTGACCCAAATGGCCACCTCACTTGTACTGAGACCACCCCCTGACTGTAATTAATCCTAAGCACCAACTCATTTGTCCTGAGACCTCCTCTTGACTGCAACTGGCCCTAATGACTGCCACTTTAGTTTTGAGTTCTCCCCCAGACTGCAGTCGGCTCTTATCAACACCCCCTTTGTTCTGAGACCTCCCCTTAACTGTGATTAGTCATAATGACCACCCCTTTAGTTCAGACCTTCCCTGACTGCAAATAATCTTAAACATACTCTCTTTTGTTCCGAGGCCTCCATCTGGCTACAACTGGCCTCGATTACACCTTTTATTCTGAAACTTCAGTTAATCCTAAGCACTACCTAATTTGTTGTGAGACCTCACCCTGGGACTGGACCTAATGACCACCTTTTCCATTTTAAGAGCTCCCCCTGACCGCAATTGGTCCTAAGCTCCAGCTCACCTGTTGAATGTGATTAGCCCTATTGGCTGCCCCATTTGTAAAGAGACCTCCCCCTGACTGCAAACGGCCCTATTGAGCTCCTCGTTTATTCTAAGACCTCCTGTGATTGAGCCCAATCATGACATTTTTGTGACTAATCTAATCTTAGACACCACCTCTTTTACTCTGAGACCTCCACCTGGCTGCATGTGTCTGCAGTTGACTTCCACCTTGTGACTTCAATTAATCCTAAGTACTACCTCATTTGTTGTGAGACCTCAACCTTAACTGGAACTGGACCTAATGAACAGTTCCTGACTGAGAACTCCCCCCTGACTGCAACTGGTCCGAAACTCCACCTCCCTTGATCTGAAATCTCCCCTTCCCTATGATTAGCCCTAATGACTACCTTGTTGTTTGAGACTTCCCCCTGACTATAACTGGAAGAAGAGGAAGACCTCAGAGAAAGTTTATGGATGAAGAAGAAGAAGAAGAAGAAGAAGAAGAAGAAGAAGATGAAGAAGAAGAAGAAGAAGAAGAAGAAGAAGAAGAAGAAGAAGAAGAAGAAGAAACAGGCAGTGAATATCTAAAAAACACTGTATATCTAGAAAAGACTGTCACCTTCCTGTTGTGTCTCCAGGGTTTTGGTGAGTGATATTTCTGTCTTTGCTCTGGCAGACAGTGTGATGCATTTTGCTGGTGTCAGCTTCAAAACCACAGGGGGATAGGGAAGAGGTGACTTTAAGGACTGATCTGAAGTCAGCGGTGCTGGTTCTCTCTGTGACAGCTGAAGTGTGGGACCATGAGTACAAGTGACCAGGATCTAGAGTACCTGGCTGTGTATAAGAATGAGTGTGAGCTTGGCTGAGGCACCTGACACTCCAAATCCTTCCCTGACCTTTTAGCTGACATGTTATTTATATATCATAGATATGAACTTACTGTGATGGGTGACATACGTCCAAAAAAAAAAAAAAAGGGAACAGTTTACTGAAGGGCAGTGTTTGTAAGGGTACTACAAATGATAGCTCTTGTCATAAAACTTGCCAAGGTCTATGTTCCGTTTGTCACCATAAGTGTTCTTGAATGATTCTGCAGGAGGCCTCAGAAAGCTTATGTAGGCACCATGTATATATATATATATATATATTAGAACCACCTGCTTAATATTCAGTAGGTCCTGCCGCAACAGCTCAGACCCACTGAGGCATGGACTCCACAAACAAGTGAAATTAATCAGGTGCTTCTCTACTTCCTTCATGCTCCCACATCATTGATACATATACAAACAAATAGAGGAAGAGAAATGAAGAATGTGAATAAAAGACACAGAGTGTGTGTGTTATGGCATTGCATGGCCTTAATTAAAATCCTGCTTTCTCTCAGGATTTGCCATAGAATCATTTTCAGCCTCAATGGAGAAGTTACAGTAATCAACCCTCTCTCTCTCTCTCTCTCAGAGCCGATTCACCAACGTTTCCTTCTTTGGGATTTGATCAGTTTACATGCATAATGGTGTCTATCATTATGAGAGTGGAGGTGTGAACAATCCTAGCCTTCTAATTCTGGTTGTGATGTGAGGTAACAGCTACTGTTACAGTTACTGGCAGCTTATGTTAGATAAATACAGCAAAGGAGAGCAAACATATCACTGAGGTAACAGTAGTGACTTCTGTCTCTGTACTTTTGGCCCAAATCTATGTAAGTAAGTAGCCCACTTCTCAAGATATGGAAAGCAGGAGACACTGACGATCCTAACTGGATCCTGATGGTCTCCTCAAAACATCATTTGTAGAAAGAAGTTTATTGTCTGCTTTCTGTCAGAAAGTCTGACATGATAATGCAATTAGTGACAGCAAACTGAAGCGTTTGCTGAGATCGACTGCTAAATGAACTTGGCCTAGACTGACAGTTTAGTTTGTCATTGGGCACATCTGGTCCTACATGCCCTCTATCAAACACTTGTTTTGTGAGAGGGAACGCAAGACATTTTTGTTTTGGCGAAGGAATACAAAACCTTTTGGGGCTCTGTAGTTTTATGCTCTCCTGCCTCATTCATTTAAAGTTACGTAGCAAAAAGTAGATTAAACACAACAGCTTCTACCAAACATGCAAATCAAGCTGTTTTATGTGCAGTGTGGCTGTCTGTTTAGTTCACTACCAGTGAAAATGCAGACACTTTAGCAAGCATTTCAGTCCAACCTGCCTGCGGAACATAAAGGTATTTCAAATTGTGTAGTGTACCGTATGTTCTAACTGGAAAATACACTACACAATTTGAAATACCTTTATTATTATTCATGTTTTTGTGACAATTTCTCTGTCAAATGTGGAGAAAACATTAGAGAAAGATCACAGATTATTTTTAAGGGTAAGGACTTAGCAAATGTCTGGGCCATATCACTTCGTTCTACACACTCTACAGTACATTGGCCATATCTGGGCCACATCCATTAGCTGTACTTGTTTTAAAGTACCAGAAGAAAGTGTTGGACTCATAAGAATACAAAGGAATTGGCCTGCAAGTGGGCCAGAAGTTCTGTATGGCAACTGATAGCGGCAGCTACAGTTACCTAACTTTTGCTACAAGTACCAGATTTGCCTTGAGCAAACTAACTGTGCTAACTGTGTCACTGTTTGTGCTAAAGGATTTGCAACTCATTATCCAGCTTCTCCATATGGAAAATAGGTTGATCAACCAAGGCTCTGAAAATTCCTCTGGCTCCTCACTCTACAGTCGTTTTTTTTTTTTTTTTTTGAGCATTTCCATGATTTTGAACTGCTTCTGCAGCCATGCTGAAGTTCTCCATCCTCAATCATCTTCCTCTCTATAAAGGAAAGCAATTTCATCAAAGCAGCACGGAACAGAAAGCCACGTCCCAGCAGAGCCGTCGTTCATGAAAAGATCTCTCTCTCTCTCTCTCCCCCTCTCCCTCCCTCTCCCTCCTTTACTTCCCTATCTGATGCAAAACACTAAAAACCCACATCTCTGTCACAAAGGAACTCAAATCCCAGCAGAGCACAGACTGCCTTTGTTAGACAGATATACTGATGAGCCATACCATTGAAACCACTTGTATAAAATTCCATGGCTCCCTCTTGTACCACGTAAAACAGCTCTGACCATTCGATTTATGCATTCCACCTCTAAAGGTGTCCTGCAAAAAGACTAACGTTACAGCAGTCCTATGAGTTTAGAGGTGGGACCCCCATGAGCATCAGTGAGCTTTGGGTGCCCATGACTCTTTGTATGTCACAGCATTGTTCATTATAAAAAAATAATATATATTAAATTAAATTAAATTAAACTGAAATAATAAATAAAGCTCTAGTATTGTATGTTTGTATGTACAGGCTTCACTCACCACTGGACTCTCCATGATGCCCTTGAGGAAGATGAGGTCCAGGTCGTTGGCTGTGGTGGAGCTGGTGCTGTCACTCAGGGTGTCCAGCACACTGTGCATCGCTGAGGATGGACACAAAAAGACCAGAACAGCTGGTCAGAGAACAGGCAGATTGAAAGCAATACTGCAATTGACACATCACAGAGAAAACCCACAGAAATGTATTCTTTACAGCACCATAACTACTTCAGTCACACCGCCACAGACATGAAAGCATATCATAGTACCCCGTGGCCCAAAGCAGCCCCTGCCCAGCATACAAATCAGCAAACAAAGTCCAGAATGTTTCTCCTTATATAACTGGAAGTGTCAAACAGAGCAGCCTGCCGTTGAGTTTAGGCTTGCCTGGCCTCAGGCATTGCTGCTGGACATGGTCCGAAACGGACAGAGTCTGGCTTAGGTTCAAAGCTTTGCTTGTAATTACTGCCAATGAGAAGCCTTGTTCCCCTCCTGAAAATCTGAGCAGATAAACTGAGGAGAAAATCCAAACGACTCCAGATAATCCAGTTAAAATGAAGAGAAGCAGGAACTTAGTGACTTTGCACAAATCTAACTGTCAATATTAGAAATCCTAACACAGAGGGAGGGCTTTCGAAGTAGAGATGCTACTGAAGCACTACTCTGGTTTGTCCAGCAGATAACTATTAATCGGACACTGGTATTGATTAAAAGGTGATAAAGAATTGCTCTGACATACTAACACTGGTCAGCCATAACATTAAAACTACCTGTCAGATGTTTAATAAGTTTCACTCACACTGCCAAAACAGCAGTGACCCCTTGAGGCACGGACCCTACAAGACCTCTGAAGGTGTCCTGTGGAATTTGACAACAAGACTAACCTTACAGCAGATATTTTATGTCCTGTAAGTTTTAGGTTGAACCTCCATGATCATCAATAACCCTTGGGCACCGATGTTCCAAAGTTGTCTTTCTATGGGCCAAGAAAATTCTGGAAGCAAGCAACTGTTAAAAAGCTGAAATGGCCTCAAATTCAATGAACTACCTCAAAAGATCAGAGCAGCAAGACCACCCACAAACCTCACAGAACTGCGAGCCTTTCGCAGGAAGAATATAGAAACATCCCCCAAACAAGGACTGAAAGAGTTTATAAGCTGTAATTCCAAAGGTGGCACATATCTGCAGAAGCTGTATTTGTGAGAATGTGATAGAAACAATGACCCTGACGTCTGTTCATTAGTATACGAAATCCTTCAAACGCTGAGTACAGCTTCAGATAACACACTTCCACTGATCATCTCATTTACATAGTTGATATAAACATTGTAATGGAAGATTTACAATATGCTTCATTGCCTTGCTGATAAATAAGCCTGGTCAGCTCTAGCTGGCCTAGTTGGGTTAACAGCTTAGCTCTTGACCAGCATTAGGTGTGTTTTTATTGAGTTTGCCGGATTAGCTGATCCTCCAGCACGAGCACGCTGTTTTATCTCGGTCTACCAGTATGAGAGACTTGTACTAAATAGGTCAACCAGATTCAACTCACAGGTCTTTTACTGCCCAGCTTGTTGGTTACTGATATATTCTAAGCACAGGTGCAATAACAAGCTAAAAAAATCACTGTTTGAATTATTGAACCATATGCTACAAACTATTCACAAAGTTTTTAATCTGTTTTTAACACGGATTTTAAATTAATTCAAGGAGACTGTAGCTTGAATGAAGCTGGGCTTCATTATTATCATTATTGTGTTGCTGTGTGACCATCAGTCCACATGCCAGTGATTTTGGTTGTAATAGGACAAATTGGCAGCGCTTAAAATTTGGGTTGCTGACCCCTGCAATAACCTAATCAATAAGTATGCTTTGTCAAGCTGTTCATGCATATAAACAAACAAAACTCAAAGGAACCTATACGTGTTTTCTGATCAAGCGTAAAGGGTACGTTCAGATATTATTAAATGGTGGAGTGTGTGGTTCTGGTACGGGTGTATCAGTGCTGCTGGGGTCTGAACACCCAGATGACCACTGATGAAAGGCTAGAAACTTCACAAACAGCCCATAAACAGAAGGGCTACATTCTCTAACTGCACACCAGCTGAGCTCTGAGGCAGGAGCTCTGAGTGTCTAGAGAGCTTAGATTCTCTATCACTGATTTTTCCGTGTAGAATTCAATTCTTATAATATCCAATGTAATGACCAGTTTCTCTCAGCAGAAACATTAATACTGTGCAGAGTCGTTCTCCTCCCCTCCCTAATGCTGAGCGCGTGACTGGAGGTGGAAGTTTCCAAAAAAAAAAAAAAAAAAGGAAAAAAAAAAAAGCTGAAAAGGCCCGGACAAGTCGGGGGCTGATTAAAGAGAATTGGGCAGGAGCTGTGAGCTGAGCAAACACTGCTGCACTATTCCCTTTAATCAGCCCCAGACTCATCCTGGCCCTCTCTTAGACATCACTATTATCTGGGTGATGGAGATTTGCCTCTACTGCTCCATGTGTGAGAAATCAGCTCAGAATAACATTCAATTCTAATTTATCTTTATTAATTTTCTATCCAGTTTATATTTTTCTTTACTCCAGATTGTTCTGTCTAATTGTGTGAAAAGTGCTTGTACACAGGTATCCTATTGGACATAGGGCTGGGCAATATATCTGTATCTACAGGGGTTGGACAATGAAACTGAAACACCTGTCATTTTATTGTGGGAGGTTTCATGGCTAAATTGGAGCAGCCTGGTGGCCAATCTTCATTAATTGCACCAGTAAGAGCAGAGCATGAAGGTTCATTTAGCAGGTAAGAGCACAGTTTTGCTCAAAATATTGCAAAGCACACAACATTATGGGTGACATACCAGAGTTCAAAAGAGGACAAATTGTTGGTGCATGTCTTGCTGGCGCATCTGTGACCAAGACAGCAAGTCTTTGTGATGTATCAAGAGCCACGGTATCCAGGGTGATGTCATCACACCACCAAGAAGGATAAACCACATCCAACAGGATTAACTGAGGAAGCTGTCTGAAAGGGATGTTCGGGTGCTAAGCTGGATTGTATCCAAAAATATCCCAAGACGAATTGACGCTGCATTGGCCGCAAAAGGAGGTCCTACACCATACTTATACATTATTGTGGTCTAAAACCAGGTGTTTCAGTTACATTGTCCAACCACTGTATACTGTGTATATTGGGATATAAACAGAGTGGGATATGGGTTGAGGCAATATCATTTATATCAAATTTTAAAGTTAACAACATTGTTTCAATTTTGTGGAAATGTTTTTTCTGTTCCCTCACTCTGTTCCGATCCTGAACTCAGCTCCTCCTCTACTCTGCTCCCTTCCACACACACTCGCATTCTCACACACAGCAGAAACAAACAAAAAAAGATGTATTTCATGGGGAGTCCCAATTTTTTTCCATATCATATGTTGTATATTATACATCGCCATTTAGCTAAAATATATCGGGATATGATTTTTTTGTCCATATCAGCCCTAATTGGAAATCAGGGGTTCTGCATAACAACCAATTTTTGCATGCATTTTTCCCCATAACACTAATACTAATACATCAATTGGCAAACATCATATGAAATGATACAAATACATTTTTAAAACCCAACCATCAACATGGGATACCAACAACCACTTGGTAACTGTCACGGATGGGTTCTGAACACATGAAACGTAGGAAGACAGAAGTGGGAGTACTAGCAGGGTTTATTTACCAAGGTAAACACTGCACAAACTAACACCGAAAACAAGAGCATAGGAAAAAAACGACAAGAAACCAAGACTATTGGGGACATGAAGACAAGGACACACAATATGACTGACAAAGACACACTGAGACCAAGGAGCTTATATATAAATGAGAACATTAAACAAGACAGCTGGGAATGGGGCGGAGACAAGACAAGACGAAAACAAGACACAAATGCATAGAAGCACGTGGGAAATAAACAACAAGGACAAGATGGGATGACCAGGACAGATACCTGACAGCAACAGCTGAGCAACCACCTGAGCCCTTTGCAACCACCTAGGATACTATAGTAACTGCCTAGCAACCACCTAGCATATGCTAAGTAACTTCATGACACAAGTATGAAATACCTTAGCAATCACCTTGCTACACTGTAACACCCATCCAGTGTCCATTTAGCAACACCATAACAACCACCAGGGGAAATGGCAACCAAGTTTCTGCTGTATCCTGTGTTAAATGGCAGCAGCTTCAACTGCTGCACAGATGCACATATTACCCA
Source organism: Acestrorhynchus altus (assembly GCA_034509495.1). Taxonomy (NCBI): domain Eukaryota; kingdom Metazoa; phylum Chordata; class Actinopteri; order Characiformes; family Acestrorhynchidae; genus Acestrorhynchus; species Acestrorhynchus altus. The sequence continues at coordinate 21,418,175 of CM067510.1, forward strand.
AAGCAGATGATCCACTTCAGAATAATGAGACTGAGCACTGTGGAAAAGACATTACAGACTGAAAGACGTGGGCTGTCCTTCAGCACACATACAGACAATATTACTGAAGTGACTTCAGCTTCAGGTTTTTGCTAAGTGTGCTTCACTTCCAGGTTCACATGTATTACATCAAGGTTAGGCTACTGTAACGTCTTGCTATCTGGATCTTCTGCCGAGGAAACAAGCTCCAGTCAGTGCAGAACCAGAAGCCAAAGTTTTTACCATCATTTTCACTACTGCTGCATTCAGACAGATGATTAACAAGACCACACAATAAAGGGTTTTACACACACACACACACACACACACACACACACACACACACACACACACACACACACACACACACACACACAAGTTAATCCAGACTTAAGAGGAGGCAGAGAGCAAGAGAGGTATTAACATTCCACTGCAATAATGAATGTACATTCTCAGACACACACACACACACACACACACACACACACACACACACACACACACACACACACACACATATATACACACACACTCAAAATCTCCCGCTCTCTCTTTCTCTTACAAACACTGTAAACTTTTTCACTGCCTATGTAAATCTGGCAGTGATGTTTATTAACTCAGTAAAACACTAATGTTAGAATAAACACAAATTAAATCATTAAACCATCTCCAAAGGTTGCCTCATGAGAATCGTGTATCATTCATTGTTCTCACCTCATTTTGTAAATCATTGATTAATGGAACATGTACATAAATATTCACAGCCTTTGCTCAATACTTTGTTGAAGCCCCTTTGGCAGCAATCACAGCATCAAGTCTTTTTGAGTATGATGCAACAAGCTTGGCACAACTGATTTTTGGGAAGCTTCTCCCATTCTTCTTTGCAGAACCTCTCGAGCTCCACCATGTTGGATGGGGAGTGTCAGTGCACAGCCATTTTTAGATATCTCCAGAGATGTTCAATCAGGTTTGAGTCTGGACTGAGGCTGAGCCATGCAAAGACATTCACAGAGCTGTCACTCCTTGAGCAGTGCCTGATTTTCTTCAGACATGATGCTTGGCATTCAGTCCAAAAAATTCAATCTTCTTGTCTTGTTTTCTCATGGTTCGAGAGTTCTTTAAGGGCCTTTTGGCAAACTCCAGGTGGGCTGTCATTTTACTGAGGAGTGGCTTCTGTCTGGCCACTATCATACAAGGCTCGACATTTATGGATGATGGAGGTCACTGTGCTCACTGGAACCTTCAATCTTCAGATCTGTGCCTCAATACAATCTGGTCTCAGAGGTCTACAGACAATTCCTTCTTCAAGATTTGGTTTCTGCTCTGACGTGTACTGTCTACTATGGGGCCTCATATGAACAGGTGTGTGCCTTTCCAAATCAACTCCAATCAAGCTTATAGAAACATCTGAAGGATGATAAGTGGAAACAAGATACAGCTGAGCTCAATTTTGGGTGTCATGGCAAAATCAGTGGACACTTATATAGATATTTGTGGTGTATTTATAATATATTTGTAAATATTTTAAACAAAAATCACTTTATCATTGTGGGATTTTGAATTTAATCAATTTTGGAATAAGGGTGTAACATAAGATGTAAAAAGTGAAGCACAGCGAAAACTTTAAACAAGGTTCAAGTTTCAAGAAACACTATATAATGACAATCAAGAAGATGATCTGGTGGCAAATGCCATGTCTGTGTGTGGGTCTCTCTGGGTCCTGCTTGGTGTCTCAGTCATGTGGCTACAGCCCCAGCATTGCTGTGAGAATCGGTTTGAATTCAACCACAAGATGATCACACAACCACAACCATTAGATGATCACTAGCTTACTACCTTACCTCATCCCCCATCTCCCCAACTCATGAATTCATATTGGGGATGCTTTATACCTATGTAGCCCACGCCTGTCTTGCCCGTGCCTGGCCCACCTATTAGCATGGTGCTAATAGATTCTAAAAGACCTAAAAGACTATAGGCAGAACTTGTGCATGTACAGTAGACAAGCGGTGTGTGCATTTGCACATAAGTGTCAGCAATGGTTGCAGCTGAATGCATTCATATATATTCACGGTCATATAATTCTCCTTGAAATGTGTCTAAAACTCAGATGGTGTCTACTGGTTACCATTTCGATTGGACAGGAAAGGCATACACCATAATTTACACTGCAAGATCAGTTCAAAAGCCAAGCCACAATCTGCCTGTGACCTATGACCCTCTGTCGCAGGAGAAGTGGTGCATCTTGGCACAACACTGAAAGGGTTGGCCATCTTGACAAACTGGGCAAGCAGGCAGCAATAAAGAAGCCAACAGTCACTCTTACAAAAGCTTCAAAAGTCCTGGGCAGGACGCGATACACAGACAACCATCTCTGCAGCACTCCATAAGTCAGTTTTTTTATGTGACAGCCCTGGCAACATGTGGAAAAAGGTACTCTGTTTTAATGAGCTGAAAATTTGGACAGAATGGCAAGCAATGTGTCTGGAGAATAAATGGACCATACATCAGCTGACTAACACCATCCCTTCTGTAAAACATGGTGGTAGCAGCATCATATTCTTTTTGAATAAGAGGCTTTAGTTTTTCACTTCAAATATTTTATGAACCCATGGTATACAGGGATATACAGTATTATGCAAAATTCTGGACACCCCTGTATAAATGAGACATTTTGAAGATTTAATAATAAGTGAGCAAATATGCTGCAGAAGCCCCCCTAAAATACAGCATTTTATATACAACTTTACATTGGCTTCCCACCTTCCGGCTACTGGACCTGGACTAGTTTCCCCACCCTGCCATGGACTAATTGCTCACCCACCATCACCAACTATGTAGAAATCTGCTGTTACTATTATGTCCACCAGCAAACCAACATTATTTCAGTAAACCTGAGAATTAGACACAGATACTATGCCATGTCCTGTTGCATCACCGGACCTATCCCTGATTTAAAATGTGTGGGATGCCATTGGACACAATATCAACACTCCACCCCTACCGCACAATCTGCAGAAACGGATTAAAATATTCAAGCTGCATGGGATGCTTTAAGACTTGACACAATTAAGAAAGTCTGGCATGATGGGTGGGTGGGTAGGTACAGCGAAAGAAATAATTATTTGGTCCCTTGCTGATTTTGTATGTTTGCCCACTGACAAAGACATGGACAGTCTATCATTTTAAGGGTAGGTTCATTTTAACAGTGAGAGACAGACTATCAAAAATAAAATCCAGAAATTAAATAAATTTATTTGCATTTTGCAGAGAGAAACAAGTATTTGATCCCCTACTGGCACCTACAGACCAGTTAGACACTCCTAATCAACTTGTTTTGTCTTATATTGTAACCTGTACAAAAGACTTCTGTCCAGAGACTCAATTAATCAGTCAGAGTCTAACCTCTACAACATGGACAAGACCAAAGAGCTTTCTAAGGATGTCAGGGACAAGTTCATAGACCTGCACAAGGCAGGAATGGGCTACAAAACCATAAGTAAGATGCTGGGTTTGAAGGAGACAACTGTTGGTGCACTAGTAAGAAAATACAAAATGACTGTCAGTTGGCATCGATTTGGGACTTCATGCAAAATCTCACCTCGTAGGGTCTCCTTGATCATGGGGAAGGTGAGAGGTCAGCCTAAAACTTAATGGGGGGAACTTGTAAATGATCTCAAGGCAGCTGGGACCACAATCACCAAGAAAACCTTTGGTAAAACATTACGCCGTAATGGATTAAAATCCTGCAGTGCTCGCCAGGTCCCCCTACTCAAGAAGGCACATGTGCAGACCCCTCTGAAGTTCCAGTGAACACCTGGAAGATTCTGAGAGTGATTGGTAGAAGCTGCTGTGAGACAAAAATTAAGCTCTTTGGCATTAACTCAACTCGCCGTGTTTGGAGAAAGAACAAAGAACACAGTGCCCACTGTCAGGCATGGAGATGGAAACATTATGCTTTGGGGGTGTTTCTCTGTTAAGGGCACAGGACTACTTCACTGCATCAATGGGAGAATGGATGGAGCCTTATACCATAAAATCCTGAGAGACAACCTCCTTCCCTCCGCCAGGACTTTAAAAATGGGTTGTGGCTGGGCCTTCCAGCATGACAATGACCCAAAACATACAGCTAAGGCAACAAAGGAGTGGCTCAAAAAGAAGCACATTCCAGACCTTAATCCCTTAGAAAAACTATGGAGGGAGCTGAAGCTGTGATTTGCCAAGCGACAGCCTCAAAGTCTTAATGAATTAGAGATGATCAGCAAAGAGGAGTGGACCAAAATTCCTCCTGACACGTGCAAACCTCATCATCAAGTACAAAAAATGTCTGATTTCTATGTTTGCCAACAAGGGTTTTGCCACCAAGTATTAAGTCTTGTTTGTTAGAGGAATCAAATACTTACTTCTCTCTGCAAAATGCAAATCATTCATTCATTCATTCATTCATTCATTCATTTTCCAAACCGCTTATTCCTGAATAGGGTCACAGGTGAGCCAGTGCCCAGCCGGCAACTCTGAGCGCAAAATAAATGCAAATCATTTATATAATTTATACCATGTGATTTTCTGGATTTTATTCTTGATATTCTAGCTCTCACTGTTAAAATTAACCTACCCTTAAAAGGATACACTGTTCATCTTTGTCAGTGGGCAAACTTTCAAAATCAGCAAGGGATCAAATAATTATTTCCTTCACTGTAGGTGACAGAGGGGAAGTCACATATTACAGCAGCACAACAAACAACAAAGAGCACAAACTAAAGCCTTATTAAGAACAGAATAAATAAGAGATATATTAAGAAACAACTACAACTACTGAGCTACAGAACAAATAATGAGCTCCTATGAGTATTAAGCCTGTAATTTCATAAACATTATGCAGGTAACAATACAGTACAAATGTATCCTGCCATGTCCATGTATAGGCAAAGTGTCTGTGCAAAGATATGAATAGAAGATCTGAATATTGCCTGAGCAGAGAAATATGAACAGAAGGGCAGTATTGTCAATAATCTCCAGCCATTCAATGAGTCTGTCGGTTATGTAGACGTGCAGATAAAGTGTCAGTGTAGTGATTGAATAGAAGGAGTAATAATGTCCAGCCATATTAATTGAGCATGTTCCGCTCCTGGCTCAGTGTGCGACACAGTGAAGAGGAGTTGTACAGTGTGATCGCTGTTGGTACAAACAACTTCCTGTACCACTCCTTGCTCTTTGCTCCTTGTCTGGCCAGTAAGTCACGGAGGGGATGAGATGTGTTGTCCAGGATAGCTGCCAGTTTGTTGAGAATGCTCCTGCATTTAATCTTCTCCCCAAGCACGAGCGGTTGGATGGTGTTAAATGCACTCAAGAAGTCAAAGAAAGTGATTGTCACTGTGCTGTTGTTCTGGTCCAGATGGGAGTGTGCTTTCTGCAGTAGTTAGATCACTGCCTCACCCACACCAACCTACTGTGGAAACTGCTGGGGGTCCGCGAAAGGACTGACCTGAGGTCTGATATGTAGAATGTATGTGTAGCTCAATAATTATTGCCCATATCAGCCTGCGTTTTTAATCATTTATTGTTTACCTGGTCAAATTGATCTTCTTTCCCAATAACATTGCAATCCAACACTTCCTTCTGGGTTCTTCTATTTGTTTGACGATGACCATACATCACCAATCAATCAATATTACACCAATCAACCATAACATTAGTGCTGCCTGCCTAATTCTATGTACTCCTTGTACCTCCACAATAGATGTGATCATTCAAGCCATGAACTCCTCTGATGGTGTTCTATGGTACATGGCACCAAGACTAAAGTTGTAGCAGTTCCTTAAGTCTGTATGTTGTTATGTGGGACCTCCATGAGCATCAATGAGAATAAGGTGTCCATTACCCTGTCATTGGTTCACCAGTTGTCCTTGCTTGGAGAAATTGTGGTAGGTAGTGGCCACTACAGTGCATACTGGGAACACACCAAAAGACCTGCCATATGTTTTGGTGATGTTGCATTATACCCTACTTCTTATTACTCCTTCAGTTCAGTCTGTACGCCACTGTGGTCAGAACCTGACCACTGATGAAAGGCTGCAGTACTGTACTGTAACTGTACACCAGCAAGGTGGAGCTGCAAAAGGGGGGTACTGATAAAGTATGCATTCACAGTGATCATGATAACTGACACAACTGACTCTTAAATGGGGTTTCTCAGAGAGGTTATCTGGGAAAATAAATGAGTAGAAAAACAAACCTGTGTGTCAGATTAATGTTGCTACCCTGGTTGCTAAGGATTGGGCTGTATGTGGAGGGAGGTAGTGTATTGGTCCACAGGGACATGGCTGAGGAGATTTCCAGAAGATGGGAAAACAAGGTGCTGTCCAAACAGCAGCACAGATGAAGATATCAAAAATAAACTACCAGTCAAACAACAAAAAATTGTTGTTTAATTGTTTTACTGCCCTCAGGCAAAAGGCAGGTTTCTTAAGCCCAATGTCCAGTTCCAGTTTCTTTAAATGATTTAAATCATTCAACATGATCAAAAAATATCAAACAACAGTCCAATACGGTGTGGGGAACACTATCAACCATCACTTTAAGGTGGGACTTTTCTGACACATGGTCACAGGAGCACATGGTGTGAGAAAAAGGTACACTTTTGTAATTTGGAAATCTAATTCAAATAGTATGAACTACACATTAAAAATCTGTGTATGCAAAATTTCTTTTGTTAGATTTTTAGTAGCGGGCTAAGGCGCTACCACTATCTGCTCACCATTGGCAGCCGGGATCCAGAGGGAGAGAAATTGGCTTGCTCTCCCTCGGGGGGTGGGTAGATGGCGCTCTTCACAACATCACATTCAAGTGTGCTGCTGGTCGGTGCAGGTGTCTGCCGACCACTGCATCAGAACCAGGGATCCAGCGTTTACCTCCAAGCACGATGGCTGCCTGACAACGATACAATGTCGGCAGTTCGAAAAGAGGAGGTAGCCGGGAGCAGACACATAATGTGGGAGATAACTTAGGGGGATGGGTAATTGGCATGTCTAAATTAGTAGCGGGCAAAAATTGAAAAATGGCAAAAGCAAACAATGAAAAAATTTGATTACATTTTGCATGCTTAAAAGGTATTTTATTTTCTGTTTCCTCAGACCAACATTATGCATTATGATATATTTTTCATAGATGATTTTATCACATTACTAAATATATATTTTCACAATATCTATTTCACAATATCTAAATACAGGGACCCACAGCACTCATCCCTAAGCAGCATGTCCACTTAGATAATACCTCACACTGGCAGATAATGTGTGTCAAAAAGGGAAGGTGCAGGATTCCTGGGTGCACAAGAACAACCAGTACAAATGTTCCTTTTTGAGCAGAGTGAAGTACATCACATGATTGCATGATACAAACAAGACGCTTCATGATACAAAAGCTGTTTGTGAAAAAAAAAAAATCAAATTCCTTTCCTTTTTCACTTAATTATTTAATTATTAATTTAATAATAATTAATATAATAATAATATTGAATAATTTTTTTTTATTTGTAATTTTGCATTGTTCTACGAGTAGTTAGTTCTGATTTATGAATTCATAATTTCCTCCGTGAATCTATGCCCTTGTTGCACAACAAAAAATAAACAATTTCAAACAAAAATCAATAAAATGTTACAAAATAAGTCAGGAAATGATGTGGAAGTGATGTGATTATAACATTAGACACGGCTGGGACATGATCACAAGTGGGGCAGGGTTACCAATAGGACACAGCAGAGAAAGGCGGAGACAAGACCAAAACAAGACACATGCTGGAAGCATGTGTGAACACCGGACTCAATACGTGACACTTTAGCATATTTGAGTCATTGAGACTATTTTGGAATATTTTTGGAATCGTAATTTCTGACATAAAAAAAAAAAAACAGTATTAGTATTACTTTTATATCAACCAGCCATAACATTAATACCACCTGCCTACTATTAACCAACATTGTTTTAATAAATAAGGTTAAAAAATGACCCACCTTCAATAACCCCCTAAAATAAAATGGCTTAATTTAGTTATAAACCCCAAACTACTTTGCTTGAGGAAACAACCTTCATATGAATATTTGAGTTTTCTCTCTTCACATTGCAGAAAGATGGCATTTACTCAGTGGCCAGCACTCATTTTTATTACAGCACACCTGTTATATTCTTTTATCTACACTAAAGTAGAAATGCATCGTTATCATTTTTGCTAAAAGTTCTGCACAGGTGTAAACATTAATATTTTAGTAAGAGCTGGCAACCCTATAGTTTCAGAAGGTAGCAGAAATATAAACAACAGTTATTTTTCAAAAGTAATCAAATTTTATTTTGAATAAATATCATTAAGGACGGGGGTCTTTAAATGTTTTAATTAAATGTTTGACCCTTAATACAACACAACCCCTTGTGCCTTTAAATTTGAGGCATGAATTCCACAAGACTTCTGAAGGTGTCCTGTGGGATCTGGCACCAAGACTAACGTTACAGCAAATGCTTTAAGTCCTGTATATTGAGGTGGGACCTCCATGACCATCAGTGAGCCTTAGGTCTCCATGACCATGTCACCAGTTCACCAGTTGTCCTTGCATGGAGCGCTCTTTGTAGGTACTAACAACGGCATACTGGGAACAACCAACAAGATGTTCTGGAGATGTTCTGACCCAGTCATCTGACGTTACGCATCTTATGTTATGGCTGACGGGTGAACATGCTGCATATAATTAAACATTATATAATTAATGTGACTGTGAAGACTTGTCTTGGGGCAGGTACAACCAGACAAAACTGGTAAATTCATGGTCTTTTTCCTTTCGCTAAACAAGAATCTGTATTCCAACAAAAGTGATCAGTCACACTAGTGTAGTCATGATTATCTGTAAGTGTGTCAATGGAATTCATTCCGATGCTGCCAATGGCAATAAACAATCCACTGGAATCACAGCATAGATCAGCCATGTCTAAGCCTGTAATTAATACAGTGAGCTTAGCACTCTATTATATCTCCATGGAGACAGTGAGGTCTGGACGTACTGTGAGGGGGTTTGGGGGTATGTGTGGAGGGGGCTTGGAGGGCAAGTTCCTGGTGAGACAGAGTGACATTTACATGAAAGGACAGTCCAGAGGAAAGTCACGCAAAAAGGCTTTAAAGAGATTAACCACTTTTACTTACAGTAGCAGCCTAAAGTTTGGAAACACCTACTTAGAACTGTGTTATCTGATTGTTGTGGACTAAACTGTTTTAGATCCTTCAGAGCAGGGGTGTCCAATCTTATCCGGCCCTTAGTGAATATGATTGGACAACCCTGATTTAGAGCTACATTTTTGGGCATAATTTCACATGGAGAAAAAGTATGCAGACACCTAATAATTAGCCCAATATGACATTGATAGACATTCCGTTTCAAAGCATGGGCATGTGATCTGAAGCAAAGGGAAATATGCAATTGGATGTATGCTTTATAGAAGATCTTGCAGTGTGTCTGTGGGAATTTGGGTGCATTCAGTCAAGAGAACATCTGTCAGGCTCTGATGTTGGATGAAACGTTTGAGTTCACAACTGACATTCCAGTTATTGAAGCGAGGGCTCTATGCAGATCTCTGGAGTTCCTCCACACTGGAGCTTTTCCAAAATGGTGCCATAAAGTTGGAAGTGTATAACTGTAAAATCTCTGTCCTGTAAAACTGTGCACTCAGTTAGGTAGCGTTTTTCAAACAGCCAACAAACATGGATAGCATCACATAGTGATCTTAGGCCAGTCCAGCTTATGTCCAGCTGCTCAGTCAAGGGAACCTATTAGATAAAGCTCCTGACTCTAGGTTACTGATCTGAAGTTGCTTCCAGAAGAAGTCTAGAACTCTTTGGTCAGTGATCTGTGGCTGAGCTGTTGTTGCTTCTCAACACCACAATAACAGCACTTACAGTTGACTGGGGCAGGTCTAGCGCAACAGGGGTTTCACAAAATGACTGGCAGGGTTTAGCAATGAATGTGGCTGATCACATTATTTCTAAATAATATAGGACCAAAATGGAGAGTAAAATCCAACCTTTAACTCAAGTGAATTTTAAGGAGGAAAAAAAAATCCCTGAATAAGAAATAATTATTCTTCATAAAATCAATTATTGGCACCCCTAACAATTATTAGGGAATAAATGTAATTAAAGTATTTCTGTCAATTCTACAGTAGCTTACGAAGTTAATCAGAGTATGTAGGAACATTTAATTAGTAATTCACAACTTCCTGTTTCCCTGGGGTATAAATATGGCGTGGCACAGAGGCCATTTCTCTGTAACATGGGAAAGACAAAGGAACATACCATTCAAATAAGTCAGATGTGTGTTGACCTTCACAAGTCAGGCAATGGCTACAAGAAAATATCCACTCGCCTACATCTGTCCATATCTACTGTCAGAGGAATTATTAAGAAGTTTAAAACAACTGGAGCAGTGGTAAACATGCCTGGACGAGGACGCAAGTTTATTTTGCCACCACGCACAGTGAGGAGGATGATAAGAGAAATAAAAAGTTCTCCAAAGCTTACTGTTACAGAATTGCAACAAATGGTAGCTTCTTGGGGTCACAAAGTCTCCAAAACAACCATCGGGCGCTATCTACATGCCAACAAGCTGTTTGGGAGGCATGCGCAGAAAAAACCTTTTCTCACTCAATCATAAACGCAAACGTGCTTTGGTCAGATGAAACAAAGATAGAGCATTTGTTGCCAAAAAGCTCTAAGTGGGTTTGGTGTAACACAAGATCTGAGTATGCAGAAAAGCACCTCATGCCCTCTGTGAAATATGGGGGAGGATCAGTGATGCAGTGGGCCTGTTTCTCTTCCAAAGGCCCTGGGAACCTTGTTAGGGTGCACGGCATCCTGGCCTGAAAGATGAAGATGGGTCATCACTGGGTCTTTCAGCAAGATAATGACCCTAAACATATGGCCAAATCTACACAGAAAGGGTTAACCACACACAGAATCAAGCTCCTCCCATGGCCATCTCAGTCCCCAGACCACACCCTTTCTTCTTAATGACACTGATTTTTGGTAATGCCCAAATTAACTCTGTAGGAAACCATTGTTTTTCAGCAACATTATAGCTTTGTTGACTTTCAGTGGCATAGCTCTTGTTCACATGTTGAAAAATGGCAACTACAGATTCCAAAAGCTTTGAAAATTTTGAAGTAAACATAGGTATCTTACATCTGAACTAATGAAGCAATAGAATACCAGACCAATTATAAACACCTGTTAAGCCCAGTTTCTTTCCCCAGTTGCTGTGTTGCTAAATCAGGCCCAGGAAGTGTACGCCATCATCAGATGATTTCCCATAATCAAATCTGATTCAATCGCTTCCATTAGTGACCAAAGAAGCCAAATCCTCCTTCCTCCTGTTTCATTTTTTACTGTCAAGCTAAATTACTGACATTACTGCTTTATATAATCTGCCTGAATAAAACACTCATCTGTGAACTTAATGGAGGCCATTATATAAATATAGTATAAAGCCAGACACTGCTGGAATCCACTTTAACCAGTCTGTTTGAAACTAACTCAGTGAGGTTTGATTCGAATGTGTGGCGACCTCGGCCTGTAGTTAGCACCAAGTTAACGGGGCTGTTTTAGCTTCATTAGTATCAGAGTTCTTTGCAGAACAAAGATACAATGGTCTCCACATTTAATGTAGCGGAACAGCCACCAGAATGGTTACCCTCCATGCTCAGAACCATTCAGGCCTGCAATGAAAAAGAGGCCACTGTTGAAGCGAATGAGAAACAGTTACAGTGTGTGTGTGTGTGTGTGTGTGTGTGTGTGCGTGTGTGTGTGTGTGTGTGTGTGGTGCATTACTAGCTGCGAAAATAACTACATTTTTTACATAATGTGCCTATATATACACCGACAGCCAGACTTACAGTACACTACTTACACTTCGCAACACACACACACAAATACACACACACACACACACACACACACAAGAGTTTCTACTCCATCACTGCATTCTTGCGTAAAAAAATGCAAACATCCCCAAAATGCCACGAGATGTCATCAAAACAACCATTCTTTTTCTCTCAATCCAATGATGCACTCCCTCCCAAATCCTGTCAACTGGGTAAAATGTCTTCAAGGGCATCATAGAGACACGTCTAGTCTTATTTCAAGTTACTTCAAGTGCACAATGCCCCAGATAACATGATCATGTGGCATCTGTATGGGTAGCCCAATAGTAAGTTACTATCAATAGTACCTCACCAACCAATAGTAAGTAGTAAGGTTTGTCCACAGGTTCCATGCTGGCCCCACATATGGACGCCACCAGGTCAGTGATGAAACAAGGAGGGTATAAACATGGGCTCCCTCTGGGTTGTACACTACACATGGGGCCAATCACAGTCACCACACACGTACCTGGTACTGTTGATTATGTTTAATTTACAGCTCGTGTTTAGCTCTCATTTGATCAATTCTTTGCTGTTGCCAATCAGCATTTAACTGGACTTTAAAAAGCACGTTCTTAAGAGTCTTCTTCCTGGAGTTACACATATTATGTCTACTTGACTACTTTTTCGAATAACTAATGGACTAGTAAAAATAAGTATTTGCCCAACCTCTACATGCCCCTAAAGCCCACATATCTCTTAAACAATCCCTGTAATTCTATAACAGATGGAGTCTGCAGAACCTTGGAAACAATTCAAAGCAATATTTGAAGATCTGTTGAAAATAAACCTCTACTTATGGTGTAACTACAAGGTTGTAGGTTCAAAACCCGCCTTGAGTAACTGAATAGTCTAAGGCTAAGCATCAAAGACACACAAGGTCTAGTGTCTCTTCTGTCCCTGCCGCCTGAGTCACACCTCAGTCTTTTCACATTGAACTGCTACAATGTTAATAACAGCGATTAGTCAACCACTCAAGCATATGTTTTGATTCAGTGTGTCGAGAACGCCAGTCTGTCACTCAAACACACACACACACACACACACACACACACACACACACACACACACACACACACACACACACACACAGGTGCTCACAGACATACAGTGGAGTAAACACTCATATATCATTCAGCAGTCTCATTAAATATCCACACCATGTACGCTCCCCTATGCAGTCACTGACATATAGTCGATGCATTGTTACGCATGCTGTGGTCAGGCCAGTGTCAAAACATGTGTTCACACTGCCCATACTCCATGAAGCAGGTCTCCCTGACTGGAGTGTGGAAAACACAAGGTGATCTTATTTTCCTTTTAATACACTCTTAAAAATAAAGGTGCATCACCGTGTCCTCTGAGTAATTCCATACAAGAACCACATTTGTTTTAATAAAGAACAATTCTTGTAATAGATATGTATCAGTGTGAAGAACCATGTCCAAAGGATCTTTGTACTTCAGTTCAATACCAATATAAAGGTTCTCCATAACACTGTTCAAAAACTCAACAAAGTCCACTTAGAGAAAAGAACACCATAATGTCTAACTGTCTAACTGATGATTCAGTGTCATACCCTGTATACTGAAATAGTGTAGTAGTTCTATCAATGTCAAATTACAGTACAACTACAATTCGGTATAAACTTACTGTCAAGAAAAGAAAACAGTTTTGCAAATGGCACCGAAAGGATGTGTGGGACTGCAGTGCTGTTGGAAAGGAAGACAAGGATTACCGGGACAATAAATGATTAAAACGTAGACTTTTATGGGCAATATTTATTGAGCTACACATACAGAAGTAGTGTCTCTCATTATGGTCGTTGGGAATAATTCAACATGTCAGGCATCTCAGAATGGAGTTGTAGAGGTTACTAATGGTGTCCCTTAATAATCCATCCCATGCAGCTTGAATATTCTCTCTCAGTTCCTGCAGATTTTGCAGTAGGTGTTGAGTGTTAATGGTGCGTCCAATAGTATCCCACACAGGGATAGGTCTGGTGGTGCAACTGACCATGGCATAGTATCTGTGTAGACAGCAGCAGTATGCAAACTAGCGTCGTCCTGTTGCAATATCTCATTTGATGTGTGGAAAATGGGTCGCAATGGGTCACAGACAATAGGCAGATGAATTTGCAGTTTACACTCATACGGGTCAACCAGCACTTGCAGAAATCCCAGTCTACAGGAAAGTCTTCTCAGAATTGTGGCAAAACATGACAATACAATATAAACATTTGTGCAGGTAGCCCAAGCCTGTCATTAACACTATGAGTGGGAGAAACTGTAAAAATATTATTTTGAGATATTTATGGTGCTTTCACACCTTGTTTCACGGATGATTTTAATATCTACTGTAATTTCAAATGAACCCTGATTTATAAAAATAAACTAAAAGAACTAAAGGATTCTGGAGGTAGAATTCGGCACAACACCCAAAGCCTACTTGGCCCATTGATCAAAAATGCACCCCTCTAAAAACCAATCAATGTCAAGTGTAGGAAGACAACCCATATATACGATGACGACAGGCCGTAGTGTGTCGCTAAATTGTAAAGTGAAACCAGACCTAACTGGACCAAAAGCGTTCTACATTTATAAAACTAAAGGTGCTTCAAATGGTCCTTCAAGTGATGCCATAAAAGAACCACTTTGGTTTCATAAAGAACCATGTTCGTAAAAAAGAGGTGTATGAGTGCAAAGAACGTTTCCATCAAGTGCAGGTTCTCTAGTCCCACAGGATTCTATTTTGTGGCCTATGAATCTGATGTAATTATGAACACAATGAAAGACGCACTAAAAAAATGAAGTATGGATCTGTACTTTAAAGTGCAAGCCTGTCATTGGGGCTGTAGCCCATCTAAGGAGTGATTTCAGGTGTGAAATTGCTCCTTAGAGACATTTTGATGATACACAATATTTTACACAATATTCTGCTTTAGTAGCTGCACAAAAGTTTCTGTACTGAAATATGCAATAGGTTAGAGTTCTTTAAGCACTCACAATGTCCACAGCATGCTCATAGAATCACGATAACAAACTGACCACGATAAAATAAAAATCATACTGTCCATCCTTAATTAACCCATTCCTTCATATTATTGTAATTAATAACTGTAGTGATCACCAATACAACAAGATCCCTTTAGATCAATGTCCCCACAACCAGGCTCTACAATGAATCCCAACTGTCATCAAGAAACACAAATATGCCCCGCCTCCACACTCTCTCTCTCACCCCTCTGCCTCTCACCTCCTGGACTCTCCAGGGAGTTGAGTGACCCGGCCTCCTCCAAAGACAGCCTGTTAAAGAGACTTCCAGCCATGCTCCAGCTCCGCTTCCCTATGTCTCTCGCTCTGCCTCTCGCTCGCTCGCTCTCTTCGTCCCGCTCCTTTCGTTCCTCCCTTTTTCCACCTCCTTGACGTCAGTGCTAGCTAGCAGACGACCCCTCCCCTCCCAGCCTCTCTATTCTCCCTGACTCTCTCAAGCTCCAATCTCCTCGAGACACTATATATGATGGTAAACACTGTCTGACAGTAGACACGTGCAGCACCATGTCGGCACTAAACGATGGCCCAAGGGTGAACAAGGCTCCTGGCTCTTCTCTTTCACATCTCCTTAGTTCTTTCAGTCGGACTACCTCAGTTCTCAAAACACAACCACACCCTTCTCTTTCTCCCTCTCTCTCTGTTTCTTTCTTTTGCCCGTCCAATTCTTGTATTGAGAAGGATCCATCTCTTTCTCAGTGCCTGACAACATCCCAGTAATATCCTGGCACAGCTGAGAGCCAGACAGAAAGAGAGAGAGAGACTTGTAGTGTAACGACTCCCCTGAGAGCACACAGTAAAGGGAGGGGAACTGCTCACTGGCCTTAGTTCCTTCCCGAGTGGAAAAGAGAGAGAGGGTGATCTTAATCCAAGGCAATGAAGATGAGCAAGGTCTTGTTATCCTCACACTTCTCCCTTGCTCTCTTCACAGACCAAAGAAAAGGCCAGACTGAACGGCCAAATAGCAGTCTCTCGTTCTCCCGTTGTTACGCAGCGCCCTGTTTGCTGATGTTCCTCTGCTGCCAAAATCTTTATTCTGACATTTGAAGACCAATAGAAAGATCTGAGTCTCTGAATGAATGCTCAAACCCAAAGCCAAACCGAAAATGATGCAGCTTACCCAAAGGCAGCTGATTTGCCGACGTAAAAGCAGAGACTTTAAAGACAGCAAAAAGAATCTCGATCTTTTTTTCTTTCTTTTTTTTTTTTTTGAAGCTGTACATCTTTTTGTGTAACCTTGCTCAGAGCCGGATGAGTCATTCGCCCTCTGAGGGAAAAAGATCATGCAGGAAAAATAGTGTTTCCTATAAAGCATCAAAGTATCAAACAGGAGAGGCAGTATCAAATAGAGTTCGTTTATATGTTTCTATCTGCCTCGGCTTCACTCCTCTACGGGTTGTAAGCTTCCTTAAAACCTATTCGGACGGGACTAGCTGTACCTGGGGAGGTGGAGTAAAGTAATTTTACGACAGGACAAGTTTATGACCTAGTTTATGACCAATTCACACAGGATAAATGACTGTGACGGGATGCTTGACTTGCACTGATCCTTCCTCCAAACAAAGAGTGCAATTCATATAAGATAAGCCATTATTAATGCATAATTTATAATACTAATAATAAGACTTTAGTTTGAAAATAATATAAGTATGCTAGATGGTTTTCAGCTGCTCAGCCTTGTCCATAGCCCTCGAAAGCACCTCCACAGATGGCCATTGCGTCCTCAATTTTGGCCCAGCCCACAGACGTGATTGACTCGAGGTTGCTGTGCCATGCATGTTGGAATCTAAACACCTACTGGAGCAACTAAGTACTGAGAAATCCTACAAATTACTCATTTTCAACAGGATATGATATGATATTATTTTCCTACATCTCAATTCACATGTCTGGTAAAAGAGTCTGGGATTTTAACTGAAATTTGGAAAAATCACAGACATGGTGCATTCAGAGAGAACTATATTACTGATATTCTCTGGTAAAAAATTACTTTGCCACACCTCCCCATGCTCAACAAATCCCACCGAAATAGGGCTTCAGACTAGCAGCAACTAAAGGTGCAACAAGCATGAAACATTAAGCATTAAACATTAAATATTAACCACAAACACAGGGTCAAAGCTTGTAAGAGTAAACAGCAGATCCCGAGTCCAGGAAAGCCAGTAATAACCAATAAAAACGTGAAGAAGAAACTGTCAGAAGGGAAAGAGAAGGGAACAATAGGTCGAACATGAAAATAGTAGTGCTGGATCAACAGAGGCAATACTTCACAATAAGAGAAACAAAGAAACCGGAATGTGCAGAAAAAGGTCCAGAACAGGAGGGAGACATTCAAACGTGTTTCATGATGTCACCTGCTACATACCTAGTATCAGGTACCAAAACACTAGAGTCGTGTGGAGGTGATTAGGTACCATGCACTGGAAAGGCATCATTAGTCAGCTATAATCAGTTCAGAACACACATGAACCACAAATTATTCCACGGCAGTGCGTGAGGAGTACAGTGTTCCTGCTGCTGTTATTGTTTACAGTAACACATTGTCATAATGCAAGTCATTAGCATAAACAAGCAAACAAACAGATGTGTCAAAATTAAAAAAAAAAAACAAAAAAAAAACAAAGAAGTTGCACAAAATACTTTCAAACTGAAAGACAAAACATCTGGCTTATAAGATGTGGTGTGGCTTATATATCTGATCTGGCTTATATATAATGATGGCTGTGTGAATATTAATGGATTATCAGGATGCATGTGAATATAGCTACAGATAAACCAGTGTTTTCTCCTCCCCACTCTCCCTCCATCCTTCACCCACTCATCCCTCTCTATTTCCTTTACTGCTAATAACGGTGTAATTAATAGCTGTTTTCCCATTTGCCTCTTGCTCACTTCACATTTTTTTGCACAGAGACGAGGTCCGTCCTCCTCCGGTCAAACTACTTATACATAGTTGATAAGGGGCCACTACACCACCCAATGCCTGCTGTAATACTCAGGTGTACTGAAGTACTTGAAATTGGCAAGATAAAGCAATTTGAGTGCTGCTCGCTCCCGCTTCCTCTCTCGGAGCGACTGTAAATCCGAGTTAAGCGTTCCATCACTCGGCTCGCTCCACTGCATTAGGGCAAAGCGATAGTTACAGTGGCTCATCTAAGAAGTGTTTAACATCACTTGTCCTTTCCCCTCAGAGTGTTCCAATCCTCTGGGAGCCCCGGAGGCAACAATGCTCAAGTGCATCAGCGAGCAGCACAGCGTACAGCTGCAGACCAGTTCCGAAGTTATAAAAACACTAATATGCATATATTTCCTCTTCCCATAATTACAGACCCCCCACCTTGTAGGACCACCTTTTTGGTGCAGTGGTATTAACTGTATTCCATCTATTGATGGTTTCTGACCACAAACCTCTTCTTGACTGAACATTTTTGGATGGTGAACCCAAGCTGATCCTCAGCCTAGCTGTGGCACTGATGTGTAAGTACAGAAGTAATACTGCTGAGCCCCGATACACTCATAGCTGTACCACAACTAATCACTGCTAACAAGTGATCAATGGAGCAGTGGCCAATGAGCAGTAGCACAAGGTAGGTGTTTATAATAAAGTGGCCAGCAGAAGTAAAAGGCAGGCCAGTAAGTGGACATGGTCAGCAAGTGTTAATTCCATCAAAGAATGCTTAAACAGTTCAAATCAGTTCAGAAATGATTAGAAGTTAGACGTTTTTAATGAGGAACCCATAAAAACGTTTCTGATCTTAATGGATTCATGGCAGTCGAATATACTCTCAAAACCCCACTTGCTTCGGAGATTCGTGTTGTGTTGTGAGGTTCACAGCAAGCATCTCCCTCCCCTCAATAAGCCAGTCCCTAACAAACTGACTGTCCATATGGTCATGTGGTGCAGTGCGTTCTCCTCCAAGCCCCTGGTGACAGTGTGGCCCGTGGACTGGCAAGATGAAAAGGCTGCATATATGCATGAACGGTGGCATATGCTCACAAATCCAGAATGCAGATGCTGTGTGTTCCTGTGGATGGCACCTGGAATACCTGGGATTCCAAATGAAGCAGAATTCCGGCACCGAGCCTTCATCTGACTAAACGTCCGAGTACTAACTCCACCTTAAGGAACCGATTCCACATGGTTTAACATTTAACAAGAAGCTGCCAGTCTAAAGCCCTTTGGTATGGCAGACAAAATGAACTGTACTCAGAACAGCTGGCCATATGTAAATGTGTTTCAGTGGCGTCAGTCTGAACAGGATAATATCAGTGATGTAAGAACCGGAGTTATGAATCAATGTCTTGTTTAAAAAAGCAAACAGCACCTTCAACCCTCAGAAACCTGCCAACCAAACACAGGGTTACAGAATAAACAAAGAGAGAAGAGAACAGAACGAGGACGGAGGCGGCTCACCTGAGTCAGAGCTGGCTGATGCAACAGGCATTTTTGGTGTCTTGGGATGTCAGGGCCTGCCTACAGCTCTGGGCCTGAGAGAGAGAGAGAGAGAGAGAGAAAGAGAGAGAGAGCGTTGAAAAGCGTCAGAGATCTTCATGCTCCAGTAGAAAGTTAAATCAAGTGAAATTTGTTACCAGTCATCATTCATCTATCAAACATTTGTATTGTATCCCAGATAACAGACACATTTGGGCCAATTCAGATGTGGGCCACAATTGGGGCAAACATCATCCACATTCTGCACTTCCTTGTTTCTCCAAATGAGGTCAATTGAAATCTTGGCCTGATCCAGTGTCAAACTGAATAGCCGAGAGCTGGGCATTGTTACACAGCAGAAATCCCCCCAAAAAAAGACAGTAAAGAAAAGAAGACAGTAAATAAAGGATACAGCCTTAAACAATAAATAGAACCATGCAGGCTGTCTTCACATGTATCGAAAGCCTTCACACATATCATCACCCTTCTAGTGTCAATAGAAGTGATAGGGGGAGAGACCTAATGGGGTTGGTTAATTCGTACGTCCAATTTGGGATGAAAAATGATGATAAAACACTTTGATGAAAGATGAAAGTGCACTTCAAACTCTTATCTCATGCTCTTCAGAGGACTATTACACAAATCGTGTCACTTTCCTAATAGGTATGGACCTGACCGTATATAAACCCACCACAGGAGCTCCGTTTCTGAAGCCAGAAGTCTGGTCTGATGGATTTGATTGACAGTGTTCTTTCATGTACAAGGCCTTAAATTCCAATACGTCACCCCCTGGATTTCAGACACTACAGCAAAGGTAGGCAACTCTAAACATGGAGTTGCAGCTTCCTGCACACAGTGCTGATTTTCCTGCTCCAACAGTCCTACTAAACCTGCTGATTAACAGGTGAATTAAAGCAGGTGGGCTTGAGCAGGAGCACAAGGCTGTGTAGGAGTCTGGCAGTCCAGGCTGCAACCTGCAGGCTACACTGTGATCTCAGGCAGCTGGAAAATACAATGTGAGCTTTACATGGTTGGCCAAGGTCTGACGAATTGTCTCTGAAGACTGCAAAGGTGTAGGCATCACAGAAAGACCCTGAAGACACACACTGTTAGTGTTAATAAGAGATAAAAGAGGGAGAGGAGGGGACGGCTGTATGGAGGAGGTCTGAAGGAAAAAAAAAAAAAAAACAGATGGAAGAAATGGAAGAGATGACCAGATCAACAGTGTGTGAAATCTACAGACTGTTCAAAGCAGGAACTATCACAGTGATGTCAAGGTGCTTTTCTTCTTTGGTTGCCATGACAGTGCTGACTGACCCACAGAACACAGAGAGGGAACTGACCAAGACTGGAATGCTGAAACACACACTGACCTACTGTCAGTTTTGTCCATTTGATTCCTGAGATAATGGGAATGTGGCTATAGTTTCATTTTGGAAAACTGCCTGAATAACAATGCCAGATTCTGGTTCTCTGGTGCTTCTCAAATGTCCATCCATGCGCTGAATTAGAACTTGCAGTAGGCAGTATTATGACCCAAAAATAATCGTGACACAAGGTCGTGTTGTAAAAGACCACTGAAATAAATGTTGTCATTCTGTTTTTTGGTGCTGTTATGCCCATATACCGTGGGGCAGAAAGTATTTAGTCCGCCACTGATTGTGCAAGTTCACCTACTTATAAAAATGAGAGAGGTCTGTAATTTTCATCAGAGGTACACTTCAACTATGAGAGACAAAATGAGAAAACATTTTTTTAAGAATTTATTTGTAAACAATGGTGGAAAAAAAGTATTTGGTCAATAACAAAAGTTCAACTCAATACTTTGTAACATAACCTTTGTTGGCAAAGTCAGAGGTCAAGTGTTTCCTGTAAGTCTTCACCAGGTTTGCACACAATGTAGCTGGTATTTTGGCTCATTCCTCCATGCAGATCTCCTCTACAGCAGTGATGTTTTTGGGCTGCCGTTGGGCAACACAGACTTTCAACTCCTAACACAAATTTTCTATGGCGTCGAGGTCTAGAGACTGGTTAGGACACTCCACGACCTTAAAATGCTTTTTACAGAGCCGCTCCTTCATTGCCCGAGTGATGTGTTTGGGATCAACGTCATGGTGGAAGACCCAGCCATATTCCATCTACAATGCTCTCACTGATGGAAAGAGGTTTTGGTTTAAAATCTCATGATACATGGCCCCGTTCATTCTTCATTCAGATCAGTTGTCCTGTCCCCGTTGCAGAAAAACAGCCCCAAAGCATAAAGTCTCCACCCCCATGCTTCACAGTAGGTATGGTGTTCTTGGGATACAACTCAGCATTCTTCTTCCTCCAAACACGACAAGTTGAGTTTTTACCAAAACATTCCATTTTGGTTTCATCTGACCATATAATATTGTCCCAATCCTCTTCTGGATCAACCATATGCTCTCTGGCAAATGTCAGACAGGCCCAGACATGTGCTGGCTTAAGCAGGGGGACACACCTGGCACTGGAGGATTTGAGTCCCTCTCGGCGTAGTGTTACTGATGGTAGCCTTTGTTACTTTGGTCCCAGTTCTCTGCAGGTCATTCATCAGGTCCCTCCGTGTAGTTCTGGGATTTTTGCTCACCATTCTCATGATCATTTTGACCCCACAGGATGAGATCTTACATGGGGCCACAGATCGAGGGAGATTATCAATGGTCTGCTTTCCATTTTCTTACAACTGCTCCCACAGTTGATTTATTCACACCAACCTGCTTGCCTACTGTAGATTCACATCAATACAGGTAACGAGCACCTCCTTATTTCTGCATTCACCGTCCATTTTATCAGCTCCTCTTACCATACAGGACCACTTTAGTTCTATAGTTACAGACTGTAGTCCATCCGACCACCACAGAGCAGGTATTATGTGGGTGGTGGCTCATTCTCAGCACTGCAGCAACACTGACATGGTGGTGATGTTAGTGTACATTGCACTTGTATGAGTGGATCAGACACAGCAGGGCTGCTGGTGTGTTTAAACACTGTCCCCTCTATTAGACACCCCTACCTGATTGATCCACCTTGTACATGTAAAATTAGAGTCAAAAGCTCATGGATCTCATTATTCACTATTCATTCATTCATACCCGTATCATTACTATTAGCCAATCTTTATTTATCCTCCCTCCCTCCATTTTTATTTTATTTTTTTGACTTCATTTTATTTCCACTTTCCATCACAATGTACTGTGCCATTGTTATGTGCTTTCCGGTGTCGACCAGAGGAGGATGGGTTCCTCTCTTGAGCCTTGGTTCCTCTCAAGGTTTCTTCCTCCTAAACTGAGGGAGTTTTTCCTTGCCACTGTCTGCCTACTGGCTGCTCATTTGAGGCTCGGACCCGGATCCTTGTAAAGCTGCTTTGTGACAACTTGCTGTTGTAAAAAGCGCTATATAAATAAAATTTGATTGATTGATTGATTGAAAAGCTCAACTGTTTCTGCACAGATTTTGTTGGTCATCCTCTAGTCCTTCATCAGTGCTCACAGGACGCTACCCAAAGGGCATTGTTGGCTGAATATTTCTGGTTGGTGGACTGATCTCAGTCCAGCAGTGACACTGAGGGGTTTAAACACTGATCCAGTCATACCTGCGTAACACACACTAACACACCACCATGTCAGCGGTGTCACTTCAGTGGTAAGAATAACCCATCACCCACACAATACTTGCACTCTGGTAGTCCTATGGTGCCGTGACCATTGGAGATCTGGGTGAAATGTGGCTGGATGATAAGAGGAGCTGATAAAATGTACAGTCAATGTGGAAACAAGGGGGTGGTTATGATGTCAGGGTTGCTCAATGTATTTATTTACTACACAGCAAAAAAAACCCCACCCGTTTGTGACATTTAAAATTGAGCTCAGGGCTGGAGTGACAAATATGGATATTATGGATAAAACTGCATGGAACCCACTACAGAATACTGCATGGTCTATTACTCAACTAACAATTAACCTCATATACAGGTGATGAGGAAAATGCAGAACTCTACACTGTATCTGCGATGGCAGACCTTTCAAGCTGGCTTTCTTACAGTGTCTGTGCTTGCTTTAAATGAACTCTTAAACACATCATTACTCAAATGCACACTCATTTCAGAGCAGGCACTCCATTAAGTAAAACACCAGAGCTTCTAAATGAGCCACCTGACGGCACTGAAAATACACATGTAGACACACTGTCACCAAGATATAGGTCTTATTGCATATTTTAAAGACTGGCTCTAATAGATGCAGGCAGAACAGGGCTTTGTAGAACTTACCTGCATTTGTGGACGTGAGTTTACCAAAGCTTTCTGACTTTCTGAAGTCCATAAGGAAGACATGCCAGCTGTCATAAAATAGAAACCTTATGCAAGGCAGCTACTGGAGCATAATAATAAATCAAGCTCTGAATCTCAGTCATCTCTCCCTGCTACTGTCTTCTTCTCTTAAAACTTCACATGCCAGTGGTGACTCTGAAACGCACTGGAGCTCAACAGGCTGCTGCTCAGTGCTGCAACTCTTGCCTGTTATAGTGACCATTAAGCAAGACGTCGCCGATACTGGACATGGAGATCGAACACTCTGGGAGTTCAGATCCAGCAAACCTGTCTCTAAGATTCAGAATGTCCCTGAAGGCCTCATTGTTAAAATTTTTGAAAGTGGAGAAACCTTCAAGAACCTTCAACCTTCAACGAACCTTCAAGAAACATTTCTTAGAGGAAGTCATTCTTAATATAAAAAAACAAAAAAAGGTTTGCAAAGAGAAAAAGTTTATTTCACACATGTAAAAATGTGTTATTCCTTGAAGAACCTCTAGGTTGCTCCAAAAACTCAATTGTTCCTCAGTGTTCCAAGAACTTCTGGGATTGGTCAGTAAAAATGCTGGTTCCTCAATTAAAGCTTCAGGATCAGAGTAACCTACAGACATGATCACCACATCATAACAAATTCCATTTCATCACTGTGTGATGAATTATCAGTCAGTAATCCAGCTCAGAAAACAGCTAAATTATACTAATTACTGATTACAGTGGAAAAGTGTAAGTACAAGAACATTTTTGTTCACATTTACATTCCAAATGAAGACATATTTGAGTGTCCTAGGAGCTCCTGAAAATAACAATATCTAGCATAAGCGACTGTCATCCAGAAAAATGACTTCCTCTAACAATTCTAGATACTTCCTTAAAACTCTTTAAGACTTTCCTCCACGGTTACAAACTGAGCAACCTTCAAAAGTTCCCTAAGTATCTTTTCCTTTTATCAGTGCACTGAGATAAGTTCCTCGTTGCAGAATATCCAAATATAATTGCTTAAAAGGTCTGCTAGGAACCTGAATGCCAATTTCAGGAACCAGTGTTTCTATCGAGGAATCCCAAACATTCTCAGTCATCACTAAGAGCAATGAGTTCTTGGAGGAGTTTTACATTTTACAGTGTAGATAAGATGTACTAGATAAGGGCTGGAAGGAAATGTTACCAATGGAAATTTGTTTCAGGATTCTCCATTTGTGCAAAGAACAGTGGATATAACTTGTCAGCATTGGAATGGGGTTATGCAGGGGAGTTTCCTTAAACAGACAGCATCCCAAGTTCATTCATACCTAGTTCTAGATTTTCTTGCTCCTGACTGTATAAGCCCAGTGTAAGACTAACACCAACAAGGTCATGAAGAATGGGACCAACCTACTGTTAAGCTGAGGTAGCCTTAGGGAGCACTGCTGACTGCACTGCAATGGGGTGGGTGTCTCTTACAAGACTCTCAGATATAAGAACCAGTGATAAATACTGACCCAGTATAAAGTCCTATATATCAGCGGAAGACCTTGATTACTGCAGAAAGTCAACATGGCAAGTCATTCAGGTAAGCAATCCACGACACGTGTACCCTTGCACCAGTTAAACCACCTTGACCGAGGGATAACCCATCCATTTATGCATGATAAGAAACAGGAGCCAAGTGTGGATTGGTGTGATCTTGATTCACAGGAAGCACCATCAAAAACGAAACATCTCTATTGACAAGCATATATGGACCATTTTGACTGGTCTCTGGTGCCTGACAGACTCACTGACTTCTGTGTCACAATTCATCAGGGGCAGCTGAAGGTGATTTATACCCAGTACCCATACTCAACCTTCTAACTAAGACGAGATATCGTTTTGAGTGGAAGCGGTCATGGTGGGACCGTAAGCAGCAATAGTAGAGTACGAAACGTGATGTTGCCATCCACCACGAAGGAGAACCGTATCCCAGCCCAGGACATTCAATGAGTAAAATCAGCATCATAATGACTGCAGAACTCAGATATTAGTGTTATTTCAACGCTTCCATTAAGCACAGCAACAGCCTGTGTATCAGAGGCCATCACGATGGCTTTATGGGTCAACTCTAAAATGTGAATTACTGATTCATCCAAATATCTTCTTATCTGTTTCTTCCTGGTCAAGGTTGCAGTGGTTCCAAAGCCAACCTTGAATAATTGGGCACAAAGTTAAAATACCCCCCCAGGACTGAGCACCATTCCAACACTCAATTTAGCCTGATCAATTGACTACTGTGAGAATTTTTGAAAGGTGGGATCAAACCAGAAGCCAGAGAAAATGCACGGAAACAGGGAGAGCACACCAAACTTCTCACAGGGAGTGACTGGAATGGTAACTGAACCAACCACCGTAGGCCCCGGGAGCTGTGGCACATGCTCTGATGGCACATCTGCAATGCAACCCAGGCCTTAGTGTGAGAATGCGTCAAAAAGCCAAAGCCCTGGATCAGATAAAACAGCACAATACTGCAGCTTGTGGCAGGTTACTGATGACAAGTTTGGGGGTCCGATACCAGCCAAGGCCCTCAACCTTCTCTGCTCTGTGTCTGTGTGTTGACTGCACAGATGGGTTAAAGGTTGAGGTCAAATTCTGTGTCCAACACAAATGGTGAGTTGTTTGTTGCAAGAAAGTCTTATGTCTGAGGGATTTTCCACGAAAAAGCAAAACAAGATCAATAGAACCGGCAGTGAGAAAGGTGATCCCCAGAGCACGAAAATATCAAAGGCTCTCTACAGTTTTTGATCTGCACACCTACACTCTGCTCTTGGGCAGTGAGGGCTGGGGAGATGCAACTCATCTGTTGAAACCTCTCATCTGAGCTACACTCAAGTGGTGGCATACTCTCCGAGGGGGAAGTAGCAAGGCCTGAACAGGCAAAGTAAAATCATTTGAGAGATGAGAAGAACATGCAATGGAATACAAAAGTTGAAAGAATTTTTTTTATTGGAAGTAAAACCTAATGTTGTACTAATACAAATAACCAGTAAGATTTCTTTACTCAAATTCTCACAGGAACCTGTGACAAAACAAAAAAAAACCTCACCTGACAAGTTTCCTCAAATAAGCTCCCTGGACATAAGGAGTCACCTTGCATGTTTAAGACGGTAGTAACTTCAGGCTCTTGCAGATGGTGTTGCATGAGGATGAAGGGGCTATAAATACCTGCAGGGTGTGTGACGGGATTCATGGATTGAGAAGAGGTGGTAGAGTGCAGTGTCCAGTTTGATGTGTGGAAAATGGGTCTCAAAACAGATGTTAATGATTGGCTAAAATGAGGGATTGCATTTGGGCATGCTAAATGAAAGAGTGTGAAGGAAGAAATGCAACTTTCAGGTGCAGGGAAGCGTACGTGGATCTACTAGCAGTGACAGAACTCGCAGCCTACAGCCTCCTCGTAATTGTGGTCAAAAGATGAAGTGAGCCAAGGCCTCCTGTTTGCCACTCTGCTCCATGCTGATGGTCACGACATTGGTTGTGAAAGACCTTCAGAAGGATTGACTTCTAAAAGCAATTCTTGCCTGGTAACAAGGCTATTTTCACTCAAAAGCTGTGAAACATGGTGGTGGTCCCTGCCCGTCAGTGACAGAAATCCTAGATTACATGAAATTCTCCTGAGAATTGTGGCTGAAAATCCAAACTGACAAACAGAGGGCGCTGGCTTGTTTCACAGCTGGTGGAAGAAAATCACTTCACTTCCAGGCAAGAATTGCTGGAAGTCAATCCTTCTGCAGGTCCTTCACAGTTTCTGAAAGAAAACGCCACAGGGACCTGCAGACCATCAACATAAAGAGCAGAGTAACAGCAAGAGGCCTTTGATCGGTTTCATCTTTTGGTCATAATTCTGAGGAAAATCTCCAGTAGACTGGGATTTCTGCCGCTGTTGGTAGATCTTTATGAGCAAACATTGATTGCTACATGCTGCCTAAAAAAAATCAAGGCTAAAACTGTGTAGTGTGAACACCCTAATGTAAGTATCTGATCTGGGACCACATATGAAAAGTGACCCAGATCTGATTTCAAAAGATTAGATCCGACTTGTCCACACCGCCCACAGAACTGTGTCACATTAAGGCAAATCAGATTTGAGTCACTTCAGCCTGGAAACATGAACATAACCTTAGAGGATCTCTTCCAGCAATCCCAGAGCTGAGCAAACGTGTGGAACTGAGACTGTGAGGTCTTGCATAATGCAATTGTAACAACTCACTGCATCAGTGGCCACAGATGCTCAGATGTGAAGTGAACATCAAGTGCCATGGTAGTGATGACCACTGAGTGCACCACTTCTGTCCCTCCTGTTTCCCTTTCCCTCCCCCCGTCCCTCTCTTCCTGTCGCCCTCTGTCACAGATTCGTCTGTGCGGGCATGGCTGTTGTGACTTCAGGCTTCCTGTGGTGAGACACAACCCAGCAATCATCAAGACCGAAAGCACAGCTGTGTGTGTGGAAGTGTGCAAGTGAGTGCAGTGGGGGCATGCAGTGATGTGTGTGTGTGGAAGTGTGATGGGAGTGGGGGTAGGGAACCATGTTCTAGACCAACATGAACTGAACTGAATGTGAACTGACACAGCTACCCCTTGCAGCTCTCCGAGATGTCACTGAATGGCTGACCACTGAGTGGGCATCAGGAAATCCCTGAGGTCGAGATATTCAGGGGACCATACCCACAGGTCCAAGCATCTCCTTTATTCATCTGAACACATCTGGTGGTGAACCACCCACACACAATTTAGATGTAAGGCCTGTTTCCAGCACTACATCAGTCTCTCTTACTGTTTCGATGACTGGTCACCAACACTGATTATCTACCGTGGCTCCTATCAAGAGGTGGGACTATTAGTACGAGAGCCACAGGTCAAGTCTTCTTTGAGACCATGTGAAATATAAAATTACAGAATTCTGTATCGACAGGGTCAGGTCTTCAGGGCTTCTGCAATTATCTTCTCTTACTAGCAAATGTGGTATGAACTGGACGGTTCTGAAATGGGGATGTATTCTAAGGCTTTCAGAAGATGGTCATCAAGGGGCCAAGTTTCTTGGCATTCACGTCTCACTCTGATTGAATCCAGTGCTAAATATCAGTGACTAAAATCAAATCGTCCATCTGCTTGTGATTGAATCTGGACTAAAGGCTGCACCACTACTACAGTAGCCACATTCACATGCAGCACGATAATCCAATAATCATCCAACAGCTCAATCTGATTAGAAAATGTTCCTTTATACGCATCGATTGGAACAGATTAGTCTGATTAAAAGCAATCTGAAATCCAAATACGTATTCTATGACAAGATTTTTGTGGATTCCCCGCTTTAACCCCACCACACACACACACACACACACACACACACACAAGGCAGAGCTGAGAAGGAGGTGGGGTTAATTTAAAATTTAAAATCCTGAGGTCATATAACAAAAATCCTGAGGTCATATAATAATAATAATAATAATAATAACAATAATAACAACAACTACAACAACAATAATAATAATAATAAATCAACAATTCATAAACAAATAAGGAACATTCAGTTTTTACTTTGACTACTGTCAAGTACATAACAACTGCAGATAATTCAATTTTTTGATCAAAACATTTAGATCTCAATGTCATATTAGAGGAATTTAGGTTCTCTGGAAAATAACATGTGTCTCCTTTAAACACTTTGTAAGGAACAAAATTATTAAAACATCCCACAAAATCCTTGGGAGTAAATTGCAAAATATCACCTGAATCATGATCTCTGTATCGTTATAGACACCATAACACCAGATTCTAATGTGATAATGCAGTACTTGGTGCAGGAGTCTGGCTTGTACAAGGCAACAGCAACATGTATCATTACTGGAATACCGGACTGGAGTCAACCGCTCTTACGCCATGTTCTGTGGGGATGAGATCATCAAATCGTGAATTCTATTTCCACTCAAAATTCCTTTATTATTTGTTTATCCAACCAGTATTTACAGTGTCTCACATCCTCAGCCGTGAGACTGCTATCCAGAATGTTGTAGGACATGACCTCTGATCTGCTTTAATAAGGGAAAGTAAAGGACACACTAAATGCAAACTGGTAACACAAACAGTAAGTGATGATCTACACATCATTTTGGATCAGATTAAGTGCAGTAATCTGGTAAAGAGCTTTTCAACATGTAAACACCTCAGTCGTAATCTATAATTGGAGAAAACACAGCCAGTGTCTGAGTGTTTGCCAACATTGTCCATTTACTACACTCGTAAAAACGGTTTTCAACTCTTTTTAGTAAAGAAATTAATTCAACGAACAACCTTGACAACTAGAAAAAGCCCTTGAATGTGTAAACTGTTATCCTTCTAGTTGTGTGGTTCTCCTCTATAGTGGAAAACCTCTCGTAGATGCCTACTGTATCTATTGTTCTAGATAGGCCTGAAAAGCCCACACTGTCTCTAATCAGAACTGCATAGTTTTCATTACGATGCAAAACCCTGTTTGTGTACAGTGAACCTAAGGTCTGCATTCACCCGGACCATTTAACACGGGATGCAAATTCCAGCAAAGGACCCTCGGAAGGCACCTAACAGCTTTTTCCCCGCGGCTACAAACACCCAAACAGGGTCCTAATCCATGGGCCTCCTCATCCCTGAAGTGCCTGACGTGCTGCCCAACTAAAAATAGCCCTCCAGTCTCCCACAGGTTTGCTTTCTCATTACTTTACAGGGGAAAACGGTCGTATCCAAGACAACCATGATCGCCCATCTCTCTCTCGTGCTTTCACCCCCACCCTTTGTGCCGCTTTGCCATGGCAACAGGAGGAATTGCATAAAATAGTTATAAGCCAGCATGATTATTTAAGAGCGGACGTGGTGGAGATTTTTGGTGCTGCCGTCGGTATTATTCTATTATTAAAGAGCAGCTGCAGAAATGAGCTAAGAGAGGAAGGAGGAAGCAGACCTTAAAGAAATGAATGGCTAATTACAGGCAAAGTTCAGCCAAACAGCAGCTGGTCCACACAACAGGGATGACTGGCAGGGAAGGCCTGGAGGACTGTTGACGGGGCAGTCGGTCAATCAGGGATGTTAAAATTACTAGTTGTAATGATTTGCTGCAGCAAAAACCACACAAAAAATTCCATTATTAACCACATATTTAATGATATAAATGATTAGTGTCTTCATACAATGTCCAACTGGAACCTATGGCTACAGTCACCACGCCAAACACCCAGACCACACGTTTGCTAGTAGGACTGGGTTTCAACACAGATTTTCTGAATTGATTCAATTCAGATTCACAAGATTCCAATTTGATTAGATTCCCAATTTGATTCAATGTTGATTCATTTAGGCATCTTTCTCTTAGAATAACAGGTTTGAGGTTCAGTTTGAACCGTTTGTTTTTTGTAAAGATTTTTTTAGTGGTTAAGCTGATGCATAACTGTGGACTAAAACACCCCGTGCCATAAAATGCTTGCACTCTAAGTGGGAACCTTATTAGCTCCAGTACATTGAAAGTGTGTATCAAATGTGTATCAAGCTTTGTCTTGAAACATACAATATGCTGGACAGTTACTAGTGGTGTAACACCGCAGATAGCCCACCCGTCCATCCCACATGGTTCGGGACACATATGCACTGCAGATTAACCATAACAGTGTTGACGCAGAGAAAACCATGTGAGCCAAAAGGCAACACATCTGCAGCACAGTGAGTGTGAGTGAGTGAGAGTGACAGAGAGACAGAGACAGAGAGAGAGAGAGAGACAGTCACTCTAATCAACCACTACATCATGTACAGACTGTGTCAAATTAAAAGCTACTAATACAAACGAACAGACCATGTCAAAATACATATCATGAGAATAAAAAAGTAGGCAGTGTAAAAATAAAAATCATTAATATGAACTAAAAGAGCGACTGTGTCAAAATAAAATCCACTAATACCAATGAACAGACCATATAAGTCACTAATACACCGTCTCAAAAAACATAAATCACTAATACAAATAAATAGGTTGTGTAAAACTAAAAGCCTTTAATACAAATCTGGAAAAAATATGTTGAAATAAGTCATTAATACAAATAAATAAAAGCCACTAATATGAATGAAAAAAAACATATCAAAATAAATCACTAATAAAAACAGACTGTTTCAAAATAAAAGTCACTAATTTAAACAAACAGGTTGTATAAAAATAAAGGTCAAATGAGTAAACAGGCTGTGTGAAAATAAAATTCACTAAAACACACAAACAAACACACCATGGCAAAAAAAATCTCTTATACCAACAAACTGTGTCAAAATAAAAGCCATTAATACAAATGTACAAACTGTGTCAATATAAGAGCAAACAGACTTTGTCAAAATATAAGTCACTCATTCTAAGTCACAAATACAAACAGACTGAGTCGAAATAAAAAGTGCTACAAACAAAGCAGTGACACAAAATACTTCCAAACTGAAAGCTAAACATTTTGTCTCACATTTGAAATTTAACCCTCAAATGCTGTGACTGAATCTGAACTGGGTGTGAAAAATGATGTGGCTGTGATTTCAGTGCCACCCCTTTAAAACGAAAGGTCAGAAACCCCGAGAAATGAATCCTCCTCTTCTCAGCAGTGCATACGAGAGTAAATACTGATACGTTTAGGTGAACGACGATCCTGACGATCCAGTGCTGTGGCGGGCTTAATTTTTCACTCATCCTCATGAATATTAATGAGAGGAAGGTGTTACTATAGCAAGCTGCTGCAGCTGCGTGGAGCTCGTACAAGAAGTGAGGCTTGAACAAAGGGCACACAACACACACACACACACACACACACACACACACACACACACACACACACAGTCTTCCAAGGTAATCTGTCACCAGTACAGTGATTAAGGTGGTGATTCACCTGCTTGCTGGAGTGTTAGATAATAATTTTATATTAATATTATTTATATTACTGGACGTCTGTTTATCTTGGAACCAAAACTGGTTCTTCTATGGCATCAAAGAACCCTTTGTGTTACCTCTGAGTGTGTATTAGATAGGAGATATGTGTAGCCCTGCGTGATATGTCCTCAAATCAATATCATGAATAACTGAACATTTCACCTTGATTCTGATTATTCAATGATTATTTTAATGAACAACAGCATTTTTCTTTGGTACAAGCGGCTTGGATCAGTGTTTGACTTCTCCATGTTTCTCCAGTGTTGCTGACTGGACAGGGCAGAGTCACATGACTATGTTAGTATGTTAGTATGTTGTTAATTGTGGGGAAAGTGTATGTGGAGAGAATATTAACAGAATTATAAACAAAATAACTGAAATAATCAACAAGTCAATCAGATGTCCTGAATGTTGGGTTGATTATTCCTTGATTGATTGTCCAGCTCTAGATATGTGTGATGTGGAGATGAGGGTATTTTGTTATAAATGCATGGGACGTTCGGATGTGACTTTATAAGATATGTTTTTTTTTGACTGAAATATGTTACTATAAAGAAAAGA
Source organism: Acestrorhynchus altus (assembly GCA_034509495.1). Taxonomy (NCBI): domain Eukaryota; kingdom Metazoa; phylum Chordata; class Actinopteri; order Characiformes; family Acestrorhynchidae; genus Acestrorhynchus; species Acestrorhynchus altus. The sequence continues at coordinate 21,451,450 of CM067510.1, forward strand.
AATTCAAATTTATCAGGACGTAATAACATTACATTGCTCTTATAAAGTAAACCTTTGTAATGCATTACATTTTCATTGAAACAGGTAATCAGCAACCTGTACCACGTTATGTTTTAAAGGTTTTACGGTAACTGTCTCAACCCTGGTCACAAGCCAAGGCAAACATGAACTATGCTTAACCACAGGTAGGGCCCTATGATTTCTGGGATGCAGAACACGGACAGAACTGCAGTTTAATGTATGAAGACAGAAATGTGCAATAAAAATATTGTGCTTTTTGCAAAAACTGCACTTTTCTTTAAGCACCAGAACCCAACCTGACAATGTTTATGAATCGGGGCAGCTTTTCTGCGAGTTCAGGCAACATACTATGAACAACACATGAAACCTTGACTCGAAATGAACAAAAAAACAGCTGAACAAATTAAGATGTTGTGTAATGATAACTGACGACAAAACTCTGTACAGACAGAGCCAGGCGATCAGGAAACGAATGCAACCTTCATCGGAATCCCTCGCTCTGGGTTTTGAAACACATGGAGTCAGTTCTTCAGAAGATCTACACGTTGTGTTCAGCAGACTGGTTATTACTGTGATATCTGACTGAACCACAGGACCACTGCAGAGCAGGCATTATGTGGGTGGTGGGTCATTCTCAGCACTGCAGTGACACTGACGTGGTTGTGGTGTGTTAGTGGGTGTTGCGCTCATAGTGTGTCAGTGGATCAGACACAACAGTACTGCTGGAGTGATTAAACTCCTCAGTGTCGCAGCTGGACTGAGAAAAGTCCATCAACCAGAAGTATCCAGCCAACAGGGTCCTGTGGGCATCGTCCTGTGGGACACTGATGAAGGACCGGAAGAGGAACAACACACCAGGAACCATTTTATACCTTAGACAGTATCCTACTGTATAAACAGTGATTCTGTGCAGAAAGACTTCATTTTAAAGTGAATCGCAGACAAATGATTCAAATACAGCTGAACGGGGTGAAATTCAGTGTAATGAATCGTTTCATAGGGAATTTAATTGAATGGAAAGGTTTATACACTCAGCGACGCAGGGGCTGTGTAGAGTCCTGGCATTTATGGCTCTAAAAGTGGCACCTTCCCTCCACGGAGCAGTCACTACGGCGCAGGTTTCCACGGAAACGACCTCTGAGGCAGCACACCTGGGCAAAGCGGCCCGGCCTTAGAGTGGGGCCGGAGCAGGGAGGGCATGATATGTTTATGAATGAGGAAGCAGGAGGGGCTGAGGGGTGCAGTTCAATATATACACACACACACACACACACACACACACACACTCTCTTTCTATGTTTAAAAGAAGAACCAATTAAGAATGCAGACACGTTGAGATCAAAGATACAATAGGAAGTGACATATTCCTACAAAATCCTATTATAAACCTGAGGGGGAGAGAGGAAGAGAGAGAGAGAGAGAGAGAGAGAGAGAGAGAGAGAGAGAGAGAGAGAGAGCGAAGTGAAAGAGAGACTGAGAGACAGAACAAGTGAGAGTGAGAGAGTGAGTAAAAAAGAGGGAGAAAGTAAGTGAGAGAGAAAAAGAGAGAGAGAATAAGAGATTGAGAGAAAGAGAGAGAGAATAAGAGATTGAGAGAAAGAGAGAGAGACCTTTAAGGTACATATAATTCACCCACAAACATTAAACTGACTGTCACTACAGTGTTTCTGATTTTCTGCATCGTCTAGAACGAATTGCTTCAAGAATTGAGTACACACACACACACACACACACACACACACACACACACACACACACACACACACAAAATAAATAAACATAACAGTAATAACAATCATAACAGTAGAACCCATCTTGGTGCTATAAGCCATTTTCACACACACTCATCATCAAAAATAGTTGCACCCAGAAGCAATCAACTGATTTCACTGCTGTATCATTTCAGTGTCGTAACAGACTGTCACTCAGAATGACAGCAAGCCATCTTCGGTGACGAGTTTAGTCTTGGTCGGTCTGTGTTTGGAGGCACCATGGTCAGCACCAACATCAACAGTCACATGTCCAGAAAGTCTGGGTGCAATTTCGTCGATGACCTTTGGTGTTCATTACAGCCTAACGTTATGTTAATGTAGTCCTGCAACCACTGGACTTTCTGAACACACTCTGGTGTGCTATGTGAACAGGACAATTCTCGTCCTCGCACTGCTGCCGTCTCAAGAGCTTGCCTTGAAGACACAGGCACTATGCCGAGGCCAGTCTTTTGTCAGTCAGTTGTGGAGTGTTAGTGAAAATGTACTGTGTTAATGACGGTTCCCTGCTGAATAAACAGCCTGCCAGCTCAAGCTGGGTAAAATGGTTAAGCTGGTTTACCAGCTTAGCTCTTGGTCAGTGTAGTGGATGCTTTGTTGGATGGAGTTGGATGGTTTAGCTGCTCTAGAAGCATGATTATCCTGATCGTGCCACACAACTAATATGACCAAACTGGACTACGCTGGATGACCATCATGACTAAGCCATATAACCAGCAAGACATTTGCCTGGAAGAGCAGTTTTCAACCACCGAGACCATCAAAGACCAACAACCAGCAAAAGCTGGTCTTGATCTGGACTTTTCACTGGGCGTCTTGGGCATCAGGGATTTTATAGCTTGGTGCCCAAAGCTGTCACACACACACACCAACCGTGGTTACTTTTCTCTTTTTGATGTTTTTTATTTGGTTTAGGTTAAACTGGTCTACCAGCATAACTAACCTTATGAGGCTACTTAACCAGTACGACTGCGCTGGTAACCAGAACCACACTGTATGATCAGCTTCACCAAACTATTCAATTAGCTTTTACCAAAATTAGTCAACCACGATGACCAGCTCTGTCGAGATGCTGGTAGAGCAGCTTGTCCATCAAACTCAAACTCAAACACACATTATACAGACAAAAGTATTGGGACACTTGTTCATTCACTGTATCTTCTGAAATAAAGGGGATCAAAAAGAATTGATGGAGTAACTGCCTCTAATGTCCAGGGAAGGATTTCAACTAGATTTGGGGGCACTGCTGTCAGGATTTGATTGCATTCAGCTAAAAGAACATTAGATAACTCCCAAACACATGCCAAAAGTACTGGATGGAACATCAGCTCCACTACACAGCTCAATGCTGGGGGGCTTTATTCCCCTCTAGCCCACACCTGGTATTAGGCATGGTGCCAACAGGTCCGTGTTCATGTGCTCCAAAGAGTCCTATTCTTTTGGAAGTACTTCTATGCTGGGTGTATTTGCACATCTGTGTCAGCAATGGGTGCAAGCTCAAGACACAGGAACCAGACCATCTGAAGCCATCAGCTGGATTTTCCAGCAGGGGTTACAACCATATTATATGCAAGACCTGCTGCTGGTTCAGTCATGGCCTTGACCATGGTGGTCCATGTGGACCAAGAAAGTCCACCCAACCCTGTCATGTGTCACACACTCACCTCTGAAAGTCACCTGGGCAGATGTGAAATGCTCCTGCATCAGACGCTCTAACAGTTCGAGCTGCTCACCTGGTGGGAATGTGGGCTGGATGAAGGTGAGAAGAAGCTCCAGTCCAGCAGGTCCTCCTCCTGTTCCGTAATGAGGCTCAGCTGCTCGTGATGTCCAGCTCTCATCCAGGATCGGACACGATGTGGTGAGTGAATCAGCGTCCAAACGATGAAAACCCCGATACGATCAGCCGGAGGAGGAGGAGCAGAACCAGCGTTGCTGCTGTGCTTCTGCTGCCTGACCGCAGTGGAGCGCGGCTCCGCCCCTTGCCCGCCCCCTGCCCCTCGCTTAAAGGGGAAGCGCTTCAGCGGCACACCACTAGAGGCGCTGTGGAGAGAGGAGCGCTTTAAGGAACACGGGCCAGGATTAATTACTCTGAATTAAAACATTTAAAAACTTATATACAAAAATAAATCGTCCAGTTCACACACACGATAAACTGAATAAAAAGGAATTTTTGTTCAGTATTGTCCTTTATATTATCTATTATATTACACGTTAAATCGTCCAAAAATGTAAGACCTTTATTATGTTACATTTGAAGCAGCTGTTTTAATTATGCATTAATACTTTTGCAAATTGAATAAATTAAAGATAATACCTTATAGGAACATTTATTGAATGACCGCCACCTGGTGGTGGGAAATGGTATCCGGTTCTTTCTTCCATCAGTAACATTATTATTTTTAATTAAGGAACATTTTTCACATTTATAGAAGCATAAGCATCATTCCTGCTTAATGTTCTCAACAAAATAAATACAAACACGTACTGTTGTATAAATCTGTACATAAAAAAGAATTCTGAGTACCCACTGCTTTGGGGTAACAGTATGTGAAACTACCACCACCAAGCTTGGAAGCTATATTTCAGTCTGGATTCTTCTCACTATGAGTTGTTGATTTGCTTACAAATGGTGATATATTACACCATCAAAAGGAGATTTAAATAATATAGGAGTGAATTCTAGATGTTTAATTCTAGATGTACACTAAATGTTTACCTTACAAAAAGAGACTTTAATACTATAAAATCAGGAGAAATGAGAAGAAATCTCTGTCTGACTAATGTTAAAATCTGTTCCAGAGAATAAAGAATATTAAGAAATTCACAAATCAGACTCATTTTGGACCACCATTCAACATCAAGTCATTCTTTATTAATCTCAATTGTGTGAGTAACAAATTATTTACAATTGTTGCTTCACAGAAAACCTTTGAAGAGAGAGACAGAATCAGAGAGAGAGAGAGAGAGAGAGAGAGAGAGAGAGAGAGAGACATTTTCCTATATTGAGGTGAGAGAGGAGGCCCTCACGAGGAAGAGGAGGAGGGCCGCTGGTTCATGCTGCTTTGGCTGTTCAGTAAACTTGTTTATTGTCACACAGACGAACAGAGGGATACGAGAGGAATGCAGTGAGATGGAGCAGAGGATTACCAGGCCAAGCGGTCATCAGTGCTGGAAGAAAAGCAGCAAATTCAGATCTAAGAGCTCCACCTACAGCTTCTCAGAGAAACACCTCCAGCCCACACACAACCAGGAGAACTATAGCACTGTGTTACTTTTAATCAGTGTCCACTTTATTAGAAACACCCACCTGATGATGTAATTCAAACACTTTGAATACAGACTGCTGTCCATCTGTTTCTTTGCATACTTTGTAAGTGAATTCGTTGTAAGTGAATTCATTGACCCCTCCAATGGCATCAGCCCCTGAGGACTGTCAGCCTACCAGGAAAACACCCAGTATGCCGGATTACCAGTCCAGCCCTGCCCACCACCTATACATGCTGTGTGGTGGCCTGTGGAGTCCTGACCTTTGAAAATCAGAGTAAAAAGGAGGCTACAAAGTATGCAGAGAAACAGATGGACTACAGTCTGTACTTCCAGAACTACAAAGTGTTCTTTTATGTTAAGATGAGCTGATCAAATGGACAGTGAATGTAGAAACAAAAAGATTATCATAATATGATGGTTGATCAGTATATGTGCTCAATAGCCCTCAAAGCCTTCATTAATAGAACAGGACACTCTAGAGCCCATGGGCTGTGGAACAGTGGAACTGGGTTCTCTGGCATGACGGTCCTTCAGTACCAGGAAGAACTAGAACTAATCATCTAATATCATAATGTGACCTCACTGAAGCTGTCTTGGCTACAAAAAAAATAAATTCCCCTTACAGCAATGTTCCAACATCAAGCATAAAGCTTAAGGACATATATGAAATAGTTATATTTCATAAATATTTTTTTCTGAATTCAAGGGTATTAAAAAAAATGTATCCTGCTTTTGTTGAAGTAACTGTCTCTACTGTCCAGGGAAGACTTGGACAGCATTGATGTGAGAATTTGTTTGCATTCAGCTTTGGTGAGGTTTGGATTTTGGATGACCTCATCCTTAACACCCCTAATCATCCCAAATGTACTGGATGAAGAACCATCATAGAGTGTCAGAGAGTGTAAATTGTCAAACTCGATGCATTGTAGATGTTCTTAAAAGTTTAGCTGTTGCTCACCGTGGTCTTACATCCTGTTCATCATTACCAAATAGGAGCTCTGCCACCTCTGCCTCAGGACCGGACCTCTTCCCATATCTAATATAAGAGAGAGATGCCCTTTTAATATGACATAACAGTAACATAACAGTACTGGCATTTTCTACAAGACTACTGTGTGATGGGCTGTGAATGCATCTGGTTGACCAGCATGACAAGCTGGATGAAATTAGTCATCAACTTGACCAGTTTCACTAAGTTGATCAATCAGCTTGACTAAACAGGTTCCAAGGTGGGAACGGCTTGACCAAACTGATGATTCACCACCATGACCATCTTACAAAGCTTAACTAGTTGGTCAGCACCGGGAATGCACAACTAAATGTCCAGCTTGTCAGCCAGTTTGACCATTAGAAACCAGAATACTGCTACCTGCAGTAAAACTGTTGCCTTACTTATTTAAGTAGACTGAAGTGTTCCCTTTTACAGTGAGTTATACTAATAGACCACCCCCACAGAACACCAGTGGCCTTTATAACAAAGACCTCCTCACAGTAGTGAATCTGTAATTAACTCAAGAGTATATCTGTGAGTGTTATTTTTCTTCTGCCATGTAAATAACAGGTTCAGTGCTGCAGAAGCTGACAAGTTAAACCCCCTTAATAGCAAACCCACCAGCTTCATGCCGTTCAGCAAGGGAACATTTTATATGCACAGCTAGAGCCGAGAGGCTGTCTGTGGTTTGGCATTTACCTTTGTGCTTCCACTTTATTAGAAACACATACCTTGTGCTCTCAAGCTGGCCACTTAATTAGAAACCCCTACTTTGTACTCCAACTCACTAACCACTTTATTAGAAACATGTACCTTCTGATTCTACCTGGTCATTGTATATTTTTTATTATGTATTAGACTGTTTCAGACGTCACTGAATCACTGTGAGATGTAGATATGTGGTCATCAGTGTTGTGTAAATTGAACAGTATGAGTTAGACAATAAAAGTGACTGACCTCTGCCGTGTGATGAGGTTGATGTAGTGTCGCAGGGCCGTGTGGTATTTGGCCATCTCCTCTGGACCTACATCCCCTGCCGGAGGTTCGGGTTTGGGCGGATAAGCTTCAGCCAGGCTGCTCAGGCACACCAGCACACAAACTAAGAGGGCCAGCAGTGCTGTCCAGGATCGCAGTGAGCTGGTCATCTGAGAGGTCAAGCAGTAAAAAAAAACATTCCTGATAGAGAAAACTCATGATGGGGCAAAATATACTATATAGATAGAAGAATAGTTTGGGAAGGTCTAAAATTGAAAGACAAATATTTATTATTATTGTAAGTTTTTGAATCCATAAAACTACAAACCTCCTTTGACTGACTGCTAAATGATTCATAGCTGATTTTGAATTACTCCTAGTAGATACTGAATAATTAAAAATGAATACTGAATAATTACATAGTGGATTCTGAATTAATCCTAGTACATATTGAATAATTCATAATGGATACTGAATTATTCGTGGTGGATTCTGAAATAATATTAGTAGATACTGAATAATTCATGGTGTATGCTAAATAAGTCAGAGAGGATTCTGAATGACTATTAGTAGACACTGAATAATTCATAATGGATACTGAATAATTTATAGAAGATTCTGAAATAGTTCTAGTAGATAATGAACAATTCATGGTGATTACTGAATCATTCACAGTGGATACTTAATGTCCTGCTCTAAAAACTATGTTATAAGGGTTTGGGAATTGACTGAGGAATTGTATTGATGACTACAGTGTCAGGGGTGTGAAAAAGCCTTTCATTTAAAAACATTTACAAGATTACATGGTAACCTTCAAAAGATCATTTAAATAAAGGGTCTTCTAAACCACTGCTTGAGAAACTGGCATTTAAATAAAATTGTAGAACAAGAATCTAGGACACTTGAGTGGTATTGAGAACCATATTTTCACTGGGGTACTATCATTAAAAGCTGTAGAACATACTGTAAATGCTGCTCAAATTCAATCCCACTATACAAAGTTGCCAAAGTCTCCCAACCTTGGCCCTGAATAACCCCCTGCCTTGAAGATTTTAGTGGGTTCTTATTCCTGCTGGGAGCAGAGCAAACACCAAAATATGCAGGGAGGGGGGCTCCCTCCAGAACCAGGGTGTAAGCAAGCACTGGTCTAAGGAATGTAGTAACAGTGCTGTCCATGGTCCTGAACAGATTCTAATAGTACTGTCCATGGTTCTGAACACATTCAGTTATTATGAGACTCCATCTGACCAATCTTCTGCAGTCATAAAACACTTGTATTCACACTTTTCCACACAGATCTGTAGATTAATTTTATAAAAATAAGTTTTTGTACAAATCTTCATCTGAGATGGTTTCATGTGAACAGAACTTGCAAAAACATATTCTTGAGTCATTAGAGAAGCTCAAAGGAATCACTTACTGTGCAATAGGCTTGGAGACTTGGACGATGGTGATGATCTTGCTTCTGGCAGTCGTTCTAAGCTCCTCACCCTCTGTCCTCAACCTTTTATAATGCTTTGACCCCCAGGGAGGGGCAGAAATGATGAGGGAGCGGAGTCGCACACCCCACCCACCAAACACAGCCAGATCTTTCCCCCTTGAACCAACACACCCCTGGAGTCATGACTCATCAGACAACAAATACGTCCATCATCAAAGATTATTAGGCATCTAGTGGTGAAGTGCAAATGTAAAGCCTAAATTTGGTAACTGAATTTTCAATACCTTACATTAAGACTTCTGTGCGGAGTTACTTCACGCTGTTTTAAAGTGACAGAATGACAGCCTCTGTTCATTCCAATTAGTCATCCATTCTGCTGTAATAGATCACTGAAATACAAGCTAAATGGTCCTATTGAAGTAGGGGCAAACATCTTTTTTCCATTAAAAGAAATACATTGTATACAGCTTGTTGCAGTGTGGAGGCATTCTTAAAGCAAAAGTGGTCAGTGCATCTCCACATACATCCTATATGCAACCCTTTATTTCTTAGCTGCAAGACTTTTTCCACAGTACTGTAGATGCCAATGGGAAATATAGGGTTAAATAATACACAGATCAATCATAACATTGTAATAACCTTGTTTCTACATTTATCAGCTCCTCATACCATGGAGGAACACCTTGTAGTTCTATAATTATAGACTGTATATATATATTAGCCTCCTTTCAGAATGATCTTCAATGGTCAGGACCCCAGACAGCAGCTATTATATGGGTTTATGTGGATCAGATGCAGCAGTGCTGGTGTAGTGTTTAAACCCATCAGTGTCACCGTTGGACTGAGAATAGTCCATCAACCAAAAATATCCATCCAACAGTGTCACGTGGCCAGTGTCCTCTGAGCACTGATGAACTGATAAAAAAATCATATAATTTGTTAAAAAGGGGGATTTTTGGTTACAGGTAAATGCTTAACAACTTACAGCTGGTCTCTAATAACAGAAATGAATGAACCATTGAAAACTGCCCAGACTGCTCTTATCATGATGAGAAACACAGATTGAGTATTATAACTCTTAAAGTGGAGCTCTTCTTTCCATAGAAACTCCAAATAAAGTCAGATTATGGTGAGTACAGTTTCATACTCCATCAGAAGACTCTTGGAAACTGGGAAAATGAAGAGGTTCACTATAGGAAGAGGACTAACACTCAAACACACAACAGCACAAGACAACCGGTTTCTCAGAGTGAACAGCAGCTCACATGATGACAGCTCTCAGGTCTCTGTTTCAGCTGTGAGGAGAAGACTTGGAGCTGCAGGTCTGACAGATGGATCTACAGTAAGTATCTACATAGCAGACACATTTGAGCCAAATATGTATCACTTTTGACACCTATGAGCCAATTTGGCCCAAACATTCATTGCTATATGGAGAGGCTGTTGCTAAGATGGTAAAATAAGAAAGATGCCTGGGCTAAGCAGCCCTGCCAGTGGAGTACTGAAATCAGTGGGGTGTTAAAAAACTTTTGAAGATACTTTTACATGGTTGTCAACACTCCACCACTACCACATAAAACCTCTAGGACCCGAATGAGAATATCCAATATGCACGGGATGGATTATCACAGGACACCATCTATTTCTCTACCTACAGTAACTAATAAATGATGATCTTGCGCCATCCATCCTGTGTTTTCATCTCAGTCTTCCCAAACCAATCATTCACTCTTGTCCACATACTGTCATGTTCATCCCTCCAGAAAGAACACAGCGATGGCGCCACTGCTGTTGACAATGGCTCCCTGGTTTCCCTCATCACTGAGGACGTTTGAAAGATGCTGACATATCAGACCTTCAGATGGCGCCTGAGCAGCGACTTATTGCCGTGCTGTAGTTTACTTGACATCTGTCCATCACTACTTTTTATTGTCCTTCTGATTATCCTTCTTTCCTGAGACTCCCGTCCTCCTGAGTGAAATGAATGTGTATGACTTAAATAAGTACAACATGAGAATAAATGTATTGAGACACGTGTTTATTCATTGTTTCTTCTGAGATTTTGTTGGAATGACTTCATGGACTTCACTATGATTCTTTGCTATTCAGGGAAGACCTGCAACTAGATTTTGGAGCATCGCTGTGAGGATTTGATTGCAATCAGTGACAAGAGAATTAGTGAGGTCAGGATGTTGGACAAATGTACTAGACAGAGCACCATCATTCCAGAGGACACAGTTCTACTGCCTGCACCTTGGAACTGAACCCGAGTCTGCCTTGGGCTATTTCCATCCATGTCCCTACATCAAACAATATTCTGCTTGGGTAATAATTAGATATGACATTGAATTTCAATGGTGTGAGAAAAAAGTGATGCTGATAACCCATCAATAATTAGCATCTTTAAGGTCACACCTTTAGCGTAGAAGTGTTACAACATGAAAAATGAAAAGTTCTAAGATCTGATGTACGGAACAGAACAAAAACAACACTTCAGGATATCTAAATGGGTCCTGTGGTATCTGATCTGGCTAACGTTATAGAATCAGGTACTGTACTAGCCAATGCATACTGAGAACACCCCACAAGACCTGCCTGATGTATTGGAGATGTTCTGACCAGATTCAAAATATCTCGGATTCTTACACCCATCCATTTTTCCTTCTTTCCTCACATCCACTTTAAGATATTCACCGCTTCACAAGAGACACTGTCCAGGAAGATAATCTGTTTTCTTCATCAGTAAAAGTACAGTGGTACTAATGTCATGGCTGAGGTTCAAACTCCTGCCCTCCCTGTGAAGACTATGAATAAAGTCTGTTTAACAAACTACTGTCTGTTACTGTAAGTTTCAGGTGTAGGTGTTGATGCATAGATGTTAGTATTATAAATGGAGCTTCAGAATTTCATACCAGTTTCCATCAAAATATTTTATGGTATTTAATATTTATTCAACTGGAATCAGTCAGATCAGTCGGGGGTTTTTGTTTTGTTTTGTTTTTTCAGGTTCTGAGCCGTGGACTCAGTCTGGACAGAAACATTTCCTGAGGCCTTGTGGTTTCCTGTAGTGCAACTCCACAACCGTCACCATTTACCCCGGGCCAATTGAGCAACCATGCCATAAAAGTCAACGAGGAGAAACAACATGCAGTAGATAATGACTCTCCACTTCATCCTATAGCTGTGGGTAAATACGGTGAAAGCCACCGGAGATAAGCGCTACAAAAACTATTATGCTACAATAACTCTGCAAACACCAGATCCAGGATAATGCCTTCCTAAAAGGCGATTGCCGTGGCTTGAAGAAGGAGGTCTAGTGGAAATGTGTTAATGTGTGTTTGATGAGTAAACTTTCAAGCCCGTTCTGAAGACCTGATCATGGTTGGTTGGGCTGCTCTCTGCGCTGCTTTATTAATTCCACGTCAATTGGAAAAAACATTCTATCATCTCTGAAGCAAAATATCTTCATCTGGATACATATTACATATTTGGATGTAATAAAGCTACTGGGAAACCAGACTGAAGGCCCCCATCAGTAGAACATTTAAGTTTGAGCATTGTTTGGCAGGAAAAAATGAGACATACACCAATCAGCCAGAACAATAAAACCCCTTTAAATAAAGTGAAAAATGATGATCAAGTTCCAGTAACTCCAGGCAAAGGGTGGATATATTAGTCAGCAAGTGAACAATCAGTTCATGAAGTTGAAGATAAAATGGTCAAGCATAGGAATCTGAGACACTTTGACATTGACCAAACCGTGATGTTCTAGATTACTGGCTCAGAACATCTCCAGAACATCAGGCAGGTCTTGTGGTTGTCTTGTGGCTGTTGCTGGTATACTGTGGTCAATACCTACCAAAAGTGCTCAAAGGAAGGACAACCAATGGACCGGTAACAGGGTCATGGGTACTCAAGGGTCAGTGATACTCATGAAGGTCCCACCTCATGACTTACAGGATTTAAAGGATCTGCTGTAACATTAGTCTTGGTGCCAAATACCACGGGACATTTTCAGAGGTATCAGACTTGTTGAAGGAGACCTAAATGTAGATTAAAATTAAGGCATTTTACTAAAGCTTTCATTCAAAATGACTAATAGTTAGTAGGTAAATGCAGAGATAGGAAGGACAATTCCATTCATGGACAATTCCATCAATGGGCACCTGAATATCTAAGAGCCAATGATCCAATTACACAGTGGTTCTCAATCCTAGTCCTGGACTACCAGTGCCCTGTTTATTTTAGACTTTTCCTGTTGTAACCCATTCAGTTTGTCTCAGCAAGAGCTCCCCGGTTCATTATCTGGATCAGGTGCATTAGTGTTAGGGAAAACTCTATACCCTTGCATGGCAGAGGTACTCTAGGACCAGGACTGAGAACGACTGTTCTAACATAATTAAATGGTGAGGATATAAACGGAGTGATTCTGAGCAGGTTTGATGTTAAATACTCCATTCTAGAGGAACTTACCCAGAATTAATTGTTGACAGTGGTGGTGAGTGGAAGCAAATGTCTGCCTAATGCCTGACACACATGAGATGTTTTGGACTAAACGTTCCATTTGTGGTGGAGGGATACCTGCACTTGACTTGAAGCAAAATAGACTCTAAAGAAAACATACTTCCACAATTATGCAATCATAAACATCAACACTGAATTACATTAAACTCTGAAGACATTTAGTGGTGGGTGGTTCAACGGCTTCACTTAAGCCACCCCTTACATAGCAAATTTGATGAGGCCTCTACCTGCGTTACATCAGGTATTTAGAGCATTTTCACACTAGGTATGTTTGGTCAAGTGTGAACATTGGTTTCAAGCCTGCGAGTGTTCCAGTGATCTGGATGCGGACTTATGTATTTATGAAAACGCCCTCAGTTGTGGCCATCACACTGCATGGAATGATGAAGGCTAGATGCGGGTTCTGGACTATATTTTTATTCCAGAATTTTAATATGGTGGCAACTTTTGACTCACAGCAGCTGGGCTGGTCATTGGTTTAAAGAAATTGTCAGAAGTGGCTCATATATTTTGGGACATCTGGGCAGTAATCTGGCAGTGCCACTTGTGGCCCATGTCTATACGTTATCTGGGCCAGATCCTATCATCATCACTGAACAAAAGCAGATTTGTATGTTTTTCTAAATTCACCCATTTCTCACCTCACCTACCCTGAGTGACTGATTACACCCTGACTATTCAATTAACTCCAATTTTGGAAAATCAGTACACGTCCCCTTTAACGCATTCATTTCAGCCTTAGACTGTGGCCCCACAAGACCTTGATTTATAGTTTTCATTAGGGAGGCTGTGGAGTTTGCAAGGGCAAAAAACAGATATAAGATTGTAAATGGAACTGGAATAAACTTCAGACTAGATGGAAAACAACTCAAAAACAAGAGCAATTAGGCTGGGGAATAATTAGGCGGGGGGGAAATGAGGTAAACATTACAAGGCAACAAGACTAATAGAGTTGTCCCTGGACAGACATACAAGAAGTGACAGAGAGAGAGAGACAGGAAAATGCTTCAATCCAAAGGCTTCAAAAATGTGTCATCAGGCAGCTGCTTTAATCTCTTACACCATTAGCAATAGTACTAATGGTACGGTTCCCTCTACTCACGCTTGGATGAACTCTAAACCCTCCTATCTTTATGGGTCCCTCACTGATGGTCCCATAATGTGGCTGGCTGGGATGCACACGGCTGTACACATTATGTTCTGGGCTGTTAATGTGAGCAGAGTGCTTCGGAGGCAGACTGGCCTGTTTGCGCTGGTATATTTGGCTCTGCAGAAGAAGTGGAAGAACAAAAAAACAACAAACCAGCATGAGTTAAAAGAGAGAGAGATTGATAAAGCGTCCATAAGAGTGCATTGGTAATAAGGACGTCAGTTCAAAATAAGGCCTGTTATCACAGGACCATGAATAAGCTATAAGGAGGAAAGCAGGCCTATTTCCCCAGAGTTAGCTGGTTAGTGAGTGCAGCGGTGTGCCATATGTCTCTTTGACCCTTCTCTATGTCAAACACAACTGAGCCGAATTGAACCTGGTGATTTACCCGAGTTGATTTCTGCTGGAATAATGACTCAGGATAAATCTATTGCGAGAGCAAAAAAAAGAAAAAAACCCTTTACAGCCATAAAGCAGTTCCAACCTAACCATGAACATCCTGCCCCTTTCAAAGCCCCCTTGCCATCTTGCTCTCTGCTGCTGTGAATATTAACTAGTCCCCTAAAACATCCACACTACAATCAATGCACAGCAATCTTGCTCAACCAATAATGGTTCTTGTCCTAAATGACAGATTTCCCCTGAGGAACAGCCCGGGCCCATGCAACAACCTTTGCATGTCTTGCTTTTCCATCCTTCTCCGAATTAGACCCCCTTAATTGAAACCATTATCCAGCCATCCGATCTGGCGTCAGAGATGAATAGTGTTCATTCTGAAGTGAGGTCTTAAAGGGACACTTCAACAAAACTATGCTAAACACATCTAGTGAGGAAAGGGCGCTTAGGTCGCTGGTTACTGCCATTCGCTCTGTTGAGCGGTGCCTTTAAGATTTCTTCAACTCGCCAGTATTGACAAAAAGAGGAATGGGAATAGAATAGCGAGTCTTTAAGCATCAAATAAATTACAGCTCAATTTCAGCCTTCAGATCACTTTCAATACCTTAGCAAATCATGTGATAAAACCTTTAGCAAATTAGGGCTTAGTATACTAGAGCTGAGCCCTTTCAGTCCAGTCTGGATCTTCGTATGGTTGTGGCATTTTATGCCATTTCAATTGAATTCCAAAAGGCATAAAGATTAAACATTCATCTCAATATTGGAAGGAAACCATACATTAAAAAGAAAAGCAGCTCTATGCGACAAATTTGGGATCTTGGCAAGAACATCGTCAACATACAGAGAAGAGCTGTAGAACCAACAACTTGTCCCTGAATATGGACAAAACAAAGGAAATGGTTGCTGACTTCAGGTGACCACTCCCTTAATATCTAAACGTCAAAGGATCTGATGTGGAACTCATCAAGGATCTCTGTTTTCACACTGCCTCACCTGGTCCCTCAACCCCAGCACATATTGCTCATATACAGTAGCTCCATAGGAAAGCTCATCTACCACTTCACATCCTCACCATGTTTTACAGAGAGCATCCTGAGCATCCTGAGCATCCTGAGCCATCACCATCCACGGCATCAGATTCTGCTCTACTCTTTATGCAGTCTGCAATGTAATACATAATTCCACGTTGCACCATGGTCCTTTCTCTCCACTGTGTACTCATACTCAAATGGAATGACAATTAAAGTCTCTTGGACGTGCTCATCCACACATCATCATAACTTCATAGTCTAACGCAACACACTTTGTGGGCAGTTAAATGTCATTTTCTAGGCTTTATAACTCAGGACCAGAGTAACCTACAAACATGACACACATCATAACACACTACACGCAGACTACGCAGGGCCGATGACATCACTGACCCAGATATTGAGTAATAGATGAAAATGAGAAAGGAGGGGCTGTTCGCAGTCAGTCTTTGACAGATTGTTCAATTTTCAGAATAAAATCCTGAGAAGGGATGAATAGATACATAAATAACAAAAATAATAAAGGACATTCAGGGGTTTTTTTTTTCATTCTATTTGGATTACTGTTGAGTATTAAAAAACATAGGAATATCCTTGTCATTTTAATTAGTACAAATCACAATTATTGCATTTTCAGTAAAAAATAAAAAATAAAACACTTTGTGATCAATTTTCAAATCAAATGTCTCAGGCCTCCTGAAATGGTGTGAGTGACAAGATTTGTATGTAGTGCAAATGCGTTTTTGGTGTGTGGATTCACTTTATTCACCCTAGATTTAATCCAGACTCTCAAGGCCTATTGAATACCTCAGACCTCAGGAGAACTGCTCAAAACAGTAAATAAAATGCCTGTATTTCTATCCCAACCACTGAACTATGCTCTAAATTCTGAACTGGTGGACTTGCCTATTACAGCACATCCATAAAGTGAATTATAGGGAAGCATATGAAAATATGATGCACACAGAGCAAAATCCCCAGTGTTGAATCAACACCTATAGTGTTCATCGGGCCAGCTGGATGTAGGTGTTGATTCAACAGCTCCTTCCAGCATTTAAATAGGTCTGTGTTAATGAATATCCTCAGTACAGCATGCCCAGAGGAGCATGCCCAAAGGACGTGACATTCAACTCATCACTCACTGCAGCAAAATAGTGCATTTCGAGCCCTTCGTCACACTTTACTGTTTAATACAGTATACTAGCGTATCTTAAAAAAAAAAAAAAAAAAAGAACATCATTAAAATATGAGAAAATGTGAATTCCAAATTGAATAATCAGCTTTCAAACAAAATAGCGTGAAATATATCAGTTTGATGTACTAGTATGGTTTAATTAAGTGTACCACAGTGTTACCTTAATACTGTGGGGAAAACAGATTTATACGGATGATGAACTGCAACCCTGAAATCAAGGGTTTCATTTATCAGCTGTGTTTATAAACTGTGCTGCTGATTTTCTCAGTGTAAATAAGTCATGTTCTCTACAGCAACGGTCACCAAAGCTGCTGCTGGAGAGCTAGTCTTTGGATCCAGCCCTAATCCATCCCACCTGATCCATCTAATTAATGCCTTCAGATGTTCTCAAATTGGCTGAATGGGGTGTTAGATTTGGATTGGAGTAGGAACCTGCTGGAAGGTAGCTCTCCAGAAGCAGGGTTCATGACCACTGAGCTATAGACACAATTCTGCACCTTCTAAAGCACAATTATAGTTATTTGATTTATTAAGCACATTGCAAACATAAGGCAAGCACTAAAGCAATGTTTAAATATAAAAAACACATTTTGGGTTTGTTTACTGAGGTGGGGGGGGGGCATCACTTGAGCACATGCATGTACCAGTGTTCAAAAAATGGTTGAACCTTTATCTCTCCAACTGGTATTTGTTTGGTAACTGTTTGTTTTGTTTGTACAAACAACACAAAAGAACTTAACATACAAACCTACAATATCCAAGTGCCTATTTTGAACATTGAACATAATCAGACAACATTAAAAGAAAAGAATTTGTATTTCGATAGTTTAACATAAAGAAAAACCACTGATGGGAAACACCCTGGCTCCGAGCTGACTGTGGTCCTGTGCTCTCTCTACACCTTAATTTAGTCCTGAGTGAGACTGTCAGATAGGATTGTGTAAAACGAGGTGAGATGGGTGATGTTAATCAGGAGGCCTGGCTGGGAGGGCTGTCCAGGACCTACCAGGCTCCATCAACAACGAAACAGCAAACTTAATTCGGAATTATACTTATTGGTCTCAGCTGAGGTATTTCAGTTTCAGAAGGCTGGGGCATTCATCAAAACACTCCATCTTGTAGTGAAGCATTTCTGTTGATGCAGGCATGTGCTCATGTTCGTAAAGAATCCTAAGCAAGGCCTGCTGCTTGATTTTTCCATCTCAAACCCAAACAACTGAGCCAATTCGACATCAGCGCTCGTAACTTTTGTCTTCCAACACTTTAGAGACCAGTAGAGAATTGATACCATACAGTGGTAAATAATGGTACTGGATCCATTATCCTTATATGAAGAACAAAAATCAGTCAAAAGGTTCATAATCACAAATCAGGTTTAATAAGCTGCATTTACCACCTGCTTCATGTTTAAACAAGCTGAAATCTGTACTTGTGATACAGTGTTCAAATTAAAAAAATCATCCAAAACTAACGTGACTCAAAATCATTAAGAGTTCAAAACTAAAGTTTGTTTGTAGCAGAAAATAATGATTGCAATTACTAATCATAAGTAACAAAGCAAAGACAAAACTAAGTCAATGAAACCATACCACAGAACAATTAATCGTAATTTTCTGAAACTTTCAATTCCTTATACTGAGGCATTCATTCCAGCTACAAAAAAAAAATCGAAATCAACTACAAATATTTATTAACCGCAAAAAGAATTATGGGGACGTGTGAGGTGAGGGAAAGACATGCATAAAACAGCAACAAAACATTATTCTTGATCTACTAGCAATGTTTCCACCATCTTAGGCAGAAATGACTCAAGGAAGTGGAAGAAGTCCTGAAAATATCCTGCAAGATCATTCGTTGGAGTAAACTTGAACAATGCCTTTGTGCTTTCTCCCCCACCCAGTACCTCCGCGTCCACCTTGAACTCCACCAGATCCTTGGGGTGTGCCTCCTTCTCAACGATGCACTGTGTAACCCTG
Source organism: Acestrorhynchus altus (assembly GCA_034509495.1). Classification (NCBI taxonomy): domain Eukaryota; kingdom Metazoa; phylum Chordata; class Actinopteri; order Characiformes; family Acestrorhynchidae; genus Acestrorhynchus; species Acestrorhynchus altus. The sequence continues at coordinate 21,470,186 of CM067510.1, forward strand.
CTCTCAATGCTGCTGCACCCACCTTCAGGCTTCGAGTCCTCGTTGCTTGTTTTCAGCAAATCTCTCCGGACCTTCCTGCGGCCGGCCCACACCATGTGTCTCTGAGACCAGACCCAGCAAACCTTTTCTGGGTGTTCAGCAAAAGGATCCAGCCTTCGCCTTTTTCCCTGTGAGGAAGAAGGCGGCGAACCTTCAGCAGCGGCCAAACGCCTTTTTACCCCAGGGTGGGATGCCACTTGTTTGCTGGAACCTTCAAGACTGTCATTATTGTTCACTTCCTCTTCGCCTTCACCTCCTCCAGGATTTTTTGGCTCCTCAGCCGGCGAACACTTCAGAATGTCTTTGAAAAGAGTCTCCACTGCAGCGCATAGCTTCCCAAACCAAATGACCCGGAAGGCATCCCCTGATGAGCTCAACTTCTTGCGCAGGGATTCAGGCAAAATGGAGGCCCTGAAGGGGACGCTGATTTGGAGGGTCTTCTCTGTGCCATCCTGGGATTGAGAGCCATCCACAACACGAGGGGCAAACAACCGCACCAGGCCCCAGGACTTGCCCTTGGCAGATTTGCGCTGGTACTGTAGGCTGCGGCAGTACTTCTCAGCTTCACAGACCTCTCGGCGGAGGTGTCTATGCGTCCGCTCACTTAGGTTCCCTGCCACATTGTGGTGGAGGTTGAACGGGTCCAGGATGTTTAAAGGGCCTAGTTTGGGACCAGCAGCTTGTTTTTGTTTGGAATCGGAGGCTTCTGGAGTATCCGGCATCTCCTCATCCCTGATGATGAAATCGGTAATGGGCAGAATCCGACCCTCTCTCAGAGAAACCACTGACCCAGGGAAATCAAACTTGGAGTAGAAAGTAAAGAAACCGTGAAGTAAAGTGCCTGATGGGGAAGAAGAAAAGCAGTGAGAAAAACTGAGGACGGCATTTACAATTGCTAAAGCTCTGCGCTGCACGTTTTCCTGCTGTAATCCACAAAAATCAACCGAGGAAAAGCTTGTTTAGTAAGTGGTCGTGTGAACTGGGAACGCAGGGAAAAGTCTCCCAAGCTTGACCTCCTGTCATTTATTGCTTCTTCTGAAATCAGCAGTTTTAAATAGGGTTTATCCTGCTTTTGTTAGGAGCAACTGTTTCTACTGTCCACGGAGCACTGCTGTGAGGATTTGATTGCATTCTGTGATATAAGCACTAGTGAGGACAAGATGTTGGAGGATTGCCCCACTTATTCCCTCACTCATTCCACAAGAACTGGATGCAGCAAAATTATCCCAAAGAACACAGGTGCAATATTTCACAGCTCAATGCTGGGGGGCCAATAAGTTCATGTTTGTTTCTCCACTCCACACTGTCTTATTCTACTGGCAGGACTTCTCTACAAGAACAAACAAGCTGTCTGCCAGCAAATGACTTAAAATATATGAATGACTTCATTAGAAAGGGTTTCCACAAATAATTGGACATTTAGTGTGCTTCGTTAGACATGCCTATGTAGTAGAGATCCTGCAGGATTCTGAACGAGGACGTCATACATGAACAATGGATGAAGCTGCCACATCTGGTCAGTACTTGATACTAACAGGATGGCACTCCAAAACCATTAGTACTACTCTTGAATTGTTTATCCTGAACTCCTGGAAGAATTAAAAGTAAGAATAAGCAGAACGAACCAAATGTCCAGTAGTGGGGATCAGGACAGCTGATGTATAATAAAAAGAAAACATTGCAGATATAAAATATCTATAATTATATATAATCTCTATTTATTATCTACTTTGTGTCTCCAACATAAAAAAAAAAATCTAGATCACTCCATAGAGCACTATTTTAAGAAACAGAATTTGACCCCTTGTGACATGTTTGGGCTCTTTACTGTGCAGCAGAAGATTGGGTCACATCTGTCTTCCTCAGATGAACTGCATGCAAGTGCACTGAAGCATTGTAACTCATTAGTTAGTTCATCAGGTGTACTGGAAACAAGCAGGGCAGTGGTACTCAAGGACCACAACTGAGAACCAGTGTTATAGTGCACTATAAATTCCACAATGTGTTTTTGGACCCCAAAGAAGTGCACTACATGGTGAATATGACACAGTCTCCGACATCTCTCTCAAAACATGCCCCCAATATTCTTAAAAGCCAATTGCAATTCGTAAGATCTACTCATTTACATTTCTGTTTGGTCTCCAACAATTGTTTTTAATTTACAAGCACAACAACTACAAAAACACTGAAAATATACAATACAAAACAAAACACACAAAATAATCCAGTACTTACAGAGATCGTCTGTATTTTTACTTGGAGGTACGCTAAAAGGCTGACTGGGGAAGGTGCAGTCCCAATTGTCAATGACACACTCCTCCTCCTCACCTACAAAAAAATGAAAAATAAAAATTGAATTAAGCTGGGAGATTTTTATTGGTGGTTTATTCTTAATAAATAAAAATATAACAAACATGAAAAACCCTAAATCAGTAGGCACTAAAAAGTAAAATGTGTACTTATTCAGATGATCAAAGTAAAGTATTTCAGGTGAGGGCTAGGACATTAATCGAAAAAATCAAAACCAACATTGAGAACCTCTAACCAATGAAATCTTGTCCATACTGGTCATTTATTCATTTATTTTTATTGTTAATTTTAACAGACTACATTTTCGTCACTTATCACCAGCATCCTTTTAGCCCTGCTCCCTTTATCTGTGCATCATCTAAGTTTTGAACCAACGGCCAATGGTTGTTGTGATGGAAATCATGGACAGGTCATTTTACAAAAAGACGCTACCCAAACAGCATGCTTTGTTAGCTAGCACAGATCATGTTCCTGTACAAATGGCTGTCACTGGCAGTAATAACTGGTCATTTGTAAATGCATTGCTTAGTATTGCATTTCTTTACACCACAGGTTCCCAAAGCACCTGTTATGGGCCTCACTCAACATTGCTAGTGCAGTGTTAGCACCCTGGCTATAGGCTTTGTCCAGAATCACTACCACAGCTGTAGAACACTGTGTACTGGCCTCATCCAAAATCATTACCACAGGTGTAGCCCACAGGGTACTGGCATCATCTAACACCACCACCATCTCTACTGGGATGTTAGGGTAAACATTATCAGAGTCTTTTTTCTGACATTCTTGGTAAGCAGGTATTATTTGTGTATCAATCATCATCAAAAACACACAATCAGACTATTTGATACAATTTTAGCAACTTGACTTACTTCACACTTTAATTTTACATTCAAAGGCTTGTAAAACCATTAGTTATAAGTGAAACCATAAATGATTCAATAAATCACAACCATTAATCGTAATCAAGGAAAAATGTTATAGTGATTGTTAAACTGATTTGAAATCATAAAGATAAAGCAGCTACTCAATACAAAATACTCCACTACACATACATGCCATGTTCTTGAGTTGCTCCACAGTGGGCAGTATAGGTGGTTGTACATTCTGCAGGTAGAATATGACCATCAGTGTCAGTGCATAGTTATTCAGCAATGGCCCACCACCAAAAGGATTCCCTGTGGGAGAGAAAAGACAACTGATGATTTCTGAGGACTGCGGCTGCTTAAGAATCAGAGGATCAGATGACATGTATGAAAGTATGAGCAATACCTGCTAGGTGCTTTTGCTTGGCCCAGAATCGTACTGTGTAGACCAGCGGTCGCACTCTGGAGTCCAACCCGGAACAGAGCTGCAGGAAACGGGTGTTTCTGACTGCCAGTCTGAAAGAGTGAGAGTGTGAGAACAGGAGAGCAGGTGAAAAGATGCGACAGATTATGACAAGAAGTTTCTAATTTAAGGCACAAACACGAACAAACAAAAACAAATCTTTTTGCCCAAATAAATTATGACACCCTCCAAAATATTATTGATGAATCAACGTATTCATGCAAGTAGACGTTCAGCAACTCCAGGAATAGTTTGAAGACACTTCTCTTTAGGGCTGGCAATTCACCAAAATGAACTGAAACAGACCTTCAGAACCATTTATCGATGTAATTTTGCCCATGGCTGTAATTCTGTAATCTGTGTTAATTAGCATATTTGGTGTAAATTCCTCCTAAAGATATTTACTACATCATCTTGTTATTACCAATGTGAGCTACATCTCCCTGTACAACCCTATACACTGATTAGTCTGTAGAAAGCTGTGATGCTGGCCTGTTGGCCTGGTCAGACCAAATTCTGGTCCGTTGGACCGTGGCATTTTCACACCTGCAATTTTGGTTCAGACCTGAAAAACTGAAAAGTCAGAACGTCTGGGCCGAACAAGGTATGTGTGAAAGCACCCCAAATGTAACTTCCTTCATTATGTAGGTTCATATATGTTCTGTTGTTTTATTCTCTACTGTAATACTGTAATACACACTGCAGACTCAGACTTGTTTTGTTAGATTCCAAGGGGGCTCCTTACTTCTGGGTTGTGAATAATGTCCCTTAATGGCACCTTCAAGACACCAGAGGGCGATCTGAACACAGTAGTGTAGACAAGGAACTGGAACTGGATCAATATTAAAATAGCTGATACCTGATCCTGATTCAATGAATCAGACTGAATCACAAAATCCGTCTCCAGATAAGGAGGATCAGAAGGAAAAAGCACTAATAGATGTCCAAATGCTCACTAAGCTTTTCTAGTCCATTGAATGATTGTGCTCTATCCAGTACTTTTGGGATGAATTAGGGAGTTGAGGATGTAATGGGGTTGTGATCATCCAACATCCTGATCTCCCCTACACGGATGTCCCAATATTTTTGCACATAGTGTAACTGTTTTACTGATATTTACTGATATCAATCAGTGCCAGTGAAAGTCTATTTCATTCCTGCAGTGCCATGTGAATTGTTACCTATTGTTGATGGTGATGTCCCCCTGCAGGTTGAGGTCACGATGGCAGAACCTGACCAATGGAAGTCGCACCATCCTCAGCAACTGGACCTTGTGCACCCCCGGCACGCACTTTCGCAGAATGGCCGTCACTAAGTCCAACAACTCAGCTGGGGTGGCTGTGGCCAGGTCGAGCTCTGAGAGGATTGAGTCTTCAGAATGACCGTCCTCTGACTGATTTTCACCCGTCTTTCAGAGAGAGAACAAACATTTTAGAGGAGAGTTGAACCATCTTGAGCTTCATAAACTGCCAGACCTTCCAGAGGAGACCATACTGGTCCAGAAAAGGCTGCAGCAGCACTAAATGGAAAGTTTTCAAACAGCTTGAGAAGCATAGTTAGAGTCAGTTACACACCTGCTCAGATTTCATTGCCTGAGACTGGTAGGCTTTGGTGTGCTCTAGGTCCAAGACCAGATCCAGATCACATGACTGGACACCAAACGTGTTCACAGAGGAGCCGAAAGGTATGATCTGGCAGTCTGTAATCAAACAAACATGGTTAGAGTGGTATTAAACAGTACACTATGTCCAATTCTGCTGAAATTAGCTGTCCATCACAGTTACAGTGATTAAAGATTATTTTGTCTTCACTACAGGTTTTCAGTGCTGTGTCAGTATGGGACAGTTCTGGGAGTCTCCCAAACAAGTAAATGAAGCATGTGAGAGAAGAACAGGCAAACTGGGCAAGTGTTTCCCTGGAAAACAAAACAAAACAAAAAAAAAAACAAAAACACAACAACAAACAAAGCTAAATCAAGTTAGAATCCCAGTATGCCGTACACACATTAATAAACAATACATTAATTAAACCAATAGTAGTTGTAGTTACAATCTGCATGTATAAAACCTAAATAATGTAAACAAAAATATAAATTGATGCTGTCCAATGAAAACCATGTGCTGTATCTTCATTTTTGTCTGTTTTTGCTTTTCTCTATTGCTTAATCCCGGTAGATGCTCTATACACTGTGCAAAAAAGATTTGGATGTATATCCAATATAAATATAAATTTAGTAAAATATATACATTTTACATTAACTTCCATTCAAAGTTAATAATTTTGCCCTATGTTTTTCATAGGACAGCGATGATTATATATATTGATTATATATAATGTATATATACATTTTTTACATTAATTGTCTCCTCCATGCATCCAAAAATTGGAGTCAAATGATATTGGACAGATAGACTCTTGCATCAAGCAGCAAAAAAAAAAAAAAAATTTTTTAAATTTATTTTATTTATTAGCCTAACGATACTGCACGTCTTGTAGTTTGAATATTACATGTGCCCAAATTGGGAGTCAAGTGTTGTGTCGCTGATATGACGCATATCTGAGTTCCAATAACGGAGTGGATTTAACCAGCAGGGATTTTTATTAGTAACACGTTCCACTGATTCATTTATCATTGTGTTTTCAAAGCGGAATCAGGGTATAAATAAACACCTCAGCTGTGACGGGGCTGACCGGGTGACCCGTGTTCATTTTGGTCTGAGGGTACACACTGACCTGGCAGGAACTCTGTGAACACTTCCTCCAGCAGCTCAGCGAGGAGCTCTCTGCTGTTCCTGTCACTTTCACTCAGCTGGAAAGTCTCCACCACTTTCTGCATTTGCTCATTGACCTGTCACAAACAAAAACACAAACACAAACACTTGTAAAGAGCAGCTTTGGGGACAAAACAAACAAACTAACAATGGTCTTTTTAAAACAAAATGTGTAGTTCCACTGGTCATCATGGACAGTAACTGACACTCAGATGTCCCCATTCAGTATATTGAAAAAAATAATAAAATGAATAGGGACTTACAGAGGCAGTTTGACACAGATCATAGTTGAGCTTCTCCAAACTAATCTGGGGTTTCCTAGCATCCTGCGCTGTCTTGCTGGCCATCTTAAATTCTTTCTTCTCCCTGGGCTTCACCCGGAGCTTCTGTCCTTGCATGCAGTGTTCCTGCTGAACCAGCACAGCCTGCTTGCTCATAGCTTCACTGAACTCAATTATGGCATACAATCCCTGCAGTGGAGCATAAACAAAATGGAGTTATATACAGGGTTCCCTAAATGTGTGAAGAGACCTATGCAGTGTCTCTGTCCAAACACAATGCACTGACCTTGTCTTTGTCCATGATGATTTCAGACACTGGGCCGAACTGCTCAAAGTACTCAGCGAGCTCTGTCCGGGATGTGTCTCGTTTAAAGCCACTGACAAAGATGCTGCACTCCACCTGAGTGATCCTCTTGGCTCGCAGCCTGCCGAGGTGCTGGTGCCTCTTCCCTTTCACATGTGCTTCAAGACTCGCCTCTGGATAAGTAGAAATGTGACGGATTAGCTGCTTTAAAGGGGAAGTACAACAAATATTTATTTGTCATTCACCGAAATGTAAAAAGAATCCTTTTGAGCCATTTGAAATGAAATCATGCATTGTAGACAAAATAATCACCTTCCTTTAAGATTTGGAGAAGGTTATACATGCTGACTTCTGCTGCCCCTTAATTTTATTTATGGGTTAGCATTTTGAATTGCATGAGTATGTGTGATTATTTGTACATCAGTGTTTATTTTGTTTATGCACTTTTAGGTCCTCTATAACTTCATTTTTTTAAACCAGGGCTCACCATGACTGAACTGCCACAGTAATTACATCTGGTTTGTTCATTTAGGAGATCAAAAATGTCACATTCCAATTACAGTGTCGAAATATTTACAGTCGTAAAGTGAACAGCTCTTTAAAAAGGAGGAACTGCATTATCCTACTCTCACCATATACACTTACATCTGACTCGCTTATCCAGAGTGACTTACAAAGTCACTCCCATTACAGAGGAGGGTCAGAGTAGTGTTAGGACTCTTTCCCAAAGACTTTATTGATGTAGCACAGCATAGTTACCCAGACTGGGAATCAATCGAACCCCAGTCTCCCACATGGAGTGGTGGCTCATTGGTGGTGTAATCTGTTGCCCCACACCAACCATCATATAAACAAACTGGTCTTAAAAGGGTGATAATATGAGTTTATCATAATTATAAATCAATAGAAACAGTAACTAACCCTGCAAACTCATCTGAAAATATAAATAATATTTAAAGCCTCCAAATCAACTCTAATGATCTGCTGCATTGATCATAACCATTACCAGGGTTTAAAAATACAGAAATCAAACAGACAGGCGGTTCTGTTATGACTTTTGTGTCAGATTTTTAGAGTTAGACTTTAGAGTCAGACTGGAGTTAGCAGAGAGCTGAACTCCTGCAGCTGTTTCTCTCCTTCTCAGACTCACTGTTAGGGGTGTGGACGCTGCACAGTCTGCAGTAGAAGCCCCTCGGGGTGGTTCTGATGTCTTCATGGCTCTCCATCCTGCTGAAGAAGCTGCTGCTCGAGCAGAAAAGCTTGGCTAAGCTAACAAGTTAAATCTCCCTCCAGAGCTCGACTCAGTGCCGCAGTCTAATCGGACCCCAGAAACAGCCACCGTCGAATTTTAGTTCCCCTACCTCCTCAGCAAACTTCTCCACCTCTTCTCCCTGCTGCAGCTCCTACTCCTCCACCCCTTCAATCAGACCAGGCTGGATGTGTTGCTGTTTTCCCACCTTATGCTTTATAGGCCACGAATCCTCCTCTCTACTGCACACCTCACCTCCTACCCTGATTCCCACTTTTCCAGATAAACAGAACTTTATTGATCCATCAAGGAAATTAAGGATCTTTAGAAGGATGGACTGAGATTAGGGGTAGATCTCCAGAATATTGCATTCCTGTTTTGGTCCGAGACTGTTACAACCCTCCTGTAGTGCAGGCTTCAACTGTGACCCAAATCCAGCAGTTCATTCACGTGTTAAGATGGATCAGTTGGGACTGTTCAGGGTTGAGACTAAAGCCTTCAGAAAGGAACTCTGTCCTCTTTTTGGTCTTAAAGGTCACCAAAGCTCCAGGTTTCACACAGCAAATTTCCACTTCATCCAGCTGTTCAGATAGATCAGTTGATATTGGGATCAGTTTGTCTAGATTAAGCCTAGTTTTAGACTAAGTATTTAAATGACCATGTGTTAGCTGCATGTCACTTTAATTCATAAGCTTTAATGTTATTTCATGTTTTGTAGGATTTATCACACCCTTCCACACACACACACACACACACATATATATATATATATATATGTGTGTGTAATGAAAACATCCATTATGAAAAGCTTGCCCAAATTCAGAAATTCTGATATTTCTCAGGTAAAACACAGAAATCAAGAATGAGGCAAACATATTTTATTGATGTAAACATTGTTCTCTTAAGATGAAATTAAAACAAGGCATGTTAAGACATTTTAAAAATACAGTGCAGTTTGGTGACCATTTGGAAGAACATTTGTTTACTAAACCTCATTGGTTTTTTTTTCTTAAACACAAGACACTACCAAGACTTACTGGAGATGGTACTCATTTAAAATATTCAAGCAAGGTTTTACTGACCAAAAAGGGCAACATTTCCCCAGTCCTTACAACCTTAAAAAAATACACTTTGAATATTCAGAAAAAAATTGTACTTCTTAAAAAAAGCAATAAAATAGTAACAATAAAAACCTTAAACCTCAAGCAAAGAAGACAGTGCCATAATTTTATGATCTTAATATAAAACAAGACTCTTTGTTTTTAATATTTACAACTAATCTTCAAGACCAGCAGTTCACTTTCTTCTTGTTCGCCTCACAGGAGCTGAAGGGACCTCTGCCTCCATAGTTTTCTGGCCTCTGGTCCCTCGTCGCCTGGCGGTCTCTGTGTGAAGATGAAAAACTACACTCAGTAACTTTTCCCAGTTAAGCTTTAATGAGTAATTCTGGTGCCTACTATTAGTGAGTTTTAAGAGAAGTAAAATGTCTAACATTTTATTTGCCCCAAAAAAGGTAAATTATCAACTTCTGAATTCTAGTTGGGTCTATCTGCAGTGAAGAACCAAACTAGAATACCTACATTCTGATTATAGCCTGTCTCCAAGAGAAACAAGCATCTGCCCAATTTCTTGTTAGCAATACAGTCACACAAAATATTAACTTCCAAAGCCTGTACCTCATCAATATTTAAATTTGAAGAAAAATAAATATATAAATAAAAGAACACATGCCTTAATCAGTGAGAGGACCAGAATCCAAGAACAAACTTGATACATACTGACACTAGATTGAGAGCTGAATGTATGAGTAACACTTAACTGCTACAAATAATCTCTCACCTGAGACAGAATCCTTAGACTCTGCAGGGACAGAATCCACTTCCTGAGCTGCCTTTCTTTTGCCCCTTACAGGTTTGTTTTCTTCCTTTTTAGATGTCGACTCACTTTGTTCTGCTTGAGCCTGAGGGGTTTCTTCTGTTGACTTTTTTGATGCTGCCCGCCTTCCTCTGTTACTTGCAGCCACTTCTTTTTGAGCTTCAGCCCTCACATTTTCGTCTTTCTTTCTCTTTGGTAAAGACTCAAGAGTCATCGTTTCATCAGCAACATCAGGTGCTTTCCTTTTGCTTCCCAATTTTGGAGCAGTTGCCATTTTATCTTGTTTGGAATCTAATGAAGTGCCTGCTCTTCCTCTCCTGACCACTGGGAGATTTTCCTCAGCAGCTGGCTTGGACTTCTCCTCAACATGTTCTTCTGTTTTCTTAGCCACTCTCCCTTTGCGCCCTTTGGCTGGAGGGTCTGCAGACTGTTTGGTTTTGGAGACAGGGACAGCAGAAGACTTGTCTGTAGGGTCAGCTTTCTTTCTGGACGATCTCTGTTGTGGTTCTTCTTCAGCAACTGGAGGCTTTAACGTCTCAATGTTCTTCCAGGCCACAAGATCAGAATTCCAATTGACTGCTTTCTTGGAAGCATTCTTTGTCCTTTCCACACTAGCTTCTTCAATGGTTGGTGGGTCATCAATCTTGTTGATAGATTTGTCTTTGGCTACAGCCTTTTTAGCATATCTCCCTTTTCTCTTAACAGGTAACTCACTGGTATCTTCAACACCATCACACACAATCCCTTCAGAACTTGCTTGGGAAGCTGGGGGTTCATCAGACTCAGATTGTGGTAGCTTTGCAGCTTTGCTGGCCTCTTTGACTGGTTCTTCAGTTGGAGTGGCGACTTCTGGAACTTCCTCTTGCTCTGTTTTTAAAGCAGCCCTTCTGCCACGACTAGGCTTGACAACAGGAGGTGGAACCTCAACAGCACCACGACGTCCTCTTTTAATTGGACCTTCTAATTCAGCCTTGATAACAGTGGTCCTTTTTCCTCGCACTGATTTCAAAACTGGGGGCTCGGTTTCTTTTACAGAATCATGTTCAAGTTCAGATTTATCTTCAACATGTTCCTGGGTATCTTCTGATACCAGAGATGCTTTTGGATGCTTTGTCCTCTTGGGTCCTCTGACATTTTTTACTGCACTGCCCACATGTTCCTCAGGCTCTGCAACTGCAGCAGCTGGTTGGTCAACAGCATCCTCATCCAACTGAGGTTTGGACTTCGTCCCTCGGCCAGACTTGATTGCTGACAGAACTGGCTTATTTCTGGATTCAACTAGCACAGACTCAACATCAGTCTTGGAATCCGTGACCACTGCCAAGCATTTTGAAGTACCTGGCTGTGCTCTTCTTCCTCGTCCTGGCTTCACTACATGCATTTGTGGTAGCTCCTCAGCCACCACTACAGCATCAGAACTTGCAATGTCCACCTCAACTCCAGTCGGTTCAGTGGTTTCCTTAGCTTTGTTTTTTGGAATTTCCTTCTTTGTTGGCCTAGTTCTCCTTGCTCTTGTGCTAGACTTAACATGAGAATCTGTCTCTGCAGAGGGCTGAGGTTCAACACTCTCTAGTGGTATGTCTTCATTCTCTACTGCAGCTTCAGGCACATTCACCTCTTGTAGAGCAAAGATGACTGGTGGATTCTCCAGTTCCTGTTTAGCTCTTCGTCCCCTTTTAGCCTTCACAGCAGGGACTGGTGATTTCACAGTGCCCTCAGGCTTTGATGAAGTTTCAGTGGTTTCTGATTCAGCAACAGCATTTTCTGTCTCAAATTCCTTCTCAACTGCAATATCAGGCATATCCAGCTCTTGTGACACAGGCATAACTTGTGGATTCTCCAGTTCCTGTTTACCTCTTCGTCCCCTTTTAGCTTTTGCAGCAGGGACTGGTGTCTTCAATGAGGTCTCAGGTTTTGATGAAGGTTCAGCAGTTGCCAAATTAACAGTATTTACCTTCTCAACTGCAGCTTCAGACAAACTGGACTCTTGCACCTTGTGTGTAGCAGGGAGGACAGGTGGGTTCTCAACTTCCAGTTTAGTTCTTCGTCCCCTTTTAGCTTTCACAGGGGCTGCATCTACTGAAATATCAGTAGGTTCTGAATCAGCAACAGCATTTACTGCCTCAACCTCAACACCACCTTGTTCAGCTATCTGTCCTGTTTTTTCATGCACTTGCTCATTATCTTGAGATGGTTTCACATCCTGTGTATGATTTGCCTCCTTGTCCACCAGCTGGGTCTTTGGAATTCTTCCTCTAGCAGATTTTCTAACAGGACTTGGCACAGAGACAGTCTCTTGCAATTGAATGACTGTCTTACCTCTCCTAACTTTCAGAGGGGCAGAGACTGGAGCTGTCTCTACAGCTGGAATGTCTTTTTCTTCCACTACAGGTGCAGCTTTGACACGACGACCACCACGCTGCATCTTACGAACTGAGGTAAATTCAGCTTTTTCCTCCTTATGGGTAGGCACAGCTTCCAGAACAGTGCTGACAACCTCAGGAGCAAATTCTTCCTCCTTCTGTCCAGGAGTAACTGCTGCCTCTTCACCCATCTCAACCTGTGGAATGCTCTGGACAGGAATGTGTGTTTCGATTTCATTTTTCTTATGTAGAACTGGGCAAACGTTTTCTTTGTCTTCAGATTCCTTGTTAGTATCTTTAAAAGAAAACAAACAAAATGAAATATTTTTCAGAAATCCGTTTTATAAAAATCAGATCATGAATATTTTCTCCCACAATAACAATGTCTTTACCTAGCATTAACTCCCCTTCAACAGCAGCCCCAGAAGTCAAATGGTCTTGTACCTGGAAAAATAAGCACAAGCAAACTCAAGAAATGTCAACAGTAGCATTAAGAAATGAGAGAAAGCAGTGGAATGACAGTGTACCTCAGCTGTTTCACTTGGTTCACTTTGTGCCATCTCAGCCGCATTAAGAATGGGTTCATGAACAAGCTCCGCAAGGCCAGTGAAATCCTCCACCACATCACTTCTCAGTCTGGGGGTCTTCATCAATCTGCTGATTCCAAAAGCATTTTCAACCGGCTCACCTTTCTCCTTAGGTGTCAGAAGCAACCTCTTTACACCTGTGAAATCCTCAACAGGTTTGGGAGTCTTCATCATCTGCTGAATGCCTGTCAGATCTTCCTCTGCAGGTTTGCTCTTCTCTTTGGGAGTCTTCGTCTGCTGAATGCCTGTTAGATCTTCCTCAGCAGGTTTGCTCTTCTGTTTGGGAGTCTTCGTCTGCTGAATGCCTGTCAGATCTTCCTCAGCAGGTTTGCTCTTCTGTTTGGGAGTCTTCGTCTGCTGAATGCCTGTCAGATCTTCCTCAGCAGGTTTACTCTTCTGTTTGGGAGTCTTCATCATCTGCTCAATGCCCGTCAGATCTTCCTCAGCAGGTTTACTCTTCTGTTTGGGAGTCTTCATCATCTGCTTAATGCCTGTCAGATCTTCCTCAGCAGGTTTACTCTTCTGTTTGGGAGTCTTCATCATCTGCTTAATGCCCGTCAGATCTTCCTCAGCAGGTTTATTCTTCTGTTTGGGAGTCTTCAACATCTGCTTAATGCCCGTCAGATCTTCCTCAGCAGGTTTACTCTTCCGTTTGGGAGTCTTCATCATCTGCTGAATACCCGTCAGATCTTCTTCCACAGGTTTTCCTTTCTGCTTGGGGGTCCTCTTTGCACCAAATGCATTTTCTTCTGCCACTCCCTTTAATTTTGGGGTTGTCATCATCTGCTTCACTCCAGAAAGATCATCCTCTTGCTCAATATTGGCCTTGGGAGTCTTCATAAGATTCTTCAGGCCTGTAGCACATAATATCGGACTGCTGCCCATATTTGGTGTTCTCATTAACCGCTTCAACCCAGCCATATCTTCTACAGGGGTTCTCTTTTGTTTGGGTGTTTTAAGGAGTTCTTTAACACCTTCATAATTTTCCTCCAGTGTTTGTTTCGGTTCCTTGGGTGTCTTGAGTAACTTGCCTCTCAGGTCATCTATAGGTTCAGGTCTTTGTTTAGGTGTTCTCATAAGTTTCTTTAGTCCTGTTAGGCATTCAGGATGTGCTGGCTCATGCTTAGGTGTTTGGACTGTTAGAGGCTCTACCTCCTCTTTCTCCATCTGGTTATCAGTGGGCATCTCTAGCTCTGAAATTAGTTCAATGGCAGGGTTATTTGGGTTGTTCATTTGAAGATCATCTTCATCAATTAAACCAATATCCTGGTTGTTCTGGAGTAGACGAGTTATAGCTTCATTGTTGTAATAGCCCAGTTTACCAGTGCGAGCAACACTCATGGGAGACACCAGCATTTCACCTAACACAGGAGTACACACGGAGTGTCAATTAGGGATTTCATACTTAATGACAATATCCAAAATGTATATTTATCCACAGAAATAGGTCCAAAAATATGGGGTGTCCACTCAGTTTAATATGGTCATTCAATTGTTAATTTTCATTTGCAAACCATTCACCCCTATTTGACAAATATCAGGGTATATTTAACATGTATTTATATGGCGCTGAGGAAAATCTGCATCCGTAAGATTTAAATTTTTTAGCTACAAATCCCTCAAACGCAGTTTTGGAAAACACAGGGCAAAGAACATCCAATAAACCCTGATAAGCCCATTTGTGCATGTATTTTTTCAACATGAATACATGATGCTTAAACAGGCCCTCATCCACAGGTAGTCAGGGACTCACGGTGTACTGTAAACAATTCATCATTCAATCATTTATTATCATGTATTTAACTAATTATGCATTCTTACACAAAGACATAGTAGTGTAGAACTATTCGTGTTTACTACTCTTTTGTGTTTTACACTTGTTTTCTTACCACATTCGGCCATTTTCATTATTTATTTATGTAAAGCGGAAGTAAACATTCACCATTAAATTAAGATGAACATTGGTGGTCTCTAAAAGATGACCTGCAGGGTGGAAATCAACGTGTGTCAGTACCCCTCAGTCTCTCTGATCTCCAATCCTCAGAATCCTACAGTTTGTCACCTGACTGATCATGTGACTCATGTTCTGATCACCGGAGTTCTGATTGTATTCACCTGGTCCTGAGTGTGTTTAAACCAGCCTATCAGCCTGTTCAGAGTCTAGCTTTGCCTCGTAACCCTTAACGCACTACCCATGTTTATCGTCATCAGTCTGTCCATGTTTGAGCCGTTTCCTGCCTTTCTTCTAGTCCTGTATTTAATCTACAGTTTAATCTACAATTTGATCTTCGCCTGTTTTTCGACTCCGTCCCTGTTTGTCCATTTTGGTATTGTCTAGTCTGCCTGTTTTTGACCTGGACTGTTTAACTCTGTTTTTCACATTTATCCCCATTAAAGTGCTGTATTTATATCTGCATCTGCGTCTCTATGTCTGGACCTGACAGTATGAGTTGTTTTGTTTTATATACCAGCGGTGATTTCAAATCTGCATTAGATGAAAATTGGCCCTAAAACATCCATCGAATTCGAACTCCGTCACATCCCTATTAAAAACATATACTCAAGTTAAATTTAAATTATTTGATATCAACCTTTGTTCACATTTTCTGCTGTGCTTCATCACATGACAGTTTGTTGTTGACAAAAAAAAAAAAAAAAAAAAAAAAAAAAAAAAAAACCTAGTAAAACCGACACCGTTTTAGGAACTATCAACACAATACTGAGTATAATACCCAGTACTCTAGAGATGATAATCTTCTTAGGGCACTTTTTGAAATGTTTGCATTTAAATATTTTAATTTTGGTGTCAGGATATAGTAAAACATCTAAACTTACATTACTTTGATACCTTAGACATTACAAGATTATTAGCTTGCTGAACTGCAAAGCAACTGCAACTATTACAATAAACGTAACAACCCTCAGTTCTTTGAAATCCAACACTTACCAGATTCCTCAGGAGTGTTCATTATAGACATTTCAGTCAAAGAACTAACAGGAACACCAAGAGGGCTTTCTGGGTGCTCATTGTCAACAACTCTCAAGCTTTTTCTTCTGGCTGGAGTTTTGAATATGTCTGCAACACCTGCAAGCGCAAATCAAAATTTTGGTTATGGAAAAGTCCACAAAAAATGAAAATTCAAGACCAAAGGCAGTGTCCATCTCACCTGTAAGATCCTCATCCATTTTCATATCTTTCTTGAACAGCGCAACATTGTGTACTACTTTAGGTGCACCACCAACATGCTGAGCAGCCCTAACGTAGGCTTTGCCCACCACAATGGTGGCAGGAGAGTCTACATGTCCAGTGCTCGTCTCATCCTTCAGTCTACGTGCTGGGGTCTGCAGAAGTAACAGAAATTCACAATTCACCCTGGGCTCAAACTTCAACAAAACCAATCATTAACAAAAATATTCTGTGTTAAAACTAGCAGGTCACCTTGGGTTTTGCCATTTTACAGCTCTTTGCTGCCTTTTTCTTAGTAGCAGTTTTCTTAGGGCCACAGTCCAGCTGAGGTTTAACCTGACCAAACTTCACAATGTCAGCCCAGGATCTGACAACTAGACAGAACATGACACATAATTAACCCACGTGGAATGACAATTCACAAAGTTCGTCTAAAAGCAGATAAAAGAGCTTCACCTTTCAAATTAGCACATGAAGCACCACTGCGCCGTGAACGGAGAACCTCAATCGCACTCTTCAGTGCACTCTTGGGTGTCTTTCGAGCTGATGCCTTCATACTACTCCTCCTCTTCATAGAAATCTTCGGTGTCACACACTCCTGAGAAAGCTGTACAATAGGGACAACCTCCCCCTTTGCCTCACTCTCTCTATCAGGAGATGGTGTGGCAATCCTTGTGACTGAAAAGCGACCTTGCGTTGTGGGTGTCTGGATAACTGACCCATCATTTGGCAGCGGTGTCTTGACTGATGAATTAGAGGTTCTTCTAGCAGATTTGGGGGTCTTGGGTGTTGCAGGGCTTGAGGATGGTGTAGGGATTTTGGGTTGAATTTGACTCTTTGGAGACAGGGATTCAGCCTTGGGGCTGGGGGTCTTCTTTACTGGTGTGGGGGTCTTGGGTTGGGTTTTATTATTTTTTGGAGGTGTTTTAGCTTTTGGGCTTGGGGCTGACTTTGCTGGTGTAGGGGTTTTGGATGGGGTTTTTAGCCCTTTTGGAGAAAGGGTTTTAGCCTTTGAGTTTGGGGACTTCTTTGGGGAAGGAGTCTTCATTGATTGTTCCTTAGTACCCTTGCCAGGAGATTTATTCTTAGTTGGACTCTCAAGAACATTCTCAATAAGCTTGAAACCCTGTGGACAACATGGTTACATTGTTGGTGTGTAACATTTATAATAACAAACCAATAGAGATGCAAAATAAAGTAAACTGCCATTTCAAGCTTTACCATTAGGCCAATAGTAGATGCCCGTCTGAGAAGAGACTGTGGTTTATTACAGATACTCAGGCTGCGCCGTCCTGGGGTTGCCCCTCGACGAAGAGGCGAGTTGGGAGGTAAACGTTTGTCAAACAGTTCAGGGCTCAGTTGAGTGCCAAAAGACACTCTCTTCCTCTTGGCCAAAGGAATGGGCAAGTCATCATATTTATGCTTCTTACTGGAAGCTTGGTCCTTACCTGTTTGATGAGAAAATACATTTTATTATTTTTGTACATGCTCTTGTCAAATCATTGGTGTCTATTTACAACAGTAAGGTAATTACAAAAGCTATTATCATAATCAGAATTACTTTATTAATCTAAGAAAAAATTTATTGTAAGCTAATAATAAAAATAAAATTAGTCAAACCATTGATTAGAATTCCTGAACAAGTAGCAGTCTTACCTTTGTCATTAGAAGCAGGGGTGGCTCCAAACCCATGCAACACATCTTGGACTTGGAACCTTTTGCCTGCGTTTGCTCTTGGAGAGGTCCTGAGAGTCTGCTTTGCTTCAGATTCTTCAGCCTCTCTGGCTGGTGTCTGGGACTGTTTTGCGATTGGGGTTTTTGGGCTGGAGGAAGTCTGAGGAGTTGTCTGGATTTTGGGAATCAATGCTGGGCTCCCCACATTTTTGCCTTTCGGGGACTTGGGGGTTTTCTCAGAATGCTCAAAAAGGATTTGCTGTACCACCTCATCAGCGTTAAATTTCTGTGGAGTTGCTTGAGGATTTTTCTTCTGAGACAATGGTGTAGCACCAGCCTCTGTTGATGTCGGGGTGACTGAACCTGTTGAACGCCGCTTCTGTTTAACAGGAGTCTCCTGAACTGGGGAAGCTGCTTGTACCTCAGTAGAAAGGTTTGCCTGATTTGCAGCAATGGAGCATTCTACTGTAACAGATTCACTGTCGTCCACAGCCTGGACATTTGAAGATCTTTTTTTCTTAGCTGAACTGGGGGTCACAGGCTTCTTGCTCTCATTAGGTAAAACACTGGAGTCTAAAACCTTCCTAGATTCCTGTTTGTCAACCTGAGGTCTTGCAAGGGGTGACTTGGGAGGAGCTGCACCTTTCCATGGTGACTTAGTGGCCAGATCTTTCTTGACCATATGATAGAGCTCAGAGAAGGGAGACATGGTGCTGTCTGCTTTTTGATTCTTTTGCATATTACCATCTCCCTTTGAAGTCTCAATGCTCTGGTCCAGAGACGGTGGCAAGTTGGAGCCATCTTTCAAACAAGTGTCTGAAAATACAAAATACATTCTCCCGTGAGGTTCAAAAGATCAATTTCTGTCTACTACAGATCACTTAATATTATATACTAAACATGTACAGTAAGTCATGATATATACTCTTGCTGCTGACTGTGCAAATCACAAGAACTTCATAAACCACAAGTACTTCTACTATATTTTAAATAAACCTTTTATACTGGAACTGCTCCTTTACCATGTGTAACTTTGGAGCATTTCAGATTTAGAAAATCCTCGTCTAATGCTCAGCTCAGCTTCACCCCTCCATACCAGCAGACTTGTTTTTAAAAGCACAATGATGTAACTACATGCACATCTAAATATAATTCTCAAAATTTCAGGTTGACAAACACTCTACCGCCCATATCAATAAGAATAAAAAAATTTAACTATGGATGCTGGCTGGTTTGATAAAAAAAAGAAAAAGAAAAAAAGAAAATACACCCATCATTAATTTTACAGTGACAACATGAAACAACCATGCTTTTGATAAATACGTTTTTGGTCATGCAAACCTCTACACAGAAGTTACATTTGCAAGTTAGCAAACAGTACCTAAACAATCATAATATTCCCTCATGAGCACTCACCTGATGAGTGTTCAGATATTTTCTTGTCTGTAGGTCCAGGGGTGCTCCTCACCTTTTGGTCTTGTAACACCTGTAAAACACAAGGGAATAAATGAATGAAAGAGTCAACAAAAGTCAACATCAAATCACCCACTGGCAATTTTGTCCAAACAAAACATTTCATATTGTATTACTACTCATTTCTCATTACTCATGGCACTTGTCTATCACCAATATTATCCATTCCTCAGTATGAGCAGCCAGGAGTTTATGAACCTCACCTTAATCGTTTCTCCTTTCTCAGATGAGGACAATCTCTTTTTCTTTGGAGTTGGTGGAGGTGGGTACTCAAACCTGCAGGAAGGAAGTCAGCTGAACATCAGAACCTGGTTTGTCCCTTTCAATACTTCTTGTTAACTGAAGACAACAAGGTTAAGAGACCAATTGCACATTACAAAGTTACTCAAAAAGACAAGCACATACCTGAAAGAACGATCAATAATTGTGATTAGATCACCATGCTTTAAACGTTCAGACTGCTGTAGTTTCTCTCCGTTGATGCAAGTTGGGTTCACGGAGCTCAGGTTTGTCAAAATGAGCTTTAAAGACAAAGACAGAAGAATTTACAGCTTACACAGAGTCACAACCTGAGCAAATGTTCTATTAAACTAGTACATTTTCTTAAGGATTACCTCTTTATTCTCATTCAGCTCAATCCTGCAGTGCTCTTTGGACACTTGTGGAAGCTGAATTCTGATATCACACTCTGGCTTCCTAAAATATATACATAAAAAATCCATACATTATTGTCTGCAAGCTGCACAAGTCCTGCACAATACCAATATTTATAAAACAATTGTGTAATATGCTTGCCTTTTTTACATCTCGGAAATGAGTGAAGGTTTACAAGGCGATGACAATACTGAAACAATACACTGTGTAGTCCTCAAATATTTACTAAACATTTTAGTATCTAAACAAGATAAATTACCATATCTTAATATTGCACCAGTGCAATTTGATAAGTCAGTGAAAACAGTCTGGTTAAAAATATTAGACTATATTCTTTGATGAATTGAATGAACTCATTTTTGTACTGCAGTTCAACTGTTGTGCTATCCAGCATTGAGCAGAGGAGAACTGATCCCCCTCAAAGTTTCTTCCTCTTGATCTGAGGAAGCTTCATTCTGACAAAATCCACTGTGAAAAGCATGATAAGGATGACAGTCCAAGTCAGACCTGAAAAAGCACTAACGTGTGAACCAATCTGGCTCTGCAGGAGCGGAACTGACTGACTACCCCTATACTACCAGGTCACCATAAATGATGTTTGACGTCACAGAGAAGCTCCACCAAAAGGTTGAAGACAGAACCCAAAAATCTCATAACACAAATGGGAAACAAACACATGAGGGTTCCTGAACAACCATGTTACTAACCTTCCAAACAGACAGGAGGCTGTAAGTGGGAACTCCACTCCATCTGTACCATTTCTCTTGATCACCACAATCTTACCAAGGAGAGGCATCTTCAACTCACCTGATTAGAAAAACAGACGTTACAGATAAAAGAGAAAATGAAGTAAAACATACACAGCTTTAGTTCAGAAAGTCGCAAACCTGACAGGATCAGGTGACTTTATAAACACGTGGACGGCCTCCTGGTCATGGAACATGACCCTCTAAATTAACTTGTCTACAAATGTCCACGTGAAGAAAACATTAACTGGTAAACAGCCAATATTTGCTCTAATTCACTCCAATTATGCTGACCATTAGGGCCAGAATGTGTTCCCTGGAATACCTGTTAAACTCTTGCTTGTTTATTACAAAGCCTTTGGCACACAAAATAATCATACCACCTATAAAGGCTGTTTATGTAACAGTAAAGCAGACAGTACAGTAGACAGACACTATAGTATATAGTAAAGCAGACATAGTATAGTATATTGTACAGTAGGCATAGTATGAAGTGTACAGTATAGTATGTAGTGTACAGTATAGAATAGGGTAAAGTTTATAGTACAGCGTACAGGAGACAGACAGTAGTGTATAGTATATAGTACAGTAAACAGATAGTATAATATATAGTGAAATAGAGAGTAAAGGAGACAATGAACGGAGTGGAGGCGGTTAAAGACTCCACGCTGCTGACGGCGGACCTCAGGCTTCACTTGCTGTTTAATCAAAGTTAAATAACTAAACAGAAAAGAAGCAAGTTGACACGCTTGTGAAAATGAGTGTGTGCGATTTAAAAGACTTTAACTTAATGAGAACAGTTTATTTTACAATAAACAATATCCAAACAATTTCTCTCATAGTAGTTTGGCCAACCCCAGGCGTGTTTGTAGTTCAATAAAACCCATCTTACCTGAGTAAAACTCGGTATCGGCGTCGAAATAAAGGCTTTAACTCTGGTTTTTAACTAAAACTCGCCATGAGCTAACGGCCCCCCTGTCTCTCTCTAACCGCTACGACCGGATCTAACTACGGCAGCGAGACCGGCGCGGAGGAGCACCACACACTAAAAACACCACCATTACAAATACCCCGAGGTTTCAAACTAAACCGAGATTATAATTAAAATAACAGCTGCTGTACTCCGACTGTGTGAATACTTTTTAATCTATACAATCCAAACGGTCGCGCCTTTAAAAACACTGTAGGGGACTATATTGTTTATGATAAAAGCGGAGGGATATACAGTCTATAGCCTCCTCACTTTCCAAAAAGGTTCGAAATTCCGCGCGAAGATCGCTGATTGGTCTGCCGCTTTAACATATGCAAAGCTTGCAGCCAATGAAAAGGAGAGAAGGGTTTAAATCGGATTTGACCGACACGTTAGACCACCAATCCGATTCCAAACATTATAATAATACGTTTTTTGTTTATCGTTTATTTTAAGGTTTATAATGAAATGCGTCGAAATTAAGTGGCAAAGTAAACTAAGCTGTAAATAAAATAAACAAAGCAAAATCATTAATCAAAATTAAAAGCAAAAAATAAAACAAAATACAGAAAATGCAAAATGAATAACAGTAAAATATGTGTGAAAATGAGTGAAATATAAATGAATATTATTAGTACTAATAGTGTTTATTACAATATGTTATAAGATAAACCTTACCTTACTCACATGGAACCATGAACTCCCATTCATGGAGTGCTTTGATGGTATCACTTAAAGAACCTGTTGTAGAACCTTAATTCTGAAGAGTAAAAGGTTGTACATAAGAGTTCTGTTTTATATGACTCTAGAAACATCTACCTCATGCAGTCCAAAGACTGAAAACATTCAGAAAAATCTAGAAATAGGTTAAAAACTAAACATACTGAAATGTGTACTGTATTAAATTACATAAACCCTGCTGTTGTTGTTGATTTTTTTTAACCTAATTGACTGTTGTTTTTAAAGGTGCTGTGTCGGCTCTGTCCTCAAGAGTTGGCAAGAAACCTTGAAATCTCAGACATGAAATAACACCAGAACCACATAGACAGTTCTGCGGGTTTTCCATTTGGAATGAGTTTTGATTAGTGTTCAAGTTCCCATCCAACTGAAACAGTTACAACAATTTTATTAAACATTTTAAGCAAATCTGATTATTTCTAATGGGTTTGACTGGCCCCTTCTCTGTCTATGCTGCATTATTATGGAGAAAATTTTACTTTTTTTTTTTTTTAGATGAGATTTTTGTTTGTTTTTGGTAGATTTGGCCTTGAAAGTGTCTTAGCTCAGGGGTCGGCATCCTGCGGCTTCAGAGCAGGTTCCACAACAGCCTATTTACAGATAAAGTCCTTCAACAAAAGGGGGCAATCAGGTGGTTGGTTACAGATAAAGTCCCGCACTTCAATGAAAGCAACCAATCAGACTGGTGAGTTCTCATAAAGGCCTGCCCTTCAACAAAAAGCACCAATCATCTTGCAATTTAATGATAAATTCCAAGCGTAGTAGCCAGAACAAGCTTGAAAATAATTTTTTTCTGTGCACCAAATGCAACAAATATTCACAAGATTTTTATCAGATTTTATCATTGATTTTAAACTAATTTTTGAAACAGTAAATTAATTTTTAGTTCCCAGTCCATGTAAAAAGATTGGAGCCTGGGCTTCATTATAGTCAGGATTTGCTATGTGACCATAAGTCTGCAGGCCAGTCCACAGTGGCTTCGAAGGTGGTTTGATTTTGGTTTAAAGAGGATGAATTGGCTCTTCTTGAAATTTGGTTTGCCGACCCCTGCCTTAGCCCATCTCTGTTACCTGACATGCAAAATATGCAAACTGGAATCTTTAATGTTGTATTGACCCCATTTTTTCTCCATAATAAAACTGAAAAGTTTTTCATTTTTTCATTTCCACTTTGAAAATAAAAAGAATGAACAAAATGTTTACAGACTACAGAGCAGGCGTGTCCATAATCCATTCATCCTCTTATCTGCCTTTGCTCAGGGTCAGCATAAACAGAATCATTGGGCACAAGGCATGAATACCCCCAGACAGGGCACCAATCCATTGCAGGCTACCATGCTTCACCATTCCCTCACACATTCACACCTAATGGGCAATTTAACATGGCCAAATCACCTACTACATGTGATTTATGGGAGGCAGGAGGAAACTTATGTACCTGGAGGAAACTTGTGCAGACACTGGGAGAACACATCAAACCCCTGGAGCTCCAGGCCCCTGTATCTAGATTGTTTTAAACATGCAAAGGTGTATAATAAGAACCACTACCCAGACTTTCAGATCAGAGATCACAGTCTGAAAGCACAGACATCTCACAGACAGCAAGTCAAACACAGGGGATCATGAGCAGTACTAATGGGTTCCGATAGAGCTGTGCAGTACCGTAAAAGGCCAGGAGAGGGAGGCATTACACAAATATCCATAATATAATATAATATA
Source organism: Acestrorhynchus altus (assembly GCA_034509495.1). Classification (NCBI taxonomy): domain Eukaryota; kingdom Metazoa; phylum Chordata; class Actinopteri; order Characiformes; family Acestrorhynchidae; genus Acestrorhynchus; species Acestrorhynchus altus. Next base: position 21,494,451 of record CM067510.1, read on the forward strand.
TATATACTGGAGAGATACCTTCCTACAGGTTTCAACTCCAACTCAAATCTAACACCCCATTCAGCCAATCAGGAACTTCTGAAGACATAAATTAGTTAGATCAAATGGGTGAATTAGTCTGCAAGCAGGTAGCTCTACAGGAGCAGTGTTGGAAACTCCTGTATGTCTATGTCTCAGAAACATCTTAATCAGAAACACTTTATTAATCCCAGAGGGAAATTGCAACATAGAAAGCTGTGGAAAAAGTTTTCTTTTGTGTTCATAATTCATATTTTATATTTATTACTGTAAAGCAAACTACTTCAAGCCTCTTTTTCATTTTACTGTTGGTCAACATGGCTTTTAGCTCTTGGAAAACAGATTAGAATATTTAACTTAAAATAATCCTATATACCTCGTAGATGTAAAGTCAGAGACAGAAGCTGATCTGTTTGTGTTGGTGATCCTCTAGTCCTTATTCAATGCTCTGAACAGGACGCTGTTGGCTGGATAGACTATTCTTAGTCCAGCATTAAGGGCTTTAAAATCTCCAGCAGCACTGCTGTGTCTGATCCAGTTGTGCCAGACACACACAAACACAAACATACCACCACCTTATCAGTGTGACTGCAGTGCTGAGAATGACCCACCACCCATTTAATACCTGCTCTGTTTGTGGTTCTGATCATTTGAAGAACAGGTTGAAACAGGGCTAACAAAGTATCTAGATAAACAGATGGACTACAGTCTGTTATTATAGAACTACAAAGTGCTCCTGCATGGAGAGTGGAGCTGTTGAAATACACAATGAGTGTAGAAAGAAGGATAATGTAATGGCTGCTGTAGTGTAGATGATGGTTTTGTGGTTGTTTTATGGGTGATAATTACGTAATTAGGTTCTGGGGATGCCTGATGCGTCTGTGGTTGGGTTTGGAAAATGGTGCTGTGTTTCGCATTATGGGTGATGGTTCTATGATGAGATATGCATGATAATTCTGTAAGTAGGGTTTAGGGAATGACTCATTTGGGGCATGACTGATGGTTCTATGGTTAACAGTCCCTGTCCTAATGGATTGGACAGCGACTGGCACAGTGTTTAAAGGGATAGTGCTTGTGCAGCGGGTCTAGGGAATGTTTTATTATTTAACATTGCAATTGCAATTAATTGTTTGTTTTATATCTAACATAAATATACATAAACAGTTCTGGATTCGGAGAGATGATTTCCAAGACACATTTGGAATTTATTTGGGCCCAAATCTTAACTCAAATCAGCAGCTGGCACTTCCTTTGACATTTACTGAAATATGGGAAAACATGTTTCAAAACTGTGATATAATGAAACAATTTTTGCAACCATCACAAGACTTTCATTTTGATATAGACTTTGAAGCTGGATGTCAAAACACTGTGCTTCAAATGAATCAATTTGGATTCCAATCTGAGTTTTAAAACTAACATCACTACTGATTGCACTTACATCTGCCTCCACTTACAAGCCTACACACCATGAAGGTCTTCATAGCCCTCTAACCCATGTCTAGCATTAGTCACGGTGGCAGTAGGTTCATGTTTGTTTGTCCTATTCTATTGACAGAGACTAGGCAAGCTGTGTGTGTGCATTTGCAAATCTGTGTCAGCAATGCGTGCAACATAAAGTAACTGTTGATTAGAAGGGGTGTTCCCAAACTTTTGGGCATATTATGCAATGTTAACGCATCTCTTATAACATACAAATAAAGCCTACTTTCTTTGAACTGGGTTCTCTGACTCTTTAAAGAACCAACTAGGGAGCGACCTTTTAACCAGGAATAGAACCATTCAAACATTCAAAGATGTTGTTTAGTTGTCATGGCTGCAGAACTGCTGCCTTTGAAGAAGCTCAGTTTTTGAGGAGGCTCAACAGGGATCAAGACTCTGTAAAAGTCAAATGCTACGAATCAGAGCTGACAAAGCAAGTATTTTTGGCTTTTTTTCTTATATTGTCAGAGATGGTGTGTGTGTGTGTGTATAAAGAACAGTGATGAAAACCAGAGATGGAAAGAATTTTAAGTGTGAAAAGTGGAGACCGATCCAGCGTGCCTCGTTAAATTCGTGGCAGGACGTTTATCTGCACGTCCAAGTAGACAGAATATAATATACTGTGTTTACCAAAAACAAAACACTGCAGAAAAGACTGAGCAGCATCTGTGTCAAAGGTAGCGTTAACAGTGATAGATTGCCACTGAAACCCAAATGAATTTGTGTTTGGAAGTGAGCATTTTACTCTGAGCCAGAACGAAACAAGCTTGAGTTTTACTGGAGCTACAAGGCTAATGCAGCATACCTGAAGCCGTGTGACCACCAGTTAGCTTTGTCCAGTCTGAATGTCTGAAATAAGCATCATCTTAAAAACTTGTTCTGTGTTTTTTATTGCTAACTGTTCACTTGCTCATTGTCAAACAGTTGCACAAGTAGTAACACCCAGCAGGAAGTTTGCAATGCTATTGGGAAAGAAGAGGAAGGTGCAATAAATGATTGTAAATTTAGACTGATATGGACAATATTTATTGAGCTACACATACAGAAGTAGTGTCCATCAGTATGGCCTCAAGAATAACATAACATGCAATTGTCTCGGCTTGGAGCTAGAGTCCTGATGGTGTCCTCTAATAATCCATCCCACACAGCTTTAAAATTCTCTCTCAGTTCCTGCAGATTTTGCAGTGCTGGTGGAGTGTTCAGTCAGGGATAGGTCTGGTCATGCAACAGGCCATGGCATAGTATCTGTGTCTTCAAGGTGAGCTCTTGAGACGGCAGCAGCATATGGACAAGTGTTGTCCTGTTGGAATAGCACACCAGAGTGCATATTTAGTAAAAGTAGAAAATGTCCCCGTAACCAAAGGTATCTGGCATCATATGAAATTGCACCCCACACCATGACACCAGGCCTTCTGGATTTGGGACACATGACAACAAACCGCTGATCTTTGTGCTGACTATGGTGCCTCCACACATGGATTCATTGTTCTTCTCCACCAAGACCAAAAAGAGGGACTCATCACTGAAGATGACCTGCTACCATTCTCAGTGACTCCATGACAGTCTGGCACTGCATCATTGCAGTTGTGCATTACAATCTGTTGATGTCCTTCTGGGTGCAACTATGTTTTTGGACAGTGAATGTATGACTGGTAGTACAAGTCAAGTGTAATTCAGTATAATTTTGTTCAGGATATCGTTGATAAGAACATGAAAAGCTTACTGAAAGCAAAGTCACTGAAAGCGAAGTGTCAAACCTTATACCGGGAACAGTTCTACAACATTTGGAGGCTTTAAGCCGTATTACCTGATCACTGATTACTGATGTCTATTTCTAATTTGTATTCCCTTCATGTTTTCATGGCCTAAACTAGCTGCTTGCTAATTGTAACAACAAACCATTCTGCTTGGGGCAGGTACTGATGATGGATGACTAGTTCTGTCAGTCCAACTCATCCCAAAATGTATGACACGGCTCCATCACAGTTCCACATCACAGCTCAACCTTGTATCCCACGGGCCAATGCGTGCCATTGGGTCTGGTCATGTTAAAATCTCCACACCTTGCCAAACAGTGTTTGTCAGTCATGTGTGTTTCGAACATCACTGCAGTACCTTCTTAGTCATAGCTTACTTACTTTTGTAATCTTTGGTAGCATTTAAAGCAACAAAACTAGAAAAGCTGAAGCAAAATCAGGAGATGATACCAAGACAAACTCTGCAAGGATTCCAGAGACTGATTTTTGGATAAATGATCATCTATTAAAAGCACTGATCCAAACAACCCGACTGCAGAAAGCTGTCTCCGACCTCATACTCATATATAACCATCTGTTCTGTTTACAGCATAAGTGTATATACATGTGAACAGTTCTGAAACTAGACTATGAAGCCCACAGACATGGGTGCAGGATTTGTTTACATTTAGACAAAAGGCTTTAGAAGTTGGCTGTAATCAATGAAACATGTTCTTAAAATATATCAGCCTTCAGTTGCATTAAACTGTCCTTCCACTGAAGCAAAATCATACAAATATATTACAAATTTAGGCTGAAATTATGGCGATAGTCATGAAATAAGTCATAAACTGATCCAGAAACATTTTCTAACCCATACAGGTAGCTAAGTTAGCTAGCCAGATAAGTAAACAATAACGTCACCACTGTATAACAAACTGACTATTGAGAAGTCACACAGAAAGTGGACTGCAGAACATTTTCCAGTCTTAACAACAGCAGATTAACCCATTTCTGCTGCCTTGGTGTCTACTTAATAAATCTCTTGGTAAACAACTACCTGTTACTGCCCTAAAAGCATAGCTAATATCATGTGTTGGACTAGAAACTCCTATAAACAGAACACTGAGTCCTCAGCTGGTGCTTTGCTGAACAGGGGAAACCTGTATGACACACAAATCAGTGAAGAGGTCAGATGGGCTTTGTACAAAGCTTTAGCCTTAGCTTTTCCAATATTTCAGACTCTTAAGTCAGATTTGAGGGTTTGTCAGCTCTCCCTAAGGAACACACATCTATCTACTTCAGAAAGCAGAAAACCAGCACAACACACAAAGCGCTCGTGTCATTTCATGTGTGTTAATATATGTTTAATGCCACTTTATTCTGATTTTAGTTTCTTTTTCAAAATTTTGGTATGTTTTAGCTGTCCTTTTAAAACTTTCTTTTATTGTTCGTTTTCCTTTTTTATCTCAGTTCTCTCTCTTACTGATCTTAGTTACTGGTTGTTAAATTTTATTTATCTATCTATTTTTATTTTATTTGTTTTATTTATTTTTAATTTGCTTGGGATAATGTTTATTTACTTATTACCTTATGACATTCATTTTTTAGAACATTTATAAGTTTTCTTTAATATATTCCTACATTTATCTTTATTTTATTGGTTTAATATCTTATTAAGTCATTGTTGATATATATGTTATTAAAATACTTGGTTCTTTGTTTCTTTTCTCATTTCCCCAAACATGGCAGTTAACCTAAAAAACCTTTGCATCTATGTCACCTGTCGATGTTCGATTGAATTCTGAATCAGTAAAAGCATTAGACCCAATTTAGTGGGGCACAGGCCCCAGTAAAATATTGCTATGCCTTACTAAAATCACAACGTGCAAACCTTTGTAATGCACGATTGCAATAGCGACATACCAGACTGCCATGAAGTCACTCAGAATGGCAGCAAAACATCTACATCTCACTTTTATCTTGGTGGAGACAACCAACAAATCCATATGTGGAGGCACCAACATCAAAGGTTTGTTGTCATGCATCACACGTGCAGAAAGTCTGGTGTCATGATGTGGGGTGTAATTTTGTACGCCAGATCAACTTTGATCTTCATTACAGGTACTTGGACAGCCAAACATCACATTAATAAGGTGCATCCAGTAGTCCTAGCTTTTCAGAACACACTCTCCAGTGTGCTATTCCAACAGGACAGCACTCATCCTTATACTGCTGCTATCTCAAGGGCTCACCTTGAAGACGCAGCTACATGGCCAGTCGCATCACCTGACTTATACCTGATTGAAAATGTGTGGGATACTATTGGATACATTATCAACACTCCAGCCCTACTGCAAAATCTGTGAACTGAGTGAGAATATTTAAGCTGTATGGGATGGACTTTCACTATTAGGAACCTCTGCAATTCCATGTTTTCACATTATACCCGATGCCATACAGACAGACACTACTTCTTTAAGTGTAGGTCAATAATATTGCCCATATCAATCTACATTTTTCAAAATTTATTGTTCCTGGTGATCTTTATCCTGCAATATTGCAATCCCAAGCTTCCTTCTGGGTGCAACTATTTTTTTTTTGACAATGGGTGTAATTTGGGCCATGTTCTGTCCATCTACTGAGCTATGCTGTTCAGTAGAACTTATGAGTGCATTGTGGGATACTGTAATGATTAAAATTATACTCTAATTACACTCTACACTCAATTTTGGACACTCTGCAAAAATGTTGATGTCAAATGCTTTTATTTTGGTCACAGTCTCAATAGGGTGCACCTATTATAGACCTTTGGACATAAGTAAAATTTCATCCTTTGCAATAGCATAGCCACCAGGGGGCAGAAGTGTATCAGCTGTGCATCAGATGTTTTTTGACAAGTAGATGAATGTCCTGCTTTCTTCGGGGTCTTGGGCAGAACAAGAATGAGATAATGCTGTGTGTCTGTTACATGTATGTGGTATATACCCATGCTGCTCCATAAAGTAGCGTCCCTAAAATTGCCAGAGGTAGTGGACCACAGAGAAGCCCTGCTCGATTCTGTGTGCCCTCAGAATCTCTGGGCCAAGACTTTGCCTTGGCTACAACAGTAAAATATTTAGCAATGTTTAGCAACGTTTCATTACACAAAGGGCTGATGAAGTGAGGACATGGGATTGTAGATGAATATACATTGTCATAAAATTAAAATGCAATCCATAAGACACATTGGACCAGACCAACTTCTTTCATAGCTCCAAAATCCAGTTCTGATGCTTGCCGGTCAATTACAAGAACTTTTCACGGTGGACAGGGTTCAATAAATATGTAACATTTTACATTGCTATGCATTTCTGTTCTTGTGCTGCAGCTGCTTTTCCATCGGTTCTGCCCATACGGGATAGCCTTTGTCACCCTTTACCAAGCAATGAGCCTTGGGCATTCGACACACTGTCATGTCATGAGTCGCTGGTCTGTCCCTACTTGGATCAGTAGGTGCTCACCACTGCCTTGGAGACAAAATCTGTGAGAAATATGTGAGAATATTCAGGCTGCATGGGATGGATTATCGCAGGACACCATTAGGAACCTCTACAACTCCATGATGAGACATCTGGCATGTTGAGATATATCCAATGCCATACTGAGAGACACTACTTCTGTATGTGTAGATCAATAATTATAGCCCCGATCAGTGTAAATCATTGCCTTAATGAAAATCAGTGCAAATCAATTCAATATTTAATAATTTATTTTTCCTGGTAACCTTCATCTTCCTTCCCAATAGTATTGCAATCCTACACTTCCTTCTGGGTGCAATTTGTTTTTGGCAGTGAGTGAAATTACACCAAATCTCACCTGAATATTACTCTTGACGCCTCTGTGTTGACATACTAGGGAAAGTATTTGACATTCAGTAGCTTTTCTGCATTAATCATCAACTAACCCATGTCCTTAGTTTTCCAAGCATTCAGTTATGATGGAATTCATCACTATGATTTAAACCACTATGGTTTACCTAAACAAGGGGATTCAAGTCCTGCAGAACTGGGCAGTTTTGCACTTTCTTTAACACCCGAATCAACTCAGACACAACGTCAGGTCAGGTCTGTTAAATCAGGGAAATCTGCAAACTGTGCTAGCTGCCGTCACTCCACCTACCCCTGTCCTAAACTTTTCCAGAAAGTTTTGGCTGTTATTGACTGATTTGTTCGGAATGTTCTGCCCCAAGATGGCCTGCTTTATCGTCTGGAATGTAGAAACATCATGACAAGCGTCATGGACCCTCACAACAGGAGACACATGGTCCTATAAAATGGCGCCATGTTATTTTGCCATTATGGAGTTATGCAATAACCAAAGAATGGGACAAAACCATTCTGGACTCTTTCGTGACCAATGAAGCGGCAACTGGGGCACCAGCAATTTGACCTCTTTGGAACTCTGCTAGTTGCCTCAAGCTGCTTTGAAAGCACTCATATCAAAGTGCTGATATTCCGATCACTAATTTTGATTTACCTACTTCAACTCAAAGTGTTCTTAATGTTTTGGTGTTTCTGTTATTTTGTCCA